>JAWNZC010000229.1:1437500-2637500 GCA_035771165.1 Paragorgia papillata
AAGAACCTCGGCGGAGGAGAGAAATAAAATGCCACAATTTCCACAAAGCATTGACACGTATATATTGCTACTACGCAGGCCAGGCGTTCACATACATGCACTAACTTATTAATAAGTATTTTTATTATATGGAGAAGAGTATTTTACTAGCAACTAAAACACTCGTAGAATCCATATTTCACTACATCTGGGAACCGAGTGGCGTATTTCTCATATGTAACGCTCGCGAGTGACATATCGACAAGTCAAAATTTACGCCTTTTGCCGTAAGTTTCGAATCAAGTAAATTTGAGCCAGTAACTTCTCTTTAATTCAGTTTTTCGCATAAAATGACGTGTTCGAATAAGCTGTTGTATTTAGTTTCATTTGTATTTTCTAAAAGTTTTAGGTCAAGCGGTTGTAGTTTTTGCATTAAATCCAGTTTATCAACATCACTTCCACGTATAATTTAATTGCCCATATAATAAATAGAACATTACACGGTTGCTCAAAGATATGGATTTTATGTTCTCGTGGCAAGAGCAATATCTCACTCGTTCGCTTACGCTCACTCGTGAGATATGGTCTTTGCCACTCGAACATAAAATCCATATCTTCTTGCCACCGTGTAATATCCCCTTTATATACTTATACTTATATATCTCTATTTTAGATATAATTTTTAGATGGGTCCTCAAGTCTCGTTCGCGCACCTCCCACCCTCCCAGTAGAGACCTTAAGATGCTAGGACGACGACGGCGGTTAAAAAGCAATTCAAATTTTAGCATTAAAAAGAAGTCACGGTTAACTGACTACTGTATTCAATACTTGAAGCTTGTTTTATAATTTTCAAAGTGTTAAAACGGTTGCAGTGGCTGTGTTAAGCAATCTCAGATTCTCAGACAACAGTTCTCATCCACCCCACGAGTCAACGTCGTCCTGAAGACGTGAAAATGCTCTGAGTGGCGTTGTATACAGAGCGAGGACGGTGTTCAGATTACTCTTGGGACTAGAAATTATTCATCATCTTTGTTTTGCAAGAAGAATGCTTTTGTTTGAAGGATATCGTCCTCGAAGTTGCCGTCGTAGATCTTAAGGTCCCTATTAAGGGCATGGGACGGTGTCCATGCTGAGTAGTGGGTCACTAGCACGGGCTTTCCTGGCCTGTCTACGCTGTTCCGCTGTTAGTGGCTGTAGACCCACATGCTGCAATAACGCCAGATATCAGCAGTGATGCCAAATGCTTTTAGTGATAACCTTAGCGAATCTTTGAAGCGCTTCTTTTGGCCACCACAACAGCGCTTGCCTTCCTCGAGTTCTGGCATGCAAGTCACATGACCTGCACAACCCAATTGAGATTACATAGCAGGTCCGCTCTAGCAAGGACCTCAGTGTCTGGAATCCGGTCTCACCACTTGAGGTTGAGAAGCTTTCTGAAGCAGGTTGTGTGAAAATGGTTCAGCAATCAGCTTGGCATGGTGCTGGTACACTACTACACTGTCCACTTTCGCATGCGTAAAGAAGTGTTGGGAGAACTATAGCCCTGTATGCATTCCTCTTTGTCTGTAGACTAGTGTCTCTTTTGTTCCAGATGTTGGTGTGTAGTCTGATGAACATAGTACTGGCTTTAGCAAGCCTGGTGTTAACTTTATTGTCAATGGCAACATGAGGTGGGGCCGCAGCATAGCCATCAGGGTTCTATCTAGGATTTTTCATTTGGGGGAGGTCAGTTTGAGTGGCCAAAGGCCAGGATGATTCTACGGGGATCCAGGGCATACCCTGGCCCTGGAAATGTTTGGAAATGGATATGTGCTTAGATGCAATCTGGACTGGTGGCATGCATTATGATTTTGAGACAACAATGAAATTATATTGTCAGAGTAGTATTTTATAATAAGATTGTTCACTTTGTTAATAGTCAATCAATCATGATCATGTTTTGACAATGTTAGCTCCGCCATGTGCTAACTAAAGACAAAGATGTACTTGAACTGCTGGGGAATGCTTACTTCACATACACTGACCTGAATTATCACAACTTTTTTGGGGGGAAGCTGGGCTGTTTGGGGGGGGGGGGAAGCTTCGACCCCGCAAACCCCCCAGATAGATCCTGGCCATGCAGTGTAATCATGGATGTCATCAGCTTTTCTCCTGAGTCAGGAGGCCTGCATGTGGTGGAGTTTCTGCTGGACAGTACTGTGTTTCTTTGAAGTGGACTTTGGGTCATCAAGACATGCTTTGAAGAAGCGGTGTCTGTTTCTCATCTAATAACAGCAATTTTCGATGGATTTGAGAATTGCATTAACATCAATGTCAATGTAACTCTCGAGCCCATCAAAATTGTGGTTTAGTGATTACATGACCCTAGGATCTGTGTAGTGGTGTTGTAGACTATAGCTGCTCTTTTAGAGGCACCCACTCAGACTCACCATTATTGGGCTATTCAGAATGGTGGCTTCAAGACAGCCTTCCAGAATTTCTTGATCCTTCTCGATGTTGTTGTACTGATGCTCGGTGTGGACATCTTAATAGATTTGGATGTTAAGCTTGGATATGGCAAGACAGTGGTGAGTCTCAGCACAGTGTGCATGTCAGCGTTACACATGGACTTTAAGTCAGGCTGAAGAAGGTCATGGGTGTAACTGGAGCCTGGTTTTCCCAGGGCCCCCCCAGCTCGAGAGGCCCATCTAATTAGATTGCAACATGAAGTTTATCTTGTTCTTAATTTTATGAAATAGCATGTGGAATTTTTGCATGGAAACCTCAATTCTTTAATTTTCCCCAGGCCTACCTACAGTAAGGCTCTGTGTGGACTTGGTCACTTGCTTAAAATATAAATTTTTAGGAATTAAATATATTACTTAAATTATCTCCCCAGGGCTTCCTTATCTAAAGCAAGCTTGCTTTGTGCTAAATTAAAAGTGGCAGAAAAAACCTTTTTAACCTTAAAATTTTGTGACTTTGTCACACGAGTCACAATGGAATGGCTGTGATAGAGAGTAGTTAATGAGTGAGAGTCAAGATGCAAACAGCAATGACTTTCACACTTACTGAGCTGTAAGACACTGTAAGATGATCGGTTGTAGAACAATCACATAGAGAAGTGATAGAACGAAACTTTGCACTCAGACAAACCCATTGAAAAACATCTTTTGGTGACATGGGCTCCCTGAATTGGTGGTTTGCAATCAATCCCTTGAGATTTGGGAGACAAAGATACAGCAGCCATGTTCGAGGAAAACATACTCCAAATACAATAGCTGCAAATGAGATTCTTGTTAAAGTGCACATAAACCCAACACAGTTTTCAGTTTTCTGAAAATAGGACGCAAAAATAGCTGATAAGTTCTTTTACAGTTTTTGATTTGGTCCATTCATTCCAGAGATATCTCGCTTTAAACATAGCTATTTATATGAAAAAGCCGCAAATTATAGAGGATTGGGACGAGACACATGTGACATCATTTAAGTTAAAAAGTCAACTTTAATTTGACGTCATTGGCTACAATAGCCGTGTTTGAGCAACCGTATACAGCACACCTATCTGGCATTACTAAAATTATTAAACTGCAAATATTCGACGAATTTTAAAGCTAAACTTAGTATGGAAAACCTCGTGTGTACACTGCTAGTGACAGAGCGATCAGAGTTGACGTTTCTTAAATGACATCACGCCTTGTCAGTTCCAGGCCCTATTTTGATCATATAATATTTGCAGCAATTTTTCGCAGGACATTCAAATTGGACATTAAAATAACTCATCAGTTCTTTTGCCGTGATCTATACAAACAAATAAAAACTGTGTAGGGTTTATATGCACTTTAAAGCTCCTCCAACATGACCACCATGATATCATGTGCAAACCAGGAATGTAAGGGTATCCCTAAAGAATCTCTGACTGTGTAAGAAAGCCATGACCAATATACCATTGCAACTCTGCAGTCTAACAAGTCAACATTCAAGTGATATAAAGTTATAAAACTTGGACCCGTTGTGAAATATTGAACTCCAAAGTAATGTATTTGAAGTGAGTTTATTGAAGTGAATTATGGTTTAATCATAAAATAAATCTACTGTGTAGTATTGTATATTAAATGCAGAATAATATGTGACCTACCTTGTAATTATTAATTACTATGTGACCTACCTTGTATGTTTTTAAAAGGAACGGCATAAGATGAAAGTGAACTTGGTCTTGAACTGTGAGGAGATGAGATAGACAGTATAGTCCCCTTAAGACTAGCAAACAACAATGTATTACAGCCATTTTTATCTTCAAGAAACTTTGTTAGTCCATAGACATTAGTTTGAGATAAAATAGAAATAAAATGGATTTCTTCAAAAGGATTTCTTGTTTCACAGAATTTCTCATGTTCTTCCGCCTCATGTTCTTCCGCCATCTTGGACTTCCTCGCTCGTTGATTGGTTCAAATAGTTCATTCGTGCCGAGGTCCTCATCTGTCAGAAGTAGTTTGCAACATTATAAAGAGCTCGAAGCCACGTTGTTTGATCTCTTTTCATTCTTGGACACACAACGAACAAGAACCTGTTCAGAAGATAGCAGAGCTTGCAACGTCAACAGTTTGAACAATAATCATGAGTGAAAGAACTTTTCTTATGGTCAAGCCAGATGGTGTTAATCGTGGATTAATTGCTGATATTATCAAACGATTTGAACAAAAAGGTTTTAAATTAGTTGCTATGAAGTTCATGAAGGTGTGTTAATTTTTATGCTTGAGTGATCTCTGATCATCTCATTGATTCTCTTTCCAATACACGTTTTTTATTTAACTAATTAATACCTATAGTTAGCTTTATCAAGACAGTTTTAGTCATTATCTGACGTTTTTGAGTTCCAAACTTTCAATTTTTGAATTTATTAAGTAGGATTTCTCAAGACACTTTTTCTGTGTGTGGATCACAAGGATCATGCAATGATAACATAACTTCCAATTTTATGGCACAACCCTCAAAAAGCTGCACAGTTGAAAATGCAAGCTTGTGTTGCTAGTATTGTATATACTAAGCAACAAAAGAGTGGTTTAGAAAGAAAATTCTATCATTTCCTGTAAAAAACAGAAGCTTAGAGATATGGCTGCAAATAATTTGCTACTAAAGCATTCACTGACTCAGATACTGTTATAGTATCACTAAAGAGAGACTACTATGAAGTCAAAAGACAATGTTACTTTTATTTGTGAAAAATGACAAGAGTGCTAAAATTGCAAGTATAAAATACTTCAACAGCAAGGTGCAATCTATGTTGTAACATCGGTCTACTGTAAGACAGAAAGCACTGTACACTGTACAGCAGCAAACACCAATGTTAGTAGCCTTCTAAAGCATACATTGAGGCACCTACTTCTGTTGCCTCCAATTCTCTGGAGTGCAACTGGAGCACCACTGCATATGTCTGGTTTAGCAGGCTAGAGCCTTTAGTGAAAGTGACATGTTACATTATGATGTCAAGCTAATGGCTAACCTAGCCATAAATAGCTTTGTATCCAATTTAATCATTTGGTGAAGTGGTAGCAGTTATCTACACTCTACAGGTATGTTTTGCCAATTCAAATTTGCACTGTAGCAATCAGAAAAATGTTACCATGTGTGAAAGATCTCATTTTTCATTTGCAATGTATTTAATGCCCATTGTTGTCAATCCACAGATTTTTCTCGCAATAAAAAAACTTGGGTTATGATTCAGGCTATACTGTATGTGATATATGTTTTATTGTGCTTAAATATTTCTAGATTTAGCATTGGCTTTAGTAATTTGTATTTTATTTTAGGCTGATAAAGCACTTCTTGAAAAACATTATGCAGAATTAAGTAAAAAACCTTTCTTTGATAGCTTGGTGAAGTTCATATCTTCTGGACCTGTTGTGCCAATGGTGAGATTTTGAAAATGATGTATGGGTACAAACTTAAATTATAGTTTATTATTAAAAATTAATATAATTATAGTAACTCATAATAAATAATGTGCAATCAGTTATAATGTGCTCATGGATGTACAGGAGTCGTGTTTAATAGTGAGGCTCTACTTTACCATTTTCATGCTTTTATGTACTGTAAGACAGTATGCTTTTCCAAAATTTAGTTAACACTTTGAGGCCTGGACCTCTCCCTGTGCTGAATAAAATCATCTGGCATTAGCCAGAATAAACGTTAAAGACTCATCGTCAGGCTTCAAAGTGTTAATATTTAGATTAAATTTTATTTTTAAACTTAATTTAGGTTTGGGAAGGAAAAGGTGTAGTAAAGACAGCACGTGTGATGCTTGGTGAAACTGACCCAGTAAGTATTTTTGTCAAGACTGCCGTATACCTTTTTTCCTCGACAGGGCTAAAATGTACACTCTTGTTCCAACTCATATTTAATAATAATCAATATACCTACGGTTAAAACAGTGCGAGCACCTTGGCTGCTTGACCAATCACAAAAAATGCCTATCTATATAATGTATACCAACTAATATACATAAAAAACTAAAACATTAACATAATTAATTTTATAAATTAACATATCGCACTGGTCTAACAATTTTATTATGACCACTGTTGACAATGGAATTAATGAGAAAATGACATCACATATCAGTAGTTAC
Organism: Paragorgia papillata; assembly: GCA_035771165.1. NCBI lineage: Eukaryota > Metazoa > Cnidaria > Anthozoa > Scleralcyonacea > Coralliidae > Paragorgia > Paragorgia papillata. Next base: position 1,444,087 of record JAWNZC010000229.1, read on the forward strand.
CAGTCCCAATATTGACCAAATAGCATTTGCAGTAATTTCTAGTGAATGACTTTTTGCCAATGTTCAAAGAGATATATCTCGGAAACAAAACAACCAAATCAAAAACTGTAAAATAACTTTACAACTGTTTTTCCACCCTCTAAACAGGGAACTAAAATTGGTATTTCTGTCTGTCCTTCATGTAATAATCATAATATCATACACAAGGAGGAGTGTTTCATCAGGATATCCAAACACTGAGACGTTTGTTGAAAACCGAGGTGAAGTCGAGGTTTTTGAACAAACTTCTAGGTGTTTGGATATCCTGATGAAACACTCCTGGAGCCGAGTGTATGATATAGCATGATCTCAAACAAATCAGTATTTTAAGAGAAAATCAAGGTGAAAGTTTGCTTAATTTATGTAATTTCTTCCTCCGATATCCAAACCACAGACACGGTACTGATTTCCTTTGTGTTTTCCTCATGAATTATTAATGAGTTTGAGATGTGAAGGTCTCACTGCGTACTATTAGGTACGTTTAGTACACTTGACAAAGCACTTCTTGTTGGAATGTTGTGGCCAGTTAATTACATCAACCACATTTATTTTTTTTGTGTATATTTTCAATAATTTTTTGCTCCTTCCTGGGTGACTTAAAAAATGTATATAATGGTTTACGTGAGCCCCCAGGATGAGCTCTTTGAGCTCTTGAGGCAAATGTAAGACTCAAATATTTGTTTAAATAAAAAAAAATTTGATATGCTCATTGTTTCATTTTAGGCAAACTCAAAACCTGGCACAATCCGAGGTGATTACTGCATTGACATAGGCAGGTATGTGATCAAGTATTATAAATAATAACATTCTTATTTCACATTTAGTGAAAGATCTGAATAGTTTAAATATTTCAGGATAATCATCAATTTCTCAGATGAAATCAGAGAATTTCAAATAAAAGGAGATATTTTTCATGATTTCCGTCATGTGAATGTAGCTTCTCAAGAGTTTACATACATGTAAATTGAAACAATAATAAAAATATAAAAAAGATATTATAATATATAAGTTGGGAGTGTACAGAACAACCCTGGTTTAGTAAATAATTTATTTCTCCCTGTGTTGGTGCTTTTACTTTTTCTGACAGTTTTGGACTTTTTGCAGGTGGGCATAAAACTAGCGAGGTCTATACTAAAAAGTTATGTAATATTTGACAGCCAATCAGGAAGCGTGCTAAAATTGATACCTACCATTTTGTATTGTGTTTTTTTTCAGAAATATTGTTCATGGTAGTGATTCAGTTGAAACTGCAAATCGTGAGATCAAGTTGTGGTTCAAAGATGATGAACTAGTTGATTGGACGGCTCATAGCAAATGCTGTGTTTATGAATAAGACAATATGAAGAAACTGGTCCAATATTTTTGATCTCTGATACAGATCTATAATAAGAATATCTAATCTAGTCATTTCAAGACTGTTTTATTAAATTTTTTCGGGCAAGTAGAAGTAGATTTTCTTGTCGTGTTCAGAAAAACATTTTCTATGAACCAATGCATATTTGCATCACTCGCTAAGAAACTCATTCTTTTGAATTCTATTCAATTTTCTTCATTGACACCGGTTATAAGTTGATGTCCAATTCCTGGCCTATAGTGTTTGTGTTGGGGCCTACTGTATGTGAAGTGCACTGTACGTGCGATATCTTGGACATGAACTTTAATACAACCAATCTCTTCATGCCAGATCGATGACTATAGCAAATATCACTTAAGTGATATATTATGGAGCTCAGTGATTTGAATCAGCCTCGTGCGGACACAGTTAAATCCGAGCACCGTCCTGACGATTGGATTCCAGGACGATTACATGGATACAACGAACATAAGCACATGCGGTGCATGGACAAAGTAGCTTTTTATACGCTCTAGAAAAGTTAATTTTTTAGTAAACCTGCGTCTTAATTATGCTGTATGGTAACGATATCTACACGTGCTTTGGTTTATCCAACAAATTAAGACTTTTAAATAATCCCTATAATAATCAAGCGCGACCGAGACGTTTTACAAGGCTATATATGACAAACCTATCCACGTGTCTTTTGCTGCTCAGAATGCTTCTTAAGAAGGGTTAGGTGTCTTGTTAGAACAAGATATTACGCGTGAACATCGCTTGGATCCATCAAGTTGACAATTACAAATAAAACTAATGGAGTTGACTAGCATTCAAGACAAGCCTTCCATTAAATACTGTCTATTGTCAGTTGGTGCTGTCTGTTTTACTGCATTGTTCATAGTCGTTGGCACTTCGTTGATAACGCAACATCGTTTTCAAGATTTCCCTCACGACATCTTGACTGTGGTTGGAGTTGCTTTCCTGTGTCTTGCATTTCTATCAACCTTGCTTGCCCTTGTTTTCAAGATGGCCTCTAAACACCATGCACGCTCGTCTCCGGAGGGACTACAATTAAACTACATCGACGAAAGAAACGATCTATTTTTAGAAATCTAGGCTAAATACAGTTGAAGCTCTCGTAAGCGACCACCTCGGGGATGTTGGAGAAGTGGTCGTAACCAGAGCTAGTGGCTCACGAGGGCTCAAAAACCAAGAAGAACTCCAGTTCTTAAATCTCAAAGATACGAGAGCTGGTCGCTTATACGAGAGTGGTCACTTATACGAGAGCTGGTCACTTATACGAGAGCTGGTCACTTGTACGAGAGCTGGTCACTTGTACGAGAGCTGGTCACTTGTACGAGAGCTGGTCGCTTATGCGAGAGCTGGTCACTTGTACGAGAGCTGGTCGCTTATACGAGAGTGGTCGCTTATACGAGGAGTGGTCGCTTATACGAGGGCTGGTCACTTGTACGAGAGTGGTCGCAAGGAGAGCTGAATACAGTACATTTGTGTCAGGACTTTAGCCAAGGAAGGGGGGAATGACACCCCCGGAGTGGACCTAAATGTATGCAGGCTTTACAAAGTTTGATTGTGTTCAATGTAGCTATAAACTATGGCACACTTATATAAGGCATCGCTGTCCAACCATGCTTTCAACTCACTCATTCACTGCCCATTCCATCCATCCATTCCTAGGGTTCTACAGTAGCGGGATGTTTTTTGCAATGAATCAACCAACTGAACCAAAGCTTAATCTTTTGGGGTGCAGGATGCTTGAGAGATTCATGAAAAGCACATTAAATTTATCTCCAGCAGACTTGACAGCAATAAATATCTGACACGTCAGTTCTTATCAAATCAGGAATAAAACAATACAGAACTCGTGATGACCTACAAAATATGAGTCGATAACTTCTGAATAGTTTGAAAATGAGTTTGGAGTCCCAAAGTTTAGTAATTAAATATCCCCATTGACCTTTTTCAACTGATTTCCTTGCACATGCCCACAATGTAAGTTGAAAATGATTTACCTTGAATCATAAATTTTCCGCCTGTCAAAATAGAACTGTAGTTTACTCTTTTTTACTTTCTATTTCCACAATCTTCTCGGAATTGACTTCAAATGTTGACTCTTTGAACCCTGGCAAAGTCTGACTCGTACTCCGTCACTCCTCTCGCTTGCATATAAAAATAATGTTTACCAAATGGGTAAAGAATTGTGCAGCATATATCACGTTGCCACAAGGCTGGTAACTAGACCATTCGGCCACTGAAACCAACTGCTAAACCTCCGGGAAAATTTTGGACTTAACACAATTCCTGCGTTTTACCATGCAATAGTTTGGCAAACCCTGAAACCGAATCCTTATTATATCCGATATCCGCTGCGATATCGTGATGTGTTTTTTTGATTGATTCTATGTTGCTGGGATTGCAACAGACATCAAGTAATAAAATATCCGTGCAGAAGTTTATTAAGGACATTGGCTGTATTGTATAAAATGCTATCAGCGGTGAAAGCATTACTTGTTAATAACCGGTTATGTGATAAAAAACTTTGTTTAAACCTTTAAATAATATTAAATGTGTCTTTTTTTACTGTCTATATATTTCATTCATTTTTCACCCTCGTGCAGAACGGAGTACTAGTGTGAATATTACCATATTTTTACCCTTTGTATTGGGGTAATTTCTACTCCCTATCTAAATTATTCATAATTCTACTCCAAAAAAACGGGGCATTCTGAGGAAAACAAATTTACCCCACATTTGGGGTAATTATACCAAAGTTACTCCTCAAACCAGAGTAATTATTACCCATATTTTTACCCGATGCAGTGGAGTAATTTCTACTCCTTAAATTTCTACTCTCAAAAACGGGGCATTCTGTGGAAAAAAACACCCCATACGTCTGGGGTAATTTCTACTCCCCAAAATTTACAGTGTACATATTTTAGAAACCCTGCCGCCATGTTTCATGTGTTGCTAGTTTTGTCCCCTTTTTGCAATTATAATTTATCATATTCGTCGGTGTATCGATGAACTACATAGATGAACTACATAAATGAACTACATGAACTGGTGGGTGAGCCGCCCAAAGTAAACGAAAAGCCAAGCTTCCAGGGAGTTTTGCAATCGTCTATTAAATTACTTTTTTTTTATTATATAAAATAGAATGGTTTATTGTTTTTTTCGCCACTAATAAATCGATAATCTCACATGTGTGATTATTCTTGATAATCTCGTATGTATCGATTATCATGAAACTTATTAGAGTATACTGCTGGCTCTATTTTTGTGGGGCAATAGGACTATTTTTTTATATAATAGAGAGAAGAATAAATGGATGTTTGGAAATATGAAATTTACTTCTCGTGTTAGCTGACTCGTTTGCTTTGCTCACTTGTGAGATATCCTGGTCAACACTCGAAATAAATTTTATATTTCTGCACATCCATGTATTATTCTCTAAAACTCTTGTACATTTTCTCCTTTTAATTCGATCAATGAAATCAGGTGTAAATACCAACTATAGTCTGTAAACACCTTCCTAAATATTTAACATAACACACCTTGAATAATTAATTGTTTAGGTGACGTTTTTAGACTTTGTGGCTTAGTTTGCGTGACTATAATCTCTTAATATATGTAACAAAATATTTTGGGTTTTGTAACATATATAAATCATATGCATATAAACAGTTAATTTTAAATATTTGTATAAAATTTATATTTGATAAAATTCAGAAAATTTATGCAATGAAGAAAAATATAGAAGTTTAACTAACAATACATGCAAAACGATGCAACAAAATTTATATAGAAAAAGAGAAAGTCTATACAACTATATAGGTATGATCGAAGTGAAGTGTCTGTCCTGATCAACTTGATTTCAGGGTTCAGCTCTGTCAAATAACACTTCCACAACCTCACGCATATGACTGTTATCAGGCAACCACACTCCACTAATTTATGATTAGATGAAGTTTACTATATAGAACATTATTACAGCGACTTTCTGATGCATTTTTGCTCTTTTAATCTCATTAGAAGTTTCCTTTAAAAATGGTCGAAACTCATTATTTATGAAAAAGAAAGTTTTACTAACCATAACCCGAAGCCCAATTAATATTACCACTGAGAAACAGTTATCTCTAAAATTTTAATCATCCTTTTGAAATTTTGGTTTTCACCTCTTAACCGAAGAAAGTTTTGCATCAATTACACGAGCAAATCCTACAAGCTGAATATTTTTGGCGCAGAAATAAATCTTACGCCATGCTTTAGATTCAATCGTAATGAAAATTATATAGTATATATAGCTTTTACAACCACTCCTCGCGATAGAAAGCAGATATACGTTTTCTACCGTGTAGTTTTTACAAAAAAAGATGAGAAACATGCATGATGTACGTTTGTTATTTGCTGAAATGACAATCAACTCATTTTTAACGACCTTCTAATTCATGTTGTTTTACGAAGCCTCGCCGTCCATGCTCTGCATGCATTCCTAAAAAAAATCATATCGTGTAGTTTTTACGGAAAAAATAAGAATCATGCATGCATATGTTTGTTATTTATTAAAATGTCAATAAACCTATCACTTTTATAATTTTTCCCCTGTTGGTTTTATCATGAAAGCGTCGTTGCAAAACATCCTCTGCATAAAAAGCCGTACAAAAACAATCAAAGAGATATAAGTTTGTTATTTATTAAAATGGTAATAAACCAATCCTTAAGTTTTTAACCTTCTTCGTGTTAAACTTACGGAGAAAGCGAATAATGTTGAGTGCTGCATGTTTTCACGCGCTTGCTTTAGTTTGCATGGAAAAGAGGCACATTAAATATAATTCATAGTGACTTAAAATTATGTAAAATTCCTATATGCAGCCGGAGTTTTTGGTCCGATTTCCCAAAAAATTATTTATAATACAACGTAAAGACAAATTCATTGTCGGCCAGTAAACAATGCAGTGGTACTAAAGAGAACGTTTTGTCATCAGTATTTTAATTCTTATATCCATGAACTGTCCAGTATAATTAAAGTAAATTCCTACTTGACCTTGGAAAATTACGGTCAGTCACCTGCACAAGATGACGTGCATGCATGTACTTGAAAATTTACGTATATAAAAGATCTTATCACCTGAATAAAAAGATATTTTTTGTGGTATTTTCAGGACTACGCAGTATTATCAGTAAACACACTATCATTGTAGATTAGAATGCAGTTCAACTTTCCCTTTAGTCAAACTCTTTTCTCCTTTTCATTATTTTAATATATACAATATCGTAATTGCATTCATGGCAACCTTGGATTTACAAATATTATATTTTTGTTCTAAATACACACAAAATATTAGATTTTAATATATTATAATTATTCCCTGAAATATTATACTATATAAAGTACTCTGCAGCGTTAGAATTGTGTGCAACTTTGTTCAACTGAACGTTTTAGTCCGATATATAAAGATCTGAAAAAAGTGCGACTGATATCTATTTCAGACAGTTTCATATAGCTCTTATTATTTTGATTAAAGCAAATAATAATGATAGTTCTAGCACTAATGACTACAAGTGGCGTATTTTTAACATTGCCGAGCCTCAGATCTAATCATTCATCGCTAAAGTTCTTATCAACGTGAACTTCTTGCCCCAAAGGTTACAAATGATAACAGTTTATCTAGTTTAGTTTGAAATTAATAATAGATAAGCTAACTGCCTTCATTTCAAATCAACAGCTGTAATCAATGGGATTGTTCTTGTGAATGTTATATAGTTTTGCCAATTTCTCACCCGCTATTGATATTCTCATATATTCACAGTGTCGTCAAAAAATTTTATACAGTCTAAAACAGAGTATTTAGGAATAGCTCAATATATTTATGCAGAGTTTGGGTTTTCAAGAAGTTTCATAAAAGCAGGGTACTGTTTTGCTCCCGCCACAAATTCTGCTTCATTTATACTACCATCCTTATTAGCATCAAGCAGCGAGAATATTTTGTGAGCCATTCGTTCCGGAGTGCTTTCATCTCTAGCAAGCTTAACTTTACTATTTCCAGCAACCTTAAAGACAGCTCTAACGATTTCCAACATTTCCTCTCTGTTGATCGTGCCACTGCCGTCAATATCGTACATAGAGAATGCCCACTTTAGTTTCTCGTCCTGTGAACCACGTGAAATAATTGACAAACTGCACAAAAACTCGCGAAAGTCTATTGTGCCGTCGTTGTTTTTATCAAATGTTCGAAAGCAATGTCTGGCAAATTTCTTGGCATCTCCGTCGGGAAAGTAACTGCAATAAAGCTCTTCAAATTTAGAACGAGACATTTTGCCACTTGGACAGTCCTTTTTGAAGATATCGTGCCATTTCTGGATCTCTTCGTCGCTAAATTGTGTTTTCGATCGAAGTTTCTCTAGATTTTGATCAGATAAAGTGCTGTGTTTCTTGCCCATCTTTCGCGTGAGGGATAATGACAGTAACTGGATCAAGTCTTAAAACCTTTTGTCTTTATCCTTTGCTTGAAACGTCTGCTAGTCGTTCTCAATATTTACGATTCACTTTCAAATGGTTTAATAAAACCACTCGCAAACCATCTGCTATTTAACTTGTTGCTACGCCACACGTAAGTGACCAAAAATTTGCATTTTAATATTTTGCGTCGATATTTTTCAAAACAATTCTTTGACTAGCTTATACAAAACCAATGAAAAGACAAAAAATTCGCACTTTAGAGATTAGGCGGCATTCCGCCCAGACAACTGAATTATTAATACGATCAATTTAAACTTCATTTGAATTGTAAAAGCCGTTTGTTAGACGAATAGAAAGTAGTTACGCGAAGAAGAAAAACAGATTGAGATATAAACTATATATAGCATGCACTGTCAAGTTATGCTGGTTGGCTAGAATATGCACAGTATGCAGACATACTGTACTATAGTGTACTAGTAAGACATATTATTTCTATATATAATTATGTAAAACTAAAGATATTCATGACAGATGTATTTGTTTTTCAGCAGGCGATGCAAACACTCTTGACATTCCCGGCCATTAAAACATGCGCATGCAGAGCCGGTGATATACGAATGATTTTCTGAGTCGCCAGGACGCCTCATAACAACTTAAAATGTGGTGTCAGTGTGAACAAAGAATGAAAACAACACGCAAATGCTGATACGGCAACAACTCCAACAAGTTATTAAAGTCATCGCAAAATTACGAAAATTAGTTTGGAAACGAAAAGAAATAGGAGCTGAAAAAATCGTTATTTTGACAAGTGTCGTGTTTGTCACTACGGGTGACAGAAAATAATTACGCGACATGCTGCATTTAATGCGAGCACTGAGTCGAAATGATGCACGCAAGGAACTTCTCACTATCTCACTTGTTCCAAAGTATTAAAAAGTACATTATTACGTTTGTCTTTTTGCTTTAACTATACAGTATATATATATATATATATATAATGTGAGAAATAACATTGTTATAGTAGTATAAAATATTCTATACCACTATATATATAGTATAGGAATATTTAACCGTTTGAGAATATGTCGTTCAATCGTGATAAACTTAAGAATACCAAATCAAAAATTAATTGCTTCGTGACCTCAAGATCAAAATAAACAATTTTATTCTAAACCTTTGTGAGTTAACAAGTGCAAAAATACAAAAATATATCAGTTGTTGATCACTCTATCAAATTTGACGGTATTCTAGTGTACATGTAGTCAAAATGAAGAGTTTATTTAATTCGTGGTCTCATAAAAATTGTATCTTGCATGAATAACCAAAACAAGTATAAGAAAAAAAAGACAAATGTTGAATAAATTCTACTTCAAATTATTCGCCAAAGTTTGACAATAACGAATGTTAATACAGAAATACAACTGATTCAACAAACCATACTTTTTAAATTATTATCAAAAGTATTTCTCGGGATCATGTTACATCTAATCGCTCTTAAGACATTATAGTTTCTAACATATTCTCTTAAACCGTCGCTTGCTTTTTTTAGCGGGCAAATAAAGAGAATATATTAACAAACAAAATTTTGGTTAAAATTAATATCTTATCACGCAATTAGAAGATATGAGCAAGACACAGCGGGAGAGCGACGCTTTGCAGTTGACCACTAGTCCATAATGAAAATTACATATTCTCGAACATTGTCGAGAATATTGTTCTCATTACAACAGATGTATCACATTAAATGAAAACTTAAAGAGTTTACGTTAAACTAAATGAAAAGTAGGGGGGGGGAAACAAAAGAACTTCGTAGAATTTCGTATACATAAGTACAGACTGGGGTATATATCGCTATTGCATATCGGTGTACAGTGCTCATAACTTTATTTTCACAGATCCTACTAACTCTTCCACAGTAAGTGTTCCACTTCTTACATGTGCCCTCTGTTGCCTCTAGCAACGATACTGGGCCTGCCATCATTACCGCTGACAAAACACTACAATTGGAATTGGCTATCTTGCGAACAAAGAAACGTACTACAATTGCAAGCGACACTGCTAATTAAAATAAGCCATTAAATTGTTAGTATTTTAAACGTTAAAAACGTTCTTTTTAATTTATTTTGTATACCAAGACGATTATCGTTCTTGACTTGAATATATTAAATTGTTGCACATGTCCAAAGTACTGGACAACATATTGACTGGTTTGAAGGCGTCAAGAAACCGAGTTGAATTAGGTAAAGTTGTATTCTTTCAGTGGTGCAACTGGCGGGGAGAAGCAGGAAAGGAGATTCGCCCACACACACACACACACACACACACAACAATATTCTAGAATATTCTAGTTTCTCAGGGAACCATTAGCCGACAATGTTCACAGTATTCGTTAGTTATTGCAATTATATTGCCGCGTACAAAATTATAATACGTACAAAACTACTGAGCTGTTCTGCTAGATTATTCAATCTTTGCACATTAACGATGTGATCAGTACGTGTAGATAAGTTGGAGGCTTGCTGAACATCTTCGTTCCGTGAGGAACAATGAAGTGGACAAACCTGTCGCTCAACATTTTATTTAACACTTCTGAAGACGCTGTTTTTGTTTAGCAAGGGCGGACTAAACTGTGTTTTCACTTAATTTATCTATTTTTACTCTCGTTCATCCTTTTTGCACCCCTTCTTTTTTGCTCATCGACGGTGGGAATAGCAAATGTCTTTCGCTTTGTTATTGTTATTTTGCTCTGATTGGCTAATTTTTGGTCACATGACTATCTTTCTTAAATAAGCTCGTTGTTTATTTACACTCTTTACGTTTCTCTCTGACGAAAGGCCTTCGCTCGAAACGTTAGAAACTATACGTTCAATAATTTCGGCAGTATATCAAACCTTACTATATTTCGATTTGTATTTCAACACTGCATACGCAGCACACTACTTTAGCTTGACATAAAATCTTGTGGGGCAAAAAATACGAGATTAGTGCTCTGAATTAAAACGATCGCATTCCCCTTCAGACCCATGCAAGTCATTTGCCGTAATGCCGTAAAATGAAGAACTTCGCGATCGAGTAAGAGCTTCGGTTAATACGAGTCCAAGATAGCTTGAACTTGGAAAACTTTCTGTACAAAATGTCGTTCACTTCAACCCAACTGCTGTTCTTTCAAATGCTCTACTTCGAATAACCGTTGTATTATATTTTAATCTTAGCTATATAGTTTGGTTTAAATTTTGGTTAGGCTAGTTAAAGTTAACGTTATGTATTCTATTGTTGTTGTTGTATATTTTGGCGGGACTGAAAAAGGGATTTACGTCCTATTGTCCTTGCATCAATCTTATAATGGCTAATAAAAAAAGAAGTCTCCATGACTACCAAAGATGTGTGGAGCAAGACTATTCACCATGACAACGCGAGTAGAACTTGTCGGTATTCTTTAGAAAAGAAAGTGAAAAGAAACCAAACTACTTTTTTGTTTGTATCAATGTTATTTCATTTATTAATTAGATTTTGTTTTACTATTTTAGTATAAAAATAAATGTAAAAATACTCAACACCAAAAATACGGCTCAAAAAAAGATACTCCTGGCGTACAGTAAAAAGCCGCGTATAAGAACCTAGGTTTCTTCAAATTAGCCTAAGGTTTTTATATATTTGGTGTGTAGTGAGAAATTAGGCTATGCATGTTCTTAAATAAGTACTTATTTTCTTAAGAGAAAAATACTTGCAAGTCAGTCAATACTAGAAATAAGCACCTCTAGTCCTCTACTCCACACTGGTTGATAACTGTTACTGTTGTTGATAAGAGTCCCGAAATCTTAAGAAAACAACGTTGAATGCATGTAGCTGTGACGTAGTCTGTGTTTATAACGTAGTGTACTCACAGAAACGATATAAAATTTATAAACAGTGTATAGAGGCAATTATTTGTGCACAGTAAGTCAAATTTCTATATTGAAATTACAAGAGATTCTACACAGTTCCTGATTTTCGGGTTTTTACTGTACTCAACACCAGAAGTGTGCCACCTACTATAACATCGTCACGTAAGCTATAAGTAGCTCTACGTGAATTGACATATATTCCAAAGCCTATATTCTATAATTGGAGTTTCCATTTGTCCCATTATATTTCCATCTTTATTCTATAATTTCCTTTTCTGTCCCATTACATTTCCCTCTTTATTCTATTATTTCCTTTTCTGTCCCATTATATTTCCCTCTTTATTCTATAATTTCCTTTTCTGTCCCATTATATTTCCCTCTTTATTCTATTATTTCCTTTTCTGTCCCATTATATTTCCCTCTTTATTCTATAATTTCCTTTTCTGTCCCATTATATTTCCCTCTTTATTCTATTATTTCCTTTTCTTTCCCATTATATTTCCCTCTTTATTCTATTATTTCCTTTTCTGTCCCATTATTTCCCTCTTTATTCTATTATTTCCTTTTCTGTCCCATTATATTTCCCTCTTTATTCCATTATTTCCTTTTCTGTCCCATTATATTTCCCTTTGTTCCATTATTTCCCTCTCCGTTCCATTATATATCTCCCTCTTTGTCCCAAATCTGTATTGGCAGCCTAGATCCATACTCTCTCTTCAAAGTGAATCAACCAAGATTAGAAGCTTCTCGCGTGTGTACCATAATGTAATTATTTATTCTGATATTATATGGCCGTCGGCTTCTCCCCCCTGGCTGGACTTACTCGCCCCAGTCCTTGACGTGATTTCACGCGCGCCAAAGGCAGTGAGTGGGCTGCCTGTGCTTATGGCAGTAGTTTCACAATCCTCGAATCACTTGGCCTAGAACTCTGGTGGGACACTTGGGGAGCACAGGGACATTGTTGGAGTCTTCCATCTTTAACGAGAGGAATGACGATACTAATAATATACACATTGGATTGATATTGACCGTTCAGGTTGACAACGTCTCAAAACGACCGTTTTGGCAAAACGACAATAAGCATCGCGCACTTTCAATGCCAGTAATAAGATAATAATGTCCCAAGGAGTAACTAATCTAGCTAAATAACACAGCTACTGTTTACTTAGTCGCTTATTTCACACTCAAAGTTAACCCAACCTTCCACTGTGGAGGCGACAAAACAAAAGCGCCCGCAATTTTTCCAGCTGCAACTTACTGTATCAGATAATGCCAACAAAAGTAAGCTAAAAATAACTATGGTTACTTGATTGTACATATCTTCTTGTATATTACCATAAGTTGTGTGTGAGGCAGTGTGGATTAAAGATATATGCGAATCTCGAATGTTTTATTACAACAACAACAAAATAATAAAGGGGTATATAGCAGGAATAAAAACTATGTCTGAGGATCGTTTTGTAAAACAGCCGCTCATCAGAATTGTCCCAACAATATCCTCAGAATTTGTTGAAAATATTCTTCTAAATATCTATTGTGCGATTAAAATTAGAAACTATTTTATTTGGAACTATATTAAAGAGTGTGCATAGTCAGATTTGGATGAAGTAAACATATATTTATTAAAACTGAAATAACATACATGACATTTAATTTAACTCTCTTGGTTTATATCGCAATTTTGTTGACACACTCTGAAAAATAAATCAATAAGATAGAAAACTAGATAACAATTTCAATTTATTCTCATAGATTTTTTGCAACGTTTATTACAATAAACAACACAAGAAATTTATTTATTACGATTAACGAAATGACATCGAGAAAATCTCAGCTACGAAAAACTTATAGTGTGTCTGTTTGGACCTTTCCAACGGGATCTGACTCAGCTGTTCAAGTTCATCATAATCATCACAAGATTCTGGTCCGAGATCTTTTAAATATTGTTACCAAAGCGCTTGGCATTCGAGAATCAAACGTAAGATTGTTTGCTCTTTTCGAAGGACTAGCTAATCCTGTTAAGAAGTTAGACGAGAACGAGGAACTACATTTGCCATATCAAGATGTTCTTTCCATACAAAAATGGTGTTTTGATGTTGAAGAAGAAAAGAAAGCGGTGAAATCAGATACGGGAGCATTGAAACTACTGCGTCTTCAAGCTATGTCAGTTATTAAAGATGGTCGACTGAAGCCAAACAATGAAGAAATGGAAGGACTCCACGAGTACTCAAAGAGCAGTTTTCCAGTCGATAAGCAATACATGAACATTATTCATTCAATGGTACACTATGGAGCAGTATTTGTTGATAATTGTACACTCATAACAGACCTATCCTTACCTCGGGTTGTGTTCGTGAAAGGTGCGAAAATCTCAGTACGAGTAGATAAGCAAGGACTGCTTGTAAAATCAGGTACGGAAAGGTTTACTTGTTGGTTTTGTTTTTATAATAACTTTATTGAAACCACCTTTGGCTAAAAAAAATACAGCGGTTTTTACATGCTTTAAACTTAACATGTATATACCCAATGCTCCATTAAAATTCCATGATGTGAAAACAATGTTCTATACGTCAAAGTGAGAGTGCCTGTGACACGAAAATTAAGTTTGTCTTATTTGAAAGAAAACTTAAAATGGTAAAGTAACATCTTTTGCAATGTTTCGTTTCCTTGCTTCGTTTTTTTGAATATTTCAGTTTGTTTGATATGTAAATATCACATGTTGTGACGTACATGTGCATAATGACTTATCGGACAAGGTTACATTATTATTATTCTTTATTTAAGGAGGATAAGTTTTTCAGCATAGCTGGTGGGGTCCTCCATTTACAGCTAAGACCTACAGGTGTTGATTGTACGGAGGGAGGAAAACCGGAGAACCCGCCGAAAAACCCTCGAAGCACAGGAAAGACCAACTAAACTCTACTCACATGAGTCCCAACCTCGAGAACGGGGCTATTCCCAGACGGTCACCCATCCAAATACTAACGCCGTCTAACCGGGCTTAACTATTGGTGAGAGGCAGCGCCCTAATAGCACACGCCACCCGTGCTCCCCCAACATATCAAACTTAATTCGAATAAGCATGATGTGCATATGTTCCTTCTACAACACCAAATACGTAGAGTTGCAAGTAATTATAACCTTCTCCAATAAGTAATTATGCACGTGTATACGTCATTTACGTTTCAAACAAGCTGAAATATCTTTTTTCTGATGATGTCGTGGACGACAAAAGCTTTTAAACGTTTATAACTTGGTCTTTTTTTTCCTCCTTTAAAATATGCTACTAAAGAACAACTTTAACTTTTACTGAATTATTTGATAAACGTTTCTGATGATGTCGTGGACGACAAAAGCTTTTAATTAACAATTATTCGTCGAAGGCGAGGTGAATATCGGTGGATAACAACCGAGACGAAGTCATAACCGAGACGAAGTCGAAGTTATTATTCACCGATATTCACTGAGCCTTCGGCGAATAATTGTTTTAGTATAAATACACATTTTCGTACTTTTAGGAACAACGTTTTCTTTAAAATTGTTAATTTCCTCGTCTGTCGCATTGACAACTTGGCTGGCGGCCATTTTGAATAAACGCTGTAGGTGATTATCGAGAATCAGCCGAAGTAGCTCGACCAATCAGCGCGCGCGATTTTCTATAATCATATGTGTATTTATACTAAACGTAACAACGTATAGAACTCGATCACTCTTTTTTCTCGGTTTAAAATATGCTACAGAAGAACAACTTTAATCTTTAACCATTAGATAAATACGGAATATCTCTAACTCCATGTCGGAAAGACACTAGATATTGCTATATCACAGTATGCATCATGTCTATTTTCTCTCAATTATTTAAAAATGGCAAGCTGGATATAGCCAAGTGACAAGGTGGTAAACTGCCAAGATTAGTTTTAATAAGGAAATACTGACGTACGTAGTGAATGTAGAACAGCTAAGTGATAGTACATTAGGTAAAGCTAAACATGCTGTTGCACTTTCCTCATTTATGAAAACAAATTCGCAAAGACAATTTTTTTGAAAATAGACAACTTCAATTGAGATGGACAGAATAACATTTGACAAGTTTGGTATATCTACAGAGGTACCGCTGGTAAAATATTTTGGGCTCACTTTTTGAGATCTCTCGTGAAACCAGGCCTCATTCAAGATGGCTGCCTCATAATTTCAATGATAAAATATTTCCGCGGTCGACTTGGCAGGGAAAACACCTGCGAGACTGCCAAATAAAGCAATAAAAAATCAAGCAGAGAGAGTTTGCCACCAAGTCAGCACAATTGCACGTATAATTGTATGGATTGAAGCATGCCTGTCAAAAATTAAAAACTAATAAAATGGGTCTACGGCTATCACCATATCTCTCCAATATATTTTTAAATTCCCATATTTTCTCAGTCATCTTAAAATAAAGTTGAAGAAACATAAAATGCATTCAATCAACAAAGATCCTAGTTTTTACACCTTTTTTTCTTTTAAGATACATCACGCTGTCTTCTACCTTGGACAAAACTAGGCAGCATGAATAATGGAAAGAACGAGAAGAATATTGTAGAATATGAAATATATCTTTCATCTCACAAAGTCCTAAAATGGCTTCGACTTGAAACATTGCAAGCAGAGTACCTAATGGCGGCCACATATGAGATCTTGAAGACTATCAGAGAAGAAACTAAGCCACATAATGCTTCACTTAATAATACTGCAGAGAGAAGGATTACACGAACAAAAACATCTGGACTATTTGCACAGCTTTTGCATTCAAAAGCAAATGATCAGGACAACTATTATGAAAAGTTTGATGAATTGTAATGTTAAAATCCTTAAAGACGAAACGATTTATTTAAAAAAACTGTATGTTAGCTAGTAAGTGTATTTGTTCACGTTAAATAAAGTTGATTGCATTGGATTGTATAGTATCGTACTGCATTGAATGTGTTTATCTTTTTGCAATCAAAATTCAAAATATTCAAACTTTTTTAAAACTCGACCCGAAAAAAGTCACCGGAAGTGGCATAGATCGGGGGGAGGAATTGTTGAAAAAAAAACCTAAAACGTAGTGCATTGGGGTGGCCTTGTTTTCCTTAGTAACAAGACGCCTGCTCATGCGTTCACTCGCGCTAATGATTTCTGGAAGCTTGGCGTATAGCCTGTGCGCACTCTAGCAAGACTATGACAATGCATGGTCCACTAGAGCAAATCATCGACATGCGTATAAATTATGTTTCAAATCGGGCAGAGTAAACCGTTATAAATATTCTTTTTCTGTTAGGGTTATTAATTTATGGAATAATTTACCTAAAAAGGTTGTAGAGGCCATTAACTTTTCACCAATTAAAAGAGAGTTTAAGGCTTGATATTTAAAGATCTAGTCCGAAATTTCAATTGTCAACATTTTTTTTGTAAGCCATACTCTTGTATCTGTATCTGTATTATTATTATTATTATTATTATTATTATTATTATTATTATTATTATTATTATTATTCACAGAACTGATGTCTGATATTGACCTTAAACCACTACATCCGAAAAATAAACTTCTTCTTTACAGTCGCTACGTCTTATCTAAAATATCCTGGCATTTTACTGTTGCTACCTTGTCCAAAACTTGGGTCTCTGAAAATATTGATTCCGTTGTAAACAAATACATCCGTAAATGGCTGGAAATACCAGTATCTGGAACATTGAGTAACATCTTTCTAACCCGTAACAAATTTGGTCTAAGTATTTTCCCACCATCTATCAAATTCACTCAGTGTCAAACAGTTCTTCGAAATGCCTTAAAAACATCTCCCAATGAATCAATAAAAGAGCTTTGGAAATCAACTAATAACAGCACTAACATTCAGTATGATATTTACAACTCTATCAAGGAAGTTATCAAAGATTTCCGTTCTGGACAAGAGGATAAACTTCAAAACCATTTGACCTGTCAAGGCTCATTTTTCTCGAATGTTACGAAATTCTCCTTACCAAAGCTAAACAAATTCTGGTCTGCTTCTCAATCTAAACTACCAAAAAACATCTATAATTATACTATGCGTTATATCAATAACTCTCTTCCTACCCGCAAAAACCTTTCCAGATGGGGTATATCATCAAGTTCTGACTGTTCCTTTTGCTTACGCCCAGAAACTCTCCTACACGTGGTTGCCGGATGTCAATCATACCTTGAACGTTTTACGTGGAGACACGACTCTATTCTCAACTTTCTTGCCAAGACCCTACAAACTGCCAATTGCTCCAACCTTTTTGTTGATCTTCCTGAATTCAAAAGCCCCTCAATAATAACTGGTGACAAATATCGTCCAGATTTACTCCTATCTACTTCAAAGGGATGTCTATATATAGTCGAACTTACCGTGGGATTTGAATCCAACCTTCAAAACAACGTAGAGCGCAAAAAAGCCAAATATGAAGAAATAGTTAGACAACAAAGTGAACACTTTAGCACTGTTAAATTTGTCAATCTCTCGATTAGTTCACTCGGTGTTTTCGCAAAAGAATGTACCTCCTTTATAGCAATGTTAAACGATGTAGGAGTTGATGTGCAGCATCAAAATTATTGTGTCAGAAAAATGATATCTATTGCCATCAGAACAACCTATTATATTTTTTGCTGCAGAAATAAGGAATGGACGAATCCTGACTTACTGAACTTTTAAGTTTTTAAGTAGCTTAGTTGTGATTCAAGTATAGTCGATTGTAAATTACCTCGATGAGTGAGATTTACAATTGTTTGTTTAGAAAAAAATCATTAATAAAGTTTCCATTATTAAGTATTTTTATGTTTCGGGCAGTTTTTACATAGGATTAAGTTCATAACTTCCTTTCTTGATGCTAATGTATTGGTACACTCCGCTTGCTACACTCTTACTTTCTATGCCTTGTTATGTAAATTCATTTTGATGTTTTCACGAACTAGTGTGAAGTCAGATGCAAAATTCATGCAAGCAAAGGCATGAAGTAGACACATGCATGCTGATGCAATGGATGTCTATTTTTCAGATTGTGTAAGTACTAGTAGTCTTAATTTCATTTACTATTTCTACCTCCTGAAAACAAATCATCGGGATCGGTCATCATGCAGCATTAGCAAATACAAACAAAGTATCGGTCGACGAAATGCCCCTTAACTTTCTGTATATCAGTGCATAGTCATTCAAAATATGGTCTGGAAACTCAGCTAAAGTCTTTGTTCTATCTTTTTGTTCGCCTTTATGCATTTTTGTGCACGGTGCACGGTCATTGAACCCATTGTATTTTAGTATAATGAACGAATTATCCAATAGCAACCTTTCAGTTCAACCACTCAACCGTGCTATTTAAATATTAATAAACCTACAACGAAGGATGTGCACGGTGTAAGGTACGGTTCAACATAAAATCACAGCTCACTTATAGGCGCTTTGAAGTTTGCCGGCGAGTTGCCAGACCATATCTCTATTGACTATGATCAGTGTAACACTAGTGCAACTGTCAAACTATTCAAATCTATGCAATACACACTGACACACAAATGAGACATGCCGTGTATTGTTCGCATACTGCACAGTAAATAAAACAAGATTTACTGAATACCTGTAAAGTTAATATTGCCATACATCATTCACTAGCTAAAAACTAACATAGGATAATGTAAAAAATATTTCTTATCTTCTTCGTCCCGGAGGAGTTTTCTTTGCAATTGCTTTAGTTGGCTTTTTCTTACTTTGTCCAGATGAAAATAAATTGGTCAACATATCAGAAAATTCTGGCATTTCCTGTGATTGGTTGAATACATTCATTGAACTCATTTCCTAAATAAAGTTTAGCGATTCTATCTTAGTAACACAGAACAACACAACACAACTGTAAGGTATATTTATTTATCCAATTCATTAACAATTCATGAAGAAAATTCAAAAGAAATATCGGAACCAAATAAGCGAATTTCAGGGTGTTGCGCATCATTTTGCAAAGGAATTGGCGGGCTCTTGGCAGGCTCCCCACAAAGTAAACAATGGCAAACAGACTTGCTAGCGAGCCAACAACAGCAGAATAACAGTGTTAAACTCCAGAAACTGCATGTATACTTTGTTTATTTTAAACACTATGTTTACTTTAAGTGGAGCTTGCCAGTTTTTTTGAAAAATGATGCGCGCGCAACACCCTGAAACTCGCCTATTCGTCGTGGTTTACATAAAATCGATCGATTTTCTCAGCTTAAGCCGCTGTTACACAATGCAATTTTTCGCGAAACCTGCATGTGCGAGACAGCTAGTTTCAAGACAGATGATTGCAACGTGCAACACCTCTTGTTTATGAACCTGCGTCGCTTTGCATTGCGAGACAGCTAGTTTCAAGACAGATTGCAACGTGCAACACCTCTTGTTTATCAACCTGTGTCGCTTTGCATTGCGAGACAGCTAGTTTCAAAACAGATTGCAACGTGCAACACCTCTTGTTTATCAACCTGTGTCGCTTTGCATTGCGAGACAGCTAGTTTCAAGACAGATTGCAACGTGTAACACCTCTTGTTTATCAACCTGTGTCGCTTTGCATTGCGAGACAGCAGGTTTCAAGACAGATTGCAACGTGCAACACCTCTTGTTTATTAACCTGTGTCGCTTTGCATTGCGAGACAGCTAGTTTCAAGACAGATTGCAACGTGCAACACCTCTTGTTTATTAACCTGTGTCGCTTTGCATTGCGAGACAGCTAGTTTCAAGACAGATTGCAACGTGTAACACCTCTTGTTTATGAACCTGTGTCGCTTTGCATTGCGCGACAGCTAGTTTCAAGACAGATTGCAATGTGCAACACCTCTTGTTTATGAACCTGTGTCGCTTTGCATTGCGAGACAGCTAGTTTCAAAACAGATTGCAACGTGTAACACCTCTTGTTTATCAACCTGTGTCGCTTTGCATTACGAGACAGCTAGTTTCAAGACAGATTGCAACGTGTAACACCTCTTGTTTATGAACCTGTGTCGCTTTGCATTGCGAGACAGCTAGTTTCAAGACAGATTGCAACGTGTAACACCTCTTGTTTATGAACCTGCGTCGCTTTGCATTGCGAGACAGCTAGTTTCAAGACAGATTGCAACGTGCAACACCTCTTGTTTATGAACCTGTGTCGCTTTGCATTGCGAGACAGCTAGTTTCAAAACAGATTGCAACGTGTAACACCTCTTGTTTATGAACCTGTGTCGCTTTGCATTGCGAGACAGCTAGTTTCAAGACAGATTGCAACGTGTAACACCTCTTGTTTATGAACCTGCGTCGCTTTGCATTGCGAGACAGCTAGTTTCAAGACAGATTGCAACGTGCAACACCTCTTGTTTATGAACCTGTGTCGCTTTGCATTGCGAGACAGCTAGTTTCAAAACAGATTGCAACGTGTAACACCTCTTGTTTATCAACCTGTGTCGCTTTGCATTGCGAGACAGCTAGTTTCAAAACAGATTGCAACGTGTAACACCTCTTGGTTATGAACCCGTGTCGCTTTGCATTGCGAGACAGCTAGTTTCAAGACAGATTGCAACGTGTAACACCTCTTGTTTATGAACCTGTGTCGCTTTGCATTGCGAGACAGCTAGTTTCAAGACAGATCAGGGGCGGATCTAGGGGTAGTCAAACCGATCACGCGACCAAGGTAAAAATTGCAGACATTAATATTCATTAATAAGACATTAATATTTAAAATTTGTAGTCCAGTTATCAAGTTTCATACAGCGTCAAGGCCTTCGATAAAGTAATATATCAAGTCACAGAACAGCGGTCTTGCGCGTGAGTTTTGATCACTCTGTAGTCTGATTCCAGCCATCCGATTGGCCAATTTGCTTTTTGATCGATCTGTGGGGAGTTCTGATCGGTTTGTGGACCAGGGGCTCGTATACAAACTATCCGATTGGCTAATTCAAAAAATATCTGAATTCTCATTGGCTACATTTTTTGATCGATCATATGCATCAGCCTTCAGTGTATACGGCATGATTCTATAGCCTTTCTGATCGCAGCAGAAATATAAAAGCGAAATAGCGAATATACTGCAATGTCTTGTAGTATTTACGAGACTGTGCAGTCCGCGTTTGAGAGAAACGATCGGCCATATCTTCAAGATGTTTACGATGATCTGATGAAGCGAATCGACGCTTTGCCGAAGAGTTCTGTTGAAGAGCTGTTGAGTGCTATCAACAACAACACGAGCTTCTGCCTCAGTAGAAATTTTGGTGCCGAATCTTTCACATCCCGAAGTATGTTCGAGAAAGGAAAAACAAGTCTTGTACAGCCATAAAGTAAATATATTCTATTTTAACTAAATTCGACTCTTATAATAGTTTTGGACTTGTAAGTAACCGAACAATCTGTGCGCCATGACCGGCTGGCATGATCGTTTACTATGAACTCCGCATATGCGGTCAAAAGTTTATTAATATTAAATATTTCATTTATATACCGCGAACCCAGCCGAACCAATATATACTGTAGTGTAGGCATTTTGTTTATGCTTTTTGTCGCCTGATATTAGTTTAAGATTTTGATTTGGATATCTATTATCCGTATAATGTATATGGACTGTGTCAGTGTGTCTTGTTGACGTGTTAGACCACATGGCTTGGTGTAATACGATCTCTAGTTCAGATGTGATAAATTGTGATTTGTGATATAGACATCAATTGATGAAATTCATATTTTAATCAACAGCCTTTGGCTTTCCAGGACAAAAAGTATTTTTAAAAGTATTATTAGTGTGGGTATTAATAACTAATCATACCCCCCGGGGAAATTTCCGTCGCCCCCGAATGTTCACAAACGAAAATTTTGACTAACGTACGAAAAATCCTGGATCCGCCCCTGAGACAGATTGCAACGTGTAACACCCTCTTGTTTATCTTAATTTCCCATGTGTATAAGACCGTGTTTTTACGCATCCGTGGCTCAGAGTGTTTAGGGCTTTCAAACTACTACAATAGGTTGTTTGAACAGAATACTAATTCATTTTCTAAGGGTTCCGGGGTTTTTTATACACACTGTAGAAGTCATTGTTTTATAGGTGATCTTTTAATGTCACCCTAAGACAAACTGAGCGTTTCATTGAATTTTTAATGTCAAACGAATTAGAAGAGCTCATAAAAGAACCTTCACGCGTTACTAGTAATACAAATTCGCTTATTGATGTACTCATTACATCCACACCTGGTCTGTTTAAAGTCACCGGAGGGCTATATATGTAAAACCAGGACCCGGGACCTGGACCGGGGACCCGAGGACCCATGTAAAACTAGGACCCACTTCAAATTGGACGGGGGGTTAAGAAAATATTATATTTGGTGGCGGGGGTGTGATATTTTATTGTACCACGTGCAAATGGTTGTAATAAGAAACTTAGCTTATGTCAGTGAATAATCCCAACTAATCAGCAGTCTAATCTGCTGCATTATTGATCTAAGAGCGGTTTGAGCGGTCATAAATACGCTGGTTTAAACCACGTTCGCGGGCCGGCTGTCTATGTTTTTTATCCTTAGTTATGGTGTTTACTCGATTCCAACGAGTTTCTCAATGTTTGATTTCAATCAATCCTATCTCAAATACATCGTGTGGCATATACGGTCCCCCTAAACAAAACACAATAAACTGACGGAATGACACAGCTGTTTGTGCGGTTTGCGGAATTTGGATATTCTGTATACGCGACAACAACCAAGGAAGCCCAAAGCAAAAACTTTGCTGTGACGTGGAAACGCCCACTTTAATAGTATTTGTTAACCCGTTGCTGCCGAGACCGGCTTCAACAGTTCAACCGACCACTAGCTTTCCTCTGCAGACGTCTGGCGTTATCCCGAAACTCTTGGGACATATCTTGAAGGCGGACAACGAAAATTTCTTGGTCAATGAGACGCGGCTAAGTTTTATCGGACACACAGCTGTGATATTCCGTCAGTTTATTGTGTTTTGTTTAGGGGGACCCGTATATGCCACACGATGTATTTGAGCTAGAATCGATTGAAAACTCGTTGGAATCGAGAAAACACCTAAACTAAGGATAAAAAACATAGACAGTCGGCCCGCGAATGTGGCTTAACCAGCGTATTTATTGCCGCAAACCGCCTAGCTTCGCGATTCAGCGAACGGGCTTCTCACGCCAAGTAACGCGACTACAATTTCGGGCTATTTTCTGAACGGATTGCTAATCATCCTCTAATTTCACTGACATAAGCTGAGTTTCTTATTACAACAATTTGCACGTAGTACAATAAAATATCACCCACCGCCACAAAATATAATATTTTCTTAACCCCCCGTCCAATTTGACATGGGTCCTTGTTTTACATGGGTCATCGGGTCCCCGGTCCGGGTCCTATCCAATTTATGGAATCATAAACAGCCCTCCAAAGTGTCCATCTAAACATCACTTCGCGGCCGTGGAACGACAACAGCGTAAATGACTTCTTAAAAAAACAAACTCCTTGGAGTGTACTCGATTCTTTCGATGACATCAATGATATGTGTTTTGCGTGGGAGTCTCTATTTGTGAGTGCGATAGATCGGCATTTCCCGATGAAACTGCTTGATGGTGAAGTGCTGCGACAAATGAGAAAGCGTTACATAGCTCATAAAAAGGCAACAAGATCTGGTTGTATTTCAGACTGGAACGATTAAAAACTATTAAACGCCTGCGAAACCAAGTGACAAGCATGAACAGAAAAGCTAGAAAAGACTATTTCTCCGAGAAGCTTAATAAAAGCCGTGCAAATCCTAAAGACAGACAGTGCATTGGGTGAGTTATCGGTTGGTTGTAGTCAAGAACTCCAGAGACTGCAAAACCGTGCGGCGCGTACAATTCTTAAACGAAACACTTCCAAAGATGCCTTTGGTTTGTTAAACTGGGTGAATTTAAATTTACGTAGGAAAATGCACAAATGAATTTTAGCATATAAGTGCATAAATAATATGGTCCCTGAATATCTCTGTAATTATTTCCTTAGAAACAGTAACTTTCATAGTTATAATAAAGAAGGAGACACGACCTACACCTTCCCCAGCCAAACCGAAATCTTGGAAAGAGGACATTTAGATATTCAGCCACAGTTTGTTTTAATTCTCTTCCAGCACAAATTAAAGACTCTGCGTCTTTGACCATTTTTAAACATTCTATTTTTAATCATTTTTACTCAGGTTTCTTTGAATCAAATTGTACTGATAGCTTTTAGTTGTTCATGACCAGTATTTATTGTATTTATTGTATTTAGTTAGATTTTTATACTGAACTTGTAATTTAGTAAATTTTTGTAGTTTATTCCATGTAATTAGTATTTAGATTTCAGGGCCCCTCTGAATACCAGCCTCGTAGCTGACTGGGATACCCTGAATAAATAAAGTTTATCATCATCATCATAAAGATTTCTGGAGTACTCTACGCCAAGTTCTTCCAGAAAAAAAAATCGCAATGATATCCACAAGCTGGTAGTAGATGGCAAAGAACTGCGTAACAAGCAAGATATTGCGAATTCCTTGAACGAATATTTTACAAGTATTGCCTCTTGATTGCTAGGCAAGTCGGCCTTCTCCTGATTATGATGACATTCTTCACCAAAGTGACCAAACTGATCTCACCCCTCGGTAAATATGGCGCTTTTACGTTCCGGAAATTAAATGAGGCCGACGTCTATAAAGCTTTACGAACACTTGACGTATCAAAAGCAACTGGCGCAGATAATATTCCTGCTAAAGTTCTTAAGATAGCAGCTCGTGGAAAGTAGCGAGAGTAGCTCCACTATTCAAAGGCGGCGGACTGTATCGTATTTGTGATGACACCAAAGTTAGGGGGTCTGGGGGCATTCCCCCCTTGAAAATTAAGACACCGGAAATGCGATTTCCTGCAATCTGAGGGAATGTTTAGACAAAATACAGCGGCACGCGCAACTTAAATTTTTCATGAATATAAATAGCCAAAAACGACAAATTAAAGTTAATTTGTACATAAAAAGTTTGGTAATAAATATTGTCAACAACTAAAACTGTTTATGTTACTGTAGATTATTTAATACTCAATATACAGGTCAACATACCTGTATCGGCAAGCTATCATACTTTATAAATTAATTAGGCTATAATAAGCCCAGACATCTAGTTTTATATTCCCATTCTAAATGCATGGGTTACCTGGACATTGTAATATTACTAGCAAATAATTATACTCAGAATTGCACATTCTAAATGTGTTAATGCCATTGTGATCAAAACGATGATGACACAGACACTAGTATACAGAGAGGTTCATGATGTTTTAAAATTAACGACAACATTTAATACAACTAAATTAATGATATTTTCAAAAGCATATCAGAACAGCAACTATCACTCAGACTTGGCTTTACGCCGACTCGAGTAAGTCTTCATTTTAATGTAAATCAATACACACAAGTCAAGGACAGTCTCAGTCACTCTCATTAGCATACTCCAAATTTAGTACATAATATTAGTAGCTAAAATATTTATTATTCATGAACTTTATACCTCACTGGGTGCTGATTTGAAGAGCGCGATTCCTGGCTGCGAGGGAACTGTAGCTTCGCAAAATTAGACACAGCAAATTCGGCTGTAAGACACTTCTCACAATACGCTTAAGAGGGAGTAATCTACTCGCCTTTTCCTCTGGAGAATAACTTCCATTATCCAAGACACACAACAGCTGTGAGCTGTTGTAGAACACTGTTGGACACCAACTGTTTGTATCAATCGTAACCTCATCGGTAACACATCGCCATTAAAGAATCGAGACGAGAGCGCTTTTTGCGCGTGCTTCACTGGCAAGGAAACGCAGGCTGGTGGGGATGCGCCTACGGGCAATTTTTGCGGGCTACCAAGAATTTCCTGCAGAAAAGTGCGAGTTCGTCTCGCTGGTCGTAGAACAGAACTGATTTTAAGCTTTGAAAAATTGCGCACATTAACATCAAAGAATTTGAAAATGATGTTGCTGAACTGTGAAAAAGCTATTTGTGAAATGTAATTATTCGAATTTTAATTTATTTTAAGTTAATTTAATTATTAAGTGAAAATCTGACTGTGTCATACGATACAGTTGATACAGTCTAGATCCGCCCCTGCCGGTTAAAACAGAACGTGATAATCAAAGACCCATATCCGTCCTACCATGTATTTCCAAGGTTCACGAGTCTTTTGCAAACTCTGATCTCCAAGTTTTTGCGCATGAAGTTGCCCTAGTTGAGCAGCACCAATTGGCATATGTCAAGTATTCATCAACAACAATTGCCCTAATTAAAGCGGTTGATTCATGGAAAAGAGTCATTGATAAAGGTGAAAAAGTTATTTTATTTATTTTAATTTGATAGTTGTCTAAATATAGGATAAAAACCGAATGGGAGGTCTTTCACTGAAATTCAAGACCGACCATGAGGTTTTTATGTTGTTTATATACCCACCACACCCATTTTCTATTGTTGTCAAGAGGTTTTGGTATTTGACTCAAGACCTCGCATTGAAAGTTGGTGGCGGCTTTTTGATTATATACAGGGGAGAGCGGGGCTGAATATGCAAAAATACCAAGGTCTTGAATTCAAAATTCAAACCCCGGTACAGATCTTGAATTCAAATTCAAGACCTGTACCGGGTTTTGAATTTTGAATTCAAGACCATATCAGGTCGTGAAATTAAATATCCGTTAGTGAAGCAAAATTTTCACGCAACAAAAATTTACTCAAAAAAACAAGCTACAGAATAACAAGAGTAACAACAACATTACACACACTTTAATTTACAACAAAATTAAAATTTATGTTTATCGGAGCCTTATTACGATTAGGCCTTTCGCTTGCACTCTCATTTTCGCATTTACTCCCTTCTACACAACTTTTACTTTTAGTCTTCCATCGTTCTTCTTCTCTTGCTTTCTTCAACTTAGTCACATTAACACCATACAAAATGTCAGACACTTCAACTTCTTGTTCCCTTGAAGTTCTTTTATACGCCCTCACGGCATTGCTTCGGTGACCTAAAATACTGAGTCCATAGATAATTCAAAAAATAAAACTAAACGCTTTATATATGCCTCACCAGTTTTTTCGCATATAAGCTGCTCATCAATTCCCTTATCACACATCCTTGTTGCTGCTGTTGCTCGTAAGGAATGATTTGTTCTATATCCAGATATACCGGCCTGCTCGCATAATCGTTTAACAGTCGAAGCCAGTTTATTATGGCCGACAGGAACATCGCTGTACCAACAGTTTGGCTTGGGACATTTCAAAGCACTTCGATAAAAACCGGTCGACTTCCCAGCGCCAACACTAGGGCTACAAATATAAAAAACAACAAAAAAACTTTACCATAACGTATCTCTGACTATTAAAAATGCAGTAACTTATTAGCACATACAGCCATTGAGCTATAATTTCACAATATTCATTAAAAGCGCAAATATATCATACATATACTCACCACAAACTAATATATTTTTCGTACAAACGAACAATGCAGCGTTTCTTGTTCTCTTTATTCTCATATGCACGCGTCACCTTTCTTTCCAGTTTTCGATCTTTGAGTCCCCCAGCGTTTGTTTTCGAAACATCTTCACGATACTCTAAGTACTGCATGCCAGTTTGTTTCTCGACGCCTTTAACAATTTGTGCGTTTTCTGCTCGAAGTCTTCTATGTTCACTGCCTCCTCTTAACGCGAAATGAATGCCAAATAGGAAAACCAAAGTATCAAGTAATTGTTGAGGATGCGAATCTCCGAGAACTCCTTTCTGCCAAAGCTCTTCTTCTTCGTTAAATGTTATAACTTCCCCTCGTTTCTTAGTGAGTCCAAGGCCTACTGAAGCACTTTCTTTCATCACAGCGTCCAACGCATTTCTCAAATACACAAATTTTTCGTCGTTGAATAACCTCACTACTCTACCCTTCCCTTTCAAATAATGTTGAATTGAGCGATTATCCCATGAAGTGTGTTTGGCGGGTATTTACTTCCATCAGTTTTTCTTACTTCACAAATGAAACATGCCAATGTCCGATTTAGTTCATCGTCCAACATTACTTCTAGGGAATTTTTTATAACTTCTAAACCAGGCGCTTGACCACCGACACTTCCCTTATTAACATTGCAGACTTGCATGTTTCTTTGCTTTCGCCAATCCTCAAACAACGTAACAGCCCACTTATCTTTGTATTTTGTCGACTTGGGCACACAATCGCCTATCTTAGCTTGAATTTCGATTTCAGATACAGGCGCTGCAAACCGATTCAAATCCGCTACAGCTGGTTGCTCATCGACTTCGTCTATGTTGTAGGCTGTTGCGGTATATCGATATATCGATAATTATCGGTTTTTTTCAAATATCGGTTATTCGGTATTTTAAATTTGAAAATATCGATATACCGAAAATATCGAAATGTTACCGAAAATATCGAAATCTACGATATTATCGGTATTAGACGCGCGAAAACCGATTATCACTGTTTTGACGCTTGATTTTTTGTTGAACTTCTGTTGCGCAAGTTTCGGGACTCTCTTTGCAGCAAATCACGCCACCTATTGTCAAACTATGACTCATCCTGAATACCTAATCGTTTCAATTCCCAAAGCGCACATTTCACGGGCTGTTGACTCGACAGTGTCGAGGATAGACCCATCGCAGTCTTTAGAAATTTTTTTCGCACGCGATGAGTCATCGCTAGAATAAATAGAACATGTTTGTGACAGATGCAGTATATACCGACTCAATCGACAATCTCCAGACTTCTTTACTGCCGATGGCGATGGTGAACAGATGCCAGGACGACACTGTCACTGAAAAGCCAAACGAGCTTATTGTCGTCAAAGAAGCTCTTTTAAAAGAATGAAATAAAAGTAACGTGCTGCGTAGGCAGTGTAGAAATAACAATCGAAATATAGTAACTTAGGTTAGATATACTGCCGAAACAGAGAACGTAGGAATCTAACGTTTCGAGCGAAGGCCCTTCGTCAGAGAGAAACCTCTTTTAAAAGAAGCTGTGTTCGCTTCAAGTGACGTTCCTGAAGACGAGACATGTCAACCACCGCCACAGAAACGTCAGAAAGTCAAGAAGACGCTTGGCTCCCTGACCACCATGCGGAAGTCGTCGCAGATATCATCGTCATCACAGTCGCCGCGCGATCGATTGCAGAAGGAGATGGATAAATACATAAAAATCCAAACAATTGATGGCGATGACGACCCTTTGGTGTGGTGGAAATGTCATGTTCGCGACTTTCCTTTGCTTAGTCAGCTAGCACGGAAAGCTCCGTCTGAGAGACTATTCAGTAAAGTCGGTCAAATTACAACTTCGCAGAGAGCCCAGCTAAAGCCAGACCAAGCAAACATGCTCGTGTTTCTGGCAGAAAACTTGTAAATATATTATATATATATATATATATCATTGTAAATATATCATTTGTTACATTAAAGCTCGATTCACACTTCGAAAAAGGTGCTTTTTCTTTTGTAAAACGTTATTCTTATGATATCCTGGCGTCTGGTGAAAATTAGGCTTAAAATATAGTTAATTTCCATCGCGGAAAAATATCGATATATCGATATTATCGTTTTTTTTCTTTCGATAACCGATATCGGTATTTTTTCAATACCGCAACAGCCTACTATGTTGACACCCCACGGCCAATTATCTTCATTTGGTTCTATAGTTGATAATGCCTCTCGATAGCAATCATCAAATGCCGGTACAGTTCTTTCTCGCTGTGGACTTGACTGAGTAATGTACAAGTCTGGGTCAGAATCTTCCGTCTCATTACTCCTCAACCTAACCCAAAACCACCCAAAGTGCGAACCTATGACTTTCTGACTTATCAAACTTCAGAGCACTTTATTTTAAAATTGTCAAAACAAAAGGTCTCCGATATTAAAATTAGGCATTGTCTTCGCTATTCAAATAAACCATGTAATTAGCCAAAAATCGGCAGGAAACTTTATTCATTCGCTTAAATTATGACATAAGAACCAAGAAAAATTTTCCAAAACCTCTTGACAACAATAGAAAATGGGTGTGCTGGGTATATAAACTGGAATAACCACATATCCTCTACCGCATCAAAATATTCTAAACTTAAGCTTTTAAATAGAATTTCTTCATTCCTAAGTCACAAGATCTTATTAAACATCTATAAGCAAACCATTTTGCCAATATCAGATTATGGATGTATTGTATGGGGGGATTGCGGGAACGCAATGCTCAACGCCTGGAACGTTTACAAAACCAAGTAATGCGCATTATTTTATGCACAAAACGTAAGACATGTACACAGGAAATGCGTACATTAACAAAGTTGGTTTTATTGTCACTTAAGAATAGGAGACGGTTTTTACGACTGCAATTAGTTTATAAGATAGTGAACAACTTTAACTGTCCGCATCAGTTAGTAAACTACCTTGTGAAGCGATCAGATCTACATAATAGATCTCTAAGTGACGTTACACTATTACATCTGCCAAAAACTAAATCAGCCATGGGACAGTCCTCCTTCCAATATGCGAGTGGATGGAACAACCTACCCAGAGCTCTACGCGAGCTGAAAACTCTTTCGCAGTTCAAAGCTGCAGTTTTTACATATTTTATTGAATTAGATAGAAAAGATCATGTATACGTATTTAATTAGATGTATTATTAATGTATTAATGCTGATCACCGGTTAATACCAGCCAATCTATCGATAGCCTGATCGGTTTTATCAGATTTTATTATTACGTGCAACAGTTAATACGTGCAACAACGCTTTTCAACTTGCAACGCAACAATGTTGCATTGCAAGTTGAAGAAAAATGTTGCCTGTATCACCGTGCACGTTGCGTTTTAGAAACTTTTAATTTTCAACTCACTAAGCACTCTTTGTAATTGGTCAACAACATGAGAGGAAGGGAAAAAATTGTGTGATTACGTACATGAATGAAATTTCTACAAGACCACAATGCTTCTCGGCATTGAGAATGAAAAATTTCAAAATTTTGACAAAAATAAAGCTATTGTTTAGTGACTAACCGACAGTAAGGTAATTTATCCCGTTTAGACATAAACAAAGGTCTTTGAGTCTCACCTTCTTGATTATCAAAAATATCTATCTTTTGAAAAAAAATGGAAACTTTTTAAAAACCCTTTGCCCAAATTTCTCTTGCTGCCCAAAAAAATCTGAGATGCCCAAAAAATTTTTTTGGGGGGGGTCCTTATTCAGGACAGAAAAAGGTCTTGAGCAATAAAGAGTCAATGACTGTGTAAAAAAGTTCATTGACAACATGACAGTGTAAAAGTTGATTGACAACATGACTGTGTAAAAGTTGATTGACAACATGACTGTGTAAAAGTTGATTGACAACATCACTGTGTAAAAGTTGATTGACAACATGACTGTGTAAAAGTTGATTGACAACATGACTGTGTAAAAGTTGATTGACAACATGACTGTGTAAAAGTTGATTGACAACATCACTGTGTAAAAGTTGATTGACAACATGACTGTGTAAAAGTTGATTGACAACATCACTGTGTAAAAGTTGATTGACAACATGACTGTGTAAAAGTTCATTGACAACATGACTGTGTAAAAGTTGATTGACAACATGACTGTGTAAAAGTTGATTGACAACATGACTGTGTAAAAGTTGACTGACAACATGACTGTGTAAAAGTTGATTGACAACATGACTGTGTAAAAGTTGATTGACAACATGATGGTGTAAAAGTTGATTGACAACATCACTGTGTAAAAGTTGCTCATCTACTGTAAATTTTTTTAAGTGTAGTATAAAAAGACTGTTGTTGATGGAGATGATAGTGGTTGTGAGTGATGTTTCAGTTACCTCAGTGGTAGTCATTCTCAGAGTTTGGTAAAACGTTTCTGTTGAGTTCACCTAGTGTACAGTGGGCTACAGTGTGTATTTAGTAAGTTTCAATTACCTTTTGGGTTTCAGGATCCATTTGTCCCATCATTTTAGGTAACACAAGCAACAACAACAACGGAAGCACCATCATTAAAACCTTCCAAAAAATAATAGAATATTTAATTGAATTATTATTATTAGAAAAATTAAATAATCGAAAATTCTTTCTATGTACTGTGACATGTAAGTGCTTTATTAGACACTTTTCCATTTTCCAATGATTGCCCAAATTGAGAATAAAAATTTCTTTCTGTTTCTGTACATACAGTATATTATGTCTTCTTGCTTGACAGTCTTCAACCACGATGTGGTTTGTACACATGCAAAAATCTCACAGCTTGTCAACAGGATGTGTTTGCAACAGGCTTGTAGCAAGGCTGTTAACAGGTTGTAGCAATGTTGTTCATTCACCAAGCTGCTACAACCTTGTTAGCATTGTTAACAAGCTGTTAGTTGCAGCATGGTAACAGGTTGTTGGAACAACTTGTTGCAGGTCTGTTGGAGTCATCAGCCTTGTTACAAGTCATCAACAACCTGTAACAGACTTGTCAACAACCTGGGACAGCCAATGCAAACACATGACGGACATGACAGTGACAGGCTGTCAGAACAGCCTTGTAACAACTTGTTTCTAGGTCTATAACAGCTCACAAGACTAGTGCATTTTTACGTGTGTGCTGTACATGATAATTTTATCAAGATTGTAGTTGCCATAGGTAACAATAAGTTGCTTTATTGTAGGATACGAGCCATTTAATTAACTCATAGAGTAAGTTACAGGTATTCTATTTTCTTTATGTCCCCTTCATGCCTTAAATTACAGTATTTCTTTTTAACTGTACCAGGCAGTATAATATTAAATAATTATTACTTAGTTGCAAATGTAGCAAATGTAGCACAGACTACACTAAATTGTAAATGTAATACATGTATGTGATGTTGTCATGTTGATAGGGTTATCATTGACATCTGCCCTCTGCAGATTAAAATAATCACCAAATTTAGTCCTAAAATACTAAATATTTTGCAATTTAAACATAAAATTATTTAGGAAGTACTTGTATCTTGTGGTCAAGGTAATGTGCAAATGTGCAATGACTGTTGAATGTCATAGCAATTTGTATGGTTGTATTAAAGAACTAAAGACAAAATACTGGAGTTTTGTTTTAATAAATCTTTGCCCATCCACTTTCAAAAATGCTCATCCAAAAGACAGGTGGACAGGCCTCTGGCTAAGCCCATGATTATAGATGAGCCAACACTAGTTCAAATACAGTATGGTACTTGTCAGTGTCAGCATGTTGAAATAAGATTTGTGTACATGTAAATCATGCAAATTCAAAAAGTTCAACAAAACTGATTGTACCTAAACTGCAGATTCATATTTCAACAAAAATAAGTGCAGACTAGCTGATTTGTCCAAAAAATTAGCGGATTATTGGATTTCTGTACCCCACCCCGCTGGGAAAACAGACCTCTCTTCTCTACTTTTTCATGCTATTAAACTAAACACAGTTTATGTATCGATCAATTTGAAGCTTCAACATTACACCCCACCACCCCTACCCAGGGTTCTGCCCAGGAGCATGCGAGTGCTGGCTATCTAAAGGGGCTCAATCCCCCCGAGAATAATTATATGAAAATTAGTAATCAGAAAAAGATATTTTCCAAATGTGAGCAAGTGAAATTCATAATCCTTTACATCATGTGTCTCACAATTTTGTCAGACTAAATATTACGTACTTATTTATTATATATTTATATACCGTACATGCTAGGGCATTCTAGAATATACAGCATGATGAATTCTCTACGTAAAGCTAGGGCAAGGTTTGAATCACAAGTCTGGTAGCTAATATTGCGTGCGTTGTGGTGCTGAATTTCACCAAATAATATTGTTTCAATAAAAAAAAAATTCACCAATGACAAAAAAATACAAAATGATGTATATTAATTAAAAGATATATAAAAAATACAACACATGGGGTTTTCTTATTGCATATTTCGAGTGCCAGGCAGAAGGGTCCGTTTTGGCCTGAGTGCCAGGCAGCACTGCTGAGTGCCGGTCACCACTGCCTGGTGCCACCCAACGTGGGTAGAACCCTGTATACCCTGGGAATTTGAATTTTCAAGAATTTGGTTGTTCAAACTCTCACCTCCCTGGGTGAAAAATGTCATCAAATGTCCTACTGTAATGACAAATAAAAAGGGAAAATGCCCGACCCCAGAGTCAAATATGGCAAACTGGTAAATAAATATACTTTGTACTTAAATAAATAATATTACTTTTTCTCTGAGTAATTTAATTTTTATGTTTTCCACCACCATTGCATGCAAAGAAAATGGCCGTTCTGCTCAACCACTGGTCATTCTGCTAGCCTGCATGAGGTGTTCCACCCAAAATTCCATGCAAATAAAGAAATGGGGACTTCCAGTTCAAATCCCTCCATCTACCAAATTCCCCACCCCAAAGAAGGCATCAAACATCAAATTTCCTTACTCCCCAGAGACTACTTAAAGTCAAATTCCTGGGGTATGCCCAGGGGGATGTTGAAGTTTCGAATTGACCAGTACATTAGAATTAGATTTTCATACCATTGGGTTGAACAAGAAATCTTTCCAATGCCAAGATTCTCTCAATTCAAAAAACTGAGCTGGTTCTTTAGCTTTGAACTTTAGAGGATAAGGTTGAGTAACAACAGCAGAGTTTTGAAGAAAATTAACCTTTCGTGCTCGTATTTTTCCTCTCTTAGCACTGATGTCGACTCTGACAGGTTCAAATAAATGATTAGGGGAAACAACTTCAACAATATACGACCCAGAAGCTACATCACTAATAACAAATGCACCATCTGCTTTAAGAAAACCAATATACTCTCCTCCATTTGCCAAAACAGTTGTCTGACTTGTCCAGTCTAAAATAAAAAAAAAAGTTTCATTATAACGAATAGTGTTATTAGATGAAAGACTCACTAACATGAATCTATTCATTTCATACCTGGCAACTTGTCTCCCTGAATAACAACTTTTCCTTCAATTTTATATCGATTATTAGATTCTTCCGTTTCCTCTTCACCGACTGACTGTTTTAAAAGGTTCAATAACAGCAACATGAATAAAGATTTTCCAACCATTTTAAGAACTGTGTCAAGATGGCGGCCGAATGAAGAACTACTGAGTAGATGCATACGTCATGCTAGCGCAATTATATTGGTTCATGACGTCACAACATCGTTGTCTAGTACCCAGGGCATTTTGTTCCACGGTCAATTACAGAAAAAATATTTATAGTTGTGTTTGATTTTATGCATCAGTGCATCAATGCTGGTGCTTGTGCATATGTTGGTGCTGGTGCTTGTACATATGCTGGTGCTTGTGCATATGCTGGTAACCACGGCATAAACATCCTCAACAAGATCACCCTACCAACTCCTCAACATCACAAACAAACAAACAAGATCATCCAACCCTGACTGCGACAAATATCAAACAAAAAAATGTAATACTTCGACATACCAAAAATCATACACAATTCGGACAACAAGAACATGGAACATACTACTAAAAACTATTACAACAAAAAACATCACACTCTCAAACTTCAAGAAGTTTCTATTTAACTACTATATTAACGCACTTAACAACACATATGACGTAGGTGACCCACGAACATCGAAAAGCATATGTTTAAAATGCAACACAGCTCGAAGCCTTATGAACCCACCATCGTGTTGCTTTTAGTAGATATCGTAGTAAATTTAATGTATTTAATATATGTTGTATATCGTTATGTCTTTTTAAAGTAATAGTTAAATCGTACTTGTTTTGGGGCCGCAGTAATTGGCACTAGCTGTTGCGGTTACCCAGCCTATTGTCTTAATGTCTGTATTTATGTTTGTAATGTGTATGGCAAAGTTATTAAAATAAAATAAAATAAAATAAATTTTGCATATGCTGGTGCTTGTGCTTTGCTTCAAACCTAGGTACCAGTCTCAGCATATACGCACGTGCTTCAGAACGACGGGACTCTTAGCTTGTGCATATGCATCTGCATGTGCATCAGTGCGCGTACTTGTACATGCTTGTGTTTGCGCTTAAGTTCTGTCAATCCTTGCGTATATGCTAATTGCTAATGCATATGCTTGTGTTTGCGCTAGTGCTTTAATGCGTGGTGCCTTGTGAAGATGAGATATATTCCTGTAGAGACTTAAAAAGAATGGCGAGGTTTAAATATGAAGTCCTTGACTGTCCTGACCGAGCTCAGTGGTGGTCATAGCGTCGATTCTGACTGAGTGAGACCTAGCTTGGGTTTGATTCCGGATTGGGACAGTGAGATTTTTCATATTATTATTTTATTATTATTTGTGCTAATTGTGCATATCATATGCTTGTGTATGTTAGTGATTGTACATGTGCATGCACGCGCATGATTGTTCTTGCGTTGGTGTTTGCGCCTGTGCTTCAATGCGTGTGCTTATATACCTGTGATTGTTCTTGTGCTTATCACAACCAAGGAAGCTCGGCTAAGAAGCTTTTCCTGCATTGCCTTTCAACGAAAACACCCATGCACGAATTACGCAAAATACAAAAAATATGTATAATCATGTTATTTACATTCTCTTTTTTTTCTTCCGGACTGACAGCCGCACCTTAAGCTCTGTTCTTCGTTCTCACATATTATAGTTCTTAAGTGGAATATAATCGAAATACACCAAAAATACCTCGACGTTGATGAAACAACGTACGTGCAAACAGAAACACGTTAGAAAAATCAACAACAGTCTACAGAATAGAAATATTAAAGCCTCAGTGACACACAGATAAAAAGAAGTAAAGCAATAAAGTTAATTAAATGTTGTCCTCCAGAATTACATTTCTCGCATTTTCTATTTAATTTATAACAGTTTTCAGGTCCATCTTTGCAAGATAATAGACATTCTTTTGCTTCACATGAGAAAAAACATCTTCCACCTTGACAATCCATGTGGCATTTGTCGACTCCAAGAGGACACGTCATGTTGCAATAGCCTCCATCGCATCTTTGTTCACAAGTTTTAACATCTTTGCCACAATACATTGAACAACCATGACCAAGACATGTTTGCTTGCAAGTACCATTCATATTTTCACAAGACAATGTAGTGTTATGGAAAAAAGACTTCTGAATACAAGATGATGAAAAGCATTCCATTATCGATCCTTGGTCAATATGATTCTCTTGTATGCAGTGCTGACCAGAGCAACGAACTTGATTACACGTTGACATGCTATAACATGTCTGCCGACATAATTCTGAATCACAAATCATCTGTGGACATACTGCATTAGGATGACATATTTGAGAACAATGTGTGTTTTTAAAACATTTACTTGAGCAGCCTTGTCCATAACAATTTTGCAAGCATCCACCAGATTGGGAACATACCAATGAACAGTTAGACATAAGACATGTTTGCATTGTTTGTATGCATTGTTTATTACCATAGCAACGAATGAAACCACAACGTTGGCAAAATTGAATACAATTTTCAGCAGAACTGCAAGAAAGTCCATTACATTGACCTGAACAATACTGTCGACACTGAGAAGAATTACACATCATTAGATCACATCTATCACAATTCTGTGTACATTCTCCAATCACGGCGTTACATGACAAATTAGAACAGGAATTAACATGATAACATTGTTGCTTACAGTTGTTTAACAAAGAACTTTTATTCTTGCAGCTCCAGCCTGCGTTACAATTTTGTTCCAAGCAGAGTCCAACACACGAGTCGTTCACACCAATTTCTGGCTGACAAATGCCGTCAATGGAGCGCATGTAAAAAAATAAACAAATTATAATAGGCGCTCGAAAAATAAAATAATAATGCATTTTTGTTTAGGTTTGTAAAAGGCTTGGTTGTCGGACAAGCACGGTGTTGAGCTTGCCGATACTTGAACTTTACAATCAGATTCTAAAAGGAAAAAATACAGTAAAAACTATGATTATAATTATATTTAATATTTCATTCAGATAATAGATCTATTCACGCCTAAAAAGACGCATTTTGAAATTCACGTTTCATGCAATGGATTATGG
Organism: Paragorgia papillata; assembly: GCA_035771165.1. NCBI lineage: Eukaryota > Metazoa > Cnidaria > Anthozoa > Scleralcyonacea > Coralliidae > Paragorgia > Paragorgia papillata. The sequence continues at coordinate 1,482,838 of JAWNZC010000229.1, forward strand.
GCACCTAGAGTAACAAATTCAACGACAAAGTAGACAGTGAAATCAAAGTAGTGTGCTGCTAGGCAGTATTGAAACACAAATCGAAATATAGTAAGGTTGGACATACTGCTGAAACATGAAACGTAGAAGTCTGAGCGAAGGCCATTAGAAACGTTTCTCTGACGAAAGTTCTTCGCTCGAAACGTTTCTCTCTGACGAAGGTTCTTCGCTCGAAACGTTTCTCTCTGACGAAGGTTCTTCGCTCGAAACGTTTCTCTCTGACGAAGGTTCTTCGCTCGAAACGTTAGACTTCTACGTTCCATGTTTCGGCAGTATATACAACCTTACTATATACTTCGACAAATTTAGACAATTGTTTAGTCATGGAGACGCAATTAATGCGCAGCCAGCCAGGGACGTAGGAACCGGAGGGGGAAACCGTGCTCCCCTCCAGCTTTGTCATGAAGTGCCCTTTTTGCAACAGAAAAGTGCCCTTTTTATGATAAAACATGTGTTTCAAGTGTCCTTTTGAAGGCCTACCCCTGAACAAAGTGCCCTTTTTATGATAAAACATGTGTTTCAAGTGTCCTTTTGAAGACCTACCCCTGAACAAAGTGCCCTTTTTATGATAAAATATGTGTTTCAAGTGTCCTTTTGAAGACCTACCCCTGAACAAAGTGCCCTTTTTATGATAAAACATGTGTTTCAAGTGTCCTTTTGAAGACCTACCCCTGAACAAAGTGCCCTTTTTATTATAAAATATGTGTTTCAAGTGTCCTTTTGAAGACCTACCCCTGAACAAAGTGCCCTTTTTATGATAAAACATGTGTTTCAAGTGTCCTTTTGAAGACCTACCCTTGAACAAAGTGCCCTTTTTATGATAAAATATGTGTTTCAAGTGTCCTTTTGAAGACCTACCCCTGAACAAAGTGCCCTTTTTATGATAAAACATGTGTTTCAAGTGTCCTTTTGAAGACCTACCCCTGAACAAAGTGCCCTTTTTATGATAAAATATGTGTTTCAAGTGTCCTTTTGAAGATCTACCCTGAACAAAGTGCCCTTTTTATGATAAAACATGTGTTTCAAGTGTCCTTTTGAAGACCTACCCCTGAACAAAGTGCCCTTTTTATGATAAAATATGTGTTTCAAGTGTCCTTTTGAAGACCTACCCCTGAACAAAGTGCCCTTTTTATGATAAAACATGTGTTTCAAGTGTCCTTTTGAAGATCTACCCCTGAACAAAGTGCCCTTTTGAAGCTGTGCCCCTCCAAGATCAACTTGCTTCCTACGCCACTGTGCGCAACAAATTTATTTCCAGGACTGGTTCCACTTTGTTAATTTTGAAAAATTAAAGGCAGCCTAAGTCGTGAATGTAATGATTACGAAATTATCTCAAAAAAGTTCAATAATATTTCGACTTTCCAACACCGTTCACTTTTCGTAGTTATACTTTTTGTATGATATAAGGTCTGCAAAAATCTTAAGACAATTTGTTTGTTTATTTGTTTAACAACTCTAATTTGGGAAACGAAAAATGTTGAAATACAATAAGCCAAATATGGCTATATAGGCACGAACGAGACAAGTCCCATGCGAGGTTCTAGCCAACTATTTACACTAATACAAAATTATAGTTATTAATTAAAATTATAGTTAAAAATAATCTTCTAATTATCTATATACATTATCAATGGCAAGAACATGCACTGTTAATTTGGAGGTGTTAAAATAACACTCACACAAGTGTCAAATTAACACCAACAGGTGGTGTTACTTTGCAAGTGTTATTTTAGCATTAAAGTCGGTGTTAATTTAACACCATACCTCTTTGTAGGAGTTACATTAACACTACGAAGTGGTGTTATTTTGGGAGTGTTATTCTAACAACAAACTAAGTGTTGATTTAACACCAGTCTTGAATCATAAAAGAGTTGATTTAACACCTGGATTATTTGGTGTTATATTAACACCTACCTCTTTGTAGGAGTTACATTGAACACTACGAAGTGGTGTTATTTTGGGAGTGTTATTCTAACACCAAACTAAGTGTTGATTTAACACCAGTCTTGAATCATAAAAGAGTTGATTTAACACCTGGATTATTTGGTGTTATATTAACACCTATTTTACCTGGGTAAATTTTAAACTAACACCCTTTTGGATTCTGGGAGCTCAAATTAACTGTACAAAAGGCGTGAAACAATTTGGGATTTTAAACAACCCTAGTGATCGGATAGTGTTAACTAGCACCGTTGCTCGAATTGTCACACTGAGAGTTGTCAATTTCTAAATTCAAATTATTATGCACAAACAGGCATTTAATGACAAAATGTTTATTTGAATAATTGAATACAGCTTACATGGTATTTTTTATTGGAATTAGAAAAAGAAAATTACAAAAATTGGTTTTACAGTGTCAATATCAATCCAGATCACTTTCATATCTCAAGCAAACATATTTTGACCTTGTTTGAGAATTAAATGGTTTGATTTGGTTGTATGGTAAATGGTTCCAGTGTTTATGCCTTTTTAGAGGAAGTCCTGTTAGACAACCCTCACCAGGCGAAGAAGAGAATTTCAGTGCAGAGATACATCAAAGAACTAAATGCATAAATGACATAAAGTTTACAAGTACCACATTACAGTTGCTACATCCATCGATTAGTGTTTTAACTATTTGCCAGGAAGGCTGAAACTTTCACTTGTAGCAAATGTATATTGGTGCACATTAGTTTATACTTTATATATATATATATATATTTATTTATTTTTATATATATTTATAACTAGGTGTTAATGTTGGTGTGAAATATTTTTCAATATATGTAACTAATGTAATGAAAATAATTTTTAAATTATAAGTTTGTGACTTTGTTTCTATGTCCCATCAAGGGGTATGGGTTATGTTTTTATATAACTCCATTTTATTTAATCATTCTGATCCATTGTTACTTGCACTATTTTGGGTGTTGAAACAACTCTTATCAAAGAGTTAATATAACACCATATTAGGTGTTATTTTAACAACCCATTTTGAGTGTTAGAACAACTCCAAAATTGGTGTTAATATAACACCGTATTAAGTGTTATCTTAACACTTTGTATGGTGTTAATTTAACACCGTCAGTGGTAGTGTTAAATTAGCACCTAAAATGGTGTTATTTTGTACCTTTTTATTTAACACCTCTTTTGGTGTTAAATTAACACCTTCAAAATAACAGTGTGCCCAGCACAAAGAGTAGGTGCAGCCTAGCCCTAGCTAAGGGCCCGGCTCATGTAAACAGCCCCTAAGTCAGGGTGAAAAGTATTTTTAAAGAGGTCGATTTAAAACGATTTAAAACTATAGTAATTCTTCAATTCTTCAGTTAACAATTTATAGACAACGAGCCCGAGTTGATAAATCAACTAGTCGCGCGGACAAACTATTATTTTAAATATTAAAACAAACTGAAACCTCAGTACTATACGCGAGTTTTCTGCCATTATTTTGCATTCAAAACTTGACTCTTTTGCGTAGCTAAAGCTGAATCAGAATGCAGCATTTGTACTACGGTTCCGGTTTGAGCGTGGACTCGACACGCGTAATTTGACAACACACGTTTCACGCGGGAAACTAACATGTTGCTAAGCGGAAACTGTAACGTTACTAAGGCCAAACGGTATTGTTTCTTCGCACAAACGTCGCGTTGTGGGGTTTGTCAGCGTATTAATAGCCGATCGGAAAAGCACTGTGGAGTTCTTAGCTTCACTTGACGAGGATTTAATTGTGTATAAAGATGAGTTATAAACATTCCCACATTTGCTTTGAAAATTTGGCGCTCGTTTCAAATTTGAAACAATACCGTTTGGCCTTAGTAACGTTACAGTTTCTGCTTAGCAACATGTTAGTTTCCCGCGTGAAACGTGTGTTGTCAAATTACGCGTGTCCACGCTCAAACCGGAGCCGTAGTATATAGTCCGCTAGATTTATAAAGGAATAATAAAGCACTTGCCCTCGTTCCCTTGGTGCGTGGTGGTGGAGAATAGCTGCTTATAAAATATAAATTATTTAATAGAAATTTCATTTTCATTGATTATTTGTCCTCAGATCGACCATTTTGACATCATGTGGACAAGAAGTCTATTTATAAAGTTACAGCTCTTACTTCGAATTGACTTTACAACATGCAGTCTTTAGTTCTCGAGATATTTCGACTTATTAGATATTCAAAGAATATAACTTATGTTTTACGACGCAAAAAGTTAATTTTCCACAACATTTTAACAACATGCTGAAACTGAGGACATATCAACATAAAGCATACTGGGCCAAGGCAAAGCTCAACAATCACGGCACCACATCCAATGGGAATGGGAACACGATCGATGCTTTTTTCCCAGACAAATCTGAGAATGATTTAATTACTGCACTGCAGTTAGGTTTCATTGTGTAAATTTGCTAAAACTAGAACACATCGACCAAGTAATTGCAAACCGTTGAACGATACCACAGTCTGTGTCGGCAGCCTTCGCGCATAGGCATGTCCCGATTGTGCTCGGCAACTTTTGAGCAACTTTTTGCGTTTGGAGCAACTTTTTTCGGTTCGAGACTTCGAGCAACTTTAAGCAACTTTTTCCTTTTTGAGCAATTTTTTAGCAACTTTTTCTAGATTCAAAACTTTACAGTAGAAAATGCTTACATGTGATAGACAACTTCATTTCCTGCGATATTTTTCTGATATAAAATAATTTTGGAAATCAATTAATTGCGGCAATATGCTGTAATACAGCCTGTGATGTGATGCTGCAACAGCTGTAGCATTGCTGCTTATTTACCCTTGATATTTACTTGCTAGGTACTAGGGTTACCTGTTTCCTCCTTAAAACAAAATGGCGGCTTATAAACCATTGAAATGTAAATAAATGCTAATTCATTATGACTGAATTAGAAGAGCCGTCAGACTTGTCAAGTTCATCAGAGGACGAAAATTTAGAAGAAGATCCAATTTTGGTAGCAGAAAATGCTGGTGCAACTTTTCGTACTCCAGCAAGCGCAGCCATTGCACGTAAGCGAGCGTACGGAAATTGTATAAAGCTCTTAATTAACGTAATAGTACGGGCAACTTTTTGAATTTTAGTAGCAACTTTTTTTATTTCGGGCAACTTTTGGGCAACTTTTATGCTTTTTTGCGAGCAACTTTCTGTTTTTTGGGAGCAACTTTTTGGGATTTTACGAGCACAATCGGGACATGCCTATTCGCGCATCTTGCGTCGCGCACATCAAACGTCGCCATTTTACGCCATCTTGGTAAGTTCCACCGGCACTTTTTACCCTCCCAGCATCTCAATCGTCATCATCGTGTCGCCATCACTCGTCATCTTACGCCACCTGGTAAGCCGTTAAAAGTGCCGGTGGAACTTGCCAGCTAGGATGCGTGGGATGGCAGCCTCGTACCCAGGCTCTTTTTGTTTACTACGCCGCCTCGTGTGGTGCGTGCGTGGAACGTGTGGCGTGCAGGTGCATGGGATGATGGCGCAGGATGACCGTGACCCATGCCATTGAGAAAAAAATAAAAAGGGACACGTTTTCACGCGAGTCGGACTTCTGGTAATCTGGTTGTTCTTTATTCTGTGACGATACGTGGAAAATTCTGTTTCGTCAACCTTAGTTTGGTTTGGTTTTTCTGCCAATCAGAATTTTCATGACCAAACTTGCTGTACAGGAGCCGTTGAAATACAGGCGCAAGCCAGATTGTGTAAATATTCTCCGCCGTTGTCGTTAATGCGGTGAGCAAACTTTCAGATCGCCATCACGGACCTAGCAGTGGTCTCGAGCGTCTGTAATTACTCGGGCTACCTGTGGTAGACGAGTCTAGGTTTCGGCTCCGTTATTATTTTTTTTTGTCTATGTTTCGAAATGGCAATCATTACATCATCCCATCAGGCCTTGCGCGGCTGATGATGCGTGCTAAATGCTATTAAATCTTCATGTTTTCTTTCTTCGCTTTCCTGAATCCTGATGTTTGATCAAGTTGTTTGAAGTCAAGTGTTCTTTCTTGGACGTGTTCAGTGTGTTCACAGACATAGTTATTGTTCAGTAACGTCGCTGTCAGGTATCTTGATCTTATATACGTTTACAATCGCTGATTAAACATGGTCGTGCTGTGTTGATATTTAACACCAGAAGGGACTCGACATATGAACGCTGTGTGGAAATACGTTAAATACAGGCAATCGTGTTTTGTGTATTGCGAATTGTGTTTTCTATCGGAGAATTAGATTGTGTTTTGACTATTTTCTGTGACCAATGATGTTTAGACTTTTATAGATAATTGCAGCTGCGAGTTTGCAGTAGCCCGAGTGAACGCCTGACCAGGCGTCTTGTTCCAGATTATTTGGGCTGCAGCGTCTGCACGCAGACTAGAGCGTCTGTGACGCAGCCGAAATTAAGCTCAGATGATTATTAATAAATAAGCAATAAAAACAAAATATTTCTCAGAAATTTGCATTAAAATAAATACAATTTAATGTATTCTTATAATATTTCGAAAAGTCTCAGCAGCTCACGGTATATTGCAAAACGTTTCTCTTTCGACAACATCCCTATATATTATATAGTCGTTTAACTTTAAACCTTTAAACCATACCGCACTGCGAGACATCGCCGCGGCAAAGAAGTTACGTAACTACCGAAAGTGGAGAATTTACTTACGAGTAACGATTCATACATACAGTTCATTACAGTTAAGCGAAATTGTGTCATTTTCTATACATCTGATAATAGCTCAGTATTAATACTATATACAGAAGTACTCCCTTATTCCTGCACGTTTTGAAGTTTATTTAACCCTTTCACGCGCATTGTTCTCGTGGAACAACTTTTATCTTTTTACTCTAACTCCAGATGATTTTACAATACTGGTCAAGGGGAGACGTCTCGGAAAGTCATGATTTAAAACTACGTCTAAAATACTATTCTTAACACGGATATCATCTTAATCACGAATTAATGAACTGACTAGCTTTTAGTTTATTAGCGGCCGTTCATATGATTGAGGTGGGCTTATTACGACTATTTGAGAAATACAAAATCACATAACGAAGCAAAATTGGGTTTGATTTTCTGTAGAGATAGCACACGGAGTATTATAATTCCTTTTTTGTAGTCAGGGCTGATTTTATGTCACGAAAATCGTTCTTTAACCGGGCTATGGAATAGATCCAGAGATCTGTGAAAACTTCTACAATTATCTAATCATGAGAAGAAATAGTATTTAATTAAGCAATATTTTTTAAACGGGAACACAGCTATGGTCGAACATATAATCACTGCAGGAGAGCATGCACGACACAAATCATGTCACTTTAACATGTCCTGACGAGTTCTGGCATTGTAACAAATATCATAACATGTCATGACTGAACAAAAACCAATCACAAACCATTTAGACGAAGGGTTCGAAAAGTTAGAAAACTATGTTCAATAATTTCGGCAGTACTCAATCCTTACTATATTTAGACTCCGAGTCACGCAATAATAATTTACCCAGGCCAGAGAACAATGCAACTATAGTAAATATTGGTCATGATTTAATACTGCTTCAAACTATAAACGACTCACAGTTTCCCACTCCGCGGTCATCCCGTGTAAAAGACAGTAAAATTAACCATGAAATATAAGCTAGATTTTATTGTAGTTCTCTTTACTCACATCTTCTTGAGTATGAACAAGTCTCGTGATGAGAAATTGTCAACATCAAGCTACATACATATATTACTGTAAGACCTGCGAAATGTCAGCTGTTGCATTCAATCTGATATCACTTGCTCTAAGCCAAACATAACATGTCCAGACTACCTTGAAACTAACTCTAAAGTCTAGCAAAGACTTCAACCATACAAAGACATTGAAATTTGAAGAAATCGTTTAAAGAAATGCTATGATAGCGACCAGAATCTACAAAGTAAATAAACTGAGCTAGAATTGCTTTGACTATTCGTGTGACTATTCAGTAAACGAGGCTAAACATGCTGTCAGACTGTTCTATTACATATTAGCCTGTTTTAGTTTAAAAAAGTATCGCTATCGGCATCTGTGATTGTGATAACTCAAACATTTACCTTAAGATTTTCCTCGGGCACGTTATAACCAACGCACAATTGCAATATATTTCTCAGCACTCAGCAGTTAGCTACGTCTTGAATATTTTAATTTTAATTTAATGAGGTATTAAATACCAAGGTTAAAACAAAGGGGTGCGCATGGCCGGAAGGATTGGGTCTAGCAACTACCAAGAACCCGGCTTGATCAAACTTGCCTGATACAAAGCGTGGACTGGACACGCGTAATTTGACAACACACGTTTCACGCGGGAACTAACATGTTGCTAAGCGGAAACTGTAACGTTACTAAGGCCAAACGGTATTGTTTCTTCGCACAAACGTCGCGTTGTGGGGTTTGTCAGCGTATTAATAGCCGATCGGAAAAGCACTGTGGAGTTCTTAGCTTCACTTGACGAAGATTTAATTGTGTATAAAGATGAGTTATAAACATTCCCACATTTGCTTTGAAAATTTGGCGCTCGTTTCAAATTTGAAACACTACCGTTTGTCCTTAGTAACGTTACAGTTTCTGCTTAGCAACATGTTAGTATCCCGTGTGAAACGTGTGTTGTCAAATTACGCGTGTCCACGCTCAAACCGGAACCGTAGTATATAGTCCGCTAGATTTATAAAGGAAGAATAAAGCACTTGCCCTCGTTCCCTTGGTGCGTGGTGGTGGAGAATAGCTGCTTATAAAATATAAATTATTTAATAGAAATTTCATTTTCATTGATTATTTGTCCTCAGATCGACCATTTTGACATCATGTGGACAAGAAGTCTATTTATAAAGTTACAGCTCTTACTTCGAATTGACTTTACAACATGCAGTCTTTAGTTCTCGAGATATTTCGACTTATTAGATATTCAAAGAATATAACTTATGTTTTACGACGCAAAAAGTTAATTTTCCACAACATTTTAACAACATGCTGAAACTGAGGACATATCAACATAAAGCATACTGGGCCAAGGCAAAGCTCAACAAGGTTAACCACGAATTGGAACTCAACCATCAATGTTCCAATGGGAATGGGAACACGATCGATGCTTTTTTCCCAGACAAATCTGAGAATGATTTAATTACTGCACTGCAGTTAGGTTTCATTGTGTAAATTTGCTAAAATTAGAACACATCGACCAAGTAATTGCAAACCGTTGAACGATACCACAGTCTGTGTCGGCAGCCTTCGCGCATCTTGCGTCGCGCACATCAAACGTCGCCATTTTACGCCATCTTGGTAAGTTCCACCGGCACTTTTTACCCTCCCAGCATCTCAATCGTCATCATCGTGTCGCCATCACTCGTCATCTTACGCCACCTGGTAAGCCGTTAAAAGTGCCGGTGGAACTTGCCAGCTAGGATGCGTGGGATGGCAGCCTCGTACCCAGGCTCTTTTTGTTTACTACGCCGCCTCGTGTGGTGCGTGCGTGGAACGTGTGGCGTGCAGGTGCATGGGATGATGGCGCAGGATGACCGTGACCCATGCCATTGAGAAAAAACTAAAAAGGGACACGTTTTCACGCGAGTCGGACTTCTGGTAATCTGGTTGTTCTTTATTCTGTGACGATACGTGGAAAATTCTGTTTCGTCAACCTTAGTTTGGTTTGGTTTTTCTGCCAATCAGAATTTTCATGACCAAACTTGCTGTACTGGAGCCGTTGAAATACAGGCGCAAGCCAGATTGTGTAAATATTCTCCGCCGTTGTCGTTAATGCGGTGAGCAAACTTTCAGATCGCCATCACGGACCTAGCAGTGGTCTCGAGCGTCTGTAATTACTCGGGCTACCTGTGGTAGACGAGTCTAGGTTTCGGCTCCGTTATTATTTTTTTTTGTCTATGTTTCGAAATGGCAATCATTACATCATCCCATCAGGCCTTGCGCGGCTGATGATGCGTGCTAAATGCTATTAAATCTTCATGTTTTCTTTCTTCGCTTTCCTGAATCCTGATGTTTGATCAAGTTGTTTGAAGTCAAGTGTTCTTTCTTGGACGTGTTCAGTGTGTTCACAGACATAGTTATTGTTCAGTAACGTCGCTGTCAGGTATCTTGATCTTATATACGTTTACAATCGCTGATTAAACATGGTCGTGCTGTGTTGATATTTAACACCAGAAGGGACTCGACATATGAACGCTGTGTGGAAATACGTTAAATACAGGCAATCGTGTTTTGTGTATTGCGAATTGTGTTTTCTATCGGAGAATTAGATTGTGTTTTGACTATTTTCTGTGACCAATGATGTTTAGACTTTTATAGATAATTGCAGCTGCGAGTTTGCAGTAGCCCGAGTGAACGCCTGACCAGGCGTCTTGTTCCAGATTATTTGGGCTGCAGCGTCTGCACGCAGACTAGAGCGTCTGTGACGCAGCCGAAATTAAGCTCAGATGATTATTAATAAATAAGCAATAAAAACAAAATATTTCTCAGAAATTTGCATTAAAATAAATACAATTTAATGTATTCTTATAATATTTCGAAAAGTCTCAGCAGCTCACGGTATATTGCAAAACGTTTCTCTTTCGACAACATCCCTATATATTATATAGTCGTTTAACTTTAAACCTTTAAACCATACCGCACTGCGAGACATCGCCGCGGCAAAGAAGTTACGTAACTACCGAAAGTGGAGAATTTACTTACGAGTAACGATTCATACATACAGTTCATTACAGTTAAGCGAAATTGTGTCATTTTCTATACATCTGATAATAGCTCAGTATTAATACTATATACAGAAGTACTCCCTTATTCCTGCACGTTTTGAAGTTTATTTAACCCTTTCACGCGCATTGTTCTCGTGGAACAACTTTTATCTTTTTACTCTAACTCCAGATGATTTTACAATACTGGTCAAGGGGAGACGTCTCGGAAAGTCATGATTTAAAACTACGTCTAAAATACTATTCTTAACACGGATATCATCTTAATCACGAATTAATGAACTGACTAGCTTTTAGTTTATTAGCGGCCGTTCATATGATTGAGGTGGGCTTATTACGACTATTTGAGAAATACAAAATCACATAACGAAGCAAAATTGGGTTTGATTTTCTGTAGAGATAGCACACGGAGTATTATAATTCCTTTTTTGTAGTCAGGGCTGATTTTATGTCACGAAAATCGTTCTTTAACCGGGCTATGGAATAGATCCAGAGATCTGTGAAAACTTCTACAATTATCTAATCATCAGAAGAAATAGTATTTAATTAAGCAATATTTTTTAAACGGGAACACAGCTATGGTCGAACATATAATCACTGCAGGAGAGCATGCACGACACAAATCATGTCACTTTAACATGTCCTGACGAGTTCTGGCATTGTAACAAATATCATAACATGTCATGACTGAACAAAAAACAATCACAAACCATTTAGACGAAGGGTTCGAAAAGTTAGAAAACTATGTTCAATAATTTCGGCAGTACTCAAACCTTACTATATTTAGACTCCGAGTCACGCAATAATAATTTACCCAGGCCAGAGAACAATGCAACTATAGTAAATATTGGTCATGATTTAATACTGCTTCAAACTATAAATGACTCACAGTTTCCCACTCCGCGGTCATCCCGTGTAAAAGACAGTAAAATTAACCATGAAATATAAGCTAGATTTTATTGTAGTTCTCTTTACTCACATCTTCTTGAGTATGAACAAGTCTCGTGATGAGAAATTGTCAACATCAAGCTGCATACATATATTACTGTAAGACCTGTGAAATGTCAGCTGTTGCATTCAATCTGATATCACTTGCTCTAAGCCAAACATAACATGTCCAGACTACCTTGAAACTAACTCTAAAGTCTAGCAAAGACTCCAACCATACAAAGACATTGAAATTTGAAGAAATCGTTTAAAGAAATGCTATGATAGCGACCAGAATCTACAAAGTAAATAAACTGAGCTAGAATTGCTTTGACTATTCGTGTGACTATTCAGTAAACGAGGCTAAACATGCTGTCAGACTGTTCTATTACATATATAGCCTGTTTTAGTTTAAAAAAGTATCGCCATCGGCATCTGTGATTGTGATAACTCAAACATTTACCTTAAGATTTTCCTCGGGCACGTTATAACCAACGCACAATTGCAATATATTTCTCAGCACTCAGCAGTTACATACGTCTTGAATATTTTAATTTTAAATTAATGAGGTAATAACCAAGGTTAAAACAAAGGAGTGCGCATGGCCGGAAGGATTGGGTCTAGCAAGAACCAATCTCGTCCCCAGACCCACGCGTTCCCACTCTGGTAACAGCCATTTCAGGGCCCGTTCTGATTGGCTAATCCAATGCGCATGCTTGATTAGAAATCGTTGCCTGATCTTGCCCAGGTTTATAAATGTCACTTCAGCCGAAGTTAGAATATGCCACAATGAACAAAATACTCTCAACTTGGTAGTTATTTGATGCAGGGTTGTGATATTTTAGCCTCCAATGCCGATAGGCTTTCATGTTGACGACTTTTGAACGGTTCCGAGGGGAAAAGCGGCGAGTATCAAATGGCATGGCACATTCGCGCGGCATCTTGTCAGTTGTACGGCTAGTAAGTTTAGAACTACTCATCATTAAAATATATTGTGTACGTATGTTATCACATGTTGAATAAGCTTTCATTTGATGTATAGTTCAAGTTTTTCCGTTTTGTAAAACTTGTTAAAATGTCCAAAATGTGCGAACCGCTGTTCGAAATAATATTACAAATAAACAGGAAATTGACTTCTCACAAGTGTTAATACAGAATTTTAGATTTTTTTAAAAATATTTAACGCGCAACATTGAGATATATGCCAAAGAGAAACTATTGAAAAATGCTATTTGGGGAAGAAATTTCAAGTTATTAGCTAAACGGAAAATATTTTTAAAATGGGAAAACATCCGTCATTTAATTCATTGCGTGAATGTGTTAATAAATATTATATAAATCAGTAATATTGTTGACTATTAAGGCATCTTTATAAACCCTCTGAACGCTAAAATCTCTTACTCTGTATTTTAGTATTTTATAATTACTCTGGCTATATAACGCCAGGCGATTCTACTCCTCACTGAGAGATCGCTTGGGTTAAAGGATTTAAAACTATTATGAACGCTATAAAGGCTTTAATAGTATTTTATTACTCTGGCCAACGCTAGGCGATTCTACTCGTCACTGCCTGGGAGATCGCTAGGGTTAAAATAAAAGCTATAAATTCCAATGTGAAGTCCTTCAAATTCTCTTGCTTTGGTTTGCTTTGGCTAGAAAGCCGCAAACGTTTCAAAAGCTTCATTATAAGATGCATTCGAAGTCAACAATAATAATATTGCTGATTTAATAATCAAATGACAGACGTTTTCCCATTTAAAAAATATTTTCCGTTTACCTAAAAACTTGAAATTTCTACCCCAAATAGCATTTTTCAATAGCTTCTCTTTGGTATATATCTCAATATTGCGCGTTAAATATTTAAAAAAAAATCTAAAATTCTGTATTAACACTTGTGAGAAGTCAATTTCCTGTTTATTTGCATAATATTATTTCGAACAGCGGTTCGCACATTTTGGACATTTTAACAAGTTTTACAAAACGGAGAAACTTGAACTATACATCAAATGAAAGCTTATTCAACATGTGATAACATACGTACACAATATATTTTAATGATGAGTAGTTCTAAACTTACTAGCCGTACAACTGACAAGATGCCGCGCGAATGTGCCATGCCATTTGATACTCGCCGCTTTTCCCCTCGGAACCGTTCAAAAGTCGTCAACATGAAAGCCTATCGGCATTGGAGGCTAAAATATCACAACCCTGCATCAAATAACTACCAAGTTGAGAGTATTTTGTTCATTGTGACATATTCTTTAAACTTCGGCTGAAGTGACATTTATAAACCTGGGCAAGATCAGGCAACGACTTCTAGTCAAGCATGCGCATTGGATTAGCCAATCAGAACGGGCCCTGAAATGGCTGTTACCAGAGCGTGTGAGTATGGGAACGCGTGGGTCTGGGTACGAGATTGAGCAAAGAACTGGAAATAAATTGTCTGGACACGCGGCCAAAGTCTTTGTCGCGAATGCTCGATCTAACGTGCCGTTCTTCACAACAATCACAATGTTTTAGTTTTTTGTTCACTTTATTTGGTACTTCACTCTCTCTAGTCACTCTTATCACACTCTCTCTCGTCTTAACATACACATGTTTTTTACTGTCCAAATTTTGAAGTGTTTTCTGTTCGACATCTGTCATCTATACCTATTTCTTAACCTAAACCAATTACTGTAATTAACAACTTGCGTCATAAGCTATATTTACGACACACTCCCCTATTTGACTCCGGAGGTGACAAATACAGTTTATATAGCTACGATATTAAATGTTATTAACTTTAATCAAAATGTTCTTACTTAATTTTACTTATCCTTAAGTATTGTCCTCTTCTTCAGCAATACTTTTGATACGAATTCCAGCAGCGGTTGCTGCGTCTCTCTTTGGTCTGAATTCAGGCGCTTCGGGATTCAATTTGGCAATTGGTGTTACTTTCTCTCTATCGCAGAACAGTTCTAAAGGATATAATTGTTGAATGGCCCGTTCGAGGTGGTTCCTTCCAGCTCGCAATCTAACTGCTCTCACGATTCCGTCGTTTCCTGTTATAGGTTCTTCCACAATCCCCAATTTCCACTTGTTCCTGTCCTTTTCGTCTCCCTTAATGATTACTACGTCTCCCTTTCGTGTTGTTGTTGGTGAACCCTTGTGCTTCAATTTGTGACGCTCTCGCAGGCCTCGAAGGTATTCTTTCGTCCAGCGTTGCCACATGTCATCTTTGCATTTTCGAAGATACTTAGCCCTTTTTCTTAACGATGCGTCTCCTTCACAGTGCGGTTCCATTTCTGGGAGTGCGTTGGACGGAGGGTTTAGAAACGATGTAGGTGTGAGTATCGGTATCTGTACATCATCTTCTACGTAGGACAATGGTCTGTTGTTCAGAGCTACCTCCACATCTAACAGTACTTCCTTTAGCTCGTGAAAATACAGTTGGTTGTGTCCGATAGATTTTCGTAGCGCTCCCTTCACTAAACCAACCATACGTTCAAACTGTCCTCCCCACCAAGGGGCTCTGCTTAGGTTGAATTTCCAAGAGATTCCATGGTGGGCGAGAACGTTGTTCAATCTTTCTTCATTTTTCACTTGCTTCATCCATGCTGCCGCTCCGACGAAGGTGCGACCATTGTCCGAGTAGATGGTTTCTGGTCGGCCACGTCTTGCTATGAACTCTTTAAGACTCAGGAGGAACTCCTCCATCTCCATTGATCTCACAAGGTGAAGATGCAACGCTCTTGTCAGACTACACGAATAGAGAACGACATACACCTTTGCTTCCCACTTGCGACTGGTACGGATCTTGATGGGTCCCGCGTATAGTCAACCCCAACTACTTGGAAGGGGGTTCGTCCTTCGGTTCGATCTCGAGGCAACAACCCCGGAGGTGGGTTGGACAATGCAACTGCTTGAAATCTCTTGCATCCTGGACAACTCTTGATAAGTCGTTTTGCCAGCCGTCGGAGTCGTGGGACCCAGTACTTCTCTCGAATCTTTGTCATGGTGAGCCCTACTCCGCCATGTAGGGTATCTTCATGAGCTTGCTGGACAAACTTCTCTGTGTAGGTCGAAGTATCAGGTAGATAGATCGGGTAATGACCTTGAATTCTCCCTCTGCACTCCAACAACCCATTTTCATTGGGCTGCAAATTGAGTTGCATTCGGTCTTCTTCATAGTGCTCGCTTTGTGTGCCTTCTTGTTGCACTCGTCTCTCCCAGAATAGCCGTTGGATTTCTAGTTCCTCTGTCGTTGGAGGGCCATAATCTCTCTCTTGCCGTTGAACTCTGGCGTTACGTAAGAATCTTGCGATCCATGCACACACCCGAAGAACTTTCCAATAGTTCCGTCGTCTTGAGAGCAGTTCACTGAATTTATCGGGTTGTTCGTCGGTAGCTGCTTTGAACAACTCTCGCACTTTCTTGGCTTCTTCCAGTGACTCCTTGGTCGCGGTTGTGGTAACATCTGTTGGCCAACGTTCTGGTTCCGCGAGCCACTTTGGTCCAGTCCACCACAGTTCATTTTCTTGAGACACAGCTACCCCACGACTGCCCAGATCTGCGGGGTTCTCGTCGGTCGGCACATGTCTCCACTTAATCCCTTTCCTTTTTTGGATCTTGTTTACACGATTCTGTACGAATTGCTTGTAGTTACCGCCTCCATTTATCCAATGTAGTGCTACTGTACTGTCTAACCAGCAGTAGGTGTTCTTGATGGGAAATCCCTTTAGGGCATCTGCGATATTTGCTGCTAGGTTTACCGCCATGTGTCCAGCAACCAGTTCTTGACGTGGTATTGTCAGTCCTTGCTTGGCCAGTCGAGACTTTGCAATTACGAGACTTTGCGTCTTCCCTGAGGGTTGCGATACTACGGTGTAGGCTGCCGCGGCTACTCCTTTCCCACTCGCGTCACCGAACACGTGGAGATCGATACTGTTTATCGGCTCTTTGTACTTTACTAGTGATCTTGCTGTTGTGATCTGCGCTGGCAATTCTCCTTCCCATCGGTTCCACCTTTCTACGAGGTCTGCTGGTAGCTGTTGATCCCAGCCACGTTTAAGGTTGCAGGCATCTCTATATAACATCTTCCCACGGAGTGTTAAGGGCGATGCAACTCCCAAAGGATCGTAAATCTTGGCTAACTTGGTTAGGATACCTCTTTTCGTCGTTGGCACTGTTTCTTTGGACACGATGACACTCATTGTGTCTTCTCGCTTGTTCCAGGTGCGTCCTAGGAGACCACAATCCGCCGGCTCTCCTAACTGTTGTTTCGCGAAGGTTTGGTCTTGCACATCTACGTCGCTTTGGTGAGATTCCAGTGTGGGCTCGTTGGAATGCCACTTGTGCAACTCGAAGGCAGCGTCAGCGAAGATCTCCGTGGCATCATTCTTCAATTTCTTGGCTTTGGTTGTCGTTGTTGCACCAGAAATCAAGTCATCGACGTAGAGGCTTTTGTTGATTTTGTGCCAGCTTTCTAAGTGCTGATTGATTACTCCCCCAAGCAAGAAGGGCGAAGGAGCTAGGCCAAATAACGCCCTTGTGAATCTGAGGGTTTCAACTTCTCTCGTTTCCAGATTCTTTAGCCAGTGAAACCTGAGGGCGTCTCGGTCTTCTTCACGAATCCGGACCTGCAAAAACGCTTTCTTAATGTCACCAGTTATGGCTACAGGGTGGAATCGACCTCGAATCAGCACACTCCAGAGTTGATTTTGTAGTGGTGGACCAGGATTCACGCATTCGTTGAGGGAAGGAACTCCATCTCTTACTTTGGAAGACGCATCATATACGATCCGTAACCTTGTGCTTTCAGCTTTCTCTCGAACAACTACTGCCTTGTGTGGGATATAGCATTCCCTTCCTACCACAGTCTTTTGGGCACGTTCCACCACACCTTGGCTCAGTTGCTCTTTAATTATTTCATCGTATTCATTTATAACTTTCGACTTGTCGAGTTTACGCACCAGATTGTTCAATCTTCGCAAGCTTGCTTCTTTTCCCTTTGGCAATGGAGGGTGGTTTCCCTTCCAGGGCAGACCAGTCCGATACCATCCTTCTTGATTTCTTTCCAACTGTTCTTTGAATTCTTCATATACTTCGTTTTGGTCCCCAATGGCTGAATCTGCTAGGCCGAGTACGTCCAGTTTACAGAGTTCCTCGTAATCTGCATTTGCCGTTTGCGTGAGTAACATTGCGGTGATGTCGAATTCTTGACCGGGGGAAGTGATAGTCCATCCCAATTTCGTTAGATTTGCTACAGGACTCCATTCATCGTTTCCAATGCGTGCTGGTTCTGCGGTGCTGATTCGTGGACATTCGCTGTTTCCAAGGATTAGGTGGACAGGTAGGTCTGATTTCTCATCTTTATCTTCCATGACAACTCCTTTAAGATGTGGGTTTTCGGCTAGGAGTCTTTTGTAGTGAGGATTCTTCATGGTCATTAACTGCGGTTTTTCAATTTTCGTGACGTTTACGTCCATGTCGAAATCTCCTTTCAACGAGCGCAGTTTAATCTGATAAGTCTCCATCTTTCGTGTCGTTGCCCCGAGCATCATTTCAATTTTTCGCATTCCAGAGCTTTGTGGTCTTGCGCCAATTCGCTTGAGTAATGCCGCCGAGGCATATGAACTCCCTGCTCCAGAATCCAGCAAGGCACGACATTTTATTCCATGGACTTCCACAACGACGACTGGATAGACGACTTGTTGGTCGCTCCCTTGTTTGGCGGTCTTGATTGTGTCAACTGGTATTTCTTTATCACAAATCGAAGTGTGATGTTTTGCGTCACAGTTTCGACAGTTCAAACGACTTTTGCATTCTGCTGCTCTATGACCGGCCTTCGCACAGTTAAAACAAAGGCGCTTCTGTTGAAGAAGGCGTCTTCTTTCGGTGGCGTCGACCACTTTATTACATTCGACGGATTTGTGCTCTTCACTGACGCAATAAACGCATTTTTGGAATCGGATTTCCCCTTGATGTTGTTGTTGAGTGCGATACGAAGACGTATTTTGAGGTTCCCATCTCTTTCTTCGATGCGACGGCGGACTTTCGTGATCTTTCTCTTTAGGTTTGTTGCGGATAGGATTCCTTTCGGTCCACCTTCGAATCGCGTCTACAAATTTTGGGAAATCCCATTCTTGCCACTCGTCGTCATCCCTGACCAAATCGCCACGAATTCCTTCTAGCTTGTCTACTGACATTCGCACATAGCCGTTTACTTCTTTAAGTTTTCCCATAGTTTCCAACGCTTGTACATTGAACAAGAGTTTTTCATGAAAGTCATGAATTTTTGACGGTTGCGCTCCATTGATTACGGGCAATGCCATGATGTTTTGCACGTACGCATTTACTATTTCCGACGTCTTCCCATATTTGCTCTTCAATATATTTTTGGCTCGCGTATATCCCTCGGTTGTAAATGGCAACCCCTCTATCAATGCTCTTACCTTTGGTTGTAGGAGCTCCTTGAGGTAGGCAAACTTCGTTACAGCGGCTACATCGGTTTGACCATCAACTTCGACTTCGAAAACCCCCCAGAAGCGGAGCCAGTCAGTATGCGCTCCGTTGAACTTGGTAATTATCAGTTTTGGAAGCTTCGTGCGGTTAGTGTCGGTTGGTTTCGTCGGACTTTTGTCCTTTTTAGATTCCTCTAACTTTTGTTCGAAGCGTAGTTTTTGCTCGTACTGCTCACGTTCAAAGGCCAGTTGCTCCTCACGCGCTTTCGCCTTCAGCGCATTCTCGATTTCTTTCGCCTTGATCTCTTCGTTGGATTTTAATTCAGCTAAACACTGCTGTAGGTGTTCGATTTCCACGTCGACTTCATCTACTTGGTTTTCTATCTCCTTGCTCCAATTTGTTACGGTATCTTCGTCGTCCCCTCGTTCGAACTTAGTTTCAACAAGTTCAAGTTTTATCGTGTCGATGCTCGCTGTTATTGAAATCAATGCTTCACGTTGTCTCTCAATGGCGACGGCGTTTCTTTTCTTCAAGATGTCTGGTGTTTTTCCTTTCGTAAACTTTAATAACTTCACCTTCCCAGCTAAGTCTTTCTCCAGCTTTTCCATTTTTTTCGATCCCGTCGGAGGTGCCACTTTGTCGCGAATGCTCGATCTAACGTGCCGTTCTTCACGACAATCACAATGTTTTAGTTTTTTGTTCACTTTATTTGGTACTTCACTCTCTCTAGTCACTCTTATCACACTCTCTCTCGTCTTAAAGTGCCTATCTCATGGTTGGGGATTTTACATATTTAGGATATTTGGAACATTTTAAGACGATTTGTAATATATCTTCTTTTCCTAAAATTTCATCTTCATGGACTTTTTTGCTGTTAAAGTTGGCGATTTTGACGATGGCCGTGAAAAAATTTTACTGGGTTCTAGTCGCCGGAAGTGACGTAGAAGCAGGGAGACCTTCTCAGACAGCAACAGTGTTTACATCGGGAGTTTACGGTTCATCTTGGATTTTCTTGGCTTTATTCAGGTTATTTTGTCGGAAATTCTTTTAAAAACTATGCCAAACAGGTGCGTAGTGTTTTTACTCTCGAAGGAACCCAATTGATATGCTAGAATAGCGCTGTATGCCATTCATTTTTTTTGGACAATAACGATGTACAATCCCGACTCACGGAAGGCGAATAAAAGAAGGATAGCTTCGGGTGAAAGGAACGCCGAATTGTCAAGGATAAAGGTGTGAAATGAACGCCGACATCTACTTCTGTGATCTGTTCGTCGTTCGAAGTAGTTTCAACGGGAATATTTAGTACTAAGACGATTCACAGCAGTTTATCACGAGGAAAACCCGTCGGTGTGGCGATTACAAAACGACAACAATAGAGCGTGGGGAAGTGACAAGAACTTGTGCATATCATCAGTCTCATATTTCTTTTTATCGAAGTATTGTTTGCGTTCGATCTTTGATCAAGAATATATCGAAATATACTTGACTTGGTAATGTCGTCTACCTCTGGTTCTAACACTGATAGCTAAAATGACTAGACTAGGATGTAAACATTCCGGGATACGTAATCGAGATCGAAGACGAAGTAAAACTGTCTTCCAGTGCAGTGCGGCCATACCTGAAGACGAATCATCTGAATGCATTGTCAAGCCGTATGAAGACGAGTCGGTTGCCGATGAAATTTGGATCGTAAATCATAATGAGCAAATGCGACCTGAAAAAGGTCTTTAGTACGACGGCTACAAATTCGCTTTTGAGGGGCACGATAAGATAAATGATTGGTAAGTGATCAGTGAATTTATGTTTACGTTTTATCTGCAATGTTGTTTTCACGCTTTTGCTAAAACAAAATTGTATGCTGTCAAAGCCATATGCATGATTCGCATGTTTAATTCTATTGATATTACTCTGACACTGAACTGCTTAATGGGAATGCGAAGGAATGTCAGTAAATCAAAGCTTGCATTGAAATGGTTTATAATAACAGTGATCAAGTTCTTTACACTTGTTTGCCTGGAAATGTGGTCACTGCGTCTAGCGGGACACTTACATCGAAAAATTGACAAGATAAAGTATCAAATAAAAGATCAGTACAGAAAACAGGTAGGAACTAAGGAACTGTCTGTTGATTATAGAATAATGGAATACTTGCATCCACTTTTGAAATTTGAACTTGCAGGCGACAGTAACATACAGAGTCAATTTCTTCAAGTTTGAAGATGAAATAGCACAATTGTTGTTGTTTATCGAATTGGACGAGCACTGAATTGTGGCAATTTTGAAGAACGAAGCAATTCTATTAGCCTAGGTGAATTGTGCGCAGCTGGCTTATTCGCAAGTGGAAATGGGAAAGCGAACGGGTATTCTATTAATCAATACTGACAGTATCTACCTGCTTTCTACATCTTCTATTTTATACTTTGCCTCGTCAATTCTTCGATATTTGCAGCCCGCTAGACGCAGTGACCAGATATATAACAAATATAAACATGCGAATCATTTGGCTTTGACATACAATTTTGTTTTAGCAAATATGGCCAATTGCAAATATGGCATGCCAGTATATACAACATTCGACAAAACGTAAACATAAATTCACTGATAAAGCAAACTTTCATAACTTACAAATCGTTCACCTTATTGTGCCCCGCAAAGCGAATTTATAGCCATCGTAGAATATATTTTTCAAGTCGCATTTCATCCTAAGCTCGTCTTCCAACGGCTTGACAATGCATTCTGATGATTCGTCTTCAGGTATAAATGGCCTAGACAGTTTTACTTCGTCTTCGATCTCGATTACGTATCCCGGAATGTTTACCTCCTAGTCTAGTCATTTTGGCTATCAGCATTAGAACCAGAGGTAGACGACATTACCAAGTCAAGTATATTTCGATATATTCTTGATCGAAGATCGAATTCGATAAAAAGAAATATGAGACTGATGACATGCACAAGTTCTTGTCACTTTCCGGAAAAACACGCTCTATTGTTGTCGTTTTGTAATCGCCACACCGACGGGTTTTCCTCGTGATAAACTGCTGTGAATCGTCTTAGTACCAAACTACTTCGAACAACGAATAGGTCATGGAAGTAGATGTCGGCGTTCATTTCGCATCTTTATCCTTGACAAATCGGCGTTTCCCGAAGCTATCCTTTTATTCGCCTCCAGTGAGTCGGGAATCGGGATTGTACATCGTTATTGTCGCAAAAAAAGAAATGGCATACAGCGCTATTCTAGCATATCAATTGGGTTCATTCGAGAGTAAAAACACTACGCACCTGTTTGGCATAATTTTTAAAAGAATTTCCGACAAAATAACCTGAATAAAGCCAAGAAAATCCAAGGTGAACCGTAAACTCCCGATGTAAACACTGTTACTGTCTGAGAAGGTCTCCCTGCTTCTACGTCACTTCCGGCGACTAGAACCCAGTAAAAAAATTTCACGGCCATCGTCAAAATCGCCAACTTTAACAGCAAAAAAGTCCATGAAGATGAAATTTTAGGAAAAGAAGATATATTACAAATCTTCTTAAAATGTTCCAAATATCCTAAATATGTAAAATCCTCAACCATGAGATAGGCACTTTAACATACACATGTTTTTTACTGTCCAAATTTTGAAGTGTTTTCTGTTCGACATCTGTCATCTATACCTATTTCTTAACCTAAACCAATTACTGTAATTAACAACTTGCGTCATAAGCTATATTTACGACATCTTTGTTCTAGGTTTTTGTTCACGTTTGGGCACCTTATTTCACCTTAACGCTTGCTGAACACGTTGTATTTTTGGTATAATGAAGCAATCAACCAATATCAGCGTTCTTTATACCCTCAAGTCAACCTAAATTGTAGCTCATTGTTAACCGTTTTGAGGTTCGCCGCGTTTCCAGACAATATATAAATTCTAGGGACTATGATCAAACGCGGCAAAAGATGGGGCGCCAAATGTAAAAAAATTGTTTAGGACAAAAATGTGTTGATTTTACCATTATTTACCTACATAATACGTTATTGGTAAACAAAGTTTCTATCTGAGCTGAGTTAAACAATCTATAGATTCATGGCCAGAAATTCGAGACACGCGATGCTGAGCATGCGCAACATCGGAAAAACATGGCGGCTAGCAATAAGTACAAGTAATTAGTCTACGCATTTCACAAGAATTGAAACAGAAGTCTAACCGCAAGATAAGTCAAGTTTGTCCACCTCGTTCTAGGTTGTACATAATTAAATGAATAGTTCAAGCTATATTTGATGTTTATCTTCGTAAATTTAACCTTTCCAAACTGAACACGAACTCTAGGGCTAGTCTAGCCATATGCTAACGTTGAAAATCATAGTTTATTAGAAGAAAATGACGAATACCTTGATCTTTACGGTTATGTAACGAGTTACACAGCATCGCTAGTCCATTTGTCCACCTTGAGTAGCAAAGTTGAAGTATTGTACTACACAACGATTCTTCGTTGTACTAAGTCGCGCGTTGTTTGACCATTCCATTTTGCTCCTGAATATACAGTATTTTAAGGATGAGGAGATGGCCCGCTGTAAGTGAAGTAGCGCGAAATAGAAATCCATCTTTTAGAATATTCGACGTTGTATTTGGTGGATTTCTTCGGAAAAGGTACCAAAATAAAATCCTGACGACGCGCTTTCTCTTACATTATCTTACTGGAGGCTACGATATTTTTGTTCAGCGTAGTGGGCATTTCTATATTTACTTCTTGTCTCTTGCGCGACTCAACGTGAAATATGATTCCTCTTCTTTTTATATTGCGCAATGGGGACTCCGTTGCGCAATTTCGACCCGTAATTGCCAATTGAGAGCATTTTCCTTGAGTTTAAGCGACTAAGAAGTCAACTAGCGAACGTTGAAGATTTTGAACAAACCAATAATCACATTTTAAGAAAGAATGAAGGATTGAAAGTGGAATGCCTGTCCGCAAACGGCTTTGTTGCTATTGTCAATTTGATGCATTGAACTCTAAGTAAACTGGAACGCTAACTCCATAAGAAAGCCCCTATGATTGGGTGAAGTCAAACTTCCAGCCGCTGGGGGTAGCCATTGCACGTCAACAGAAGGTGTGAAGGGCACAATGAAAAACTGAAAACTCGCTGCAAAAAACAACCATTTTTTAGACCTAAAGTTTTTTATAGATGATAACGAAGAAGCTAGTACGTATTGGGCTTATCGGCCTTGTACCTGAACAATTTCTACCCACGAAAATGGATTGAACGACGAAATATCTGCCGAACAAAAGGAAAATTCGAGTCCGAAATTCGTACGGAAAATGCAGGTTTTTCTTATTTTTCTTTGTTATCTCAAACGTTTGAAGGTTGTCATGCCAAGAATTAGTAATAAGATAATACTAAATTATTGCTTTAACTCAAGTTTCAGTTGTGGAAATGCTAAATCTAACATTTTTCGAGACGAAGAGTAACTCCAGAGTTGTTATAACACCCGGTAAAGTGCATTTTATTGTTTTTTCCTATTGAAAATTGAGGAATTTAAAACCTAACTGATTTTATAAACAAACTGTTCATTTTAAACCTGGGATTCTTATGTATTTTCTTTATATTTGTCCAAACCATGGCAATTTTCGATGCGTATATTGTTGACTTTCATTTGAGAGCTTATATTTTTACTGTTTTTCTTGTTTTTACTCGTCATGTCAGTGTTCACCTACTCTACGGTATATTGGAATTTGATTTAAGCCTAAAAGTGGTTAACAAGTTTAGTTTTTCTTTGATTTCAAGCTGTTTTTGCAAACCATTTCACCAAATTCAGCTTCATTTTCTCTCGGTTATACAGTAAAAGGGACTGGGGTTGACGTGCATGGCGGCGCCCATGTCCGCCATATTTGGCTTCAAAACGTGCAAGCGAGTTATCGTTCCAGTCTACTTAGAGTTCAATGATTTGATGTAGTTAGCCGCTGGTCATAAAATGGCTCAATGTCGCAAATTTCTGGCCATGATTTATAAATAATCTATAGATTGTTTAACTCAGATAGAAACATTGTTTACCAAAAATGTATTATATAGGTAAATAATGGTAAAATCAACACATTTTTGTCCTAAACAATTTTTTTACATTTGGTGCCCCATAGTAAAGTGCCAGCTTCTTGTGCTAAGGACGAGGTGTTAACAAGGCGCAAGAAGAATATACCGTAGAATTCCGAAAGTAATGGCCCCCCGAAAGTAACATTTAATTTGTGACACGGTCCCTGTCCCCCCACTAACGTCTGCTCACATTGGCACAACATTCCTTTCCCTTCAATTAACCAACCAATCACAACGAATCCCCCGAAAAGTGAGGGTCGACCTTTTGACCTTCTGTTGCCAAACCTCAAATGAGTGAAGATTTGCAATCAACCGTTAGGCGTGATCGTTTTTCCTCGTTTGTTTTACGTTTGAAACGTTCACGTTGGGCGGAACTTGTTCGTTATTTGAAAGCTGTAAACCAACTGATTTGAACCGTGAATGGACAACCGTTTGACAAGTCCCGCCCACATGTTTGACAAACGTGAGAGCATATTTTCGAGTGTATTTTACACGTACATTTACAAACGACGAAGCCGAAATCATTCGATTTTTATGGGAAAGGATGGAGTTTATCGGCAGCCGATCACGGTGAGGATAGAGCAACTGTCGATGTTTGTTCTGGCGTCGAAAAGTTTACTGCCGATTGTGATTTGGGTGAGAAAACGTCGTCCAAGTAAACGTGTTGGAAAATATTTGACGGAGTATCCAGCCTTCACCTTATAATATTTTAAACAGGTCAGTTCGAGTCGACCACGAAACGTACTTCAAACCAATATTATTTATATCGCAAAGTTACTACAAACAACAACCAAGGTAAGTGTATTTGGTTTATGCAAAATAATCAGTTTAATACACTGAAATAAGCAAAATACACTTACCTTGGTTGTTGTTAACGTTTGTAGTAACTTTGCGATATAAATAATATTGGTTTGAAGTACGTTTCGAACTGACCTGTTTAAAATATTATAAGGTGAAGGCTGGACACTCCGTCAAATATTTTCCAACACATTTACTTGGACGACGTTTTCTCACGCAAATCACAATCGGCAGTAAACTTTTCGACGCCAGAACAAACATCGACAGTTGCTCTATCCTCACCGTGATCGACTGCCGATAAACTCCATCCTTTCCCATAAAAATCGAATGATTTCGGCTTCGTCGTTTGTAAATGTACGTGTAAAATACACTCGAAAACATGCTCTCACGTTTCAGTGTTTCCACAATGAAATGTCGAAATTTCCTTTTCCGGTCTTAAAAATTCCTTTAATTTCCTTGAAATGAGAATGTAATTTCCTTGAAATTTCCTTCAAATTCCTTGATTAACAGAAGGTAATTTTTTATAGTATTGTTGTGTTTTAGTCTGCCAAGTCTCAAAACTCCATCAGATTTTACATCAGATGTAACAATCGCAAGCTTAAAGGCTTAAAGTTATTAAACACAGCTGGCAATGCATTCTGGGAAGGTGTTAGATTGGCTACTAGGCTCAGGCCCCGGGATCGCGTAACGCCATAACATTTCTTCAAACTTTCTGAATTTTAATTTTTCCTACCTGAGCACTTTTCTTAAATTACTACGCGATTATTTTTATTTTTATTATTATTTTTTTGCGACGCGTTATTAGTCTTTTATTATGTTCACAGACATAGTTATTGGGCAGTAATGTCGCTGGCAAGTATCTTGATATTATTATATACGCTTACAATCGCACACGCCGTTCATTAAGTGAACTTGCAGGTGACACTTTGTGTTTTCTATCGGAGAATTGGATTGTGTTTTGACTTTTGTCTGTGACCAATGTGTTTAATAGACTTTAGATCTTAGCACTGCATGTGACAACCTGCGCATGTATATGATTGTAAAACACCTTCACCTACTATATATAGCACTGTGATTTTGCAGTAGCCTCAACGGGCGCCGTTACTTTCGGAATTCTACGGTAATGCGGGTTGCATTTCGATAATCCTTTATTACATAATATACCGCCTACACTGTATGTTAGTTTCGCGACAAACAAAGCTTTGCGCACCCAACGTTCCCCCCTATTCTCATATAACTCCATCAGTTATTAGAAGCAACAGGTGCGAGCGGGAGCGTGGTAGGATCAGGATCAACGCTAGCCATTTCCCTGATCCAGCTCGAAGCACCGAGGATTGGACTCTAAACAAACCAATACTCGCACCTGCTACCCAACCATCCAAACGGGTAAGTATAAAAGGACATATTTCTCTACCCAATCGACGCAGGTTTTAATATTGAGTCCTGACTTGTTTTTCTCGCGCCAGGTTACACGTCAATGACCGTGTGTAGCTTGCAAGCTAGCGGCTAGTGGAATCAAAAACAGTTTTAACCAGAAATATCATTTACGGCAAGAAAATGAGAGTCTAGTGAACGAAGTACTGACGTTTTGAACCATAGGAAAGGTTGTGGTCATGATTATTGTCAGAGGGGTATATTGTATTGTTCCCGCGTCCACTTTTTTAGTCGCATGCTATATTTTTCATTTCATTTTCACAGGCAGCCCAGACTTGTGCTTCGCCTTTAGATTAGGGTTGTGCGGGTTGATAGTAGTAAATATGACAGTTGAATTAAGTATTTGAATGAGAATTCGATTATAATTTGAAAAATATTACCGTATTTTCGTTAAATTTAATAAATAAACTGACTTACTTTTAACAGTTTAACTTTCATATTGTTTACCTTGAGTGAGTTAGACATGTAATTAAATAGCATTACTTTGAACGCTGAACGACTATACGGCCGTTCAAAGTAATGCTATTACAAGTCTCAACTCACTCAAGATAAACAATATGAAAGTTAAACCGTTAAAAGTAAGTTTATTTTATAGATTTAACGAAAATACGGCAATATATTTAAAATTATAACCGAATTATCATTCAAATACTTAATTCAACTGTCATATATTTATTACTGTCAACCCGCACAACCCTAATCTAAAGGCGGAGTACAAGTCTGGGCTGCTGTATTCATTTTTATATTTTTCATTTCATTTTTCGGTTTTCCGGTAACCGAAAGTGAAATGAAAAATATAGCATGCGACTAAGAAAGCGGACGCGTGAACAATAAAATAATAAAAATAGAAATAGCAACCATCATAAGTCATTTACAATTCGTCATTCAATAAGTTTTAATATCCAGGAGTGAACAAGTCTTTATCTCCCATACCAGATCAGACTACAGATCACTGAGTGTAGCTTGAATTCTAAACTACCTTTATAACAATTGGGTTGCACGTTACGTCATGGCGGCCATGTTGGTTGGTATATAGGTACCAACCAACATGACCGCTGTGTCTTTGTCCTCTAAATCTCAGGGATTGATTGCAACCCACCAATTGCACAAAAAGAGCTAAAGCAAATGCCTTTCTGATTGCTAAGAAACTTAGATAAGCAACTCTTTTCTCAAATGTTATGCTCAAAAAACCCAACGAAATTGCAAATATAGTGTTTTACTTTCTTCTTTCCCAGAAAAACGAGTATACGTAACTGGTCTACTTTTTAATATGAACATATTTTTAATACATTTTCCCTAAGAGCTGCTGAAGCTAGCTCATCCAGAGGGCTCACACAGATATATATCCAACCAAGCATAAAATAGTTTGTAAATATAGATTCATGCATAAATATTGTAATATATTACATAATTGGAAGGGTCTAACCCTTTTTTTACTAATATATTTTAAATGTATTATTTATGTCAAAGTATATGATAAAACTAAAAACAAAGCCCAAAGACAACATTCTCCGTTATCATCTTTGATTAAACGCTACCACTCCAGCTGAGATTCAATTTCTTATCAAAGCCTATATAAATAAAAAAACAAACTCATTTCTTTCTCAACATTAATAAAAGATTGTAGCATACAAGAATATCACTCTCAGCTGTAATTGGTTACTTCCAGTAAACTTTATCCCAAACAACAACGCAAAATTGTGTAAATGTATAACAATATAGTCTTAAAGTGGAAAAGCAAAATCGACAGCACTACACAACACCACCACCATAACACGACCACCACCATCACATCACCATCACCACCATCACCAACACCATGCTCACTATAACTAATACGATGACGACCACTACTCACCATGCACCACCATAACCACGACCACCACTATCACCACCACCAGAACAATCACGACCACCATCACCATCACTATATCACCATCACCACCAGCATCATCACCACTATCACCGCCATCACCATCACCACCATAACCACCACAATAACCACAACCACACTACGGCCTACTAGCTTGGTGTAACCTGTTGGTGGCAGTGGTAGAGACTGACGTTTGGACGGTCTAAGCAGTGGTCATTTTGAAAGTCAAAGCAACAACGACAATGACGACGACAAAAACTTACTGTAATCATCCCAAGATGAGTCAAGACGACTTCCTTTTAATCGCGAAGAGGTCATAAAAGATTCTGTACTTCGAGATCTCATCGGAGACTATGTAAAAGAGATACAGCGCATAGAACTTGTATTTCAATACATTGAATATTCGTAGAATGTATTTTGATAAGGTATATATTGCATTCATTCATTTCATTAAGAAAACTTATAAATTCCTTTTGCGTCGTATCATTCGAGTATGCTTATCATTTTCAACTAACCGGTACACAATTTATTATTAAAAAGATAGTCAACGTACCTTGGATGACA
Source organism: Paragorgia papillata (assembly GCA_035771165.1). Taxonomy (NCBI): domain Eukaryota; kingdom Metazoa; phylum Cnidaria; class Anthozoa; order Scleralcyonacea; family Coralliidae; genus Paragorgia; species Paragorgia papillata. The sequence continues at coordinate 1,512,672 of JAWNZC010000229.1, forward strand.
TTTTTATATTGCGAGTTGGAGTTCTTCTTGTAACTACTTCACCTTTTGTCAATATTTTGCCGTCACGTAAAAGACAAGGCCAAATGTAATGATGAATAGTTGTTGAACTGAATTCAGCCTTGTAAGATCGTCGATAACGGCTTTCTCTTATAATATCTCCTTCCTGAGCACTCGCAGTAACTACTGGTGGATTTAAAGCAACCATAGACCAAACAATGGTCAGCACAGATCTTGTAAACTCATTCAATAATAATTCGTTTAAAGAGATAATGACTGATGAAGAAGAAAGTTGACGTCGAACAGAACTAAAAACATCCTAAAACAGTAAAAACTATATTAAAATCTGTTTATAAATAAAAATAAAGCAATACTTTTCTATTTTGCGTATATAGACTGATGTAATATATCAAAAACAGAGAAGTGTGTTGAAAAACTATGGCGAAGCCGAGATTTTTTTTAGCGAACTTCGAGTTACTTTGATATAAGGTCAAACACAACTTTTGGGTGTTTAATAATATAGCTTTTAAATAAATGAGTGTTTTAGAAGAAATTTGAGGCTTAATTTATGCAAGAGTTTGATCACATATCCAAACTCCGTCTTGATACTGATTTGTTTTTACCCGATGAATTATTAATGAGGTTGAGAGGTAATACAGATCAAACACGAGTTTGATCAGTGTTTTATCAGGAGTTTCAAACACTATAGAAAAATAAATCAGAAAACCAATGTTTATACATCGATTTCAATATGCAGATTAAGAAATGTAGTCTAGTTCAGCAGCAACTCAACAAGTTTCCTACAGGTTTTCATTGGGTATCAATGCATGTCATAATGCGTAAACGTTCACCGGACTGCGACAATTCATGAATTATTAATAAGTTTGAGAATGCAGTTTAACATTTTCGAGCTTTAAGACTTACCGGCAATAAAGTTTCTGTATCATAGTTCTCAGTATTTCTCTTCATAAAGTTGTCGACAATTTCTCTTACTCGTAGTTCATCCATTACATCATCTGCTGACGGTTGAAGTGCTTGGCTCATCCGGGTCTTCATTTTCTGTTGCTCTTGTCTAGCGACGAGAAAACATTCCTGAAACCATAAGAATAAATAAATATATATATATTTATACAATACCCTTGTTGCTATGCGTGTTTTCATTGGTTGTTGCCCATGATCTATTAGAAGACAGACGCATGGTCACGTCAGATCACGTCAGCTGACTTGCTTTTTTCTTTCTTCATGCCCCAAAACCCGACAGGGTTTTTTTAAAAACCTTTTAAGTTTTTGTATTGTATAAAACAAATAGATTCCATTTTTTTTGTTGTCTGTTCAGTTATAGATGCACAGAAGACGTCACAACGTGGTAAGAACATCAGTGACTCGACTGCGTCTCGTGGGCCACTTTTTTGTTCTTACCACGTTGTGACGTCATCTGTGCATCTATAACTGAACAGACAACGGCAAAATGGAATCTATTTGTTAAATATTTAACAGTTATACCATGAGCTCGAGTCGTATATGAGCTCATATAGCCAACGAGGCGCTTGGCCGGGTTGGCTATTAGTTCGTATACGACGAGAGCGAATGGTATAACTGTTTTATTATATAGCCAAGCATTGTACAAGAGACAAAATTACAGCGAAATGTTTCAAACGACAAACTTCCGGCATATAGGTAACTAATACCGCTTCCGCCATGCGTAATGATGCATTCACACAGAGTTTCTCGCTGAGCTGTTCGGCAAACAGCTTTGAAATGTTGCATAAATGTTGCTCGAGAGGCAAAAAATGTGTTAAGCAGATCAAGAAAAAAGATTAAAAGGTACCTTTATGAAGTCAAAAGGTGGGTCAGTTGTTTTTTTTTATTTCATGCAAAAATGAAACTGAAATACCTTCAGCAGTGAAATTAAATTACTTAGTTGGTTGTTTTTGAAAAAGAACATGCTTTTTACTACTCCAAATGCTTATCTAAATAAAACAGTCTCTTTACTGGTGATCTCCTACGAAATGTGTGTTGTAAGCTTGATTTTAACCGTGAGTTTCTTTGTTTGGCAACAAATTAATATCAACCCGCTAATTTAGTCGTGTTTCTGAAGTAAAAAGACGTAATTTTTAGGTGAATTTTACCATTTGACATGCTAAATTGTGTATTTGTTAATGTATTTTTACACAATGTTGTTTTTTTATACATTGGTTTGAGGGTGTTGGTGTTTTTCTGTATAAAAATCCGTCAATTTCAACTCTTTTCAGCAGTTTAAAAAAACATGCCGCCATCTTGTTTTTCCTCTACTGGCAGGATATGAGTTGATAGCCTACACACGCAAAAATCTCACAGCCTGTCACCGGCCCGCAAAAACTAGCGCTAAGAGGCGGACTTGGAGCAAGTCTAGTCGACAGGATGTGTTCGCAACAGGCTTGTAGCAAGGCTGGGAACAGGTTGTAACAATGCTGTTCATTCAAGAAGCTGCTACAACCTTGTTAGCATCAACCTGTTAACAACTTGTTGAGTGCAGAGGGTAACAGGTTGTTGGAACAACTTGTCAACAGTCTGTTGGAGTCATCAGCCTTGTTACAAGTTGTCAACAACCTGTTACAGACATGTTAACAGACTTGGGACAGCCAGTGCGAACACATGACGGTGACAGCCTGTTCAACAGCCCTGTAACAACTTGCTGGCAGGTCTGTAACAGCTTGCGCGTTTTTACGTGTAGTAGTACACACGTAAAAATCTCACAGCTTGTCAACAGGATGTGTTCGCAACAGGCTTGTAGCAAGGCTGTTAACAGGTTGTAACAATGCTGTTCATTCAAGAAGCTGCTACAACCTTGTTAGCATCAACCTGTTAACAACTTGTTAAGTGCAGAACGGTAACAGGTTGTTGGAACAACGTGTCATCAGTCTGTTGGAGTCATCAGCCTTGTTACAAGTTGTCAACAACCTGTTACAGACATGTTAACAGACTGGAACAGCCAGTGCGAACACATGACGGTGACAGCCTGTTCAACAACCTTGTAACAACTTGCTTGCAGGTATGTAACAGCTTGCGCGTTTTTACGTGTAGTAGGGAACCAATCAGATTACGCAAAAGCTCATATCCGATACATCGAAAAAATAGCCTCACTGTCGAATCATCCGACGTTTGCTTAGTGTACTGGAGAACTAAGAAAACATATTGAACAGCACTGCTTCATTCTCATGCACAAGTCACGGGCATCATAAAATATGAGGATTTAGGTCAAATTAAGAAGTTAAAGAACATTTTATCTATATTAAACTCGTTTCCGTTTATATACTGTAATTCCCAACAGAGATGGGGTTTTTTTTTAAATGTTTTTTTTATTTAATTCTATTTTAATTAATTTAACCGTTATTTAAAAAACTCATTAATACTGAGAAAAATTAATCATGAAAAAAAATCAGAGAATATTAATATTTAATCAATTTAATAATTAATATAAATATTAATAGTTAATCTGATTTAATAATAATCAATTTAATATTAATTCAATAATAATCAATTTAATTAAATTAATTAAATTAATTTAATAATAATCAATTTAATATTAATTCAGAGAATATTAATAGTTAATCTGATTTACATAAACTTTTCGTTTAATTTTCTCAGTTTGTATTTTTTTTAAAAATCGATAAAAATGAACATTTCTAAGCATCAGTTTTTCGGCTTGCGTCTCATGTATATCAAATAAAGATCATGGAGCTGCTCGTGTTATCATTTTATCTATTACATATATAAATATTCCGTACATACTGACATTGATCATATCTGCAAGCACATTTTTTGGTATCTATACTTACTTGAACTATTTTAAAAATAATGTTCTCATTTGTATCTCTGTCATTTAAACCTTCCAATGTTTTCATTAAAACTGCGCGATCTTCATTAAAAAGTTCTCCAAAACGCTTAACCAGTCTGTCACAACGATCTTTCTCCTGCAATATAGTCGTATTGTAACCAGAAGAAAGCTTATTTGGCAAGAGACTTAAACCATTTCGTGTCCCGCCATTTTGTTTCTCTGTGTCCCTGGTCTTGGGTAGGCCACTTGACGAAGACAACAGATCTGTTAAAGATTCTGATTTTGATAATTGTTTATTTAGTCTGAAAAGAAAGAAAATTTTGTCCAGTTCCAATGTTTCAGCTAAAACCTGTTCAGAGATCATTCAAAAGGTTTTACTCGCAGAAAATGTGCCCGCAGTAAGCAGTTTATACCTATATTGATCAATTAGCCGATCAGAACCACAATGAAAACTGTCAGGAAAATGTTTATTAAAATAATACTCGCAAATTCTACTAACTTATTCACCTTTCATACAAATAAGAATTTTCACGTTTTAGTTCAACAACTTTCTTTTGTATCTTGACAAGTTCTTCGTTACGATTTTTGCTCTCAATTGTTCCTTGCTGCATTCTAAAGAATAATAAACGACCGACATCACAAAGTTATTTTATTATTGTTACGTTTCTTGATCTCAACTGTCGCCTGCATGATGCAGTTACATTTGTTGTTTGCTTTGTTTTGTTTTGCTTTGTTTTGTTTTTTGTTGTTTGTTTGTTTGCTTCTTGTTGTTTGTTTGTTTGTTTGCTTGTTTCTTGTTGTTTGTTTGTTTTGTTGTATGTTTGTTGTTTGCTTGTTGCTGTTGTTTCTTTGTTTTGTTTTGTTGCTTGTTTGTTTGTTTGTTTGATGTTGTTGTTGCTTAATTTGTTGTTGTCAGTGTACAACAACAAGGAACGACAAAGTCTTTCAGTACACTAACTCCATGAGTCAACATGGATCAAATAAAAGTCGAGCCACTAATTTGATCGACTTAATTTTAAAATAGCGAAAGTCAAGCAATAAATACGAAAGCTCTTGCTAGTTCTCCACAGAGGAACACATTAAACTTTTACATTAGAATATCAACTCCGAAACCCAACATACTAAACTTCTGATTGTCGTTTTTTCGTTCCTGCAGGCCGGGAGACTTTGGTTCAAGAGTTCATTATGCACTTTTTAAGATTTTCTTTCCGACTTTCTACGAAACACATCGGTTATATGAAATTGTACTATGTATCCATGTAATGATATTTTAGAATTTTGTTAATATAACGAGCAGCACGATGTATAAAATGTTGTAAAATGAAACTATTTGTACATTACTGAATAGTATTACATGCATGGTTACGGATAAAGTTCTCTGCAGGATGGTAAGCTTGCGCGTGTCTGACACGACATTTTGGTGAGGATGCATCTATAACCGCGAGTGGAGCTAGGATACATTATTTCTTTGCAGTTTTTAAGTTTTTTGAAGTTTGGTTTAGTGGAAATGTTGGCCAAGGTTAAACACAACTTGGTAATTGATCAGTATTTTGGGAGTTGTTTTTTTTTGTTCAGAACGAACAAACACAATTATGTAAAAGACAAATACCACCATGCCTTTAGCTTTTTAATTCTTTTTCATCAGAATGCTTTTTGATTTGATGTATCAATGTTGATGTATGGGAAATTTGTTTGCTCGTTCTATAGTCTCTCTCCGTTTGAGACAAGCAGCCCCTTAGCAACCGTTCTTAGTCACATGACTAGTCGTAAAAGCACACACGTTTATTGTAACAAATCGGTTGCCATGGTGAATTCTTTTCAACCGTAACATGTAATTTCCAGTCATTAGTTGATTTAATAAAATTCACGGACACTGCTGAATCTTAGCAACTGCTGCAGTGATCGAAGCCATGCACCATGAGCAACGTTATACTTATACAACACTAACAGTTCAAGAAGCATTAGACAATTCCATATTAACTGACCTGCAATAACATTTCACACTTTATATCACGTATGAAGTTAATATTTTATGTATTTCATTGAATTTCTAAAGCTTACTTGATTTGTATTGAAATAATCTCTTGCTCAGCGTTTTTTAATTCATCTTTAAGTTCTTCAATTCTTGTTTCGTATTCGTCACGTAAACTTGCCATTTCTTCGCCATTGTCGCCAGTAGAAACAAAACCAGTACACAACCAAGGAAGAAGTTTTGTTTGAAGTGAATTATTATCGTGTGGGTTTTCTTCATCCGTTGATAATTTCAGCAGCTGAAAGAGATGGCGTTGTAGTCTTGCTTGATGTTCAATTAATTCACAACAGAAAGATGAATTATCTTCACAGCTGTTCCTGTGGCATTGGTCCAGTAAATAACCGAGTTTATCGTGAAACTTACGAAATTCTCCCTTAGTTACAAGACTGCTCAATAAACCAACGAACGATTTCTCGGACATTTTCACCTACAGCCGCTGTTTGTAATAACGACTGTAGGATGGATGGACTGAGGGAATACGAGACGCTATGTATTTAATTATCATGACAACACACCGTGATTATTCTCAAACAATATATATTCAATTACTATCAAAATATTAAGAGGATTAAATATTTCGCAGAGAGCTTCAACTACTGGTCTAAACAAGAACGTCTAATGCATGTATTTAATGAATATTTACTCACTCAATAAAATGCACTATTTTGTCAACTCAAACCTTAATCCATATATTTACATTTACAGAATTGACCAATAAAAATATTTGTTCAGTAATCATTTTAATAACGCTACACGATAATCATTTACCAAGTTTTAACATAAAAAAACCCCAAGCGAAAACACTCATGCAGTAACTATACGTATAATTTGCCGACAACAAAACGCGTATTAATTAAGAGCTGCCTATAAAATCATTGCCATGCATGAGCTGGCCGAGCAGGGTTCTTCCGAGAGGACAGTCCGGGGCACGCGCTTTGGAAAAAGTCTCAAAATACCACTTCCAACATTTCAGAACCGTGATTTCGGAGAAAGATGTACCTGTTGACAGTTAAAATGCAAAAAGGACAACTGATGATCCATTTCTTTTTAAGACGCATCCTCCTCATCCCCACCAATCAACGCCCACATCTATCAACGCACAATGGTACAGGCCGCACAGCTACGTCATTACAATCTCGTACGCGGCGAAGACTCTTCATGGGTTCATTGCGTCTGGATTGGGACCATTAGACAGGTCGCGCAAACTAAGGCAAGCTTTCGCAAGAACAGAATAAGTTGGCAGCTTGGAATACGCAACTTGCGTACGCTGTATATATGGTTTCATCGCTTCATGATATCAACAACCACAGTATATCTGCGCTTACGAACGAGATTGAAATTTGTTTGTTCAAACGATCCCAGTACCAAGTAGCTCCTACTTTGTCTCCAGTCTTCAACCTAGTTGACGCGGCGAAGTTGCCCTCGGTTAAGATATTTGATCCGAACACTTGACTGAACATGATTAAAACTAAAGATTAAATTAAACAATGTATATCAGTAATGCAAAATCATATTTGTGGAAGATAATACAATTTCATTGTAAGAAAAGATGTTGAACTAGAATGAACTAAAATGTTGAAATTGAGGAGACCAATCATAAGACATTCCTCAGAAAAAAGACTTTATTCCACTCCTACTGTACTTTTTACCATCAATTACGCTGCGAACAGAGCCTTCTTCTCCTTATTTCTTCGCTGAGAGAGAGGAAGAAAAGTAGGCTCTGCTATATTCGTGTTTGGCTTCATCCAAGATTTAGGACGAAGTAACCCATTTAACCGGTTCTCGTTTTGTTTTCTGCTCTGATTGGACTGGGTTCAAGATTGTAACTAAACAACTGACATGCCATGCGCAATGGAAACCAGTCCATAGAGATCATATAAATACTAGAGGGGCATTAGCGGGAAAATTTGGTAACCACATGGCAGCCACCATTACCTATGATATTTCAGTCAATTGGTTGGCAAATGTACTAGACCCAGTCCTTTGCCAACCAACGCGCCTAATGTTTGCCTCCAAAAAAATCCAAGATGGCGGCGTTCAATTGGTTACCCGCGGTTGGAGCTATCATTTCCTTCAAATTATGAAGCTTAACCACTATTAAAACCACCATCTGATTGGACAACCTTTTAAAACGAAACCTCACCCCCATACCACCCCCCGGTAATCACGCCCCCCGGAAACCCTAAACCTAACCACAACCCTCCGGAAAAATGTGTTCAAGTTTAACATCCCGCATGTGGGATGGTTTTATTAGATGGTTAAGCTTCATATTTTGTAACCGATGATACCTCGCGGTTGACTGAAATTAAGATATGCCCCCTCTAGTATTTATATGATCTCAAAGACGTCATCCCATTACATGCATACTAGAAATGCGAATTGCCAAAAAACATATAATTGAGGAATAGCTCCAATCAAAAAAATATTTCACTGAACAACTGTTTGCTCTATGTAGAACGTATTCAGATGATAAAAAATTTGGTTTATATGCACTTTATTGCCTCCGACTCGGCCACGTTGATCTGCGTCCTTCGTAATTCAGCCACTGCCTTGAAGGATGAAGCAAAGATAATTACTCCCCCCGGTTTAGGCCTGTCCACAAGTTGCCCGAAATTTTGCAAGAAGTTGCTTAAAAAATTATTAAATTTTGATTAAAAATTGCCCATTTTTTCAAACAAGTTGGCAGGTTTTACGAAAGTTGCTAAAGGTTGCTCTGTCAATTAGGAGGTATGACGATAAATACCTTGTGTTGGTGTCTACAACAATGTTTTGAAAATGTGGGAACTTTTATAAAAAGTTTTAAAGGTCAACTTTTATAAAAGTCATAAAACAAATGAGTAAACACAAGTGCTTTTAAAACAAGGTTAATGATATATAAATACACACAGGAATATCATTATCCAAAAGAAATAAAAATCTAGATTTATTACAAACAATTTACTGCTAAACCAAACACAACTTTAAATTAATCTAATTAAACTTTCTTCTTCTGACTCTCATTGTACTTTAGCATGATTGATGCTTCCAATGTTTCTTCCAAAGCTACTCCCAGCTGCTCTTTTGGAAATACGACAATAACTCCGGTGTTAATTCCCCTGCCGGGATCTTAGCTCGTGTTACGGGTGTGTTAAATAACAAAGTTTACCATCAACTAATAACGCTGATAAACCATGTAGACTGAAGTGAAGAACTCATTTTAAAGCTGAAAATATTTATTATTAAGAATAAACTAAGCGAGAACAAGGAAAATGTAAATTTTTAATTTACTAAAACAGATAATTGTTCCTTAAAATTGTCAAAATTGCTGAATAAATGCCAAATTTTGAAATAGTTGCTTGCAGCTACAAATTTGCTTGCAGCTACAAAGTTGCTAGTTCAAAAAAATGTTGCTGATAATAAGAAGTTGCCTAAAAGTTGCCGAGCAACTTGTGGACATGCACGGCTACCATAAATAAACAATTTTGTCACAAGACCAAGTGTGCAAACAACAAGAAATAATGGCTGTGGTTTTATTGCGAATATTTTTTACTGTTCATTAATACAGCTTGGTGAGTTGAGGTCATTTATTCTTGACTATGAACGAGATTGTTTTCTCAAAGATGGTCGGGAATTTCGTCAAGTGCTGGGGCAAGCTCACTGTATTGTTGGTGCAAATGGTGCAGCTGCCCCCCCCCCCCTCACACACACACACACAGAGGGGGTCTATTCCAAGGGGTTTAAATTTCCGAAATCCGTTCTATTTTGGCAATTTTAACCACAACCGTTTTTCCGTTTCAGTTAGGAACTTAACCGCGCTTTTGAGAAGTCATCGCCAATTCTCAAGCGCTCTGCACTTTAAAAGATAACTGATGCGCCGACTGCCGACAGCATATTTGGTTTTGGCGTCATACAGTGCGCTAGCAAACGAGAGCCCGTATTTTCTTTTCTCAAACAACAAAACGTGAATTATATGCGGCTTTTACTGCTTTTAAACACAAACTCGGAATATGGTCACACACGGCATTGACATCTTGAAAAGTCTGCCAGCAGAAAATATATATAAACTGATAAACAAATCTTTCTGACGCAAGACTTTCCGCCAAAATATCTATACATAGTCAGCTTATTCACTTGGATTACTCTCTCTCTATATTTATATATACTGTATAAGAAAAGCGTGACCTCCTGTTATGCGGACATGATTACATGAAGTACATTGGGTAACAATCTGCTATGTTTTCCATTTCATTCCATTCCTTTCCCGGATGAGCTTGTATATTACTGAGAAGAATTTTCTGTTTCTGATGCGCTTGGAAAGATTGCAAAACGTTCATTTGAAACTCCCGACCGTGGTCAAATATGGGCACCCGGTTGAAATATTATTATTAATAATTATAATGTATTAAGATGGGCAAAGGCAGATTATATAAGGTTGGGTGTTCTTTTGCAGTTTCTTTTTTCCTTGCTTCGTTGTTGAGATACTTTAGCTTGTTGCGATATGCAAATTAAACATCTCGGCGTTACACGTGCATAATGGCTTATAAGTGCATAAGAGATTATTATATAGTTTTATTATCAAATATATAATCACTTGAAAATTCTATATGTTTGGTGTTGTGGGAGAAACACGCTCACAAGCTTTCTTTAAACTAATTTGATTTGATAATTAGCAATTAGACAACGAGGGCGAGTTGTCTAATTGTTTTAGTATAAATTTACCAACAAAAGTTAAATAAATTCTCGACAATAACGTATTCCTTGAGGCTCGTTCAATACATTTTTTAACTGCCAACAATAAACGTTCAACAGTCATTTTGGACATCTCATTGGTTCCGTACAGTAACTGATGGAAAAGTAACGTTTTCCTGCATAATTTAGCATGGGTTTTCATGTACAATATTGAAAAAATATATATCCACTCATTTGATATGTAAAAGTGACAAAAAGTTGAAAGAAACATTCAATTTAGCATATAGTTTACATCACGAAATCTTGTCAACAGCAAGTGTATTTTGAAATGTGTGCAGATAAACAATTTAACGATCTTACCATTAATAATTTCCATTCTAACCATTTTGTAGCCGTTTTTGTTTTCTATATAACTTATTGCTTCGCTTAAATGCTCAATTTCTTCTTTCACTTGCCCACTCCGTTATAATTTCGGCGCCATTGTTGCTTAACAGAACAACCGCTGGCTCTAATGATCATTGCTCGCGCTACACTACGCATTTTGTCATTGGTCAATTTCGTTAAAAGAAGGACTTTCATTGGTTTACCCCAGAGGTTTATATCACCAATTATAAACTCCTGCAATAGCCAATGAAATTCGAGGATTTGCATTATAAACTTGTAAATTTATACTGATAGGTATTATGAACGTGTAACGTCAAAATGTTTAATTTACATATCAAACAAACTGAAATATATACTAGCTGTATGGCTGTATTGTAGTTTTATAACTGCTTTGCATGGTGAAGAATGTTATAATAAAATGTTTGTGGATACAACCATGTAAAATATAATCTATACTCTCTGTCTTTTAACTTAGCATCTATCGTTTATTAGATAGTTCATTTATCTTCATTGCAATCTTGCGCTCCGAGCGCTGATCATGCTTTTCTCATTTTACCTCCATCAAACTTTCTGTCGTTGCAATATTACGTCAAGAACTACTGTGTATATTGAAGTGTTTTGCAAGTTCGTTCAAGTCTTCTTGATCTTTTTCGTCCATTATGATCTAATAAAACAACAGATCAAGCACGCGTTAGGAAATAGTTTTTGCATGCAGGCAATCAGGTGAAAGATAAGTCATAGTCTATGGTGCTAGTCTGGTATAGAAAAGTAAAATCCGCCAATCTCTTAAAACAAGGTGAAAAGAACTATATATGAGGTCACGACATAAAGTGGGTATTTCCCCGAAACGTCGGGGCTCTCTTTTGATTTCTTTTTAGTTTCTTTTAGAAGTCATTTCCTTTGGTTTCTAATTGTCATTAACTTCGGGGAGATACCCACATTAAGTAGTGACCCGATTCTTCTATACATTTCTACTTTCGGGAAGATATCCACTTTACAGCTGTGTGATGATCCTACCAAGCTAGTGTTGTGGTTATTTTAAAGCAGAGTCAGATACCACTATACCACGACTTAGGTTGGGAAACATTGCACTCAGTAATAATTACAATCCATACAGTATTCCTGCGTTTAAAACAAAATTCTTAAGATCACAAAAAAGTAAATTAATCAATAAAAAACAGCTTAGATCGTACAATGGCACAGACGTTTGGTAGACGTTCGTCAAGCTCGAATAATTAGAGAAAATGTTTCTGAACCTCAGGCACAGGTCAAACCTGCAACCTTCTAACAAGCTGTGAGAGTGGTTAAACAACTGAGACTATACACGTGCAAGCTTGGTGTGATGTAGTTCAGTCATCGTAAAATAACAATCATACATGTATATATACCAATCATTTAACAATATAAATAATACGTGCGTAGCTAGACTGACGGAAAAGCGGAAAACGGGAGAGAAAGCGAAGAGAAAAAAAAAAGGGGGGAATGAAGGGAAGGAGAGAGACTTATTGAACTTGCAGGAAATAATATCGGACTTTGGAAAAGTTTAGTGCGTAGCTTGTAACACTCGTGGTTTTTAAACCACGAAAAAGAGAGAAAAAAAAAAAAAAAATCAAAAAAAAAATCAATTAGCAATATGGCTAAATGGTTTTGGCAACATTACCTTTCTAGCTATATTCATTCTTTCAAAAATATTCCATAGTATGATGCCTACAACTCTCTTTTCTTTCATGTAAAATATAACACCTTTTCCAAAATCATCACTATGGTTACTTGGCTCTGTTGAAGCAGTTTCGCTCTCATTTGGAGTCACATCCTCCTCCTTATTTGATTCATCACTATTGGAAGTCGTTGCACCTTCGTCACTGACCTAAACCATTCAAAAGAAAGAAGTATCCAATGAAGACAAACACATCAAGCAACAAACAAATAATCAAATGTTAGAAAATATATAATAAGGTCTTACTCCGCGAACTATATACTGGACAAGTAGAGAAAACTCTACTTGGCCCGTGTTCGAATCCCAGACGCGGGCCAAGTGGAGTTTTCTCCGGTATGGTTCTTCACTCGGAGTACCACATTATTCTCGACTCGAGTTCACTGTCCCATAATAATTATTAGAAAATATATATTAGCAAAACTGGAGTATACTGACAGGTAAAAAAACCCCTCAGCTCTTTGGATAATTTTAGACATTAATCCTTTGTCAGTTATAAAAATTTTACGCCGCAACTTTCCATTTAATCCATGCATGCAGGAGTCCACATAAACAAATGGCACTGTTAAGAAATTTAAGCTCAAGTTAAGAGATATGTAATTGTTATTAGGACATGCCACTATATTGAAAAAGGTTGGGGTTCAGGTTTTAGTCAGGGTTAACTGTTTATAATTAAAAAATAATCTTTAGGCACCTTGTTTAAGTTGATGTGATGTAGTGCCTTCCCCATATTGAACGAGCGAAAAATAGCCGGAACCATAAGCCAAATTCAGAGGTTCGTTGATTAACAAAAAGGTTTTTTTGTTTTTTTTTCCCTATTTTTTTTCAAGCTTCCATTACCTTCACAAATATCCCAAATTAGCCATTTTGGAGTAATTCTCCCCCCCCCCCCGATTGGCAATCCTTAATTTAAGTGATAGAAGAAAAGAAACCTCTTGAGTCGTAGATCGAATATTTTCTCCTGTGGCTTCCACCACTGCTTTGGGTGTGTCCTTTGATGTTGCTTTGGCAAATACTCCGATGGTTGGTAAACTGGAATCAACCAGACCAATAGCTTCATAGCCAATATTTGGACCTAAATCACTCCTAGTAAAGAAACAAGGCAAAAAACATTAATTATAAAATAGAAAAATTATTACATGACGACAATTTCCAAAAAAAAAAAGAAAAAAGTAAAACAAATATTTGAGTTCTGAACATAAAAAGACAAAGAAAGAGATAATATCTCTACAACGTATTACAAAATCATTGTGAAAACCAATAAAATAAAGTCGAAATATTACTTAATCTCCATTTTCATATTTGCTTATCAATATCCAGACAGAGTAGCCGCAACAGCATAATCAATAGACCTTTCCGCATGAAATGAATTGATCACGTAATCTTTCTTTTTGACAAATCTGATGGCTAATGTCCAATGTTTGTCCGAAGTTTTGGATGTCCGAAGTTTTGCGAGAGCCAATCAAATCTTCTCAACGCGTTATCCACGCACTTCATGCGGAAAGGTCTACTAAAACGGGCCTGAGTAATAGAATGCCAATGTAATGTAACAGAAGTCCTAACCATTGAACAACTCTGGTAGCTCAATGATTAGAATGGCTCAAATAAAGAGCTCATATACACTTCCTAAAGCAGCAGCGCTGCATGGTATATGAAATGTAGTTAAAGTGATGTTAAGAGTGGTACGTACAATATACATGTAGTGCATGTTTGTCTAAAGCTTAGAACCTACCGAACTTCTGTTATAAATTATCATGTTGCTAATAAAGATCGGTCAATACACTTTTATAAAAGAACATAGTTTTAACCTATGTGTATCAGTAGATTGTCTAGATTTTATTGTAATCCTGAACACTATTGTTAGGTTAGTGGCTAACGTTTCGACGGCTTCAGCGGCGCGATTAATCTCTATATAACTGGATTGCTCATTCCTTATGGTCAGCAGTAAGCATTTTGAAGCCACTGGCGGCCATATTGGTACTCGAGGTCCAGTGTACTTTGCGGGCTTAAGAGTATGGAAAATTACAAAGCGGTTAAGCGGTTAAACCATTCCCGGATGCCAATTTACCGTTACCACTGGAAAACAAGAAATACAAGCAAAATAGAGTCCGAAATTGTCAACTACATACTTCAAGGCTTTGTAAAGACATGTTTTACTATACCAAAGGTATATATTAAATAGTTTTCAAATGCAAATGCAACTAAAATTTGATACTGATCTGTTCGTCCTTGACAGTTTGATGTATAAACTGTGACGTCATACTTACCAAAACATAGACTGGTGCCAGTACGATTGTTTTGCTCCAGTCATGTTTTTCCCAGCAAGTTTACCGCTGACCACAGCATGATCGTGATGTTCAACACGACGTCGACCCAGGTTGACGTCATAAAAGCATGCTGAGTCTCCTGCCTGGATCAGAAATAGAAAACAAGTCATTTAGTAGTAAAACGTTTCTTAACGCAACATGATGGCATGTCAATTATATTTTCCCCGACTATCTAACTTCATTTTACGTCGTTCAGATTTTGGTGAAAGCGTGAAGTCCATTGTGTTGTGAAAAAGCAAAGAGCTAGATTTTGGTGAAAGCGTGAAGTGCACTGTGTCATTGTGAAAAAGCAAAGAGCCAGATTTTGGTGAAAGCGTGAAGTGCACTGTGTTGTGAAAAAGCAAAGAGCTAGATTTTGGTGAAAGCGTGAAGTGCACTGCATGTGTCATTGTGAAAAAGCAAAGAGCTAGATTTTGGTAAAAGCCTGAAGCGCACTGCATGTGTTATTGTGAAAAAGCAAATAGCTAGATTTTGGTGAAAGCGTGAAGTGCACTGTGTTATTGCGAAAAAACAAAGAGCCAGATTTTGGTGAAAGCGTGAAGTGCACTACCTTATTGTGAAAAAGCAAAGAGCTAGATTTTGGTGAAAGCGTGAAGTGCCCTGTGTTATTGTGAAAAAGCAAAGAGCTAGATTTTGGTGAAAGCGTGAAGTGCACTGTCTTATTGTGAAAAAGCAAAGAGCTAGATTTTCGTGAAAGCGTGAAGTGCACTGTGTTATTGTAAAAAAGTAAAGAATAGTAAAATGGCTTTGCTGCCGCTGCAGATTAATGTTTAATAAACATACCACCCAAATATCAGAACGAGCTTCAAGTTCAGAGTTAACTCGGTATCCCCCCAACTCTGGGTCCACTTCAAGTCTTGCAGACTGTGCTAGATCAACATTCGCGTCAAGACCAACAGCAACAACCACGTGATCAACTTCTAACTAATGGAAAAATTAAGAATGAACAAACTAACTTCAGTTGAATTAAAAAACAATCTTCAACTTACGTTCTCAAACTCATTAATAATTCATAAATAAAAACAAAGGAAATCAGTACCGAGACGGAGGTTTGGATATCCGAGGAAGAAAGTGCTTTAAACACTGATTCGTTTGAGAAGCAACCCACTTCTCGGGTTTGTATATCGGATGAAACACTCTTCCTCGTGTTTGATCTATTACTTTTCCATACACTACACTACTCCACTCCACCTCATCCCACCCCAACACACCTCACCCTATCCTTCCCTTTTCTACCCTTCCTTACACTATCCTACCTTCCCTTTCTTTCCCTCCTTTCCTGCCCTTCTCTACCCCACCTTACCTTACCCTACCTTACCCCACCCTTTCCTACCCACCTTCCCCTTTCCTTTCCTTCACTTTCCTCTCCTTCCCTACCCACCTTACCCTACCTACCCTTCCCTACCTCCCCTCCCCTTTCCTCCCCTCCCCTCCTCTCCCCTTTCCTTCCATTCCCTTCCCTTTTCTTTTCTTTTCTTTTCTTTCCTTTCCTCCCCTTTCTTTCCCTTCCCTCCTCTCCCCTTTCCTTCCCTTTCCATTTCCTTCCCTCCTCTCCCCTTTCCTTCCATTCCCTTCCCTTTTCTTTTCTTTCCTTTCCTCCCTTTCCTTCCCTTCCCTCCTCTCCCCTTTCCTTCCCTTCCCTCCCCTTCCCTTTCCTTCCATTTCCTCCTCTCCCCTTTCCTTCCATTCCCCTCCCTTTTCTTTTCTTTCCTTTTCTTTCCTTTCCTCCCCTTTCCTTCCCTCCTCTCCCCTTTCCTTCCCTTCCATTCCATTTCCTTCCCTTCCCTTCCCAACTGTTAACCATTGTTAAACCGTGGTTACACCAATGCCATCCAATCCATTATTATTAATTTCAACTGAACCAAGTAATTAATGTCAACTAACGCTATACTAATGCTAATCACTGCTAATTATATATACTAAAGCCAACACTGATAACAAAAAAACAAATTAAGTAAAAAAAAGATAAACCTAGATACCTCATCACCAGAATTCAATGTAAGCAAAACCTTCTTGTTTTTAGAATTGACGTATTTGACATGGCAACCAGGAAGTACCTGGACACCTTCTAAATTTACAACAAGAAAAAGAATTGGACAAGAAAATATAATAATTCTTGCATCACTAAGAATTTTCAAACAACTTACCTTTGACTACATTTTCTGTTGTCCATTTACTAAGATAAGCAGGCAAGACTCGACCCATGTTACCTTGAAACAATACAATATAAACCATTTAATAAAGTGTCTGAAATTTTCACTTCTGTTCATTTTATTTTAATTTATTTCTTTATTCACTTTATTTCTTTATTTTATTTCTTTTAATTTTTGGAATTGTCCGAAGCAAATGTTTTTGAGTTGCAACGTCTCGGACAGTTGTACTTACTGTTCATTGTAAGACTCGGTTGTTCCGTTATTTGTTACTGTTGCTTAGGAATGTTAACGATGATAAAACACATTTTCATTCATGTGAGCCCGTGATCTCGTTCAAGATTGAATGTAATCAGAAACGCTCATCATTCACAATTGAGCTCAAAATCAAAGAATTCTACTTTTTAATTAATAACAAAGAATAGAACAGATACCTTCTTCCGGAAAAATCTGAATGATATCGATACCAAGCTTTTTGCCTGAAACAGATGAAAAAATCTAGAATTATATGTTTGACAACAAACTTTAGAAGCTAAACAAAATAGTATAAATGCAAAACAAGCATACATGTATATTGTCAATTGCTTATCTGTTCTGCCTAGAACATTTATAGCAGCACAACCCTTCTAGCAGGGTTCTGCCTAGGAGCATGTGAGTGCCAGGTACCTACAGGCCTGGGGGCTCAACCCCCCCCCCCCCCCCCCAGAATATGTGATAATTAGTAATCTGAAAATGATATTTTCCAAATGTGAGCAAGTGAAATTCATAATCCTTTACATCATGTGTCTCACAATTTTGTCAGACTAAATATTACTATTAGCTAGGGCATGCTAGAATATACAGCATGACGAATTCTCTACGTAAAGCTAGGGCAAGGTTTCCTGCGTATGTTCTAAGTGCGAAGTGATTAGTGCCTAGTCTCCTTTGCAGACATTCTTATGGCTCGCTATAAACACTCCATAAGATGGTCTGCGAAAGAGACTAATTAGCGCCTTACCCAAGTATCAGACAATCCAATCTGGCTTTGAAGGAATATCGTATTTCCGAATCACAAGTCTGGTAGCTAATATTGTGTGCGTTGTGGCGCTGAATTTCACCAAATAATATTGTTTCAATAAAAAAAAAATTCACCAAGGACAAAAAAATACAAAATGATGTATATTAATTTAAAAGATATATAAAAAATAAAACATGGGGTTTTCTTATTGCATATTTCGAGTGCCGGGCGGAAGGGTCCGTTTTGGCGCGAGTGCCAGGCACCGCCGCCCACCGTGGGCAGAACCCTGCTTCTAGATATTTCCCTCCTATGTTATTTTAAGCAGTTTATACTCCTACCTGTATATGTTTTTATTTCATCGTGTAATTTGTTCTTTTTTTGTGTGTACGGGTACTAATAAAGCTTATTGTTATATACGAAAGACTTTCGTTTGCCAAAGATGAAATCCTATTGGTCAAATCATGGTCACGTATTGTTTAACAAACTCAATGTTTCTTTCTGCCGAGGGAAACATTGCACTGTTTCCCTCTGACGTCAACAATGAAGAAGGAAACAGTGCAATGTTTCCCTCTGACGTCAGCTTTAATCATGCGTTGTTCACGTGAATACCCGATTATTGCATCAGATCAAGAACTTTGGACTTTTCGGAACATTTTGAAAACAAGAGCTTATTTCGAGCTTGTCTGGTTCGAAATAGTCCATTTTCCAAAGGAAAGAATATCTATACATATCTTCAAAGGTCTGGAAAAAACCTGGATAAATTTAAAGCTGTTCTTTGTACTTGTTGAGTCTGGTGTATTTGTTTAGTTGAATTGAAACTACGAAGACAAAGTCATGAATTAAGCGTTTTGGTAAGTCTTTTTCCTTTTGCAAGTTTCGAGTCATTTGGTATTTTGTA
The DNA here is from genome assembly GCA_035771165.1 of Paragorgia papillata. NCBI lineage: Eukaryota > Metazoa > Cnidaria > Anthozoa > Scleralcyonacea > Coralliidae > Paragorgia > Paragorgia papillata. The sequence continues at coordinate 1,531,656 of JAWNZC010000229.1, forward strand.
TTTTAAAAGTCTTTGGTATATAACAAAACGCTTGTTGACTTTTGCCTCGAGAAACATCGAGTTTTACGGTCCCTCAGGCTTCAATGTCACCCTCGGGTGACATTGAAGCCTTCGGGTCCGTAAAACTCGATGTTTCCCTCGGCGCCAGTCAACAAGTGTATATTGTTGTTGTTGTTGTTGTCTGACAATACAATACAATACAATACAATACAATACAATACAATACAATACAATACAATACAATACAATTATACAATACAATTATACAATACAATTATACAATACAACACAACACAACACAACACGACACGTACAATACGTATACAACACAACACAACACAACACAACACAACACGACACGACACGACACGACACGACACAACACATCACAACACAACGTTTACATACATACATGCCTACTACAATATTTCTCGTTCTCCTAAACATCCCCTCGTGTTTCTATAACTGTATGGAAAGACGGAAAATAATTCTAAACTATATAACTACATCTTCGGAGAGCCTATCTTCTAAACAAACAAAACACAAGTCCGGCTGCTCTACAGCTAAATAAAACATTGTCGTGTATAAGGTAGTACTGCATTGCTAATTGGATGTAATAATTTGAGTTTCGGAAACATAGTACCTCTCTGACCAAGAGCACAAGCAAGCTCACTTCCCAAGAATCCACCACCAACAATAGCTATTGATTTTGCTTTCTTAGTAACTTTATCAAGTGCACGAAGATTGTCAATCTAAACAGACAAAGAAATGTCTGAAACATAAAATGACAAAAAGAGCAAAAAAACAACAACAAAAGAATTACAAGAAAAATTTTAAAAAGAAAATATAAAGAAAAACTGCTATTACAAAAAAAGTTAGAACAAAACCAAAATCCCAGTTGTTGCAAAAATTATATATATATATTTCACAGTAGTTCTTGCTCTACAAGCTGTCGCTATATAGATGTTAATAATCAAATAAAGTCTGAGCTCTGGACGAAAACTCGAACCCATTATACTAGATTATACTCATTATACTAGAAATACATAAACGCAACAACCCCTCGCCCGCTTTTAATACGTTAAATATACATAAATAACCCCCCCCCCCCGATTAAAATGTTTTTGTATACAAATATAAACCCCTGCCCTCCTTTACACCCTGTTTTATCACTTTTATGAATGTAGTTTTTCTATTATTGACCAATTTCCAAAGCAATGTTTTATTCCAAAATAATAAAACAGTGGCTGAGGAAAAACTTGTGTCACGACCTAATAGCACCAGAAACTGATAGCAAAAACAAACAATAATTACAGACGCTTATATCAAGGTGCAATTAAACCGTTTGAATATGATTCCTCATGTTCCAAATATAATGTTGAACCTCAAAGAAAAACATCAGAACAGAAAAAAACGTAGGTAACAGCCTGAAAACTATAGATATAATAAGAGAGGAAAAACTAATTAACCAGGGAAGAACTATAATGCAAAGTTTCACTCGAACCACTGTTTTAACTGAGTTTAATACTGAGAAGGTTTTGGATATATACCGATTCTAATCAGCTAAAGAAAGCTGGTAAGTTAAATACGTATCACTGATTACCGATAAATTTTCTTTTGGCTCTTCTCAGATGCTGCAAACACTGCCATACGGGCTACGGCGTTTGGTTTCCGTGGTTTTCTCGTTCGGTTCTTAGCAAAAAGCAATCAATTCTCTTCAAAATGTGAAAAGCTGTTTGTGTTGATGTTCCTTTCAATTCACTGTTCTCTCTTGAGCCAAGATATATCAGTGCATAAGTCTTTTGCTGGCTTTGAACAGACACACGAAGAAACATCTTTTTGTTTTTTCAGTCACATTTGGCGGCATCTTTTCCGATCTTTATAGCAATTTTTCATGCTTTTTCAATGGTTTCTAGTCGTGTTTAATATTGTTTGGTTCATCCCACTGCAACATCTCTTCTTAGCTTTCCTTTATCGGTCATTTGTAAACCAATTTTTCTCACAAAGATTTTGTTTCGCTTGAGCCGCGAAAGTTGGCGATTTGATGTATATATATATATATATATATATATAGTTAAAGTTAAATTTTATCTAATAAAATGTCTAATCAAACCTGTTGAGTCTTTGAACTTTAACTATAATATGCTCTGGATTCCCATCGAGCACTCTGTCAAAGGTTTTTACAACATCTTCTACAGTATATATATATGCATACATACATATAAACATCTCGCAGAATTTCTTTCCCCTTCGCGTGTAATTTCGCGTGTAATTTCGCGTGTAAGTGGACTCCACGCACGTCGAGATTAGCACCCTCCGCCCGGGCTCAGGGATAAAACTAGACCTCACCAAATGTCGATGTAACTAGATGTAACCAAATGTAACTAGAAATCTTGTCAAATTCAAAATGGCGCAATTGTCGAATTTGAATTTTTTTTGACTTTGCAAGAAAGTTGTCATCAAATACGCTTTGTAGACGCTTCTCTTTATCACTCCAAAATAGCATACTGAATAATTTTTGCATTTCGCTTTTAAATTAACAAAAAAATTTAAACATCTAACAAAATTATACTCACTGATCTGTATAACGTTGTTCTCTTTTTAACATTTTCATCAGCTTCTTCAAAAACTTTCAAATTTTTTGGACTTCCCCCTGACAACATAAAAATAGTGATGTTTATGTACTTCTCTTCTCCAATAATCAATAATCAATACCTGAATAATATTAACCATCGTAGAGTTGAGTAGAAAACTGGAAGTTTTTGACTCAGAGATCTCATAAGGTTTGAATTTGAATTTATTGGATTTGTCACAAAGTAAATAATACATCAACTTAATTAACTAAATAACAAAATAAATAAATAAAGTGCTGTGACAGGAGAAGAAAACAGATCAACAGTTCCAATTGATATCCAAAGGATACATACAATGTAGGTTGGAATTAATTACTCGGGCCACCTATGGCAAGCCGAGTCGGTTGTTGTTTTTTTGGTGTAACGATCTTGCATTTTTGCACTTTTTACTTCCACTAATATTCATACTTTTGGTGAGTTGTTGGCCGTGTGGCTGAGTGAACTGAGTGAGGCATGTTGTAAGTTCTTTGCTCCTTTCGCTTTTGGAGTTGGACAAAAAGTTGAACAGCTTTGTCTTTTGATCAAGGTGTTCTTGCACGTTGTTGGTAGATTTTGAAAGTGACTGACTGACTTTGTAGTTAAACAGCGATCAGATGTGGCTGACAACTGTCTTGATCGTAAATATGTTCACCAGTGTGAAGTATGCACCACATTCAGCCTTCGATTCAGACTCCGCGTACTTGCCAGTATCCCGAGTGAACGCTTGACCCAGGCGGCGTCTTGTTATCTCGTAAGTCATCAATCAGACTCCCCTAGATTTTTTAACCAAATTTCCTGCGCAACACTGGCATTCATTCTTAACTCTATTTCTTACCATATTTGCGGTGTTTACCTGTGGCTAACAGAAGTTTATCATATCCAATTTCTTTTCCATTATGTAACTTAACTTTACGATTTCTAGGATCAACTTCAACTACCTTAAGTTAAATAAAAAAGCCTTAATATAACAGCAACATAATAGAACTAGACTATGAAAAAAAATAAATTAAAAAATACAATACCAGAAATGCGTGATAAAGAACTGAAAAAAACCCAAAAGACAATGTAAAGCAAGAGTATGAATAATAATTTTATTAAATTTACTTTAGTTCTCGTCAACAAAGCAACGGCTCCTCCTTCCTTCGTCATTAGTTCACTTGCTTTAGTATAGTAATCATCACTTTCATAAAACACACTGTTCAAAGAAAAAATCATCACTCATTATCTTTCTATTTTACTCGACTGATTGATTGATTAATTGACTAATTGATTGGATTGATTAATTGATTGAATTGATTGATGAATTGATTGATCAACCGACGGACTGACTAACTGGATGACAGACGCGTGGATCAACTGACCGACCGACCGAAGGCCAACAGACAGACCGACTGACAGACGGACGGTCCAACCGACCAACTTTTGAAATAAATAAAAAAAGTAGTTAACGCCCTTTATAACATAGATGTAATACAACGGCGTTTCTGATTGGCTACCGTGCCTGCTCCATTTAACAATTAGACAAAGAGGCCGAGTTTTCTATGAGCTGATAGTTAACGAGGCGAAGCCAAGTTGACTATCTGCTCATAGAAAACGAGGACGAGTTGTCTAATTGTTTTAGTATCAACCATAAACAACTTTTCTTTAACGTAAAGAAGTCTTATCAAACATTGTTCTAAATGTTCAGATAGTTTTACCTTTTTGTTTGCAGAAGACTCCCCATACATAATGCAGAGCAGTTCGATGGCGTATGGTAAACAATCGCTCACAAAACACAAGATTGTAACTACTTTGCTTCAAATTTGGTGTAGATATACTCCATAGGCATAAGCGAATTCATTTTCTTATCCAAAAATGTCAAACTGAATATATTTCCATTACTTTAGACCCAATGTTTTCTTCACTCGTACAAAAATTTTAGCAGACGCCATGTTTGATTTTTTAGCCTAGTTTCCAGGTTTTGCTTGCGGCGTGAATATGCCGTGGCTTCTGACTGGTCAGAATAGGAGTATTCCAGCTATAAGAAGGTTTATCATTGGATAACGCTACCATGGTCTATCACCAATAGACAATGGTAGCTCAGCCAATCAGAAAGCCGGATTTGTAATAGACCACGAGTTGGTTGATACTAAAACTCGATGGAGCACGGCAATTTCAAACGTAATGAGAAACTCATTTTTAATCAGCGAAATAAATATTGTTTTCCGTTGTTTTGTGTCTGATTCTCTGTTATAAAATAAATGGTTCATGGTTTGGCGTGCTCCATTGAGTTATGGATGCACTTGGGAAGTTGCATGGACAGCACTCAACCACTGATCTCTATACAAATGAATTGCTCATCCTTTATGGTCAGCAGTAAACATTTTGAAGCCACTGGCGGACATATTGGTACTCCAGGTCCAGTGTACCTTGCGGGCTTAAGAGTAGCAAGAGTTTACCGGGGGAGTCGGAAAAGCCGTAAAAGAAGAGAAATACAAGCAAAACGCGAAATTGTCAACTACATACTTCAAGGCTTTGTAAAGACTTATGCTTTAATACCAAAGCATAGTCAATCGAGATGTGGTCCGGAAATTCGGCAAACTTCAAAGCGCCTATAATGAGCTGTGATTTTATGTTGAACCGTACCTTACACCGTGCACATCCTTTGTTTTAGGTTTATTAATATTTAAATAGCACGGTTGAGTGATTGAACTGAAACGTTGCTATTGGACAATTCGTTCATTATACTAAAATACAATGGGTTCAGTGCCCGTGCACAAAAATGCATAAGGGCGAACAAAAAGATAGACCAAAGACTTTAGCTGAGTTTCCAGACCATATCTCGATTGACTATGACCAAAGGTATATAGATAGTTTCATAATGAACTTATTGATTGATTTCGTTGGTTTTTACGAGTTTTGTAATATAGGCAAGTTTATCGATTAACGGGCAGAGTACAAAACTACAAAATAACATGTTTTACTGCTAAATAATACCAACAAATGCAAAAACTAAGCTTCTAAACCTTTTACAGTATTCTTTGTTTGATACCAATGGCATAAATATTTTTAATGTGGCTTTTCGTGCTACGAAAACATACAATTTTCCGTGGCGGCCATCTTGGTACTCGTCATCTCCGCTGGCTTCATTTTTGGAGCTGGTTTCATTACAGAGATCAGCGACTCTTACGCTTTTTTCGTGCTCTCCGAACTTCCCGCGTGCATCCATAACTCGATGGAGTACGCCAAACCATGAACCATTTCTTAAATATAGTCCAAACTCTTACCTTCTTTCTTTACCACTCCATTGTTTATATCTCAATGTCTTCATGGTGTCTGGATCGTCGTTATACCACAATTCTTTGGACAAAGGAGGTCTCATATAAGGTATGTACTTCTCTTCTCCAATAATCAATACCTGAATAATTAACCATTTAAGTTTTTGACTCAGAGATCTCAAAAGGATACAAAGTGTCATATTAATGACATTTAGTCAAAGAAGTAAAGTTATTTTACAGTGTACCTTAGAAAATTAATAAATAAAAATACAAACTACAAGAAAAGAAAGATGTCATACTATTTCGGGGCAGCGCAACGCTCAAACTTAAAAATCATGTTAACACTGTCAGTAAACAACAAAACATTTCGAAAGTAAATATAGTGCGAACATGGTTTATTCAGGACTCCTACCATCTTAAATGACAAGCCAAGTTCTGCCTTTTTCAGATCAAAAATATTTTTAAAGTCTGGAATTAGTATTTAAAAAAATCTGCAACTTTCTTTAGTTTACCTTAGCATCAGGATTTTCTTTCTTTATAGATCTATACGCCGCAAAAGATGCTGTGCCAGCACCAATCAACACAAATGAAACATGCTCAGGAAGCTCTTCGTCAGCAGGATGTATTCCAACTACGTAATAAAGTGTGTAAAATAAAGAATACATTAAAACACAAAAAATGCAAATAATCTACTAAAACACTACCATACCTAAGCATTGTTTTTGTAAAAATATATAAGAAATGTTACAACCTTCTTCTTCTTCTTCTTCTATCTCATCTTCTTCCTCTACTATCACTTCCTCATCGTCAACCACCTTATGAAGTAAAACAAACTATTTAATCAATAAAACAATATTATAAAACTTAATGAATAAAAGTCAGGCCCGCGCCCAGGTTTCTTCGTGGATGGGTGCATGTATCAAGAAGTGTCCAAGCCATCAGCTCTTGAGAAAGGGGAACAAGCGTCCCCAAGGCATGTTCGACTTTAACGAAATTTACCAATAGTGCATTTTATGTGTTGTTGAAAGCAATTAGATGGAAAACGAAACAGTCAAAAAATTCTTATTTTTATTGCGCAATAATTCTGTTACTGCCCAATAAATTTTTAATTGAAAATATTAGTATAATTTCATCGCGAGTTTTTTTCACTCAGGAAACAATACACCCACATCACAATCACTTTTAATGCGAATTTTAATAACATCACAACTTGGTGTTCAGATTGAGTGTAAATTTAAACACATTTTGGCGCAAAATTACAATAGAAAGTCAAATACCAGAGTAACGTGTGCAGTAAATAACTCCTTGGCTTTCAAAGAGCAAAAATACCCCATAGCTACAGGGGGTGGACACAAAAAAGTGCCCATCATTAAAAATATGATTAATGTGGAATAACTATTATTCGAGAAACGAAAAATATGTAAAGTGCTATATTTTTGAATGCATGCGTCAATATCTGCTCAAATATGATATCCAATTCTAATTTTGTTATTGGGTTAAAAAATACATTAACTTTGAAAGCATGCCACGCTGTGAAGCTGCAGTGAAATCAAAATATCTATTTTGCTGTCATAACACTTTCGTAGTATACAAACTCCATTAATCATTTTGAAGACCAATTGGAATAAGTCGAACTAAGATTCACTTCATTTGTTACAAGATTGGAAATTATGAAAAATTAACATATTCTTTAAATCAATGGATAAAATTAGAATTTGATATCATATTTGAGCCGATCTTGACGCATGCATTCTAAAAATATATAACTTTACATATTTTTCTGTACTCTAACAAAAGTTATACAATGCACATTAATGATACTTTCAATGATGGCTACTTTTTTTCTGTTCACGCCCTGTATATCAAGCGGCCAGTTTTGATAGTCTACAACCGGGAACACAGGATAACAATTATTTTGAAAACGAAATAAGGAGATTGAACAACGGGATTCAGGATTTCTAAATAACGAAAACGCGGTGGTCGGGGTTAGATCAGCTATAAGACCTTATTCAAAAATGGCCGCCGAATTAGAATTATTTTATATACGTATAAATTAGCCCTTATGAATTCGTTTTCATGTGTGAAATTCGAAAGAATTTTTACTTTAAAACGAGGTCATAAGGGCTAATTTATATGCACATAAAAGAATTCTAATTCGGCGGCCATTTTTGAATAAGGTCTATAACCAAACTCAACTTGTCGGGATACGGGAAAGGGTATAGCAAAGATCGAGCGTGATTCGGGATTTTAAGCCCTAATCAAACGAGAATGCAAGTCATCGCAAGTTTTAGCTTGTGCTTGCTTGTGGCTCGTTTGACCCGCCAACTTGCGATGACTTGCGTTGACTTGCGTTGACTTGCGTTGACTTGCGTTGACTTGCGGTGACTTGCGTTAGCTTGAGATTAATTTGATCTTGTTCAAATTTCATCGCAAGTTTTCTTCAACTTGCGAGAGCTTGCGAAACGTTTGAACACAAAACACAAGTCGATGTAAATCTTTCGTGCTCCGTCGCCATAGAAACTACCATGAGAACTAGCGAAAAGGCGTGGGAACTAGCGGAAGTGCAGAACTTGCGACGACTTGTGCCGACGTTTGACTGGTGGCATCGCAAGTCATCGTAAGCTAACTTGCGATGACTTGCGTTCTCGTTATCACAAGTTGACAGTCAGAATTTCTGTGGCGGTCGTTTGAACACCCAAATTAACAAAATAAAGGTTTCATGAGTGTTTTAAACAAGTTTTAACTTTGTCACGGTACATGATATTTTCGGGAAACTATTCAGAGCGGCTCGCTGAGATAGCGTGACTGCCAACTTTGGATGACTTGCGTTCTCGTTTGATTCGGGATTTAAGAAGCCTTATATAGACCCTCAGTTTAAAGCAAAACAAGCAAATACTTAGTTAAGTTTTATAACAAGAGATCTCATTAACTACGAAGAGTAGGTTTAGCTCTTGTATTGTGAGTGGACTGTATTTATAATGTATTTTATTTAATTTTCATTCACCTCCTTCTCAGCGCTGGAACCTGGTTCTTTTCCAAGTTTAGGTATACTTCCAATCTTTTCATAATAAAATGCCTGCAAGAAAAGTGAAACTTCGTCTGATGTACTGTACATTTATAATTATACTATGTTGATGGATTATTTTCCAAGTTTAGGTATACTTCCAATCTTTTCATAAGAAAATGCCTGCAAGAAAAGCGAAACTTCGTCTGATGTACTGTACATTTATAATTATACTTACGTTGATGGATCATAAAACATGACACATCTACAAACTGTGTAAAAACGTAGAGTGCTGTGTAGGCAGTGTCTTAGAGCAAAGTGAAAAGGTGGTAAACTGCCGAGAATAGTTTTAATAACGAAATCCCGACGTTTCTACTCATGATATTTTACTTTGATGAAACGTATTTCATTATCAAAACTATTCTAAGATGTTGTATTGTAAGTTAATGCCAAGGATAGAAGATCTTACAAAATCTCAAGGATACAAAACTCTATTTTCCGGCTTCCGTTCCACTTAGGCTTGGTTTATACAGCGCGTGCTATGAGCGCACCGAACTAATTAATTGCTGCGCTCCTGGCACGCTGTCTGATTTATATATGAAAAAGTTTGAACGAACCAAATTTATTATAGCGCTAAAATTGATACATTATATCCAATTATCGCTTATTTAGGTATGTGTTGGCTCGATGGTATAAATCACCAGCGTGCTTCACCGTTCGCGGATTGATTTATACAGCGGGCTATGAGCCTACATGTACGACTGGACCAATTAAAAAAATTAGTTCGGTGCGTTCATAGCACGCTGTATATAAACCATGCATATTCCATTTGTATCAAGTGTTATATAGTAATTTCAACCGTGGTAAATTTATTAAAATTGAATCGAAATACCATCTTACAAAAACCTTACAAAGATCATCTTACATGCATTACATCAATTGTATAATGTTCACTGACCTAGGTAACATAATTTTATAATTATTTATTTTCCTAAATCCCGTCCATTTTTAGATTTCTAAAAAGTATCCTGCAGTCCACAGCAGAGTTCCGTCGTGTTGGGGTGTTGGTGGCACAGTGGTTAGCGCACGTGCCTTGCACCCACTGCATGATCTCTACATGTTCTCTACATGATCTCTTCAGTAAACATTTTGAAGCCACTGGCGGCCATATTGGTATACTCCAGGTCCAGTGTACCTTGCGGGCTTAAGAGTAGTAAGAGTTTACCGGGGGAGTCGGAAAAGCCGTAAAACAATTGTTGGATCATTCATTATCAGAAATTAATGACAAAATGGCCACCGCTTTAAAGCCAATTTACATATATTCCTTAGAGGATGGCGTCCCATTTTGTACAGTAAATATATAAGGCGAATAGATTAAAGTGAGAATTCTTCTTATTGAGTAGCTTGCCAACTATTTGCCGACCTGATCTAAACAACCACCATTAATCATTCAGTGGCCTATTTATTTTTACCAGGTATATATACGATCTGCCAAATTGTGTTGAAAATAGTAAACAAATAAGCAAAACAAATAAGACCTATGTCAGTGGTGATTTGTTGTCTACATGAAATTTGACTGAAGTTTAGCCGAATAACAAATTTTAATAAAAAGATGTTAATGCTATTCGCACAACGAAGTATATCTAATCGAAGTATCACATTGTTGTGAATGAAAATTAAAGATTAATTCTTTGAAGAGATTGCCGTGCACGTTTGGTGATAGAATGAGTCAAGTACTCGAAGCGCGATCAAAGTTAATTTCATAAAACTGTTTAAGTTATCATTACGCCCAGTCGCATACAAATCTCTAAGCCACTCTTGGCCAAACAAAGCTTAAGAGAAAAGCTTAACTAAGTTGCAAACACGTTGTCGTATTAAATAGTGCGAATCTTTCTTTCTGATATTTATTAACACCGATTTCAAATCGTTATTATTAATAAAAAAATTTACGAACTTGTGTTTACAAAAAGAAAGCAACAGGCACATTGATAGCGTGAGGAAAATTGGAATGTTGCCAAGCACTGACCATGATGATAAGGTACATCATTCTACTTCGACATTTTCTGGACATAACGTAGCTCTTGAATAATTTTGCCCACTATATTATTAACACATAATCGCACGAGTTCTCGTAAAATTAAGGTTTAATTTCACTTGTGTTTTCAAAATCTTACAAATTATCCTCGTCGCTTCGCGACTTGTGAACACTCGTGAAATTAAACCTTAATTTTCCTTGACCCCATGCAATTACCTATGCTAGTATTTAATAGTGAATGAAAAAGATGTCCAGCAATGTCATCATAATTATAAGAGCAACCATACATTAAATGTACTTCAAGACATATGTATATATACATGCAGTAAAAGGTAGAATAAATGTTTGCACCTTCATGACGCAGATTTTGCATGACATTAACAACTGCAGCGTACAATTTTACTCCATTAATACTGTATATAGACTTAATGCCAGTTCACGCTCTCAGCATAGCCTGTCACTGACATTTGACTGCTATTTAATACCATATTTCGCTAGCGGACTACCATAGGTTTTACACATTGTTGCTTGACCATGAAGCTAACTTTGTTTTCTTAGAAGAAGGTCATCCATTTCTGTTCGGCAACGCAGTCTTGTCGGTTTACGAAGCTCGATCAGACATGTTGGCCATATAAATTGCCTCGTCTGAATATGAAATCGTCCAAAAACTTTTATCATCATACCAACAACGTCTAGTACATCACAAGTAAGAATTGCCTACGATTCATACTTAAAATTAAATACTTATATTAAAATTGTAAAAACTTCCTCTTGTTGAATATCCCGCTCCTTGAATATCTCGCTCCATGTTGTCAACAATGATTTATGAAATACTTGGTGTACTGTAGTTATTTTGGCTTCGGTGGTTTGTCGTGAGTCAATTGTTTTATTCTATGTTTTGATTGGCTCCGAAGACATTCTTTTGCTAACTTAACTTAACTTACATGGGTGACAGCATAGTATCTACTCACACATGCGCAGTAGATACAAAAATGTAATTGATGACAAAATTACTCATCATCATTGTTTTTCCTTCAAAGTTTCACAACCAGCATTCTCTAGTATCTCCACACACGTAAGAGAAGACAAGGGCCTATTTCATTTCAAGATTTTTCTATTTTATCCTCTGGTAATTCACAATAAGTACTGCATCACAATTTACACTGATAGTGATTAAACATTAATTTCTTTTTAATTTTCCTCATGAATTATTGGGGTAAGTACTACTGATTTACAATACAAGAAGCCATGTTCTATTGGATATACATGTACAAGTAACGATGTTGTTAGCCTGAAGATTGGAATGATTTAATTAGCTGAGAGAATCAAACAAAAAATATATGTAAATCAGAAGGATTTTGTATCACATTATTATACAACAGTTAGAAAAATATTTCAACTTTCCTCCAGTTCAAGTGTACAACCTTCCTCAAAATAGCAGCAATTTTGACTTTCACTACAGTACTAACTGTACATTCATAAATAGCATAATTAGTGTGATTTTGACTTTGGCTTTCCAGCTTGGGAAAGCTGTGCCATACTGCTACTAACTGCTAGTCTGCTAGGTGTAAACAGGCATATAGTTCAGTTGTCTCACCCTGATGTTTGCCACTGCCAGTGCTGCATATTTGTTGGTTAGATAATGTTTTGCTGCAAATCACTAGTACCTTCCTCCTCAACACTCTACACTGTACCTGATCAATTATAACTTTCTCAGACTCTAAATTGTTTTATGTGGTATTTAACTATTAATGGGTCATTCCAGAAACACAACATTTTATAATAAGATTTAACAAGTCTATAGATACTGTACATAATAATACAAAACTATATACATAAACTATATACAATTCCTGCTGGAAGGCCTGAGTAGTGTCAAAAGGCCGATCCTGGCTACAACCTTAATGGCCGCCATTTGTTTACTAAAATTTTGATAGCCGTTTCTGGGGCATGTTTTGAAAATGGTTCGCAACCCCCTCCTGGAATTTTGTTTGCCGATCCTGGCTTCCGGTTTCCAAAATGTTCGACTTCCGGTTTCCAAAATGGCCGCCAAGTTTTTGGGTTTGGGGTTGCCAAGTTTTTGGGGTTTGGGGTTTTTAGAGTTGCCAAGTTTTTGGGGGTTGGGGTTTTGGATTTTTTTTTAAAATTGGATTTGGTTTTTTTTTAAATAAAAAGAATAAAATGAGGAAAAGAAATGAAGAAAACAAATGCACCCAATATTGTTATAACAAGCGCCATTACACTTGCAGGAATTGTAAGTTTGAAACAAATACATATACAACAATGAGGTTGCACTATAAGTGTGTTCATGGGGTTGGGATGACAGGTTCCAACCATAATTGCTCAAAATGTTCCAAAACTTTTAAAACAAAAAAAGAACAAATTAACCATTACAAATCTCATGAAATAAGAATAACTAGTCATTCAAAAAAACCCCAAAAACGTTCCTTCAAAGTTTGAATCGTTCTTGACAAACACTGAAAAATTCTCAAAAAATGGTTGCATTACTGAAATCCGTACAGTAAACCACAAAACAAGAAAAACCCCAAAACATCCACAAAATTTGTATCCTTAAGTTGGATACAACTTTTGAAATTAATTTACTTAGTTTTGTAATGACCAATCGCCAAAGTGCTAATTCCATCTTCTAAAATGACTCTTTTGTCGTCTTCTGAATTTAGTGCGATCTTGTTTATATGGATGGTGTGGATGGTATGTTTGGTGCTCCTAAATGTATTCATTCCTCTTAGTTCATTTTTCCCTGTGGCCAAACAGTTGAAATAATTATCAAATTTAATGTCATTGTTGATAACAGCTTTTGCAACTCCTTTACATTTTTTTTCTTCTTTGCACTCCCACAAACCAGTTACTGGGTTTTTCTTTTTTGCCATTTTGATGGCATATGCTTTCGAACGCAATCCCACAAACTTTGAGATTTGGTCAGCACCTGTCTCAGATTTCATCATACCAAGGACCTTTTTGTTCATTTTTTTGATACCACTTGGGTGGTTTTCAGGAAAGTTAGAGGTGTCAAACATTTTTGTAACGTCATCCTTGATATCTGCAAAGAAGTCATTTGTTTTAATTTCATAACATAAGGAGTCTGTATCTGTAAACAACAGCTTTGCGTTAACCCCATATTTTGGCTTTACATAGTTGTAATGAAAATCATACATGGTAATTTTGCTCTTGTCAAGTATAGCAGCTCCACAATATATGGGTTTGTTTAATTTTACTCTTGTTTTTCTCATATGCACAGCACCCAAGTAGTCGGCAAATATTGTGTCGCCTTTGAATGTTATTTTGCTTGCTAGTTTTTCAAGTTGGTCGTCATCTGTAACCAGTCTGACGTCAATCCGGTTTCTGACGTTTTCCATGGTTTTCCCAAATGGGGAGTTGTTCATGAGCTTAAAGAAATCCTTTTCAAAGTCATTCTTGGCAGCTGTTCTCAAACTCGTGTTTAACATTATGTAATCTTTCATCCATGCCTTTTCATTAAATGAGATTCCTCGATGGATTTTTGCCAGAACCAAACCATGATCCACCATTTGTTTCAAGGCTTCATAGTGTACCACAAATTTTTCTTTGTCATTCAAATTTGGAACCAGCTTTTCAACCTTGTCAATAGTCATCCGCTCAGCTGCAAAAGGCATCTCATTATGCGAGTCATGAAGTTCTTCTGGATATTTTAAATCGACTTCCAAAAAGCAACCCTCACCCTCTGTTTCCAAATATTTTTGCCAGTCTTTGAGTTCATTTTCTGGAATCCACTTAAAACCATTGACTGGCAGTGGTTGGACCATTGAATGACCATACAAGTTATTTTTGTCAAGGTATGGTATAAACACACTTTCTTTTTCAGGATTGTACTCCTCCATATACCCATTGTTGGCTTCTGAAAATCTATGGGTTATGGTTGAGATCCCACCACGAATTCCTTTTTCGATCATAAGAAACATGTTGGGGTCTGAAAGTAATTCCAGCTGTTGACCAGACATTTTCAACAAGGCATCCCAAGCCAATCCTGGAGCTGTGTAATACCACATTGGGTCAAGTTTGTAAGTGTTTTTACACATTTTTCTAAAACTTTGGATGACGTCAGAGAGACCAAGGACATCCGTTTTTTGATATAACTCCATATACTCTTTCAAACTTTTGCAACCAAACTTTTGCCAGACATCCTTGCCATGGTTGTAATCCTCTACACTAACATTTTTGCCAGTCAGTCTTGAATGGAATTTTTCGTGTGGTGGGAATTCTGGGCAGTCCAACTTTTTTAAACTGGTTAAAATTTCATATGGGAAAACCCCTTTCCTTTTCAGCAGATCCACATTTTCCTTTGGATGATCCTTGAAACCGTTTTCTGTATAATGGAACTCGCCATTTGGTAGGTTTGATGTCAGTGTTGCTAAAGAACTTGCCATAAATTTGAGTGAGTCCAGGAATCGCAATTCTAAAGGAACCCATTTTTTGACTGTCTCACCCTTGGCATTTTTCTTTAAACCACCATCCATCCATAGGGTTTTGTTTACACTGATATATTCCTCTTCTGTTTTTGCAATACAACCAAGTTTACCACCAGACAGTCCCAAATACTTTACAGTTAAGTGGGCATCATAACCACTAAAATTATGGAATAGGACTGGGATGTGTCTGGCACTTCCCATCGAGTAATTGCATTCGTTGTGGGCTGCTCCTCGGTATTTTCCATTTAAGTGGTCATGATCTCTGACTTTGGATCTTGCAGTTGTTTTGTTGGCTTTCCAAAGACTTTTTGAATCCAAATTTTTAGGGTTTCTGCGAGCGAACTGACCACCACAGACATAGCACTTGGTTGCATTTTGGAAGTTTGTTTCGTCCTCAGCTGTCATGATGATCTTTTTTGGTTCTTTGAGATATGTATGCCAAATCTTTGTGGCTTCTTTTTCTAGACTCTCGACAAACATTTGACCAATATCTTCAAAATCATATTTTTTTGTATGACTTACATATTTGCCAGGAAATACAGATGGGTCAGAACAAATGATATTAAAACCATAGCTGATTGGGATGTGTTCTTGGTATTTTTGGGTGTAGCTTTTGGATTCGTCATTTTTTTGGGTTTTCAGGGGTTTCAGCATACACTCAAAATCTGCCACAATAATGAATGGGACATCTTGGGTTTTTCTGAAATCTTTTAAACCCCAACCCATAACAGAACCTTTTTCTGGATACTCTTGGATCTGGGCATCATGGGATTGACAAATAAGATGGCTTATGTGTTCTTGCAGTGCTGCCTCTGTTTCAAAGGGGTTTAAACAAAAGTCGCAGAAGAATTTTTTGTGTTGGTGTTTGTTTTTTTGTTTTGATAGGAGTTTGCTTTTGTCCTTTACACAGCTGAAATGGTCATTCCACAAAAACAGGTTGACCCTTTTGTCATGTTCGGACCTTGAAATTCTCATTTGGAAAACTTTTTTAATTTCTTCATCATATGACAAAACATTGACACCTATTTTGTTATGTTTTTCAAATTTTGAGATGTCCTTAATTTTGACAGGAAAGGTTAAACCAGCCACATCATACTCTTCAACCATAAGTTGGATTGACACGGGAATTTTTTCAAGGTTTTTAGCATTTGGTTCTTTTTTGAGAGTTTCAGCAATGGCAACTGCGTACAGAAAACAATAGTCATCTTTCAGGTTTTTTGGGTTGATGATGGCTTTTTTGTCTCTGATGAATTTTGGTAGGTCTTGGTATTTTTTACCATTTAAAGGTTTGTATTTTGTTATTGAGATATGGAGTTTTTCAACAGATCGTATGGACCATCCAGAACCTTTTTTCTGATGAGATGACAAATTTTCAAGCATCTCTCTTTTTGACTCTTTGTAAAGTTCTGTAACATCCTCCTCGGTTGTCATGGCTTTCATATGGGATGTAAAGTAAAAAAGGTCCACTTCTTCGAGACCTTCCACATAATCATAGTGGACAAGTTTGCAGATCAAAGTTGTCTTGACTTTTTTAGAGTTCTCAATGCCATTAATTAATTTTTCAACGCTGGCTGTTGTTTGTTCCAAAAACACCCCTGGATCTTTGTAGTTTTGGCCCGAGATTTCGTACAGGGCTGACTTTCCATTTAAGAAATTTTTGATCATGATGGGTTCCGTTTGACGAATTTTTTTGTTAATTTTGGTCCTCTTTCTAAAAATTTTCGATAGTTTGTTACCAAGGACTTGGCGGGTTTTCTTAAGTTTTTTGCCAGTACCCAACCATTTTTTGTCCCACTTAATTTTGTCTTGTCTTGCTTCTTCTTGTTTGATCTCTTTGGTCCATTTTGCTCGTTCCTTTGTCTGTAGTTTTCTCTCTGTTTTTTGTTGAAATTTTTTGAGGTCGTCTTGAAGCCTGTCTTGTTGATTAACAAGTTTTTTCTCCGTTTTTAACTCCTTTTCCTTTGCCTTTTCCTGAAGCTTGGCAAGTCTTTCGGGATTAAAAGGTTTCATCTCCTTGTCCCGTTGCAACTGCCTTTGCTTTCTCAATCGAGCATTTTCGCGAATCTTTAATAATTTTGGATCATTCGTAAACTTTGTCATAATGCTATTTATTATAGTATGAATTTTTTTCTTTAAATATAAATGAATAGAATTAATGAAAATATTAATTATGTTGACGAAAGAATTGTTGGATTGGTAAACAAAGTTTCGTTATGGACTGTTTTTTTGGTTGCGGTTATTATTTTAAATTTTCTTCTGGTAAGTATAATATTACTTTTGTAAAAACTTCATTAAAAAATTACTACCCAACAAAGGATAGTAATTTTAAAAAAAGCATGACAAAGTTTACAACTTTTGGGATAGAAATGAAACCTAATAACAGTCGGTTACTGTTTATTATAGTAGTTTTTTAAAAGTTTTAACGACTTATTAACCAAAATTCATTACCAAACCAAACCTGTTTGTTTTTTTTGATACAGTATGGAATGAAACTTGGGTTTTTTTCCAAATTTTTGGCAGCTTTGTAAATGCTTGGGAACTCCATTGTTTTACCATCATAAGAAGTGAGTGTAATTTTGACTGGTGTTTTGATTACATTTCTGTGGTACTTGTCGTAAACTTCGTTTTTGACTAATGGGATGCCAAGTTTTTGACAGAGTGTTTCTGTGTTGAGTCCATGGGCACCTTTAACACCAAGTCGTCCTCCCAAAAACCTGAGTTCTTTGAGAGATGTTGGTGAGGAATTTTCTTCTCGTATTGTTTGTAGTCTTCTGTTTGCACTTTCCCTACATTTCATTCGTATTTGAAAAAGGTTTTTAAGTTTTTGTTTTTCTTGTGGAGTTTTTTCGTATTGCATTGTTTATTATGGTGGTTTTCTTTTAAAATTTCTTATTTTTAAAAAATAAGAGATTTTTTTTTAAAATTTCAGTAATAATTTTCATTTCTTACATTGTTGTAAACCCATATGTCTTTCTCATGTTGAACCCATTTTTTCCTAAGAATTAGGTTCCGTTTGTCTGTCCTTTTTTTCCGAATTTGTCGGTACCAATTTTGAATTCTTGTTAACAGTATCATTTATTTCATTTGTTTTTAAAGATTCTGTAGAAGCCGATTTTTTACAGCTTGGTACCTTTGTATAATTTTTAACTGTCTTATTTGTC
Source organism: Paragorgia papillata (assembly GCA_035771165.1). Lineage (NCBI taxonomy): Eukaryota > Metazoa > Cnidaria > Anthozoa > Scleralcyonacea > Coralliidae > Paragorgia > Paragorgia papillata. Next base: position 1,550,191 of record JAWNZC010000229.1, read on the forward strand.
CACCCTATTTGCAGATTACCTTCCATAACCAGATCCTCTCTGCCGAAACTTAGACCCAACTGAAATCCTTTTTTACTAATATGATTTTTGTTAAGTTTTTCTTTCTGTTTTGACTTTGAGTTGCCCATTTTTTATTTGCGTTTTACAGACCAATATTTTCCATCATACCACACAATTATTTTATTATTTATGCAATAAATTATACCGCAACATGTCTTGTATCCTATTGCCAAAGGTTGCTTGGTATAAACTTGGGAACTCAATCGTCTCACTCTCAAAAGGGGCAACTGTTGTAAACAAAACTTTGACGGGTTTGTTTTCAGTGTTAGCATGTATTTTATATGGTACAAAAGGTAAACCAAGTTTATAACAAAGTGTTTCGGTGGTAAGTTGGGTTGAACCAGGAATACCAATTTCGTAAGCTATTTTTAGCAACTCTGGCTTTAGGATTGGGGTAGGACAAATGAGTTCAATCATTTCTAAATTTAATCCACAAAGTTGATCCTGCAAATGTTTAATTTCGTTTTCCAACACTTCGTTGTGGAATCTGCTTTGTACAGGTATTGAACGGTTGATATTCCAAAGCTTACCATTATACTCAACTGGTTTGTTGTTGTTGGAATGGTAGTGGATGCTGGTGTCGGATTTTTTTTTCATAGCAGCAGCAGCAGCAACAGCACTTGGAAAAAATATTTCCCCAGTTCCACCAACCTCTTTGAATGTTATTCCAACAGGATCCCAATCATAGTAATCCGGATGACCTGTGTTTATGTAAGGTTGGTATGGAATGTCAAAATTTTCGGAAAATGTTTTTCTTGTTAACAAACCAGACGGCTTCCCATTTTCGAAAGCCAAAGTTTGAAATTCCGCCACTGATAAATAGGTGTCAGATTCTGGTTTTGGGGTATAAATCTTCTTTAACTTTTCATGCAACTCGTCTTTTAAAAGTTCGGCTTCAAATTTTAACATTTCTTTGATTCTCATTTATTGTTATTTTTAAAAACCATTCTTTTAAATTCAATTTTTTCTAATATTTTTTATATTAGGAAAAGAAAAGAAATTTAAGTAATATCAACTCAACTGTTATTGGAATCATTAGAACTGCCACCACTGAGATTTTCATCAATATTTTCATTACTTTGTACTGGAACATCTTTTTTATTTAAAGTTCCTCCCTTGTCCCACACATGTTTTGCGATAATGATGCCTCCTGTTAGCAAACCAATCATAGGAATATATGGCGAAATTTTCCTAACCATGGATTTGACATCATCGCAGAAAAGTTTGTTAGAAGATAATTCTGCATCCAGCTTTTCATCATCCTGAACCAAATCCAACTGTTCCAATAACTCTGCAAATTTTGTAACAAGGGTCTCAGTTAACAAAGTTGTGGTTTTGTCAAGTTGTGTCCTATCATAGTTCTGTTTTATTTTTTCTAGTTGTGTCATTGAAGCTTTTTTCAGGTATGCTTCCGAATATTTGATCTCCTTTGCAAATGTTAGGCGGATCAAGTCCTCCCTAAGATTCAAATCTTGCGGTTCTTCATTTTTTTCGTCATTCATTGTTGCGTATTCTGTGTTCATTTATTATAATTTTTGTATTCTGTGTAAACAAAATATGTCAAAGCTATTGCAAGGATCCACAGATTTTTCGCCAACCATGCTAATCCTTTTGCACCCCATGACAATGCAGTTGCCAATATGCTAAGAATTGGTGCTATTATGGGCCAAGCAGCTTTTGCAATTTTTGCCAATGCTTTTGCAAGTGCTCCTGTCGCTTTTGCTGCCACTGCAACTCCTTTTCCTCCAGCTAGCACCACAGTTGTTATAATTCCAGCAATGGAAATGGCAATAGCGGCTGTTGCCCCCATGTTTCGTTTAGCCCAATCTTTAAACCTTTCAAACTTGGATAGTATATGATCTCTAAGCAGGTTTCTAACATAATCGGTTTCTGGTGGCAAGTTGTACAATAATCTGAGTTCTTCAGCTCTAAGTCTACACACAACCTCAACCTCTCTAAACTTTCTTCTTTTTACTGGGTCTTCCTGTTTGTCTGCCTCCTCTTTCCAAAACTTTTGGTTAATTTCAACAGCAGCCAAATCTGTTGCTTTTAGGGTTCCCCAAAGGTTTCGAAGAGCACCACTACCAGCAACTTCATCAATATCTCCATTATCATTTGCTTCAATGTTATCCATCCCTATTGTTACTTCATCTCCAAGATCTCTAGCAACATTTTCGCGAATGTTTGTAACATCTTCAAAACTAATATCTTCTGGTTTAAGACCTGCTTGCTTTGCGGCAGCATAATCTCCTGATTGTTGATATGCTTCCTGAGCACTTAAGTACATTCTGTTGAACTCTTTTAATATGTTGGCTGCTTTTGTTCTGTCTTCTTCTGCAAATTTTTCAGGTTTTGTAAATCTGAATTTGCCAGGATTTTCTTCATCCTTAACAAGCACCATAAATCCCTTAAAAGTAATTCCACCGGGCTCTCTTTTATTTTCTGGATCTGCGAATAGTGTACTTTGACTTATTAAGTCAATGGCAGATTTTCCATAAGTTTTGTTAATTGGAAATCCTAACCTTTCGTTAAAAAATTTTGTTTTTTGTTTGGTAGCAGAGGTTTTGTTTTTTGTTCGTAGTTTTTTTATCCATTCATCAAGTCTAGCCTCAAAACCTTGTTTTGTTTCTTTTGTTTTTGGGGTTGCAGTTCTAACTCTATCTTTTAAAGTTTTGTAGTTATCATCCGAGTGGTCATATGGATCAAAGTCAAAAGTTTCAAAAAGATCATTATAAGATTGATTAAAATCTTTGTATTTAATGTTTTCTTTTAACGGGGTTGATCTCTCAGGCATTTCATATTCTTGTTCTTGTCCAGGTACATTATCAGCCATTATTTATTTATGTCTGTTCCCCAACAACTTTTACCAACTCCTCACCATAAAATTTTCCCATAATGTCCTCCTCCTTATCCCGAATTCTATACATAACTGGAACTCCTCTGAAAACCGCTGACACAGTAAAAATTTCATTTGTAAAATTTGGATCATATCCTTTTGCAAAGTTTTTTCTGTATTTTTGGATCCTGACATTGTCCCCAATTTTGAATTTTGGTTTTATTTGAGATTCTAATGGTGGGGTCCCATACAGTGTAAAAAAGACTTTGGATTGGTTTTCATCATTAACATCTTTTGGTTTCATTTTAATGGTGCTGTGGATTGTGTTGTTGTAACTTTCCACAAATTTGTCAAGACTATTTAACCACTTCTTGTCTCCTTTGAAAGTAAAAAATTTCCACATCCTGGTTTTCAAAGTCCTGTTGAACCTTTCCACAAGTGCAGCCTTTCTGTGGGATCTGGATGAAAAATATTCTATGTTTAAAGATTTCAAAAGAGTTTTTACTCCAACATTGTAAAACTCCTTTCCCTCGTCAAACTGGATTGTTTCTGGATATTTACCAAATCTTTTCTTAAATTCTGCCAACATTTTTGAAACACCTGGCACCATAACGACAGTACTTTTTCTATGAATAGGAACAGCGAAACCAAATCTTGACAAAATTTCAATACCTGTCAATATCCACTTTTGGTCATTATTTTCAGAACCAAATTTTGCCATATCCACCAAGTCCATTTGCATCTGGTCAGCAAGATTTTTAACAAATGTTTTCTGGTATTTTCTTGGTTTTCTAATGGTTTTGTGTAAAGTAAAAACTTTTTGACTGTGTAACCATTCTTTAACCAGTTTTCTGGTTATTGAAGGATTTTCTTTAACAGCAGCTTGGTAAAGTTTTTCCATAGATTGGTAACCAGTTACAGGGTTGTAATAAATATCTCGAAGTTCAAGATCAATAAGTAAAAGTTCGTCTTCCATTTATTTCAAAAAAGTTTTAAAAGATTTGCCAACTTTTTTTACCAAGATAAACAATGACAGAATCTAAAAAATGGCCAAAGGAGTGGGATGTTTTTGGATCAGTCCAGAAATTTTCCAAACAACCAAAGGCTTCTGTAAACATTAACACGATTACAATTTTTGTAAATGAAAGAGAAAATTTTATTGTAAATTTGAATCCCATAGATTTGACTTTTCAACAGCCAATGAAAATAAGGAATCCAAACATAAATGATTTCCTCACTATTCCATATTTTACAGCTATTGCTGCCAGTTATGTTGCAAGCTACTTGTGCGGTATTTCTAACAAGCATTTCAAGAATAATTTTAAAAGATTTCGGTCTTCTTTTTTAACAAGTATTGTCCATTATCATTATGTTTTTCAGGTTAGAAGGTTCTTAAAACATCCAAACAAACTCAGAAGATTTTTGACACCTGAAACCATAAAAATTTTACAACACAATCCTAATGACGTTTGGATTAAAAAGATAAGCAACTCAACACAAAATGCGAAAGAATTTACACAAGATATGAAAGACCTTGGTTATGAAGTCAGGTATGTAAAGTTGGAAAAAAAGAGTTATGGAAGGATCAACACATATGAAGAACTGGTTTCAGCTGGTTCAAGACATCCCGATGATTTCAAACATTTTGTACCTAAAGATTCCAATGGATTAACACTGCTTGGTCAGAAATTATTTCAACAATCTTTAGAATCTTTTGTGTATTGCGTTTTGGGGGCACAGGCAAAGACGAGATGGGTCATTGTTGGTGAGGGTGCAAAAAGTTTACAAACACAAGAAGTGTTTAAAAAGTTAATGGAGGATACAATAGCCCAAGATGACGTCACTGTTTCTATTTCAAATATGAGACAAGCCATCAAATCCACAAATGTTGTCCTAAATTTTGCCATAAGTCCTGGTTTAATTTTGATCCCATCTGACATGAGAATTCTTATTAATCCAATTAGTGGGTTCAATAATGTTCTTACACTGGCCACAACAGGGATGTCTCTGGGACTCAACAGACATTTGAATATTGGTAAACCTGTTGGGAAACCCATTGTAAAATTTCCTGTAAAACCCATTGAAACTTTGGATGATGTTGTTAAAATTAATGAAAGAAAATACAAACCAGGGATATTTACTCCTGAAAATGTTGAAAAAAGCGACATTAGATTGCCAGAAGTTTTTGGAGCTTCAATCGGAACGGTTTTCTTGGTATTTAAAGGGATAGCAAGATTAATATAAATAAAAGTAATGACAAGTTTAAAAAATCCCAAATTCCAATATTTCAATGCTTCAGGTTTCCCAATTATTGAAACCCCCGAAGAAGAAAAACCCAAAGATTTCAATGAAAGTCTTTTGGAACTCGAAACATACAAGAACAAAAGTAGATGCTGTAAAGGGTCAACAGCAGAGTTTCAAAGCTTTATAATTTGTTTAAAATGTGGTTTAGAGTTGGAAAAGTTGTACAAAGGTTCCATCCATCCACCAAAACCATACCTTCTCAAAAACTATACAAAAATGTTTTGGAAACTGTTCCCAAAGGAAGAGAAAATCGTTGGGTACGAAATTATGAAATTTTTCATAAAATCAAAGGATCGTCTTAAAGGTTTGGGTTTGGTTTCGGACAAAAATTTTGGTATAAGGTATATCATGTTAATCATTTTGGGAATCTGTCAAAGACCTGATCTTTTTAAAAAAATGAAAAAACCAACTTTGGCAGAACTAAAAACATTTGATGAGATTAAATATATTTTAAACTTTTCTCCAAAAGACAATGCTTACATCCCATACCAAACAGGATTCAAAGTTTTTGGAAATGCTCTCAGTGTCGAAAATGTTTTAAAAATTGAAGAAATGAGTGGGATCAGAAAGTGTAAGGAAATTACAAAAATTATTAATGATGAAATGTCAAAAACCACAAAAACTTTTGAAAAAATTAATGAGGAAAAGAAATGAAAATGCCAAGAACCGCAAAAACTTTTGAAAATATATAACAAAAAAATGTTATAAATTTTTTAATCCCCTAAACAACAACCGCCAACAACCAACCAGCACCAGCTCCAAGAAGTGTTACAGTAATGGTCATATATTTTTCCATTTCATCACTTGGTTGGTAATAATCTTCAAGTTTTGGTTCAACTGTTTGTTCTTTTTGAATTTCATGGATTTGTTGGAATGCTTTTGACGTTACTGACATGTCGTAATTTGCATTCCGGATTTCATCTTGGAGCTCTCTGACTTTGTCCTTTCTTTTAATTTCATTCTCAAAAAACTTTTCTTTGTCTTTTTGAAGTCTTTCTGTTGCCAGATTATGTCTTTTTGCTTCGTCAGCATAACCATGTTTGTTAAATGATTGAAACAAATATCCAGCACCTGCAAAGGCAACCGCATTGAACAACCCTCCTGCTATCATTGATGCCATTTATTTTAAAGAAGTTTTTTTGCTTGCAGTTCAAATTTTACCAAGTCTTTTCTCTATGATTTCTTTGGATCCACATTTTTCGGTATGTATCCCTTGTCCTGCGCCATCTTTACAGCAAATAACCCACCAGCAACTGCAACTCCGAGTTTAGCTGTTTCTTTAATACTTGCTGGTGCTGCCAGGGATTGTCCTGTTAACTTTTTAACAACCATACTTACTCCAACAGCAGCAACTGTTATCAAAGCTGCTTCATACAAATCATTTAAAACCTCGTTCTTATTCATTTATTAATATATTAAAAAATTATAACATTTTTTTGTTATAAGTTTTCAAAAAAAGTTTTAGAAGATTTTCAAAATTTCAATTACTTTTACATAATTCTTTAAAGCCAACACCAAATCGTTTACAGCTATTTTCAAGTTTGTCAAATTTTGGTTTTCATCTTTTTTTAATTCCTTCTTCAAATTTTTCATATCTTTTAGCACTCCTTTAATGGTTTCTAGATTTTGGTCAATCATCTTTTTTATTATGAAGTCTTGTAATTTTGTGGACACAAAAAAATCTCAAGAAGAATATCGCCAACATTGTGGTCAACTTTAAATTTAAGTTCGTTGTAGACACCATTATCCAGCATTGCCTCAGAATTAATGTTTGCAAATTTTTCCACTGATCCCTTCAACAATTGTCTTGTTGTAATTGGAAGAACTGCAGCTGTTCTGTCCCTTTTTCCTGAAAATGATGTCCTAGTTCCATCAATCATCTCGCAAGATATACAAACAAATTTCATTCCAAGATTTATGTTGACTGTTTTTGGGCTGACCATGTTTGCGCCAGCTCTAATTAATGTTGTCTCTGAGTAACCCAGTAATGGACCAAGTGTGTTATATAGGTAAAGGTCTTTTGTTGGGAATAATCTGATTTTACAGCTATACGGAAGTAATTCTGACTTTATTCCATTTTCCTTAAAAACCCTCATAATCATACCAACAGTCCAATATCCACTGGAAAAACTAATTTGCTTTCCTCCATGTAAAACATGGGTTGGACTCGTTAAATTATTGTAATCCCAAAAAACTGTTGCATCTTTAACCATTAGTTTGGTGTCTTCAATGATCAAAGGATCTTCAAATTTAATTGTTGTTTCTCCGTTTTTCAACAAAATTCTTAGGTTCCTCATTTATCTTAAAGTCAAAAATTTATCAAATTTTCCCCAAATGGTTCAACTATTTTGTGGTCATAGGGGTGGATTAAATTGATCTCTAATTTTGAATATTTTTTTGATTTTAATGTTTCTTTAATTTTTTTTTCTTCTTCTTTTGGTATATCCAAATAATCATCCAAAATAACTTGCATATCTTTTCTGTTTGGGTTGTAAAAGGTAACCAGTTTTGAAATATTTTCTCGGTATGGTTTCGCAATACTCGTCAACTGTTGGGTAACAACTATTGTACTAATATTCATATGCCTAGCTCCAAAACCAAGTTTTACCAATTCGCTGGTCCTGTTTTTGACACTCTGTCCAGAAGCACAGTCATCCAGAATGATGAGACTTGGGGTTCCTTTACAATAATCAACAACATATTTTAGAAAATCTTCAGACTCATCTTGGTCGCAAGGGATGACAAAGAATCTTGGATCATGTAAATGTTCCCATTCCAAATATGTTTTGTTCCATACAAAAGTTGGACATATTAAAACTATGTTTTCAAATTTTTTTTTGTAATTTTCTTCTAAATTTTTTAGTAAATAATGAGTCTTTCCACAACTCGTCATTCCAACAATGATTATATTGAATGGTTTTGGGTCTTCGTTTTCCATTTATTTCTTGGGGTTCTCAATAATTGACACTCTGGAATGCTCCTCCTTGGACTTTCAATAAGCCATCTGAGAGAATGAAAACATGGCATCTGAGATCTGTTGCTGTTGCCTTTTTCTTGATTTCCAACATAATTCCAGATTGTGTGGTCAAAAGTTTTGTACCATCTCCATACACAGCATTGTCATTAATTGACCGAAGATCCACAACAAGTGCAAACTGGTTTTCTGTAAAGAATTCGTCAGCTTGGATTGTTGGGTAATTGGTATGTCTGAAAAGTCGCTCAGCCTCTTCAAACAATCTTCGCTTTGGAATTCCTTGGGAGTAAATGCTGTTCGGGACTCCTTCAATGGTAATTTTGACCCTTTCAATGTTTGGGTACACAAATTCTTCAGATCCACTTCTTGTTGCCTTTGTAAACAGCATTACAACCGCCTTCATGCTCTTTCTTGGCAGATTGATGGTTTCGTTAATTAATGTTGTTGCTGCAGCCCATGGTGTGGTTTTCATTAAAGTTACATGTTCAAAGGAAAGTGCCCGACCTGCTTGGTAAGAAGATTCGATCTCCTGGACTAGGGCAAAGTTGGTAATGGTTTCATATTCCAACTCAATATTTTCCAGAGAATAGCCAGCCACAGATTGACTACTTTGTGCCTTCATAATGGAAGTAGCTTTTGGTAGTGTAATAATGTACTGCAAATCATTCGCCATGCTGTGGGGCGCATATAATCCATGATCCTTTAAAATCTTGTCCAACTTGATCCTCTGTTTTGTCCCATATACAGCTGCATATGTGTCAGAAGAGGCATCGTCAGATTTCGAAATAAGTTTTCGCTGGTTTTCTGTCGCGATGCCATCCTCAATCATGTTGGCTCTCTCATGCTTGTCCATCCACAGATCCTTGTAAGTCCCCAAAAGACTCTCTCCTGTGTTATCATAGACTTTTTCTCCCGCGAATCTGACTTCCAAACGTTCTTGGAGTTGTTTCGCAAGATTGTTGTTAAACCACGACTTTGTATTTTTGTTCTTAAAGTCGAACAGGAGGAACATCTTATCAGGGACTAGTGTTGTTCCGGGTTTGAGTTTTGGGATGTGGATGTAAATAACTTCCCCTTCATTAGCAGAATTAGGGTTGAAAGTAATTACATTCCGGGCTCGTTCCCCAGTTATTGAACTTCTGTGTAACCGGTTATAACCGGGTTCTAATTCAACTTCTCTCTCTGTATTCATTTATTAATATAGGGAAAATTTTTAATAATTATTGAAAAATTCATCTTCATCTTCATATTCATCTTCATCAAAATCGTCTGGCATCAAAAGATCAAAATCTGCCCATAAATGATAACAATGGTTTTCATTATAATTTCTGGTATCGTATTTGCTATACAACAACCAAAGTTTGTATCCTTCATAACTTCCTTTTGAGATTAAAAAAATAAGTTTTCCAATATTAAACCAGTTTTTGCTTCCAAAGGCACATTCTGTTGCATAACTGTTGACAATCATATTTATTGAATTTCTTTCCAATTGTGGAAAGAATTTCATTTTAAAAATTTAAAGATCATATTTCGAAAGATCCTTGAAAACTGTTTTTGACTTTTGGGGTTTGTCTTTGCTTTCTTCTGGCTCTTTCTTCCATTTGGAGTAAGTAATGTAGGTGGTAAGTAGGGCAGCCACTGTACCAAGTATCGCACAGGTTGTGGAAATACTTACACCATTTTCTTCTTTTGGTTCTTCCTCTCTCTCCTTTTCCATCCTGGCTTTTTTTCTTAGTTTTGCCTCCTTACTTATTGCAGCAAGTTTTTTCCCTTGTGCGACCCTTTTTGGATTTTTGACATGGACAGGTGGAGGAGTTTTTGTAATGGTTTGCTTTTGCAAAGCTTCAGCGATGCCCGGTTTTTGTTCTGGTTCCATTTATTATGGTTTTGTTGGATTTGTTTGGTAGTTAGTTGAAATTTGTTCAACAACTAGTTAGAATTTGTTCAAAACAGCTAGCTGGAATTTGTCTGGAAGTTGCTTTCAACCAGTGTCCAGCTGGAAAAATAGCTGTTACAGTCATTGAAAAGTTGACTCTTGTTTGTTTTGGAAAAAATGTGTGGTTAATGAGCTTGTTTTGATCTATGAAAACTTTGCCACATCTGCATGTAAATTTTCCTGGTTCTGTCCATTGAACAGATTTGAAGTGTGGAGTAAAAACTGGGGTTTCAGTTGTTTCATATTTTACCATTCTTGATACCATTTTTATTTTGTTTTTAAAATGGTTTGTTTTTTTCTCAATTTTTTTTTAACCCAGTCTAAGGAGGTTGATTTCAACATCCCAAACATTGAAAAACAGAAATGTATAGTCATCACCAACAGAACCAGAATAAGAGTGCAAAGCCATTTGGGTCCCTTTTTTAATAGTGGCAATCCCTTGACAAAAAATATGGTGGGGGTCATTTTCATTGTATGTTTTTCCCATTGTTATGGTTTCCAAACCTGAAAGTTTGTTTGATCTGTTTGTAACACTTCCATGGTAAAGGTTTGTTTTTAGATCAAAATATGATCTATAGGAAGAGGCATACCAACCAGTTTGCTTAGATTGTTGATCAATTTTGAGACCATCAGGTTGTAGTTTGAACCAATATGATACTAAATATTTTCCAGTATCATGGGTTGCTGTAAATGAAAGCAGGGTGCTGACATTATTTGTGTTGTCCCATGCTCCTCCTTTATGGTTTGTTTTTCCACTATCTTTTTTATATTTTATTAACTGCGAAAAAGTTCCAGCAGGTCCTGTAACTCCTGTAACACCTCTCAAACCTCTCAAACCTCTTAATCCAGTTGATCCTTTTCCTCCAGGCAATCCTTGAACTCCTTGGTCACCATCGTCACCTTTTGGGCCTGGATCTCCTTTGTCCCCTTTTGTCCCCTGGGGTCCTTGTGGTCCTTGGGAACCTGTGCTACCAGTATTTCCTTTGGCTCCTGTTGATCCTTGGCCCCCTTGTGGGCCTTGGGCACCCTGTGGGCCTTGGGGTCCTGTTGCCCCAGTGTTGCCCTTGTTACCTTTCGCACCATCGTCACCGGGATCTCCTTTGTCCCCTTTTTGTGCAGTTGTTCCTGCCATACCTTTGTCTCCCTTGTCGCCTTTGTCACCTTTGGATCCTGTTGCACCTGTTGTTCCATGGTCACCTTTGTCTCCTTTTTGACCTTGTGGTCCTGTTGCTCCTGCTGTTCCAAAAGTACCTCTGTCGCCTTTGGTTCCTTGTGGTCCTCTAATACCAGTGTCTCCTTTGTCACCTTTAGAACCAGTTAAACCTCGATCGCCTTTGTCGCCTTTTGGTCCAGTGTTACCAACATCTCCTTTGTCCCCTTTGGGTCCTACTTTATGAGCATCTGTACCAGCCATACCTGTCAAACCTCTGTCCCCCTTGTCACCCTTGTCACCTTTAGAACCTTGTGGTCCTGGATCTCCTTTTTGTGCAGCTGTTCCTGTTGAACCTTTTGGTCCTGTTGGTCCTATTGCTCCTCTGTCACCACTGTTTCCTTTGTCACCTGTTAATCCTCTTTGTCCTTCCAAACCTTCGTCACCTTGGTCTCCCTTGTCTCCTTTGGAACCTGCCAAACCTCTGTCCCCTTTGCTTCCTTTGGGACCCTGAAGTCCTCTGCCACCAGTAGAACCTTGGGAACCTTGGTTTCCTTTGTCCCCTTTTGGTCCTTGTGGTCCAGTATTGCCAACATCTCCTTTGTCGCCTTTGGCACCTGTATCTCCTTGTGGTCCTGGTTCTCCGTCAGCACCACCACCCCCTCCATAAGAATAATCTTGGTCATCATATCCATAGTAATAACTCATTATTTATCTTAGTTTAAAAAAAATTTTTGCCAAGTTTTTTCAAATGAAGTTTCCATATTCCTTCATCATATCCTTGTTAATTTTAACAATCTCGGGAGGTAATAATGGTCCATGAACAATTTTGATCCCATAAATTTTTCCTTTCAGTTTTGTGGGGGTACTATTCATTATTTTCCTTAAAAATACAGACCCAGATGAACAACCTTGTAAACTCAAATCCGTTTTAAATTCTGATCTTGGTTCCCTTTTACCATTTAAATACACACAGGATCCAGTCCCAAGCCAATGACAGGAAATAATATGTTTGCTAAGAATGCTGTGTGGGCCAGTAATATTTATGGTTTTCTCGGTACCATATTCGATACCACCAATCATTAATTTGGAGTATGAATATGGTTTAAATGTAATACATTTGTCCCATCCACCATTATCATTCCCAATAAGATAACAACAATAACTAGAAACAGATGTGTCAACAACAGCACAAACAACAAAAACAGAAACATCTCCCCAAATCATTTCTGGACAAACGAAACACATATAGTTGTCTCCCTTGTTCTCAATGTAATCTATGCCTGGACCAATGGCATCAGAACCAAATGTTGGAGCATGGTCTTTATCATCTTGCCACAAAACAGAGTTACCTTGTCTTGCTTGGGTTATTCTTTTTTCTCCAGCAACAGTTACAAATGTTTTAGTAGCTTTTGTCAAATTGATATCAAAAACTGTTTTGTAATTTTTTGGTTTTTCAAGGTCTTGTAATTTTTTTTCAATTTTTTTAATTTTGTCTCCATAATCAGTATCACCTTCAAATGATCTTCTCTGTCTGCCATAACCATAATAATAACTCATTATTTATCTTGTAAAATTTTTAACATTTTTGTTAAAGATTTTTATTTTTGTTTATGTTTTTGTTTATGTTTTAAAGTTCAATGCAATCATCTTCTTCTGCAAATTGGCGATCGTCATGCTCTATGGGACCAAGCTCATCTAAAACTTCCTCATCTTCTTCAGAGGCCTCATCTTCATCATCATCATCGCCATCGTCACCACTGTCATCGTTACCACTGTCATCTTCACCACTGTCATCTTCATCATTATCGTCACCATCTTCATCTTCATCATCGTCATCATCATCATCAATTTCAGCAAGTGTTTCTTCAAGATTTTCAATTTGTCTTTGCGAAATAAAATCTCTGGCTTTGTACAGTTCTTCCATTTCTTCGTATTGTCTTTCATACATTGTTTCCAAATTTTCAGTATGTTTTTTATGGGTTGTTTCATACATTGTTTTCATTTCTTCATATTGTCCTTCCAAAAGTTCGTTTTTGCTTACCAAAGCTTCATTAAGTTTTTCCAAATGACTGCTACGAGCTTCAGATTCAATTCTTTCATTCATAATTTCAATTTCTGCCATTTCATTATTTTTACTCAAATTTTCATTGACATTGGTTTTTTGTTCCAAGTTTTCCTCTTCAAGTTGTTCAATGCGGGTTTTCAGTTCCATGTTTTCTTCAGAGATTTTGGTTGCATTAATTCTCATTTTTAAAATCTTTTCATTTTTGTCTGCAATTTCTTCGTTAAGCATTTGTTTAAGTTCAACAATTTCTTTGTTTAAACTTTTAATTGTTTCATTTGAGTTCATTCTTATTTTAAAATTTTTTCCCAGAAAAAAAAGTTCAATTTAAAAAACTGTGTCATAAACTCCAGTTCTAACCAACATTTGGGTTTTTGTTTCTCCTGGATGTATATAGTTGCAAACTGTTCCTGGATGTGTACTTTTGTTAAAATATATAATATTTGGTGGTTTGCCTGGATATGTTGTAAAACCTACCCACATACATTTCTCTCTGTCTGGACATAAGTTACTCCTTTTGCTATTCATCTTTATTTAAAAAAAATCCAAAACCCCAACCCCCAAAAACTTGGCAACTCTAAAAACCCCAAACCCCAAAAACTTGGCAACCCCAAACCCAAAAACTTGGCGGCCATTTTGGAAACCGGAAGTCGAACATTTTGGAAACCGGAAGCCAGGATCGGCAAACAAAATTCCAGGAGGGGGTTGCGAACCATTTTCAAAACATGCCCCAGAAACGGCTATCAAAATTTTAGTAAACAAATGGCGGCCATTAAGGTTGTAGCCAGGATCGGCCTTTTGACACTACTGGCCTGTGTAGAATTGCATTTTTCACAACTGGTCCCAGTCTGGTCTTAAAATGTATATATTCTAGTAACACTCAAATTTTCCTTCACCCAAAATCCTGAGAACATGCTATGTAATCGAGTGAAATGCCCAATATTACTTATAATATACCCAATTCTCTCCTGGCATTACCACCTTAATATATATATATACAGAACTTGCGATCAAGCTCTCGGCGACACCCTCCGTGGCTCAGTGGTCAGAGCATTGCACTAGAGTCCCAAGGTTGTGGGTTCAATTCCTGCTGGAAGGCCTGTGTAGTTGCATTTTTTGCAACTGGTCCCGGTCTGGTCTTAAAATGTATATATTCTACACTCGAATTTTCCTTCACCCAAAATCCTGAGAACATGCTATGTAATTGAGTGAAATGCCCAATATTACTTATTATATACATGTAAGTTGTCTAAAATATCAACAGAAAATGGAAATATCAGTGAGACACATACTCACTAGCATGAAAGTTTACAATCAACTGAGTTAGTTGCTCTCAAACAAAATGTTCTTAGTCCTTGAAATGTGAGACTTGTCAAACAAATATTCAACTTTTATTTTCCAACCGTTGCTGCATTTGTGATCTCAGCTTCAGAGTAAAGCTTCACATTTCTTGCTTTTGTGTAGGGAAAACATTCTTTAGATGATTTCTTTGAGATATGAAACCCAAAATGAGACAAAGTTGCCTGTGCTGGAAGTTACATGCATCTCTTTCTTTATGGTGGTGACTACCTTGTTAAAGAAATGTTATAAACATCGGCAGTGATGAACATTTTACAGTTGGCAGTGCACCATTTGTCATTCAGCATCCAAATGCGAAGCTTAAACTGTACAAGCTGAATTATTTTTTCATAAACTGCGGACAAAAAACAATGTCCGAGGGGGGAGAGTGTAACTTTAGCTTTTGCTGTCTGGGAAGAGGGGTGTTCACTTGTCTCTGGATGTCCTAAAAGGGGAGAGGACCTGTTTAGCATTTACTCAGGGGGGGGGGGGGGGGGTATGGATCTTTTCTGGAACAACCCAATACATAATACCAAAATCTTAGAAATTGACCTTTTCACCAATAGTGGCACAATCTTGAATTTGCAATGCATTGTTAGTGTTGAGACACAATGAGGTAATTTTTTCTTTATAAACATGCAATTTTGTGGCAACAATGTCTATTAAATATAATCGTTGTGATACTGGTAAAAGCAACAATTATCGGATGTATAAGGATAGATCCATGATAAATGTATCCTTATACATCCAAGCATTATCATTTGTTTAATAGTTATATTGCTCTGATGAATGCCTGAGGCTGAAACAGGCTAAAAGCTTAATTAGCAAATAAATATTAAACATGGTGTTTCCACAAAACTGATCTTGAAAACTTAATATTGTGGATTGGATAAAGCGTATTCCCTAGCAAAGAGATGGCTAAAACTTCTTAGCAAAACTCCAGCTAGAATACAATGCAATATATATGTCTGATTCCTAAGGAAACATTATTACACTAAACAATACTTGTTGTTCACTTGTTTCAGTTCACAGACAACACAAACATTAGTACATTACAACTTGTAATTTGAACTTTGGACTACAAGAACAATTTCAAAATTATCAAATTACTTCGGACAAGTGCAGTTATTTTGTAATATTTTACAACACCACACTAATTTTATACGTACATAAAAAAGAACTCCACCACATAATCCAAGTCCAGTAACCATAAGAATATTTTCTGATGCAAAAATCGACCCCCCTGCCTTAGACGAACCATATCGAATATTTCGAAGTGTGTTTGGCAATGTACTTGGCTTCGACCATTGTGTAATGCCTCTGCTTTTTTGTCGTAATTCTATAAAGACATTTCTTACCAAAGAAGGCTTCAAAATGCGAGATAATAGTTGCGCTGACATGAGAGAAACTTTAGTATATGCCTGTACAATGTTTCTAGCGATGGTCCCCTGACGATGAAAAACGTGTCTTTGGCTGTATTACTGCTGACCAAAGCTGAGACAGTTATCATGATGGAGCGCGCGCGCAAAGCAGTTTTAAATAATTTAGACTTGACATGTCTCTATAAAAACGTCTTTTGCAGAGCTCGTCAGCCTCGCGTCGGTCCTTATTACCTCCTCGAGTCGATTACCTCCGCCAGGAGGTTATGTTTTCACATCTGTTTGTTTGTTTGTTAATAAAAATCTAACCACAATATTCTCCGTGTAGTAGAAATGCTTGATTGCGCCACCAATTTTATGCAAACATTTTTGCATTAATTTTGGTACGAGTGTAATCAAGCACTTTATTCATTCATTCGTGTGTAGGTCTGGTGTGCTAGCCTGGTTAGTGGGATGGCTCGTTTTCTTTTTAAACATCTCCAATAACAACCCGGCGCTGGTGGAGGTATATGCGGTCTCTGAGTGCCCGCTTGTTAGAAATGCGATCAGTGCAAGCGCGCAAAATCTTTCTTTTTTTTCAGTCTTACTATTGATAAGCAGGCTAATTCTGTTTAGAGAGCGGAGCTCGCCGAGCTAGGACCTGGAATTTTTGCCCGAAACATTTACTAGTATTATATTATATTATATTATATATTATATTATATTATATTATATTATATTATATTATATTATATTATATTATATTATATTATATTATATTATATTATATTATATTATATTATATTATATTATATTGTATCATATTAGTATTATATCTTAACGTTTTGTCTTCATATTCTTTAAAATATTTTTCCTATGTGTAATACCCACACGGCCCTTTGAAAATCACTGTGGTGAAAGGTTACCGTGTTTAAATAAGTTTAATAATAATAATTGATTTTTAAGTCGTATTTTTTCATTCAAAATTCAATGTATGGTTTTTTCTTAAACATTCACAGTGATTGTTTAAACTCCCAGCAAAAAGTGCACTAATTTATTTTTCTATAATCATTATTTCTCAAGGCGGCTGGGCTCTCTTTGGCCCCCGACCACTACGCCACTACAGGTCTACGCCTATGCCGATATGCCCCAGGCCAGACTGTGCAAACACGCGTAGAACCGTGCAGATTTCGTGCAGATTTCGGTACGGTTCTAAATTCGTTCGGATCCACGTAAATATGTAGTCTTATTAAACCACATGTCATGAATGACCAGTTTCTGGTTGTGGTTTAAGGATTTAAGCTCATGATCACGCCGGGTCAGCTGTCCTTGAAAAGTGGCCATTCGCAAAAACATTTTCAGAATTATTCCAATGCAAGTCAAAATTTGCATAACATATTTTTCAATTCCAATAAAGATATTTAACTTTGAAATTTGAATATTAATCCGCCATTTTGTTACTATTTTGAGAAAATATGCAAATTTCAAAGTTCGATAACTTTTGAACGATTTAAAATAATTCAGAGATTTTCTCGAAAAACAAAACAAGTTCTTGTCGGTTAATTTGCTACGTCATTTTCCCGCCAAAATCCGTTAAATTGCAACGCAATGCAATACAACGCAACGCCACGGCGCGAGGCGAGGCGAGGCGAGGCGAGGCGAGGCGAGGCGAGGCGATGCGATGCGATGCAATACGATACGATACAATACAATACAATACAATACAATGCAATACAATACAATACAATACAATACATTGATAGACCATCAGTTATATATAAAGAATGCAGGTTGCAAGTTGACAAAGCAAGCCAACTGACAGCACTGAGTCAACAGATAAAAAACTCCGCAATAAAGAATAATCGTTGTGTTACCACAAATTCTCGCTTCTATTCCCTACGGTTTCTTATTGCTTATTAAAACTATTGCACTGGTAAAACACTGCTCCTCGTGTTTTAAATACTACTTAAAATACTGATGCATACAAATGTTCATTTTTACCTATTATTTCCAAAACACAAACTGTTTTAGCTGAGAAAATCAAATAAAAAGTTTATGTAAAACAGGACGATTCTCTTACCGATTTACAGATATTGATTAAATATTAATTTCCATTGAATTTTCTTCATGAATTATTGATTTGTTTTAATATTTTTTTAAAATACTCATTAATAATCCATGAAGAAAAGAAAAAGAAATCGGATAGAGTACATCGTCCTAGTTTGCACGAACCTTTTCTTCGATTTACTCAGCTAAAATGACCTGAATCTCCAAAGTAATCGGTAAACATACATGGTTATTTATATAAGATGCATCCGTATTTTAAGCAAGATTCAACTCGCGTTGTACAGTAAATCCCATCAGTTCAGCCACTCAAATTGTATCTATTACTTAAAATATATTTGAGACCCTCCCCCCTTTATCTATTTATTTCCTCCCTCCTCGTCGCTATTATGGTCCCCTACTCATCTCCCATAATTACCAAACAGCAGACAAGTGTCAAAGCACTAAAAACATTTATTTTCGTTGGACGAATGTACAGGTCAATCAATTGTGATAAATGTTTCTTTACTTCAATTCATAAAATTAATATTTTGTTCAATGACGTATTCCCTGCAGGCAGAGGTCTCTACAGGAAGAGATCTCTGCAAACATCCGACACTTTGTTTGGTGTAGCCACCGTCCATGATCTTGGACGTGTCAAACCTGTTTTGAAAACAGGTTTGGTGCAACAGTACAACACACATTCTAATTGGCTACTGAGCGTGCTTACGCAATGACCAACGAGTTGTTTACGTGGTAACGCTAGAGTGTAAGAGTCAGCGTTGACGAGCCAGTAACCTTGTTTTTATCTCTTTATTTACAATTCAAAACATTATTTCCGTAAAGAAATAAAAATACTTTGTCACAGAGTCGATATAAAGTTGTTTACAGTGCTTGGGAAGTTACAAGACGACTCACAGAGCTGGTGAAACACTCGGCTATCGCCTGGTGTTGTTGACGCATATGTTTCTGAACTTCATTGTCAAGGTAACTTCGCGCATGCGCGACAGGAAAAGTGTCGGATGTTTGCAGACGTCTCTTTCCTGTAGGACCTCACCCTTACGAAAATTTCATATAAGACTTCCTATACGATTTCATATATGAAATGTCCAATTTCATATATTAAATTACAAATTGACATTTCATATATGAAATCGTATATGAAATCTTATATGAAATTTTCGTAAGGGCGGCCAGCAGGGAAAATGACGTATTACCTCAGCAACCGTTATGTGTTTTGCTTTATTTCGTTCTGCAATGAAATGTTGCTAAAGTTAATCTCCCCCCGAAATGGTTAATTTCATCTTCAGCTCGTTTCACTCAGGCCAGCTCCTACGCTGCAAAATCGCAATTGTTATCATATGTTCGGAAAATAAACCGTTGTTTTCAAGCAATTTGGTTTTCAAGGAAAACATTTGGATAAAACTTCAGACCTTCAACTGAGTCATCCCGACAGGCTTGGCCAACTTTTTCAGTCACTAGTAATCTAAAAAATATAATTACAAAAATCAGCAAAAAATACAAACATGTATCATAATAACAAATTAATAAAACTAAAACTACATTATCCTTGAAGCTTTGAATGGTCAAATAATAAAATAAAAATAATAAAACAATAATAGCAAAACAAAACAAAACAAAACAAAACAAAACAAAAACCGAAAAGAAACGTTTGTCAGTAACCCAATTGTTAACTCGACTCTCGACACTTCGCAACACTTGTAGCGACAAAATTGAAGCCAACCTGTCCCGTGAGAATAACTGTTACAGACAGCAACTTAAGAAAATATATGGCAACATTCAGAAGAAAATATTATAAAAGTTTGCAATAGCTGCAGAGATGGAATAGAAACAAAGAAAAGTTGTTTATACGTGATAAGATCTATAAATTCTGATAAGTTGTTAAGCTTGATGTATGTAACAGACGTTTAGTAGACATTCATCAAGCTAAATTAGTATAGGTAATAGCATGGTTTCGAGTGCAATTAGTATAGGTAATAGCATGGTTTCGAGTGCAATTAGTATAGGTAATAGCATGGTTTCGAGTGCAATTAGTATAGGTAATAGCATGGTTTCGAGTGCAATTAGTATAGGTCATAGCATGGTTTCGAGTGCAATTTGGGGAAAAAACATGCACGAGTGAGTTTTTCAAATGGTACGAGTCCGAAGGACGATACTTGAGATCTTTGAAAAACTCACGAGGGCATGTTTTTCCAAATTGCGCGAAAAACCATGCTATTACTTATTAATAATATACATGAAAAAATGTCCAAGTCACTGTACTTACATTTGTACAGTGCCCTTTCACCAGTGGCCACTCCTCGTATATTTGGTTGTTTAAAAATGCTTTGTTTCTTCTACCACTACTCGAGAAAGTTTACTAAAAGCACTAAAAATCTTCTAGTTCTCTTGCAGGTACTTTATTGACAACAATAAAAAATAATTAAAGGTGCTGTCCAGTCCGTTCTGCGCATGATCCGCATCTTTGTTTATCTGGACCCTCAAACATGACATTCGTAGATAATTACATGAAGTACTCAGCTCAATGTAAACCGTTAGAAGCGACATGGCAGAAAACCAAGCGATTCGGTGAGGATATCTCTTCGGATTTCTTCTATTTCTTCTGAAAATGTTTTGTTTTGGGTACAAGTAATGAAGAGGAAGCAAGAAAAGCTTACAATCTTCAATAAGGTATCAGTAAATATTTTTATAAACGAAGAAGTAAACATTAGTTTCGTACATGCGCAGAACGGACTGGACAGCACCTTTAAATTGTTCTCTTCCGTTTCAAATCTTGGCCGCCATATTTGTTTATTATGTGCAGAAAGAGCCTGGGCACGAGGTTGGAAATGCTATCCGTCAAAATCTGTTGCAGAACGTGAATGGCTCTCTTCAGTTTTTATTGTTTTTGATTGGCATATTCGCTTCAAAAATTTGCATTGTATTTCCTTTTGTTTTGCACAGTATTTCCTTAAAACTGCACTGCTCTTAGCCAATCAAAATTGAGGAAATTTGTTCATGTATATTGTTACTCAGAAAATATTTCTGACCACATTTCTGGGGCTCAGAAGTCTTTTTTGAGTAATTTGAGCTTGAACGAATGTCTAACAAACGTCTGCTATATATAAATTTTACTTTTCTTTCGCAAGCATAACTGACAATACAAGTGAAAATAAATGTTACCTTTCTTTTGCAAGCATAACTGACACTCCAAGTATTTTCGCCAGTTCATCTGCAGTCACACATTCATAAGCATGAAGCTAAATAAGTGAAAAAGATTTAAATGATAAGATTAATTATGCAAGCATTGTTCAGGAATTAAACAAACAAACAAACAAACAAACAAACAAACAAACAAACAAACAAACAAACAAACAAACGAACGAAGAACAAACAAACAAACAAACAAACAAACAAACGAACGAACAAACAAACAAACAAACAAACAAACAAACAAACGAACGAACAAACAAACAAACAAACAAACAAACAAACAAACGAACGAACGAATGAACAAACAAACAAACAAACAAACAAACAAACGAACGAACGAACAAACAAACAAATAAACAAACAAACAAACAAACAAACAAACAAACGAACAAACAAACAAATAAAATAAATAAATAAACAAACAAACAAACAAACAAACAAACAAACAAACAAACAAACAAACGAAGGATCAAATAAATAAATAAACAGTGTCTTACTTTTTCTCTAGTATCTTTGATCACCTCTTCGTCGCTATGAGAGGAAGATTGGATGACCAAAACTCCACTATCAAACGAACGTAACCTTTAAAACATATAATTGATATTGGTTATCGGCAGTTTAGGAAGAGGAACAAAGATACTAACTGAAGAAGTCAAAAAGCTATTCAATGACATGAGAAATGTGTATAGCGTACCCGGGGGGGGGGGGGTACTCTCGTATATAAGGGTTACAGGTATGTGCCGCCCTATAGGGTATATGGTCTTCGAGCTCTGGGGTCTGGGATAGGGTATACAAATTGTCTATTTTGGTTTGAATAGGATGCATATTTTGTTCTGAGGTAGTTATAGGGATGCCGGTGTGATACCAGTGCTGGGATAGGGTATTGATGTTTTTAATTTAGGTCTGTGATAGGGTGTGAAAAATCGCCTTTTTAGGTCCGGGATAGGGTCCGCGATAGTAATTCTATCGGTTTCGAAATCGTGTAGAGTCCGCACGCAGGCTATAGTGCTTTATCATATCTGAAACACTCGGCTATCACTTCCTGTTTTACATCTGATAAAACACTGCTGCTCATGTTTTAAATATTACGTAAAATTTAAATGATCATAAAAATCGTTATGTCTTCTCTATCAACATATTTATTTTTATTTTATTTTTTAAAAGTGTTCCTTAGTTCAAGCGATGCAATGATATAAAATATGCAACTCGCTAATGTTTGATAAAAATAATAGCTCAGAATAAAATATACAAGAAATATTATTTAAAAAAGTTCAAAATCTGACATCGATAAGATATATTATTATATGGCTGGGCTTGTTTTCGGGTCATTACGCCAAACGGCGCACGCTGATTGGTTGCTGAGAGGTCCGGAAAAAGCCGTAATGCCCTCTCGGCATTGTGAGAGGGCATTACGTCCTTTTTAATGACCTGCAAGTTTTGGCGGGAAAATTACTGAGTTGATTTGAATGAAAATAAAAGCGAATTAGATATATTCGCTGGAAAATTTTGAACAATAATACGTCCTGAAACATCAGTGTTTCTTTTTATAAAAACTTCTTATTTAAAAGCGCGAAAAATAACAATAACAGGTGTAAACATGAAGCGAAACGAACAAGCTCAAAAGTAAGAACTAAGGTGAACAGCGACACCCGATCAAGACAAACGTAGAACTGAAAACAAATAAGAAAACAAACCAAAAGCCATATAATAAAAGGCTTATCAACCTCGTTTTCTCGGTCTGTACGGGAAAGTATTTGCCCTCGGGTTCTCTCGCACAAACCTCGCTCCTTCGTCGCTCGGTCTGTACGAAAACCTCAGGCAAATACTTTCCCGTACAGACCTCGAACTCGGTTATAAGCCTTTATTCACACGATGGTTGAAAATTACACAGCCTAAAAAGACAACAGCAGTGATAGAGATGTCAGAATGGATGGTTGAGACCAGAGTTTGAAAGGTTTTACGAGAAATAGAATCAGAAAGCTGCAGACTGTATTCTTATAACAGAAAAATTGTATATCATTCATTGGCTGGCTGTAAGGTATACTTGCTGGTAAGAAGACATAACAATGCTTTAGATCGGATTGTGTTTGATTTGAATAGAAAAAGGAGAGAATTTTATTTGAAAAGAGTACAGTCTAGTCACGCAAAACATGGAGGATCAGAACAGTTATTGAGAAATCGGGTAAAAAGTGAGTGTTGAAAAAATAAAATCCATACCTCAATGGAAGATTAAGGGGTTCAAGTTGTTTGGACGCGTTGACTAAATCTTCTGGAGAAACAAGCTGAAGAATAAATGCATTAAAAATACTACTACTGAGGAATGAAGATCACTGCAAAGACAACGTTAATTAGTCTGCTAGTGAGAGTATCCACTGTTTTGTATTTTATTGATTGACTCATGCAGTGGTGACTGTAATCTCTTAGTCTGTAAGAAGGAACGTCTATTGTTCTGTATTTTATTGATTTACTCAGTGGTGACAATAATTTCTAGTATTAAGAGAAAGCGTTTGAGAAAGCCTACCTGTGAGCATTCCTTGAAAATAAGATACTTTAGGATAAAATAAGATACTTTCTCAAACGCTTTCAACATCGCATTCAACATCATTCAACATTATTAAACGATGTTGAATAATGTTGAAAGCACGAGTGGCCAAATGAATTCAACATCGTTCAACATTCATGAATGACAATTAATTGAACGCGGGCAACCACAAAAGCTGGAATCGACAATATCCTGCATGGCGCATGTCTCTGTTTAACAAAGTTGAATGAAATGTGGCCAAATGCGTTCAACACCTTTCAACATTTTGAGAACAATAGAAATGTTGAACGCGTGTTGAACGAGAATTTGAACATGTTCAAATTTCGTTCATGTTCAAATTTCGTTCAACATCATTCAACACCATTCAACAACGTTCAACATCATTCAACAGGGGTGGCCAAACGCTTTCAACATGTTGAATTCAACAATGTTGAACGATGTTGAATGAAATGTTGAAAGCGTTTGGCCAGGCCTTTAGTCAGTTTGTTTAGCAATTTCAACAAATAAATAAAATGTTTGTGAAAATTGATCGTCTAGGTGGTGCTATCGGTTTTTGTTTGTCAGTTTTGTTTGTTTGTTTGTTTGTTTGTGAAGCGTTGTGGATAAGTCTTCTGTAAGGTGCTGGTAATGGTTGTGATTGGTTTAATGGTTGTTGTTCTAAGTTTGTGTACCAACTTTCCAGTGTAAGTCGTTGCCTGTAGTTACAATAAGTAACGCACTCTGTCGAGTCCCAGTCAATATTGCATTGCCGAACACCACCGACAAATTAAACACGGTTAGTTAGTCCCGTCTCCGTTTTTTGTTGCCCGTTTGTGTTCAGATAGTCTCGTGTTTAGGTATCGTAAGGTTGCATGTTCTTTGTCTTTAACGTTAGTTAGGAAAATGTTATACCTCCATTCCTCGCGCTCGATTGAACCTACAATAGACATCTGTCAACGTCATCATCCCTTCAGATTCCTGAATTAAAAAATAAGGGGGAAAATCACACTTTACACCTCGCTATCGTTCTCATCAAAACCGCGCGAATTGCGTTACGATACAGTCTAAAGTGATGACATCATTACAGCCAGTTATAACAGTCATAATAATAATTTTATCGGACATTGTGGTGTATTTTGTGGGCTAAAATATATTTTAGCCCGCTGATTTGAGCCTATCACGCAGTATAATCACTATTGGTTTGTTGTTTACGCAGTTTTATACTTTTCTTGTCAATACTTTGAAGCAAAGATTGTTTTGATGACAAATGTTGCATTTTTCTGCCAAGTTTGCGTGTAAGTTATGAGTAATATGTAAATATTTGTTGCAATGAAATATACGCCGACAGGATGGTGGCACTGTTCAGGATACTGTTTAGCATATACTGTCTTTGATTTTCTTTGATTTAGGGCTAAAATGAGCCAGAGCCGGGCAAAAAACATATTTATGCCCGCGAACATCAACTCTATTGTTATATTACACATTCTATCCTTCTTGAATTTTACTCTTGCTTTTGGCTGTAGCATTTGTAGTAAGATTTCGTTGGTTTGTTACTGTATGTGCAGGACGGGACAAAATAAAACCAGGCAAGTACAAAGAACAAAGGTATAAAGACCCAAATTTACATATTATTTAAAATTTATGGTCACAAATATTTACTGTTCTAATTCACACTTGTGAAAAACGTAGTATAAAGGTGGCTATAAGTTGTTTACTAAAAATATTCAAAATAAAATATATATCGATGAATAAGACAAATAGAATTTAGAAGAGATACAACATGTATGGCACCGACATCTTGTTTGTTAATTTTTCATTCAAACTTTATCAACACGAAACACAAATATTGAAATGATTTTTCTTTTTGCTTTGAAATGGTTGATGTATAAAAATTTTGCAGACAAAATATTCCGTTTTTAATACAAACCACTCGTAAATTCGCAAATTATAGCAAATAGATTTAGGCACATGATGACATTTTCGCGTGTTCTATGTTCTCCTGTAGCGATTATTTCATTCGATTAGATAAAATCAGAGTTTGGAGAAAACTTAACGATAATTTGGGCTGATATAGATTTTAGATTTGGAAAGGGTATAAATAGGAATGCGAGGATCATCAGTGATGATGATAAACGGTAGTAACTCGGCGTCGTTTTTTTTCAGTATACAGTACTGTAGCCTTGGTTGCATTCGTTGACCACGACATTTTTAGAAAGCCTCTGGCTCTGTGCATGTGGTAATGTCTTGTAAGAAAATTCGCAATAAGAAATTTTCATGCATCAATCAAGTATTTCAATACGAAAGATATTTACTATCCTAATTCTGAACATTAAACATTCGATTACACAACTTGATGTACAATCTCAACAGTAACGGACCGCCATACCGAGATGAGTGACCACCTGTTTACAAGGAGGTAGGGTTACCTTAGCACCCAGGTTTACAATAAATATTTCACAGGTAGGGTCACCCTGCTGCACGGGTCAACTTTATTAGACGTGGCCACTAAGCACTAATAACAGGAACGCAAGAAGGGGTAGGCGAGTTATCCCTACCAAACGCGTTTTCAAGGACAAAACATAACCGGACTACTAAGCACTAATAACAGGAACGCAAGAAGGGGTAGGCGAGTTATCCCTACCAAACGCGTTTTCAAGGACAAAACATAACCGGACTACTAACCCATTGAACTCTAAGTAAACTGGAACGCTAACTCCATAGGTCAGGCCCTATGAATGGATGAAGCCAAAAATCTTTAAATGTTAGTTTTTCTGAGTTTTAAGCTGAAATACTTAACGCTGAACGTTGGGCTATATATGAAACTGAAGCTATTGAAAAATGAAGTTTCTATACCAAATAGCATTTTTCAATAGCTTCAGTTTCATATACAGCCCAACGTTCAGCGTTAAGTATTTCAGCTCAAAACTCAGAAAAACTACAACAAGTTTCTTAGTGTTATTTCCCAGCGAAATATGGTCGAACATTTACTACATTTTAAAAAGTTTAAAATAACGAGGAAACTTATACTATACATCAAATTGAAGCCAATGCTATTTCTAAAAACATACGTATAAAACAATATATTTCAATCCGTTGTATTGGAGTAATTTGTTATCGTCCCAAACAAAATATATGGCAGGATGAAAATTAAGTAACTTGAAGCACAGGAGCTACCTGCAAAGACTGGCACTGGCTTCAACCCCCCCCCCCCCCTGAGTTATCGTTCCAGTCTTCTTATTGTTCAATGGGGTAACCCTACCTCCTTGTAACATGCCCTAAATCAAAATATAGTATAATCCGGCTTGAACTGATCCATTTTGCTATATAACAATTGGCCCAATTCCCAAGGCAAAATGGCACAATGGCCAGTCCAAGCCTGAGTATAATACAGTAAAACAAAATAATGGTCCTAAATAATCGCTCTAATAAGGCAAGTTTTATTCTGATAAAATAGCAGCAAACGACATTGTATACTTAACGCACCTCCATTGGCTTGCGTAAAAAAATCTCTAATTGCTTTGCTAATTCTTTATGATATGCTGTACCTGAGCCATGTGTTTCTCTATTGCAAAAAAAAAAGAAGAAATACTCGTAATGTTTGTTAAAAATGGTCGTCTAAATTGGCGTGTGATAAACTTTTACTACACACATCATAAACATTGCTAGAATATTGTTTGTAATTTTTTACAAACATCAAACATAATTTAACGCTACTCTGACTTAAAAGTTTTTAGAACGTTGCATAAAAAAAGTTACTGTTCGTGGCCCAACATTTCGACACTCTGATCTCGTGTTTTCATCACCATGAAAAATATTTGTTGATCGGTTCTGTTTGAGAGTATAAATATGGTAGCTTTCTTCACAACGATCACCACGGATGAAGACGCTATAAAGGATGTTCTCCATTACGTCCGCTTTACCAGCGCGGGCGGAGGAGCGGGATTGAAAGTTGGAAATTTTTAACTTCCATAGCGAATTGAACAATGCACGCACCGCCCACGCGGGTAAAGCGGACGTAATGGAAAACAGCCTTTAATCGGAGTGTCGAAACGTTAAGTCATCAACAGAAACTTTTTAAATCTATGTCGGTTTCTTTACCTGGCTGCGTTGGAAATATATTTGTTTTGCTAACATCTCGTGAACATTGTTGAATTATTGTTTGTAAATTTTAACTGATGTACATGCACATCTTATAAATATAGTTAAATTAACGTTTATCAAATTCACTAATAATTCATGAAATGTCAAAAGAAATTAATATTTTATTTAATAGATCAAACACGAGGAAGAGTGTTTCATCCGATATCCAAACCGAGAAGTGGGTTGAAAAACGAGACCGTAGGCCGAGTTTTCTAACCAACTTCGAGGTGTTTTGGCTTCTCAAACGCATCAGTGTTTAAAAAGAAAATCAAGGTGAAAGTTGACTTAATTTATGTAATTTCTTCCTCGGATATCCAAACCTCCATCTCGGTACTGATTTCCTTTGTGTTTATCTTATGAATTATTAATAATTTGAGAACAATATTTGCAAGTCAGATAAAGAACCGTTACAGTTGCATGATTTACATAAACTTTCGGATCGATTTTTTCAGCATAAACAACGGTTTATATCTTTAAAATTGTTGATAAAGCTGAACATTTAGATGTATGAATTTACGATAAATCACGTGCACATAAAACATTCGTATCCGATTTTCATCTCAGAATAAAGATTGCATGCGTGGCTGCTGGCTGCTTATGTTTTATATTACTGCATATTACTTGCGAACTTTTATTAACATCTTAAACATTCATGCACTAGTTAATTATTATTTCTAATCTTCACTAGCATCATTCGAGCAATGTTTATTTATTTATTTTTCTAAACTTATGTTAATACTTTGACCTTGTTAAGTAGTAGTTAAAATATGAGCGGCCGATCCGCTTTATAGCCATTACAATGGCGAGCCGAAGACGAGCATTATAGATGCCCATAAAGATCGGACGCGAACATTTTAACTTACTTATCAGATTGTAAGTGTGAATGATGAAAACACGGACAAACTATTATTTTGAAAGACAAACTGAAACCTGAGCAAAACGCGAGTTTTCTGCATTTAAAACGTGACTCTTTCGCTGCTAGTGATCTATCACCAATAGACAGCGAGTAGCTCAGCCAATCAGAATGCAGCATTTGTAACAGTCCACTTGTTGGTTTAAACACTAATACATAATGATCGTTACTATAGCGTCATGTAGTTCTGTTTTCCTTTCTTTTATTTTTGTCTTTTTTTGTGATACTAACCTCGTGACTGGGTTTGATATACCAACACTAAGAAGATAGGATTTAAATAAAATAGTCTGCAACAAAAAAAAATTAATAGAAATATTCTAAAAGTAAAATGAAGTAAAGCAACCAATAACCTCATTCAATCGGGCTTAACTTCAGCGATGAGAGGAAGCGCACTAACAGCTTGTTGCACCCAACCTCCCAATTTTTTCCCAAAGTTGGACGAGGGGCGAGATTAGCACACTCACCGGACTCGTCGCATTCAGCCTTTCGCCCGGGTTCGGGGATTAACTATTGATCAATCGTGATCCAATCGGATCAATCAATCAATCAATCAATCAATCAATCAATCAATCAATCAATCAACCAATCAACCAACCAACCAATCAACCAATCAACCAATCAATCAATCAATCAATCAATCAATCAATCAATCAATCAATCAATCAATCAATCAATCAATCAATCAATCAATCAACCAACCAATCCATCCATTAATCAATCAATCAATCAATCAATCAATCAATCAATCAATCAATCAATCAACCAATCAATCACTCCACTACTTCATTTCATTTCCTTTCATGTCATTCCCTTTCCTTTCCTTTCCTTTCATTTCATTTGAACAAATCTGATTTACCTCGTCCTCAGTTATGCCTCCCTTTTTTTCTTCCAATTTTGAGGCAAATTTGTCTGCTAGAGCCACCATCTCCTTCGCCTGAAATATTTAAAGGAATATTATATGAAAATTAATGTTTGTCAATATTTGGAAGAACTCTTAAAATGATGAAGTAACTTCTTATACAGTTTTTCCATATCTCACTTCGTTCTTGAGAAAAAAACATTTGTTTGATATCCAAATAACCCACTGCATGCTTGCGTCACATTACACGAGTTTATTGTAAACTTACCAGTGTGACGTATGCAGTGGGTTATTTGCATAGCAAACAAATCTTATTTTCTCAAGAACGAAGTGAGATATGGAATTTATCAATCTTTCATTTTCATTTATCAATATCGTTTCATATAATGTTTCATATCAAAAACCAACGAATAATTTATAAATACAGAGAAATATTTATATAATCAATATCCATGTCTACACGTTAATTTTTATACTGTAAACATATCCACAATTAATTGTCGGTGTAACCAGACCCCATCCCCCACCCCCAATAAAACAAAAAAACTCTGAGAATGTGATTTGGCCATGCAAAGCTGAGCGCGTGTTCAACAAGCTGTCACGCAAGTTTTCACAGACCTAGGCACATTAGATAAGCGAATATATACTTAAGGTACCCCGCTACGAATTCAAAAGTAAAACTATTAACTCGGGATAAAGTTATATAGTTCTAAAAAACATGGAATTTAGTCATGGACCGGGCAAAGATGTAAGATTGCTATCCAAGATGGCGTCGCAGACTTCACAGCACAAGTTTACGTGTTAATTGCTACACTCTCAGCTCTACTTAACATATACAATACAAGCGTACAGTACAAGCGTAACCGCTGCTACGTAGAAACGTAGCTACAGTTTTATCAGTGAAGAAATGACAAAATATGAAAGTCAACTCGTTATCTTGTTCATGTAGCGTGTAGAGTCTTCCGTTTGACAAGAGCTTGAACTCTATAGATCAAAAGTTTGATTGTACCTTTTCCATTAGAGCATCCAAATCTTTAAACGCCTAAAATAAAACAATTAAAATTATGATGTTCACTGATCTTAAAAAAACAACAAATATTTAAGGTGTATATGACCCGAATTTATTTTGTTTTGCACATTTCAGTTATTTGAATGATTGCGAAAACGATTGTAACGTTCAAAAGCGTTCAGTTTTTCGTGTCAAAATTATGCATCTTTAATAGAAAATTAGTCCGAAGACTGGGTTCTAGTTAAGAAGCGTTGTGCCGTTAGAAGTTAGACAACTGTGAGGAGCCCAAGTATTGTCAAGCGCCAATGGTTGTCAGAAGTATTATGCAGCATTATACGGATGAATTGATGATTTTCCAGTGTACATGTACCGATCTAGATTTTTTCCAGCTTGTAACTGGAAGCATGACACTTTTTGTTTTGTTTTAAATAATCTGTCTTATTAAACAAAACAAACAAACAAACAAACAAACAAACAAACAAACAGATAAAACAAGCACACACACAGACCTTGAAATAAGAGATTCCAGATCTTACTCATACAGTTATTTTTAATATGCCACACAAAAGTTTCACAATCAATTTCCCACATGCACCTGAGTTATTGTCGTGTCTGTTGCTCGAGACTTCTCCTCTAAGTTTCTTTCAATTCCAATTATTCCCGGACCTCTTCTCTGAACCTAACAATGCAATTAATCACAAAATTTAATAACAACAACAAAACTAAAAACTTTCATTGATAATAACTAAACAATGTATTAAATAACGAGCATCCTCGTCGTTGCACTGCACCGCACTGCACCGCACTGCACTGCACTGCACTGCGCTGCGCTGCGCTGCACTGCACTGCACTGGACTGCATTCCACTGCACTGCACTGCACTGAGCTGCGTTGCGCTGTACTGTACTGTACTGTACTGTACTGTACTGTACTGTACTGTACTGTACTGCACTGTACTGCACTGTACTGCATTCTACTGTACTGCATTCTACTGCACTGCATTGTACCGTACCGTACAGTACTGTACTGCACTGCACTGCACTGCACTGCTCTGTACTGCACTGCACTGCGCTGCGCTGCGCTGCGCTGCGCTGCGCTGCGCTGCGCTGCGCTGCACTGCACTCCACTGCACTGCACTGCACTCCACTGCACTCCACTCCACTGCACTCCAGGTAAATGAAAAACGAATAAATGCAACTTCGGTAGTTCATGAATGTCATGGTTGTGGGAATACGTTTGGGGATCCTGTGGCACATATTGTTTTAACCTGTTGTTGGAGCCAAGAACCTAGAGAAAACTTTTGGGAATGGTTAATGGATAGCATGCCAATCGAGTTTTATTCCTGTCTAGTTCAGATGGACGATGACGAGTTGCTTGATGTCCTTCTTGGACGAACTATAACATTAAGTCCTGAATTTTTGGACGACTTTTTGGTACACTCCGCGTACTATATACATCGCTGTGTTACAGTATCAAAATTGATAACTATTGAGTAATAACTTTGTAATATAGAGCCATATTGCAATTGTACTTTATAATTTTTATAATTTAGTTTAGTATAGTTAATTTTAAATTTTCTTTGTAAATTTTATAATTTATCTCTTCCGCATGGGAGGCGAATAAAGAATTTCACTCTACTCTACTCTACTCTACTCTACTCTACTCTACTCTACTCTACTCTACTCTACTCTACTCTACTCTACTCTACTCTACTCTACTCTACTCTACTGCACTGCACTTACTGTACCAGAAGGGAAATACAAAAAAGTGAGAGCAGGCCTACCCTTGTTGGAACAGTTGTCTTTGGTTTTCCTTGTAACCAGGTCCGTTTTTGGAGTTGTTCCTTTAGTACTTTATGAAACTTCACAAAAAAACACAATAAACCCAGAGTTATAGAGTTTGCAACGACAACATTGGCGACACAATAGAACTTTCTTATAAACTAACAATTTTATTACTCCTACTACTACGAATCAAACCGGCAATCTTTTAAATGCTAGCCAGACGCTCTAACCATTTCTTGAATATTATAACTATAAATTCGTGTCCAGTCCAACATAACCCACTGGCGCAGGTAGTTTATGTAGACCTGACAACCCCAACACAAATTCTAACCTAGGAATTGCTGCATAATTTGGACATGACCTGATTACCAATACCCTGGGTGCCAGAGGTTCTTCCACGCTCGCTAAACTAGCCAAATATCCCCTATAATCCCCTGCTAACCCCCCTGCGAGCGTGGAATAACCTCTGGCACCCAGGGTAGATTGCCAAGTGCTTTGCTAGATTCCTAGGTTGAGGTTAGGGTTTTTGTTGAGGGGCTCGCTGGCAAGCAACTTTCAGTCTGGGAGTTCGGCCGAACCTTTATTATAAGGGCATGCCCCCCCCCCCCCCCCCCCCCACACACACACACACAGAAAATATTGAAATCTAGATAGAGTCTCTAAAATACCATTTGCTGCATTTTAGAGTGAAATATTACCTGAAGATTAAAAAACTAATAAAATCATTCTTGATGGAGATGACTGAATGTCTCTACTTAAATTTCACACGATTAAGATGGCGCAATGTGTAAACAGTTTTCCCAAATTAACATGAAACATGAAGGGAAGCCCGAGCCTTAAAACTCTCCATACCACCACTAAGTGTGACAAAGAGAGCATAAAGGTGAGGGAGGGAATGTATAGTAATGGGTCTATCCTAATTTCTCTTAAGTTATTTTTAGATCTCACGGGATAATCCTCGCGCGTAACTCGCAACTTGTCGAGCAGTCGAGAATGGCATTTGGATGTTTATATTTAACAAATAAAACATAAAGCTCCATGCATATGTACTCTTATAAAGGCACGTTTGACGTCATTTGAACACGAAAAAAGTTGAGTAGAGGCACGAGGCGATAGCCGAGTACAAATTACACTTCTTTCGAGTTCAAATGACGTCAAATGTACCTTTATAAGAGTACATATGCACAGGAGCGGTACGTTTTATTTGTTTTATAAAATATGAAGAAGAAGAAAACAAACTAAAAGTAGGATAGTTTTGAAAGTTCGCTAGCTTTTCCCACCAGGTGACGCCATCCTACGCCACTCCACACCATTTTACGTCATTCATGATAAATGCACGGGCCCAGCCAATCAGAGCGTGCGTAGAGGACACAAGCGTTTTAGAAAAGATAAAACTGTTTTTTGTTCAAGAGAAGTCTTGCCTGTCTTCAATTCTTGAGTCAAACCTTTCATGAAACGTCCTTGTAATATAATTCTTTAGTTTTTCTACAAGATGTACTTCATTCACCTAACTAGACCCATAACTATACATTCTCTTTATGCTTTCTTGGTTTGACGACATACTTATTTGGGGTGGAGGAAACATACTGTGCCCTAAGGACTGAGATCCTTCTGAGTGATCCTTTTTAGTGATGACGTGTATTTACAACGTTATATATCTGTTCGTATATATTCTATGATACAACACATATTACCTCAGAATGTCCTCCACTACGAAATGACAACCTAATGTAAGTGAAACTACTTGAGCTAAATGGACCAGGATCTTTATTTGGAGGTGGAGAATGCAAATATATCAACAATTTTGCACTGAAAAATAATTATTTAAAAGATAAAAAAGTTAGTGAGAGCGTTGGCGTAAAGATTTAAATTTTAACATTTTTCTTTTAAAAAAACGGGTGCTGGTGGCACAGTGGATAGTGCACGTGCCGTTCACCTCTGCGAGCCGGGTTAGATTCCTGCACGGTGCAGTTATCTGATTAAAAAAAATTCACTTTGGCCGCATGTGAGAAGAGTGCTTCGACTTTGACTGTACCACACACCACAGGTTTCCTTCGGGTACTCCGGTTTCCTCCTGTAGTAACACTGGACCAATGGGGGTGGGCCCTTACTGGACCTCTGAGGATAACAGTTTAGAAATAACTGATAGAGTTATCCAGTATAAATAAGGTTAGTTTAGTTTAGTTTAGGTATACACAGGAAAAAACTCAGTTCGCAGAAAACACTGCAGCAGTAGACGTAGTATAACTCACAAATTGTATTGTATTCGAAACTGTATTTGGCATGTGCCTTTACACATCTGCACATTTGCGGATTCGATTACTGTTCGACGCAGTTATACTTATTATAGATTAGAAAACCTTGGGCACATATAAGAGAAAATTAGCTTGGAGTTTACCTCTATCAAACAACGCAGGTTTTCTCTGGGTACTCTAGTATTTCTCCTGTAGTAACATGTTCTTTTTTTCACCCACAAATTGCATTGTTGTCAATTCATTGAATGTTTGCATGCATGGTAACTAATTGTAATAAGAAGCAAGAATTTGTGGTATTGCCACGTTTATTATTTTGCTCAATTTAGCAAACTTTTACACTGATAAAAGCCTGAGTCGACAGGGTGAAAGTGGTACCATAAATTCTCGCTTCTTTTGTATTGATTTTGTAGCTACCATTACCAGTAAAATGGTGGTTATTATTAAATAAAGTGATTGCTTTACTATAATCTGAAATGTGTCCATGACACCATTACTTCTATTGAAAAGTATTTCTCCTTTAAATAAAACTTTAAATAAAGTAATGAAAATCACTTCGTAAACCTTTTCATAAATCCAGCAGCATGTTCCTCAGTTTTAGTAACTAATTCAAGAAGCAATCGTATTTTTCTATCCTGTAAAATACAAAATAACATTGATATCAGTTAGAAACCTTGCTTCAAAAAATGAGGAATGTAAATGAAAGGTCGCGGAGGTCGGAGTAGATTTTATCTCCATCCTCTATACATTGGTCGGGCATACGCTGTGCATCTTAGGAAGATGGATAAAAGGACAAAACAGCTTTTGGTGAGACAAAGGAGGAAAAACAGACAATTGTCTAATGATATTAGGCGCTATTCGGAGTGACGAATCACATGCCACCGATGGCGGGTAAGGGCTAGCCTGGGTAAGGGCATGTTCACATAACCGTCTTATCTCGGGGAGGGAGGGGAGTGATCAATAACTTGGGGGCTATAGTCAAAGTGGCCCTGTTTCACTTTCATAATGACCACGCCTTAAATATTTTATGTGCACCTAAATGAGCCTTCCTAGCCTCGTTATGAAGCAAAGATTATTTTGAATTGCAGACACACAAACGAGGCCAGAAAGGCTTATTAAAGAATATTCAAATTAGTCATTATTATGAAAGTGGTCTATTTAAAAACCTGCGACTAGCATCGCAAAAGCACTAAATATCGCAGGGTCGCGGGTTTGATTCCAGCGAGAAGGCCTTGGTCTTAAAACATAATATATACTGTATTCTAACAATTCTAATTTATTGATTTTCCTCTACTGTACTGTACTGTATTTACAGTAAAATAGAGTTGTGTTTTAAAGGAAGCAAATTAAAGTACCTGACTGATGAATTACAAGTGGTAAATTATTCCATAAATTTGAACAAAGTGATTAAAAAAAGAATCTCTGAACAGTGATGTACAAAAACGATGAACTAGACAAAGATATAAATTAAAAACAGAGGTTCCAGCCTCCATATTCTAGGGCGGTGCCCACCCCTGTTAGGGCTACATCCCTCTTTGAGGTGGGCGATGGGGTTGCTATAGTACATCCCTCTTTTGCTGCTGAATAGCAGAAGAAAGATTTGTGTCAACTTTTTGTAGCGCGATTGACTTTTTGCGATCAATGACTGTGCAACACTGCATATCGTACAGGCATTGGGGGTCTATATTTGTGCTCCCTGCCGTTGCACAGTTGTGTGGGGGTCTCTGTATAGGGGATTTTGCTGCCGTACAGTTGTTGGGGACTGTAATTTTGTGCTTGCCTGCTCTGCTGCCGTACAGTCATTGGGTGACTGTATTTGTGCTTGCCTGCTGTCGTACAGTCAGTTGGGGACTGTATTTGTGCTTTGGGCTGCTTTAGGTTTCTTGTGTCTGACTAGGGAAGGCTTTACCCCATGGGTTTGTATGTTGTGTTTTCACGCCAGTACTTCTGGTCTGTCTGTCGGGTATTGTCTGTCGGGTATTGTAATGTGTTGTAGTGTGTGCTCAACTGTTCATAATATGTGCTGCCGCACCCGTACATCGGGTTTGTTCCCCATCTACTCTGGGTGATAATGTATGTAGGGTGTGTTCTTGGCTGCTCCAGGCAGATGTGCTGTATTGTGCTGTACTATGTTGTTGTGTGTGCTTAACTGTTGGTAGAACGTGTTGCTGCACCCCAGTCCTTTTCGTTTGACGCGTGCGATCGCACGCACACGTGTTGGCACACACGTGAACCCAACTGCGCGTGCTGTTTATCGCACGCGTGAAAGGCCATGTTCAATTGTTCATTCACATTGCAATTGTGAAAATGTGTGAAAGTTTCAGTAATATGTCACATCTCACAACGTAACGTAAGGTCTCACAACGTAACGGAAGGTATCACAACGCAACAGAAGGTGTCACAACGCAACGTAAGGTCTCACAACGTGACGTAAGGTCTCACAACGTAGCGTAAGGTCTCACAAGGTAGCCTAAGGTCTCACAAGGTAACGGAAGGTGTCATAACGTAACGGAAGGTGTCACAACGCAACGGAAGGTGTCACAACGTAACGCAAGATCTCACAACGTAACGCAAGATCTCACAACGAAGGTCTTTGCAATCTAATGTATATCGTCTTTAAGCGTAGGCGACTGTAACAGTTTTCACAGCGAAGTACGTTTTACATTTTACAACTTAACTAATGCGTTAAATCGAAAGATAATGTCTTACAATGAATATCAAGCATGTAAGCAACGCAGCTTTCTTTTTCGGATGTGTAGGAAATATAAAAGTTAGGTTCATATTTCTGTGCCATAATTGATAATTTTAAACGCACGTGCGATTCGCACGCGCAAAATTATTTACGCGTGTGAATTATCGCACACGTGTAATTTTGCTCCCGAAAAGGACTGCACCCGTACATCAGGTTGTTCCCCAGCTACTCTGGGTGATAGCGTAATATG
This sequence comes from Paragorgia papillata, assembly GCA_035771165.1. NCBI lineage: Eukaryota > Metazoa > Cnidaria > Anthozoa > Scleralcyonacea > Coralliidae > Paragorgia > Paragorgia papillata. The sequence continues at coordinate 1,587,887 of JAWNZC010000229.1, forward strand.
TAGGGTGTGTTCTTGGCTACTCCAAGCAAATGTGCTGTTTTGTCTCGTAATAATTATGTCATGATAGCGTACGCTTAACTGTTGGTAGTATATGTTGCCACACCCGTACATAGGGTCTGTTCCCCAGCTACTCTGGGTGATAACTTATGTAAGGTGTGTTCTTGGCTGCTCCAAGTAAATGTGCTGTAATGTGTAGTAGCATGTGCTCAGCTGTTGGTACTATGTGTTGTCGCACCCGTACATTGGGTTTGTTCCCCGGCTACTCTGGGAGAAAATATCGTGCTGTAATGTGTAGTAGCATGTGCCCTTTAACAGTACTGTCCAGCTACTCCAGATAATGCTTAGTGCAATTTAAGTTTATTGGGCTCTTCAGCTGCTCCTATAAGGTCCGGCTTGTTGCTTGCTGTCTTTCGCTTTGTGCCTTGTCTACCTGCTCTGGCAGGGGCCTGTTTGAATTTCTTTCATTGCAGGAGTGGGCCTTTTCTTCTGGCTTTGCGTACAGGTTACATTCATTGATGGTCACCTGGATGTTCGTTATTCAATTGCAGCTTCCATCATTTCTCTGTTGGTTGGGCCCTGATGGCTTTCTTAGGTCCAGCCGTCCAGGTCAGTATGGTAATTTCAGAACCATTGATTATCATTTGGTAAGTTACTTCTCCATTTTATGTGTGACAGTAGTTCTGTTAGGAGAGGGTAATTCTTGGCAACATTGCTACATTTAGGCTTGCCTGGAGCTGCTCTACCTATAAGACCGCTCCTGTCTTGGTGGATCACCTGTTCCTGTAAACTGTTCCTCAGCTATTAGGGCAAACCCTCTCCAATGGAGCTACACCCTCCAAAGGTCATAGTGGTTTACACTACTGTATCCTTGTTAAGGCACACTAGTATGGGTACAGTAAATAATGGCATAGTGACAAGCCCTATATGCTTCTGGACATTGCAGGATTGTTAATGTTCTTTTGGATTAATGTCACTTATGACTTTTTGGGCACCTACGGTAGTTTTGGAGCCCAAACCAGTGTACCAGTGTCTCAATGCTCCTGGATATGGCCCTGACCAATTGAATTCCATGATAAGACCTTCTCTTCCACAGAGGTTCTTTTGGAGATTTTAGAGATCTTAAAGGTCATCAGAAATGTGTTGGAATCTGATGATGTGTGGGATGGCCCCAAAAAACACATGATTTTTGCCCAAAACATTCACAAATCCATCTGCATTCCTAAACGTTTTTGGCTGAAAAATTCAAAAGTGGTAAATGGACCAATCATATTTCAGTGATCAGTGTCACTTTCAAAGGCTAAGGAATGCAGATGGATTTGTTAATGTTTTGGGTGGAAATCATGACATGTTTTTCTTGTGCCATGTCGCGCATCATCAGTTTTGGTAATAATGACACATGTCCAAATTATGATCTCTGAAATCTCTGATCTCTGGAAAAACCTCTGCTGAGGAGGGAGCACCCTGGGCCAGTCTGCATTCTAAGGGCCTTCCGCCACAGATCTGTGGTGGGGAGAGAGACCAGGAAACTCCCACCAAGGTGCTTTTGGCGCACACGGACACATGAAAGCTTTGCTTGGTGGGTGATTTGGTGTAAAATGAGAAATTTGTTTTAGGAAAATAGCCCTCTGGGAATACAGGGGTAGGAAATGGCCAAATGAGTTTGTTGTGAACTTGGCCAGTCACCCGCCATGTTGAAAACCGCATGTTTAAAGGTCTGGGCTATTTGCCGTGGTGGAAGGCATGTGAATCATTTGGCGGATAGAGTTTCTCACCAAAAATATTGGTGGGAATATGTGGCGGGGCAAAATTATGGAATGCAGTATGGACCCTGAGTAGAAGGTTGTGTAGCCAGTTAAGCCACAAGCCCATACTGGAAAGTTCCTTTTCCATACACCATAGATTTTATGCCAGCAATTTTGTGTCCAAAATACTGCGCCACCGTGGCGCGCTCAAGAGGTGTAATACGCCGTTACGTCAACCACAATACCTCCTAAAATACCTTTATACTGACAAGCTAAAAATTAGTAAATACGCCACGCTAACTGAAATAGTGAAATTTGTTGACTTTACACCACGCCAAAGCAAGTACGCTAAATTTTTTACACCAAAATTTGGCGTAAGCTCTGTTGCGCCACGCCAAATATATTTGGCACAACATACAAACTTTCCAGCTTGGCCACAAGCCATCTTACAACAACTCTGTATTAAAAGCTTGTATACTATAACCATTTGCATTGTGTGTCTATAAGTACTGTACTGTACCTGCTGTTCCTCATCTTCCCAAAGCAAACAATGTGTTGTTAAAATTAAGTTGCCACAATCAAAATTTGTCTAGTAAAAAATGTAAATAAAATATAAAAATGCAAGAATTAACCTTTTTATATAACGGGAAAATGGGGAATATATATTTTAATAACTATATGTACAGGTAATTTCATTTTCACACTTACTTTATTCTCTCCATCATAAATTCTTATTCCATTTTGTTGAATGATATGACTCTCTTCAGGCTGGAGTTGTGCATTACTAACGACCCAGGAAAACCTGTCCATTGAATTCTAGGTTGTTGAACTCAATAATCATTCATATTTCTTTATTATTCTCCAATTTCATAAATTAAAATTGAAATTAAACTTGGTTGATCCAGCTGAGCCTTCACTTTCTTGTACAGTGGACTCTTATTCAAGACACAATAATCAGGTTACTTCAAGTACTAAACAAAGTGGAGAAAATCTTGGAAAGATTTGAAAGTGAATGTCTTGCATACGTTGGGCATTTTCTACGAAAAAATGGAATCCGACCAAATCGGTTAGTAGAATTTTAAGAATACTAAACTATAGAACATTAATAATGCAACAACTTTCTCGGTTCATGCACTTGAAGTTTGATACTAATAAAAAGATATACACTGATACACATACATGTACTGACGCCTAATATAAAACTATTAAGGATGGCTTCATTTATTAAACTTGCAATGTATTTAAAAATAGCAAAGCTAATGTCATTGAGATAAGTCTATAACAGGCCCATGACCCACTAGATAAACTGAACATTTATAAGTAAAAGTTGCATGACATGAGTACTGTACTTAGATATTTTTTATATATGCACTTATACTGTAATTTATGTATTTTGTATAATTATTAATGTAAATGTGTTCCATTTGGAAACGAATTTAATGGATTTTTCTTCAAAGTATTCCAACACCATCTTGTTCAGCGTCAAACTGTGTGCCAAACTGCTCTGAGACTGGGCACCACATCTCTTGCATGTACAATCTTGGACAAAATTGTTGGGCCAGTTTGCCGATTTTGCCGATTTTCGCAAAGTGTCCCAAGCACTTTTGTCCAGGATTGTCTGAAAATGACGAATTAAACAAAATCGAAGAAAAAAACAATTTGGGGCCGGCGATTCTGCGCAGTTTGCTCGAAAATGACATAAATACGCTCCCACGTGCATGAACAACAAATTGTTTGAGGGGTATAGAAGGTTTGGTGAATATGTAAATTAAATAGAGCTCTCGTGCGGGTGGTACCGGTGCGGGTGGGAACTCTGCAGAGACTCTGCTCCAGTGATCCCTTCCCCATTGAGGGGGTAAGGGGGAGCAGAGATGGGGGCTCTTTTATTAAACTGTATATATTTTGCAATGTTACAAAGTTAAAAAGCTGTGTTTTATTGAAAAATCATAAACTCGTCATTTTCAGACAATCCTGGAGAAAATTGTTGGGCCAGTTTGCCGATTTTGCCGATTTTCGCAAAGTGTCCCAAGCACTTTTGTCCAGGATTGTAGGTACATGTATTTATATCCATGGTCCCTACCATTCCTCTCTCCCCTCGACCCAGGGTCCTGTGGGACTAAAGGTCAACAAAAATAAATTCTCCACTCCCTGGCAGTGCTCGGTCACATTTTCTTAGGGGTTGCTCAGGGGGGGGGGGAGATGGAGTCAGATCTGATGGTTACATTGAGAATTAAAGCATCTAGTATTAGAAATATGTACTAACCAAGAGACAGTTTTTTGATGCCTTACCATTATGTTATCGTTGGAAAATGAAAAGTTGCCATTGTACTGTTCCTGTTGGGAACAATTTACCGTGGCTGTTAAAACTTTTTTTCTTCTTTATATATATATATATATATATATATATATTATAGATTGTTGGTTTGTTTCTTGGATTTTTTGTTTGTTTTAATTTGTTTATATAATTTTAAGAACTATATACAAGAAGGATTTTTTAAGAAACTTTTTCATCCCAGCTTTTTGTAAATAATATTTTTATTCTTTTCCAGCTGTATTCCATTCCATATTATCAGACATTACCCTAAAAAAATGTACACAAAAAGAATCCTTTGTTTTTGGGAATTGCACGAAAATTTAAACTGATCCGTTGTAACAAAGAAATATTTACAGCGGACCTAACTATACTGTATTTGCTACAATAGCTATGGTGCGAGAATAGTTTCGTATGCTGCAACACGTTACATATACATTATATATTATATTTGACGTACTGTAGCAGTACCTTCAACCCAGCTGAGTCTCAGCAACTCAATGGTGAAAGTGTCTCACCAGCAATGGAAGGTTGTGGGTTTGAGAGTTTTTTTTTTTTTTACAATATAAAAAAGATAAAGGACTGGGGGCTAATCATCCTTACTCGCAGCCAGTGGCTTTGCAATTGCAGATCAACGTGGCCGTGTTGAGGCATACAGTATCAAAGGCGCTCCAGGCAGCCGCCATACTACACAGTTCAGACCAAGGATCACAGCTAAGCAAGGGGGGCTGCCCCCCCCCCCCCAATCGTCACCAGGACTGTATTTGAGTGCGAAATTCGATAAGAAATGTGTCGGGGGTGTAGAATAATTAATGTCCATTGAATCAGACATACTTTCAAACCTGACACTGAAAGTTTGGTCTATCGATTTCACATTGCTGCTCCCAGAAGACTCTCTCCTCCGCAGAGGCTTCTATTCGCAGGTGCACGGGCAATCGTAAAGCGCGCGGAGAACGTCGGGAACTTTCCCTCTTCCCATCATTCCTCGCGTGTCTTCTCCGCCTCCGAGGAGTCCGAGCCTGTGCGGAGGAGAGAATCCCAGAAGATGGAATTTCCAGTGACTATTTACTTAATATAATTAAATATGAACTATTAGTATTAATGCCATTAAATTCGGTTTCTCAGAGTTCCTAAGGAAAATTGAAGATATTTTTCCGTGTTAACATCGCCATGTCCCGTTCGCCTGACGATAGCTAACTGAATTTTCGTAAAAAATGTTCCTGAAAACTCAGGAAATGGCATTGTAGAAAGTTTGAGATTTCAAAATTTTCCGGGGGAGCATGCCCCCCGGACCCCCCTAAATCTCGCCCTCGGCCCTCCCAATATGCCAGTCCTGCCGGCGCCACTGCAGTTAAGATGTTAGGTGGTGATTTTATGGAGGGAGGAAAACCGGAAAACCCGGCGAAAAAACCTCGAAGCACAGAAGAGATCAACAACTCTACTCACATGAATTACAAGCTCGACAACGGGGTCATTCCCAAGCGGTCACCCATCCAAGCACTACCCAGTGGCGTGCGGTCATGTAAGCGCAGGCAAGCGGCACTTGCCTAAACATTTTTACTATTAAAATGAAGAATTTCTGGAGCAATCTCTGAACAAAATTAGTCTTAATTGTTCGCTTCTATATAAACAATATCAAACTAAATCTTCTGCCTTTACCAACATGCAGGCCACCGTTTATACGCGATTTAATGTCGTGCTTGCATAAGACTTGTTAGTGTTTGCAGATTGTTCTAGATGTTTTGTTTAGGAAGAGTCAGTGGATTAAGAAGTTAAAATCAACGATTGCGCATGCGCTAATTTAGGTTTGGAAGCCTTCCAATTCGACGAATATAGAGCAAAAGAAAGCGGCGCTTCTAAGGGGCACCGCTTGATAGCTGATTTGCCAACACACACGTGTGGTACGACGAACATGGCTCTGGGCCCCTTAGGAATGACACGCACGCAGGACAGCACGATTCGGGTTTTCCCTTTCAAACAGGGGAAATATAGGTCGTTTTAAACCATATATATATATATATATATATATATATATATATATACATTGTACATCATTTAAAATTCAGAAATAAAGTTATGAAGGGCAAGTCGCTGGTGATATTGTTGGTGAATTGCGCAGCAACCTTAACCAAAAGGTAATGTTCATATAAAACTAGTTATTACACTTATTTGTAGCCTGCGAATTGCATGAACTATAGTCTACAGAAATATTCAAATCCCGTAAACGTGCGGTATGACTAATATATGACAGACTTATTGTGCAATTCTATTGCTGAAATAAATGAAAGAATCACTAAAAATACACGAAACTAAACATCACTGTTTATTCTCGGATAATCTAGAAGATGCAAAACACGTTTTGCTGTGCATTATAAGACAAGACATAGGGGTTTCAAACTAAAAAATGTTCTCCCTAGAGGGGTTCGCTTTCCTATCACTAATTTTGGTCACCGCATGCCACTGGTACTAACCCCGTCTAACCGGGTTTAACGTTTTGGTGAGAGGCAGCGCGCTAACAGAACACGTCACCCGTGTTTCCCTAATATAGCTTAAAGAACATTTACACACAACGTTGTATACATATGAGTTACGTTGAGAGACTTTTTACAGTACGTTGATTACGTTGTAAGACTTTGCGAAACGCGTTAGGAGGCCGTTAAGTCACATTGTGAGACCTTCTTGCCTGTATGTTACGTTGTGAGACCTTACGTTACGTTGTGAGACCTTACGTTACGTTGTGAGACCTTACGTTACGTTGTGAGACCTTACGTTACGTTGTGAGACCTTACGTTACGTTGTGAGATCTTACGTTACGTTGTGAGACCTTACGTTACGTTGTGAGACCTTACGTTACGTTGTGAGACCTTACGTTACGTTGTGAGACCTTACGTTACGTTGTGAGACCTTACGTTACGTTGTGAGACCTTACGTTACGTTGTGAGACCTTACGTTACGTTGAGAGACGTTACGTTACATTTTGAGACCTTATAGTAATACAGTGTACCTTACGGTGTGAGACCCTATATGTTACATGTACGTCGTGAGACTTTACGTTACGTTGCGAGATCTTTCGTTACGTTGTGATACCGTACGTTACTTTGTGAGACGTTACGTTGTAAAGGACTGGGAGCCAATATCCTTACTCGCAGCCGGCAGCCCGGCAGCGGCTGAATTACGAAGGACGAAGATCAACGTGGCCGTGTCGAGGCATATCAAAGGCGCTTCAGGCAGCCACAGCTAAGATGTAGGTGTTGATTTTACGGAGGGAGAAAAACCGGAGAACCCGGCGAAAAACCCTCGAAGCACAGGAGAGATCAACCACAACTCTACTCACAAGAGTTCCAAGCACGACAACGGGGTACTCCCAAGCGATCACCCATCTAAGTACTAACCCCGTCTAACTGGGCTTAACTTTTGGTGAGATCGACAGTGCGCTAACATGCAGCACACGCCACCCATATACGCTGGCACTGGTGAAATGGCGCTTCTTTTCTACATGATTAAATTACGACACGACACCCAATCAATTTTAATTTTTCTATTTAATAGTATTTTAATTTAATAATATCTTCTAAACATGATTGTGTTTAATGCAAACGCAATCGAGGATGCGGATAAAATAACCTACTGTGATAAAACCCGACAGTCAGTGGCTGTGGATTTGCAAAATTATTTGTCAGTTAATATTTTGAATACGTCACTAAAAATTTAATTCATGTATGTGCAGGTCAAGGAAATGTTTGGTCTGATGTTTGAGATTCCTTCAGATACCTTGAGGTACATGAAATGAAAAGAAAGCGTAATTATATCTGAATGAATACATATTAAGATGTTTCTGAGAATCTGCTGTAATACTTTTCCAAATCTCAAATGGGTCAAGGATGACTGGAGAAGTTTCCACGGTCACAAGTAATTATAATAATTTATTTAAACAATTTGATTTTTATACGGCCATATATATAGTACATACAGTACAGTATGGACTGCAAAGGATTCAATAGATACTGATGCCATTGCACAGTGGACTAATTGCACATGCACAATGGATATCTGAGAAGCTTTTTTTGTAATAATTTATTTATTTGTTTGTTAAGTTTATTAAATAAAACATGATCATTTCAATGTACTTTACGTTTATTTTCAGTAACAAAAACAATAAAATAATTCTGGTAGAGCTGCGTACAAAAGTGATGATCATGTAATATATTATACAGTCTTGCATGATGAGGAATGTTGCATCAGGATATCCAAACACTGAGACGTTTGTTAAAAACTTAGGCAAGGTGTTTGGATATACTGATGAAGCACTTTTCCGAGTGTTTGATATAACATCTCAAACAAATCAGTATTTTAAGAAAAAATCGAAGTTAAGTGTTTGAATGCTTAATTTATGTAATAACATGACTTGAGGGAAATTAGCGATTAAATTGCCCGCAGCCGAGGGAAGGTTTGTGAAAACCTTTTACAAATCTTCCCGAGGCAAAGGGGAAATTTAATCGCTAATTTCCCGAAAAGTCATGTTGTTAGTTTGTAATATTATGATCGCCGAGGAAAACTTTGAGAATCTTGCCGACAGGAAATTTATACAGTTGATCAGAGACGTTGCATCTTATTTTCCCGTGCATGTTGGTGAGGGAAAATATATGCAAGCGGGAAATTTAGAAGAAGACAAAGGATTTCTTTGTCTTCTAATTTTCCCTCATCAACATACATGCACGGGAAAATTAGAAGACAAAGGAAAAATTTCCCTCTTGCATGAGCAATGAGGGAAATACGAGGTTTACATTCCCTTGGAGAACAAAAGAATCCGAGGCGATCATGGTATTACTTATAATAATTTCTTCTTCCGATCAGGCTAAACATGCACAGACACGCGGTGTGTGTTCCTTTGTGTTTTTCTCATGTGTGTTTGAGATAGATAATAAATTGGCCAACTGAAAACCACAGTTGAACTAAAAGAAAAACCTAGCTGACGAGTTCATGGAAGTGGTGGCCTATTTATCAGTAATGATCCAGCTCTATCAAAACCTAAACCTGGCCCTCAGATAACATCTTTTACTTGATGTGTTAATTTTGTTATACCTTTGATTTCTTTATACATGATCAATAAACCACGTTTTACTGTACAGATTGTCAGACCTGTGTTTTTTGTTATTTAAAGGAATGGATATATGGCTTGTCTTGCACACAAGAAGAAGAGAGAGAACGCATAATGAAGTTTGTTTACAAAAAGGATGCAAAATCAGCATTGGTACATCTATTTTTATGCCATTTATTTTTATGTCCAAACAGTGAAATAAGAGTAGCGTGCTATAGGCAGTGTAGAAACAACAATCAAAATATAGTAAGGTTTGATGTACTGCCGAAATAGAGAACGTAGGACGCTCAAAACGTTAGACTCCTACGTTCTCTGTTTCAGCAGTATATCTACTATATGTCGATTGTTATTTTTATGTCACTGTGACGTAGTTACTAAAACTAGGAACGATCTCATCTAAAACTATACCTAAAGTTTTGGCATAAAGCTATCTTAATTGACCTAAAACGACCTAAAACGATTGCCATCAAACATTTGTACATATATTATAAGTATTATTGGGCATTTCACTCGATTACATAACATGTTCTAAGGATTTTGGGTGAAGGAAAATTCGAGTGTAGAATATATACATTTTAAGACCAAACCGGGACCAGTTGCAAAAAATGCAACTACACAGGCCTTCCGGCAGGAATTGAACCCACGACCTTGCGATTCTAGTGCAATGCTCTGACCACTGAGCCACGGAGGGCGTTGCCGAGAGCTTGATCGAGAGTTCCGGTATATATAATAAGGTGGTAATGCCAGGAGAGAATTGGGTATATTATAAATAATATTGGGCATTTGATTTGTACATATATACCACCGAAAAAGTAATTTGCTCACGTTGCGATGCCACCTGTGCATGTCCAACTGTACAGCCGGAAAAAAGATGTATAATCTATGGATATCAATATTTGGGTTGTGGGGTTTAACCAACGGGGAGTGTGGTCGTTTTAGGCTTACTTTTCGGTGGCTGTTGGCTGTGGTTATTGTATGTTATTTTATTTGAGACTTTAAATGCGTTAGCCAATTCAGATTTGGTGACAAATGTTTTAGGCCGTTTTAGGACAATTTAGATCGATGGTTTTATGTCGTAACTTTAGATTTGTTTTAGACCCCGTTTACACGATGCCGGTACAATTTGAAAACGGAACAAAATCATGCCGTTTAGGCCTTGCGTTTACACGATACCGGCACAAAAATGACATGAAAACGGCACAAAATGAAGACGGGTTCCTTGACGGCATGAAATGAAAACGGAACACTAACCGGTATCGTGTAAACGCCCGTGCCGTGACAGTTTGATGCGGTAATCACGATATATACGACCACAGTATTCGGGTCAGCAGTATTCACAAAGTCTTCTCAATTCTCTTGGAAGAGAATAGTCACATGCTAATCCGTCATTATAGAGACTTTAAGATGCTAGGACGACGACGGCGGTTAAAACGCAAGATAAGTTTTACAATTTAAAGAAGTCACGGTTAACTAACTATTATATTTGGTATTTGAAGCTAGTTTGGTGACTTCCAAAACGCCCCAGTATTGCTAAAATGATTGTGGTGTCCGTATTGAAGTCAATCTCAAGCAACAGTTCTCATCTTTTGGCCGTTGACGTCGTCCTGAAAACGTGAAAATGCTCGAAGTGGCGTTGTAGAAAGAACGAGGACGGTGTTGAGATTACTCTTGGGACTAAAAATTATTCATTTTCTTTGTTTTGAAAAAATAATTCTTTTGTTTAGAGGACGTCGTCGTTGAGGTTGACGTCGTAGATCTTAAAGTCCCTTATATTATACCGGCACCGTGTAAACGCAAGACTTTTTGGCCTGTATTTACACACCGGCATGATTTTGTTCCGTTTTCAAATTGAACATCAGCATCGTGTAAATGGGGTCTCAAATCGTTTATTGTTTAATTAGTAACTACAAACAGTACGCGTTTACATGGCTTATGTAAACAAAAATATAGCCCTACCGAGGTTACCCATAGCAACCTGATATATGTAGGGTAATCCTACCCCAGAATTTTGGAGAGATTTTTTTTGTTTTTCCTTCATGGATTATTAACTCGGTGTTAACTGATCAGAGTAAAATTTGAAAAAGTTTTCCATGGAAAGGGGCAAGTCACTGATTTTAATTTTGCGGTCAGTTAAGAAAAGATGGTACAGGCTAAATTTGTCCAACTTTTTCTGCCATGGTTAATTTTGGTGAGGATTATGGCTATTCATCTTATGATACACCCACATTTCATTGTTCTAACCGACAGACGCATTAAATCTTTTATTCACTGATTTTCACTGATTAGTATGATAAATGGAATTTTGAATATTTTTTGAATGAAAAAAAGAATGTGATTTAAAATGGTTATCACACTCTTTTTGAATGAAAAAAAGAATGTGATTTAAAATGGTTATCACACTCTTTTTGAATGAACAAAAGAATGTGATTTAAAATGGTTATCACACTCTTTTTGAATGAAAAAAAGAATGTGATTTAAAATGGTTATCACACTCTTTTTGAATGAACAAAAGAATGTGATTTAAAATGGTTATCACACTCTTTTTGAATGAAAAAAAGAATGTGATTTAAAATGGTTATCACACTCTTTTTGAATGAAAAACAGAATGTGATTTAAAATGGTTATCACACTCTTTTGAATGAAAAACAGAATGTGATTTAAAATGGTTTAAAATATCACGGTCACCTCGGTTTTCATTGTTTCCACACGCACATTTAATATCGAAATAACCCGATGCATAAAGATGAGGTACGATTAGTAACTAATCATACCTAATCTTTATGCACAAGGTACGATTCCCGTGAATTTGCAATAGGCAACATCATTGCCCAATGCAACGGGACCTTGCCTAAAACATTTCGAGTAGAGTACACTGGTGGCGCCCCCAATCGAGAAGTAGAGACAAGTGTTTGCCTATCTCGAAGTAGGTTCGCTGAACCCGCTTGTAGCGGCAGCGCCCTAAACGAAAGGCAAACTTTCATTGTGTAACTGGTTTGTTTTCTCAAGAATTTATTACAGTTTGCCTAGAACATAAAATGTGGGACTAATACTAAATCAATGCGCATGTCTATACACTGTTGTTGTTTTTATAGACAACGATCTAATACTAGTTTATGTGCGTGAATTTGCATTAGATCAATGGTAACAATTGAACCGATCATATACATGTATTGTTATTTAAAAGCGCTTGTAATATATTTACAGATATAGATATATAAATGGCGATTGCATTTCAAATAAAGATAGTTACCGTAAAAAATTGCCAGCCTTTACACACACGATACATGGCCACGTTTGCATGTCGGTTTTATGCCAGATACATTCCCTCGGGCTTCGCCCTCGGGACTTTTACTCTCCTTCTTCCTCGGTAACCGTAATATTACAAAGTGATAGCATAACATATTGGTTGATTAGTGATTAAATGTCCCTCAAGCCTCGGGAGGTTTAGTAAAAGTCCTAACTAAACCTCCCTCGGCTTTCGGGTACATTTAATCACTAATAAACCTAGTGACCGAAACCGAGGTCACTACGCTGGTTATTAACCCCGAGGGCCGCAGGCCCGAGGGTAATAACCAGCGTAGTGACCGAGGTTAAGGTCACTAACCGACTTAGGGGGCTTTCCATTTACACGGTTAGACCGGTCAGTCCGGTTAAATGGAACACGATTCGTTTGAGACTTAGGACGGTCAGACTGGAAAATTTGGTCCTAATCAAAAGCAAGTCCATTCTGGCCGGACTGACCGGTCTAACCTTGTCAATTGGAAAGCGCCCTAAGTTTATTCATGACACAGACGATATTCGTCGTTATTTAACAAAAAAATGGTATTCTAAACGTAGTTTTAAAGCGATATAGTAGGTCATTTAATATGCAAGGTGAATAACCTATATATTAACCGCGGCACATCAAAGATAATTTATGCATGAATAAACTAAGTTATGCTATTACTTATAATAATTACCAGAGCAACAATGAGGCTTAATTATATGAGCGGTCATTATTATTACTTATGTTGTGCAGTATACAGCCATTTACTCTATCCTTCAATATATAAAATCATTATTTTGTGACTCCTTTTTTAAGGTTGGTCGTCTTCTGTTAAGAAAAGTAATAACAGAACATACAGGCATTCCTTATTCAGAACTAAAGCTTGGCAGAACTGAAAAAGGCAAACCCTACCTAGTGAGTTTTCATATAAAGTTGGATATATTGAGTAATATCTTATAATTGAATGGTTTGACTGATAATATGACCGGGTATTTTACAAGTCAGTTTTGGATCGGTACTATCGGTCAAATTCCAATCTTGCTGAACGCCCCTTCCCCACAAAGTTTTCAGTCTTCTCATGGTAAAGGCCCTTTGTAAAGCAAAAGTTTCACTAAATTGGACACTATTCCATAGTGGCGTAGCTAGAGGGCCCCAGGAGGAGCCCAGGAGGGTGCTCGCTCCACCCCCCCCCCCCCCCAACGCCTTCACATGGATGTTTGTCGGAAAATGCTTGTCGTTGTCGGAAAATTTGGATGCCGGAAAAGCTTTTGATCAGAACATTGTTAACCTGTTTTAAATTGTAGGTAATAACTATCCACTTTTCTATGAAAAAGTATTGGAGTTGATAATAACATAAAAATTTCGAAACTTGTTACACGGGTCCAAAAATACAGTTTCCATTTAACAATATAACAATTTGTTTGCGTTGTATAATTGTAAGGTCTTTCCTGATGAAATTCGATAGTTGTGACAAAAGATTTTAAAATCTCGATGGGAGTCTTTAGATAAAACCTATAATTTCTCTCACGCAATCTTTCGTTGTCGGTTCATACGCATTTCATTTGTAGCACAAGTCACTATAACCATGCCCATTAGCCATAATGCCCATTTTGTCGGAAAATTTGAAGCTTGATAAACTGAGCGTTTTTCTAGAGATTGTTTTGTTAATTAAATCTAATTTGAGATTTCTCATTCATATAGTTGGGTCCAAGAACTAGTAATTTCCATTTCAATGTTTCTCATCAGGTGCGAAAACACGAGTGACAAACACGATTACAAAAATATGAACAAAAATAGTTATTTTCCATAATGGTTTTCTAGTTGCTATTAATATGTCTTGAATTACAAACTGTATCATATGTGTTTTTTTCATAGGGAGATTATGTGGTTTTGGCAGCCGAGTCTTATATTACTGGTAACTCCTATATTTTACTCAAACTGCAGACTATAGATTCACTTTATGACTGCTTATTTGAGTTTGGTTTTTGTTTTTAAGTTGGAATCGATGTTATGAAGACAGAAATTAAAGGTTTGAAAATCTTGTGCACATCTTTATCTTTTCAAGAATTTATACAGCAGCTTAATACAATGCAGTAGTTCTGTCTGGATATAATCTCTATCTTGTTTTTGCTTCATCTGCCTACCTACCTACCTGCCTGTCTGTCTTTCTGTCTGTCTTCTATTTAGATTGTGCGTCATACAAAGGAAATAGAGATATAATTCTGCAAACATAATTTAGCATGTCTCTCTTAAATTACGTCATTTTGTTTCAGGCAACCAATCAATCAGTGATTTTTTTCATACTATGAGACAGCTATTTACATCATATGAATGGCAAACTATAACAAAACAACCCACAGAAAGAAAACAGTTACAAATGTTTCTAAGGCATTGGGTATGGATATACTATTCATAACTTTAATTATTACCTCGCATAATAACTGCATTTTAATCAATTTTACTGATTCCTGATTGGCTAATACCATCAAAATTAAACTAATTAATTTTACTAGAGGTAGGAAAAGATATCACATTTCCGGCAACTTCTACCGTAAAGAATGTCAAAACAAGACAAGTGCTAAGAATATTGCCCTTGAAACAAGCTATAATAAATATTAACTTAAATAGTGTAAAAACTGATGTTCTTAAAATTAAATCTGGATCTACAGTGTAGTAAGATTTACCCTGGTCCCAGAGGTTCTACGCCGCCCGCTCCCCCCCCCCTCCCCGAATGCTGAATTATGTTGTAGTAATCTAAACCCCCCTAGCGATTTCTTAGCCAATCAGAAAATGGGGTCAATATCTGACCCTAGCGACTTCATTGGCTCGGAGCGATCAAAGAAACGGCTAGTTCGACCAGAGGTTCTCTCGCCGCTTTCAGCATTCAGGGGGGGGGGGGGGGGGGGGGGGGGGGGGGGGGGGGGGGGGGGGAGCGGGAGGCGTAGAACCTCTGGGACCAGTGTAAGTAAGATTAAAAACAACAACTCGCACAAGGGGTTTAGTCTTTTTACAGAACTGACTCTTTTACAGAACAGTATAATTATAAATAAAATAAATAAATAAACAAACAAACAAACAAACAGACAAATAAGTAAATAAATAAATAACTGAGTATAAGAATTAAGGTAAATTTATGGAAATGTTATTAACCCTTAGATTACCAGGGGTTTCCCTATTGACGAGTAAAATCGTCTGGTGTTAGCCAGAGTAAAACAAAGTACGTCTATACGTATGAAAGGCTTAAAGAAAAGTAACACTTGTTTTTGGAGAATTAAAGGAAAATCGCATTATTTATATTTCGCTAAAACACTCGTGTGATTTTTTATTAGTTCATCTTGAACAGCAGTATTTCCTATAGTTTTGACCATTAATCAATAGCGTCATCGTTTTTTATCCTTAGTGTCCTAATTTTTTATTCGTCCTTCTTGAACAGTGCTATTTTCTACACCTGCATGTAGTTACATGTACATTCGTTCTGATTATTAATCATTAGCATCATACTGCGCTTTCCAGTTGAGTTTTGGAACGGCTAAAGTTTTGCCGTTAAGTTTAGTCGTTTGAAACTTGTAGTTGTGACGTTATGCCAACACTGTTGTCAAGGCGTTGCCAAGGGCAAGGCACTGGCGCCATTATGTAACGCCTTGACAACATCGTTAGCATTACGTCACAACTACAAGTTTCAAACGACTAAACTTAACGGCAGAACTTTAGCTGTTCCAAACTCAACTGGAAAGCACAGTAGTTTCTGTATTATTACCTTTTTTTGACAATGTTATTTCGGCCTAATATGTACTTACATGTAGTAGTAACGTTATGTTTTTTTTATCTTTAGTGTCTGAAAGAAAGTTACGTGAAAGCTCTTGGTGTTGGCATTGGGATTGCAAAGAAACTACAATCTATCGAGTTTCATATAACACCGCAATCTATTGAGTTAAATGATAAGGTTTGTTTGTGCAGTCAGAGTCAATCAAGGTATGGTTTGGAAACTCGGAAAACTTCAAAGCGTCTATAATGAGCTGTGGTTTTATGTTGAAACAGTCCTCACCATGCACATGCAGTCTTTTGTTTTTTGCTTATTAATATTTAAATAACACGGTGGAGTGATTGAAGTTAAATGCTGCTATTGGATGATTGCTTTATTATACCAATACATTGTCTTCACCGTGCACAAAGATAGAAAAAGACTTTCGCCTAGTTTCCAGACCATTTGTCGTTTGACTATGCATGCCCGGTGCAGTCACTCTACTCTACTGATAAATTACTAACTTACGAAACATCAAAATGAGTGAGAATGGCGTACTGTGACATTTAAAATAAAAGCCGTTCATCTGTGAACTTCGAGAATACTGGCGGACATGTACAGTACTCATATTATAGTAATATATACGCAGGGCTAATTCCACGAAATCCTGGAAAGTCTCTAGTCTCTGAAAATAGAATTTCAGACCTGGCATTTTCCACGTGTTGTGCTATCGATAATGTGGCTATGTTAAAATAAGTTATTTCAAAAAGTGTGTTGCTTGTATTAGTTTAATTTTCAGCATAAAAAAACAAACTTCATATTGTTTTGCACATCTGGGTCCTTGAATTTACCCTAAAAGTCCTGGAAATATCTTTGAATTTCATGTTTTTTTTAAAGTTGGGAATAATGTATATAGGATATACCCTTTGTATTTTGATTTACTCTGATGATAAATAGATTTGGCTTGAAACCTCGCTATTTTATTATTTGAAAGGTTGGGCAGTTCCACCACTTTTAATATTTTCCATGTAGTACTGCATATATTTGTCTGGTCTAAACTAGAATGACTAGATTATTGTCGAAATTTCTATAGCTTTCAATACACGAGAGAATTTGCGAATCATGATCTAGTGCCATCCACTTTAGCTTCCACAATGACACCATATGTAGTAAAACTCCAGCCTAGACCTAGGCCTTCTATATCTTATTTGGGGGCCTGGGCCGAAAGGACTGGGGAGAGACAACGGGAAATAGAAGCATTTTTTCCGGAGCATTAACTCTGCTTACGTCATGAAGCGAGTTAGTTCCCAGTCCCATAGGCCACAGCTCAGCCACGGAAAAGCCTATGTCTAGGCTGGTAAAACTCCATTTGGTAATTTGTTTGTTCCCAGACCCTTAATAAATAAGACCGGCTCTGTATTAGTAATCCTTTATTGGGGAAGCACCTGCTGTACGTAAGATTGGTAAAGATGCACGACAGCATCAAGCAATTGGATAGCAGAAATTCTACCCATGATCAATAGACCTTTCCGCATGAAGTGATTGGCTAATGTTCAAAGTTGTCTTAAGTTTTGGATGTCCGAAGTTTTGTGAGAGCCAATCAAATCTCCCAACGCGTTATCCACGCTCTCATGCGGAAAGGTCTATTAAGGAAATGCTTAAGGAATGAGAGCATATTTCTTATGATATTGAACATGTAAACAATCAGTTAACCCTTAGACTACCTAGAGAACTACTAAAGTTTTACTATTGATGAGTAAAATCATCTGCCATTAGCCAGAGTATAAAATACTAAAGTACGTGCCTGAAAGAGTACTGAAAGAGTTAAAAATGATATTTGATTTGGCCTCTGCTAGCCACAAATAAAAAAAAAGAAAAGTCAGAAAACCAAAGATCAAAGTGAAAGAAGAAGAGAACTGATGAAGCTAAATCTAAAGTGCAGGGCTGTCCAACCAAGAAAGTGATATGTCCAGTAGTAAGAATATTCCTCTTGATATTTTAGATTTTGAACTCTGAATTGCTTTTTTTCATTTTGCTTATTGAGCAACTTTTGAATAAATGTGGTCATGAAAATGTTCTTACTCAACCTCAAGGTCAAGAGAAGTTGCGTTTTCCCCTAACTTTTTACATCTTAAAATTTTCAGCTACCCAACTATTTTTTTCAACTCCAAACCTGACCTTAAATAATGAACGGTTCCCAAGTGGTGACCTAAAGATAATGCTGAAAATATTTTTAACAATTTTTAGACCGTTGCAAGAGATACGAAGGTTTTTCTAGAAAATACAATATCTGAAGAGTGGTGTTTTGAAGAGAGTAAACTTGGTGAAGATGTAAGTTACACGATCAGAAACAAATGAAATTCTATCAATTTGTATAGGTAATCGCATGGGGCCAAGGAAAATTAAGGTTTAATTTCACGAGTGTTTTCAAAATTTTACAAAATTGCCCGAGTCGCGAAGCGACGAGGGTAATTTGTCAGATTTTGAAAACACAAGTGAAATTAAACCTTAATTTTACGAGAACTCATGCGATTATGTGTTAATAATATAGCGGGCAAAATTATTCAAGAGCTATGTTATGTCCAGAAAATGTCGAAGTACATGTACCTTATCACGGTCGGCGTTAGGCAACATTCCAAATTTCCCTCGCTCTATCGCTGTGCCGGTTGCTTTCTTTTTGTAAACACAGGCAAACGTTCGTAAATTCTCTAGTGGATTCATTTTCACTAATAGTTTACACTCCTTCAGTAGTTTAAATTAGTTCAAAGTAAACAAAAAAGCATTTTCAGACCGAAAAACCTTGCAGATTTGTTGAAAAAAGGTCAGTCCTCTGAGGTTCACTGTTGCTAAGTAACCAAGCGACGAATCACATGCACGCAAGAACTGCTGATCAAGGAACCAATCAAGTGCAAGTAATTTTGCCCTGAATTCCCAAAAAATTCCCTCTTCATTAGCCAATCATATTCAAGTAACTTTGCCCTCTATATTATTACTATATTAATAAAATGAAAAAATAATGTTTTTTTATCGGAATCATGTGTCAATAAGATTAAAGATGGATATAGACGATTATTTTAGTTAGTTAGTAACAATATTTATTCAGGAAGTCCACTCACAAAAGTGATTTTCAGTGGAGCCCTGCATAGGTAAAACGTATACATACATATTTATATACAACAGATATAGCAGAAACGGTACGGTATAACAGATATGGAATCAGAACAATATAAATGAAAAATTACAAAACTAAAAATTAAAGTTTTAAATGTTTCTTAAGTTTAAGTTTAAATAATGAAAAAAGTTCAATGTTCCGAAGTTCTTCTGGTAATGTGTTCCAGTCTTGAGCACCGTGGTAGGTGAATGACTGTTTCCCCCATTTTGATGTAGTGAACAACTCTTGTATAACTCTAAATTTATACACAAGTTGTTTTTTATATTATGTTATGCTTTTTTTGCTTTTTGTTTTTGTGGCAGTTTAAGTCGTAGTTAAAACATGAGCAGCAGTGTTTTATCAGATTAAAAACACGACGTGATTTATTGGGCCAGGCGTAGTTATTTTGAAAAACAACCGTTGTAAAATGACGGGCATGCATGCATGGTACTCACTTCCCTTGTGTTTTCCTCGTGAATTATTTTTGAAGTAATGTTTAAAACACGAGTGTTTTAAACAACTTAAAAAACGTTCCGTTATTGGTTGGTTTTGCCTTGATTCTCTTAATTGCGAATAAGGAGGACAATTTTATATAAAATTCTATGTTCATTAGAATTATGTATATAAAATTTTATGCCATTAGTATTCTTTCTGACGTCAATAAGTTTTATCAGGTATAAAACCACAGACATGGTACTGATTTCCTTTGTGTTTTCCTCGTGAATTATTAATGATTTTTCGACGCGTTGACTGCGTTGTGTATCCTCTGGATCTTCTAAGCAAGCAATATTATCGTTGGTCATGTAATAGCTCTATATTTTAATATATTTTATAGATTAAAATCTTTTATTCTAGTATTTGTAAAATATCAAACTGTGGCTATTTTTTACTACAGTTTATTTGCCATTAATAAACAATATATATTTCTCTATTTATTCTTGTGTAACGTTTTGTATTTATATATATATATATATATATATATATATATATATATATATATTTATTTTTTATTTGTTTATTTATTTATTCATTTATTTATTTATTTATGATGTATTTTTGTAGCATCAAGTTGCCGTTGCTGTACAGTGTTCCAGTTCACCACAAGTGGACAAGAGTGTCCAGTGAGTGCAGTATTGCGACTCTCCCGTTTCACAGTAAACAATTATAGAAAAACGAACTTGTCGTGGTAAAGTTAGTTTTCAAAAGATGTGTAAATTAAAACCTAGCAGAGTCAGGATAGTAATAAGATTGAAAGAAAAGAAAACTTTCGAAGAAATTTCCTTTAGTTTATTCGAGCGGCATTTTTCTGTTGATATATCATAAGTCAAGGTTTGTCATGTGAATATTCATGCAATGAATATAAAATAGCGAGCTAGCCTGGTAAGCGGGATAGCCCGGTAAGCGAGATCTCACTGTGTAGTTATTCTCCTGTTAAAAATTCCTCTGCGTTTATATGGGCTAGCCCGGTTAGCGAGATCTCACTTGAAAGAGGCGAGATCTCGGTAAGCAGGATGAAAATGTTCCCATGTAAACAATCGCTAACCTGGCTGATTTTTCAAAGGGATGCCGACGCCATCTATCGTTTTGACTAAAATCATCCCGGTAGGTGGGATGAAATTCGTTCATATAAACGCGAGCCAGAAATTATCTCGTTTACCATATAAACAGCCCCTTAATGCATGTGCATGTAGTGCATGTGGTACATTTGCAAGCTTGGTCTGTTACATTACACCAAGTTCGCAAACGTACCACATGCACTACCTGTATACGTACCATGTCTCATCATGTCACTTTAACAACATCTCATATGCAAACACTACCACTTAGGAGCACATACGACTATGAATTTGAAACCTTAGCTCTCCATCTGAGCCTCAGTAGCTCAATGGTTAGACCATCTAACCGGTCATTAGAAGGTTGCAGGTGCGAACCCTGTCTGGGGCTCAGAAATCTTTTCTGAGTGATTGAGCTTGACGAACGTCCACCAAACGTCTGTTACTTGGTGAAGAGGTCGGTCAAGCTGTGAAAGGAATCATAGTATGATTGCTTTACCCATTTGATAGGAAGTGATCAAGTATAGCAGGGCATGGGAAAAGAAATAAAAATATATATAAAAATAAAACAAATAAAAAATATATATATATCTAAATTATAAAGTGTTATCCGAAAGAGGAGGCGCCGTATACATTTACAGAGCAGGCCGCTTTTATGAAGATTAATTTTTAAAGGTTATTGTATAGTGAAAAAGGTTATTGCGCAACCGGAAATTTCTTTTTCTTTAATCAAGTTACCGTTAAAAATTTTACTATGTTATTTGAAAACTTTTATTTTATATGTGATGTGTAAATTTCTTTATATTCCAGTACTATTTATTGTTTATATTGCCAAATTATTTGTTATTGCTGTATATTTAAATATGTTCGTATCTTCTTTAAGGACTGGACTGTTTAAAGTTTTAACCATAAACGACTTGATTTCGTCTGCTGTGTGCTCTACTCGTGTTGATGAACGTCTGTGGCAAGAGTTTGTTTGCAAGCGAGAAAGTCCTTGGCAAAGATAACATTCAAAATCTACATATGTATACTTCACTTGCAAACAGCGATATTTAAAGCGCCTATGAAACAAAGTTTGCCTTATTTGAATACTAATAAAATTACAAAGTAACATTTGGTTTCCTTGCCCCGTTTTTGATACGTTTAGTTTGTTTTATATGTAAATGTCACGTGTTGTGACGTAGACGTGCATATAATGAGTTTATATCGGAGAAGGTTATATATATCGTTGCTATTATATCAAACAAAATCACTTGAAATTCTACGTGTTTGGTGTTGTGGGAGGTTGTGGGAGAAACACACCCCTTTTTTCGAATTAAGTTTGGTTTTATAAAAGCAAAGATATTAATATAATTTCAAAAACTCATTAATAATTCATGGCAACACAAAGGAAATCAGTACCATGTCCGTGATAGATATGTAATTGATAAATCCCAAGAACGAGGGGTGTATGCTATATAAAGACCCGAGGACGCGCAGCGTCCGAGGTCTTTATATCGCATACATTCCGACGTTCGAGGGATTTATCTGACTTAATTTATTATTGAGGAGGTTTTCCAACAAAGTTTTGTCTTTTTTTTCCACCTTGGACAAAGATTTTCCTTGTTTTTTTCTTCATTTCGTTTCTAATTATTATTCAAGGGCTTTATGCGATATAAAGCCCTCGAAAGAACAAAGAAAACCGACTCAATAATAAAACTTCTTGACGTCAGAAAGAATACTAATAATGAACATACAATTTTATATAAAGAATACTAATGAACATGCAATTTTATATAAAGAATACTAATGAACATAACATCCAATAACGAATCGTTTTTGAAACCATTATTCAAAACACTCGCATCACGTGTTTTATCAGATCTAAAACACTCGGGCTGCGCCCTCGTGGTTTTAAATCTGATAAATTAATGTTTTAAATATTACATATAACTTAGTCTGATAAGCCATTATGCACATGTACGTCACAACACGTGATATTTACATATCAAACAAAATGAAATATCTCAACAACGAAGCAAGGAAAGAAAAAAACTGCAAAAGATGTTACTTCGTCATTTTAAGTGTTTTTTCAAATAAGATATGTTCGAGTGGGAATCGAACCACTGTGCCAACAACCACTGCATGTGATACCAACAGCAACCATGCACCCCCCACTTTAGCTTACTAGCTTTAGGATAACTCCTGTTTTAAGCCCTAATCAAACGAGACCGCAAGTCATCGCAAGTTGGCAGTCACGCTATCTCAGCCAGCCGCTCTGAATAGTTTCCCGAAAAAATTATGTACCGTAACAAAGTTAAAACTTGTTTAAAACACTCATGAAACCTTTATTTGACTTCAAACGACTGCCACAGAAATTCTGACTGCCAACTTGCGATGACTTGCGTTCTCGTTTGATTAGGGCTTTACGTTCCTTTCCTCTGTCACATCTGAGTTGTGAATGGTATATTTGTATGCATGTTGTCGTTTATCTAACTGATTATATTTACAGTAATATCTATATGTAACCATTCACTATATTTTACTAAATGTATTGACTATTGTGACAAATTAAGGCTAATTTCTGGTTCTGCGTTTTAGGTATACATTTACGTACGAGAACTTCGCCCGCGTAAACGCGTGAATTAAATTTCTTCCTCGTCCGTTTGTACATATAAACATATACCTGTACGTAAAAAAATGCTAGAAAAAGAAAACTGGAAATCAGCCCTAATTAACTACGAGAGCTTCGCCCGCGTAAACGCGTGAATTAAATTTCTTCCTCATATATATATGTACGTTAAGCTCTTGTGCATATAAACGTATACCGGTACGTAAAAAATGCTAGAGAAGCAAAACTGGAAATCACCCCTAATATTTTTGACGGGTTTTTGATCCTGTGCAAACTCCTGGCGTGTCCATAACTTGATGGAGCACAGCAAACCATAAACCATTTCTTAAATTGCCTATGAAACGAAAATTAAGTTTGCCTTATTTGAGAGAACTCTTAAAATGACAATATAATATCTTTTACAGATTTTCGTTTCCTTGCTTCGTTTTTGAGATATTTCAGTTTGTTTGATATGCAAATTTGACTTATATAAGATAACTTTACGTCGCAGTTTGCATGACTTATTGCAAAGTGTTCTATATCGAACAAAAGTACTTGGCAAATTAAGAACCATGTGCGAGTTTTTCTCCTACAACAATAACAAAGATACATAATCTTTTGCGATTAAGTCATTATGCAAAGAGTGACGTAAAGTTATCTTATAAGTTAAATTTACTGAAATATCTCGAAAACGAAGCAAGGAAGTGAAAAACTGCAAACTATGTTACTTTGTCATTTTAAGTGTTCTTTTAAATAAGACAAACTTAATTTTCGTTTCACATAGGCACTTTTAATACAGTAGGCGCCTTCTTAGTTTATTGCTGACAGAGATCTTAATATTGGGCTAAAAAAAAGTAATTATTTTAAAATTAAAAGTATTAGTCGTCGGACACGCTGCATGACTGATGAAACATTTAAGAGGATTACCAGTACTTTTCTTTTCCAATATTTATAAAAGGTCCTACCGATCGTACACTTTACTTTTACTTCTTGCTTGTCTTCAGAAGACTATATATATATAGTTCTATTGACATTAAAAGCAGCAGATATGTTTGTTTACTTGGTTTTAGTCATAATTTCACTTTTCGTCTACTTTAAATTGTTCAAGAAATCAGTGAAACGTATTAGCAGTGACACCAACAAGTATATCTTAATCACAGGTTGTGATTCAGGCTTCGGTCGTGCTACTGCTATACAACTCGACTCTCTTGGATTTAGTGTGTTCGCAACATGCATTACGGATGATGGAGAAAAATCACTTCGAAATAGCTGCAGTGAAAATTTAGATGTCATACGTTTAGATGTAACTGACTCGTCACAAATTGAAGCTGCCTACGAAC
Organism: Paragorgia papillata; assembly: GCA_035771165.1. Lineage (NCBI taxonomy): Eukaryota > Metazoa > Cnidaria > Anthozoa > Scleralcyonacea > Coralliidae > Paragorgia > Paragorgia papillata. The sequence goes on from JAWNZC010000229.1 coordinate 1,612,679, forward strand.
ATGTCAAGAAATCAATGACGTCTGATACAGGTATGATGCAAAGTACAACATATAGCGTCAGCAACAGCTGATGTAGAAGGCAGAAATCTTAACTGCGTATAGTATAAGAATATCAAAGCTATGCATGCAGCAAATAATACGAAGTAATAGCATTTTAATAATAATTTAATAGAAAGAACTAAAGTTTCGTTGCACACGCAACATGAGAATGAAGAATAAACAACATGCACATTTGGAATGATTTCCTCAACTTTCCCATTTTGGCAGTTTTGAGGCCTTCAAAATTAGGTGACAAAAACTATACTGTGGTAGGTTACATGAAACAGAATATAATATTGACGTGGATGTGTGGGTACATGGCATGCCAGATATATACAGAGAAAGCAGATAAAGGACGGATTAGATTTACGAATTAAAAGACTTTCTCTGACAAGGAGCGCAGAGTAGAAATGGCATGTCCAGTATCACAAGCAATGGTATGACAGGAGCGTTAGTCGAAGGAAGATTGACATGCTAAAATAGAGTAATAACAAAAACCCACTTCCAGCCGACAATTTGAAGAAACTATATATAAACTCCGAAAATCAATAATGATATATGGCGGAGGGGTTGGTCTGCTATTAAAGAAAAGTATCCAAATGAAGAAACAATCTCAGAGGAAATTCATTTCCTTTGAATATATAGATGTAATTGCGAAATGCTTAAATAGTAGCACAAGAATTGTTATCATTTATAGACCACCACCATCGAAGACCAACCAACTAAACAGTTCTTTATTTTTCGAAGATTTTTGCACCCTTGCAGAACAGTTAATCATTTTACCTGGTAACTTGTTAATAGTATATAGGCGACTTCAATTTCCACGTGGATAACATTACTAACCTAGATACCACCATAGTTAATACACTAAATTCAATAAGATACTGGAGTCGTTTAATTTGCGACAACACGTAAATGGCCCAACTCACATAACAAGGGCTGAAGATAGACTGGTGTCTAACATTAAAATACATGATCCAATGTTATCAGATCATTTAGCTTTACACTGTTCGTTACGGCTAGAGAAACTACCATTAGAACGAGCTGAAATTCAGTATCGTAAATTACGTAACGTAAACATGGATAGTTTTAACGATGACCTCAAAAAGTCGATGACCAGTACGAAAAGTCATTGAAAGAGACATTACAGAAGCATGCTCCATTAAAAAGACGAATTATTACTCTTCGCCCATCAGCACCATGGTATAACGAGGAAATTGGTAAAGCCAAAAGAAAGCGAAGGAAATTTGAGCGCCGCTGGCGAGCATCTAGATTATGTGTTGACAGACAGATGTATGTTGAACAATGTCAGCTGGTGAATAGTATGATCAAGAATGCTAAGACATCATATTATTCCTCGGCCATTTCTAATAATGCACATAACCAGAAAGTATTATTCAACACGGTTGACAAATTACTTCACAGAAAACCAGAGAAGCGTTATCCAACCGCATCATCAACGATCGAGCTTGTAAATAATTTTGCAGATTTCTTTAATTCAGGAGCTAATTAGCCAATCAAAAACACGTATTTCGTCACGTGCGTGAGTTGCGAAACCCCGGTAATAAACGAAAAATTGAATTAATAATTAGGAAATTAGATAATAAACGCTTTAAACAATAAAAAGCGTACATTACAACATTTCTAAATTATAAAAACAGTCAAAACAAAGAAAACTGTATTATTACCACAATTCTAAATTCTAAATGCAAAACTCAACACAGAAACCAATTAAGTTAGGTTTGCAAATTTTAATCACGCAAAATAAATCGTATCAACAACGACATGCACACTTATTACATTTTCCTCACTACAAAATTCACGTCACAGTTTACAAAATATGGTGTTTGTAAACTAACAGCATTTTTAGCTACACGCTCCTCAGTAACTGAGGTGGAACTAACATTAACATCCTCAATATTCTGCGACTGTCTTCTCTACTTTTTCGAAACTAGTCGACGGACCTAGAATTCGAGATACATTTGAAATTTGCTCTTTGCTTGCCTTCTCGTATTTAAAGAGCGCGTTAGAGCTATGCCCTGTTCTGTCTCGTATAAGCTTTTCATCAACGCCATGTTGAAAAAGTGCAGTGGCGCAAGTCACCCTAAGAGAATGAGCCGTCTTCACCTTTATGCCCACACTCTTACACATATCCGGCAATATATCTTACTCAACGTATTCACATCAACAGGGCTCTTTGAGAAACCCAAATTCTTTGTATTTGGCCGAAAATAAAATGCGTTAACTTTAGGTTCTTCGCACTTGGCAAGTTCAATATAGAACTTGTAAACTTCAACGAGGCAACGTTCATGTTTCTCACCTTCCTCGTGACATACATGACGAACCTTCCTTGGGACATATTTCAAATCGCAAAGACCACCATGAAATGTTTTGCTAACATTCTCTTCAAACTGGATATAATTACTGCCTACTTCAAAATTATTGAGCATTATATTATAATATAATGCTCAATAATTTAATTACGATGCTCTTCGCGCCTAAGGCCAAACAACTTCCCATTATAATAATACACAGTATTAAGCAAACTTTTAGATGTACTCATGCCTAATTGTCCCGCAAGCCAAAATTTCTCTTCTTCCTCATCAGTTATAGCTTCTTTCTCAGCCTTTTTGTGAGCCATACCCACTCCTTCCCTCGTAGACTTCTTCAGTTTCACAATCCAGCAGCTTTTGAAAACGTAAAAATCTACAAAAATTATACAATAGTCAGTACGGTGTATTACTAATCAGAAACCCAATGTGCTTAACAATTACAGCATATACTATACACAAAAACATGCAACGCACCGTCTATCCGACTTATCCAAAGGGTTTAACGCTCATGAGCCATTCTTTTCGTCAAGATGCCTCTTCAAAGCGGCCACTAAACCATACACGCTACGTGGTGGATATCTCTCTCCATCTTTCCTAACAGCCTCCTGAACAAATTTCCCAAGCCAGTATGCCATGCTTTCGCCATTCATTTCTTCCAAAGCCATGTCAACAGTTTGCACATTGTCATCAACCTCGTCGCTTGTCTGGCTTTTCGTTCTTCTGTAATACTGCCATTCCTTAAACACATCGACAGCCCACTTGTTCTTGTATCGAGTAGAACAAGGAATAGCTGTCTGAATAGCTTCTGTCTCTTCTGTTAATGTCCTAGCTTCTCGAAATGAACGGCCATCTTTGCTTCCCGAATTCATATTCACCTTCGCTGGTGAACTAACGTATATGCTAATAATTTGAGCAACACACCCTGTTATATAATAGCACGCCATCTAATTAGGGAATTCTACAACAATAGACTATTGTCAACTGAGAAGTTATTTCATAAACTCGTGGCTCGCGTTTTACCAGGGTTTCCAAACACTTGAGAACAATTGAATTCACTCGACTGTTCACCGCGCGATTTTCATAATTGTTCTCTCGAGTTTGTAAAACACTCAAGACAACAAAAACCACTCGGCCGCACCGGCCTCGTGTTTTCATTGCCTTTCGTGTTTTACAAACTCTCGAGAACAATTATAAAAATCGCTTGATGAACAGCCTTGTGAATTCAATTGTTCTCGCGTGTTTGGAAACCCTTGTAAATCACTCGCACTTGTTTATGAAATATTACCTGGCAACCAGTTGAACTCAGTGGAGCAGCAGACACAATGCGTCGAGCTTACAGTGTTTCAAACGGTGACGGAACAAGAAGTTGAAAATTTTATTGAAGTGGTTGGTAAACATTCTTGTGAACTTGACCCTATAGAGCGTTTTCATCTGACGTCACGGCGGCCATAATATTAGGGACCTTAAGATCTACGACGGCAACTTCGAGGACGACGTCCTTCAAACAAAAGCATTCTTCTTTCGAAACAAAGATAATGAATAATTTCTAGTCCCAAGAGTAATCTGAACACCGTCCTAGCTCTGTATACAACGCCACTCAGAGCATTTTCACGTCTTCAGGACGACGTTGACTCGCGTGGGGTGATGAGAACTGTTGTCTGAGATTGCCTTAACACAGACACTGCAACCGTTTTAACATTTGAAAATTATAAAACAAGCTTCAAGTATTGAATACAGTAGTCAGTTAACCGTGACTTCTTTTTAATGCTAAAATTTGAATTGCTTTTTAACCGCCGTCGTCGTCCTAGCATCTTAAGGTCTCTATTGGTGTACCAAAACAATGAAATGGCGGCCATATTGGTGTACGGTATGGGAATGAGCTCTTTCTTATTCAAATATTTCGTATTGTTTCACCACCCCCATGGGGCCACCGATCACGTGAGTGAAAACGCTCTATACCTGCAACAATTCTCAAAGGCTGCAAAAGGACTCTACTACCTACGCTCACTAACATCATCAATAAATCACTTCAGTTAGGATGTATGCCTGCACAACTTAAAGATGCTATTTTGAAAGCTAAACTGAAGAAAAGCACTCTAAATTTCAGACCAATTTCAAATTTGAAATTTCTATCTAAAATAACTGAGAAGGCTGTTGCTATTCAACTTATGGATTATATGATCAATAATAACTTAGAAGAACCTCTCCAATCAGCATATAAACGCTTTCATAGTACAGAAACAGTCCTCCTAAAAGTGAAAAATGACATTCTTGTTGCTATTGACAACCAAAAATGTGTAGTGCTGCTCTTACTAGACATGTCTGCAGCATTTGACACGGTCGACCACGAACTTTTACTGGAACGAATGTCAAAGCGGTTTGGATAAAAGGCCAGGTGTTAAAATAGTTTCAGTCCTACCTTCAAAATAGGACGCAGGCTGTGATGATCGATGGTGTTAAATCAGCTGTTAAAGATCTACGTTGGGGAGTCCCGCAAGGATCAGTTCTTGGCCCTATATTGTATTTGTTATACACGTCGCCCCTCGGTGATATCATTCGACGTCATGAAATTGATTTCCACTTTTATGCGGATGATTCACAACTATACCATGCTTTTGAGCTAACTACCAATGAACAACCGGGTGCACTAGTGCGAATAGAAGCATGTGTAAGAGAGATCGACTCATGGATGGTTAGTAATAAACTAAAGCTAAATGGAGAGAAGACAGAGTTGCTAGTAATAAATGCATACCATCGTCCATGTCTTCCTATAAAACATATAGATGCAGGCTTGGACTGGGCCCAATTTAGGGGCCTTGCCATTTCAGCTGTGAGGGGGCCCAGGCCTAGGGGGACAATCCAAGAAGCCTCTAGGGAATAGGCCCCCCCCGGAAAATTTTGAAATCTAGAATCTCTGAAATGACATTTCCTGCGTTTTGGGGGAAGATTTTATAGAATTCTGGAGATTATACAACATTAAAACGTCATATAAAAGACACAATTTACACAAAATGCAACATATTTCAGGACTTTTCAACATTTAGAACAAAACATTTTTAACATTTCAGAACATAAGAAGCTGTTCCATTTCCGAGGACTTTAACGCAAGTTTTCGATACACTGCCTCGTTATCAAAAGCCTGCAGTAAATCAACTTCTACAGAACAAATCATTACTGCTTCCAAAGTGTTACTGTTGGTCTGTTGCAAACTATTTTGAGTAGTTTCCTTATCACTAATTTCACAAATGCGGAATTAAGTAATTGCTTCAATGCTTCCAATTTGATATTTTATGGGTGTCTGGTCGGGGGACAGGGGCCCATTTTGATGTCCCAGAAGGGGCCCATGTGCCATGGCACAATGGCACATAGGCCAGTCCGAGCCTGTATAGATGTATCTAATTTCAAGATTCAGTCTACTAGCTCAGCTTGTGACATTGGTGTAACTTTCGATCGACATATGTCTCTTGATCAACATGTGACTAACATCTGCACAAAGTTTGTTTTTTCCACCTGCGTAATATAGCAAAAATAAAAGGGACTATCTATCTACGTCGGATATTGAAATTCTTTTCCACGCGTTTATTAGCTACCTCTAAATTGGATAGTTGTAATTCTCTACTATATGGGCTGCCAAAATTCTTGATAGATCGATTATAAAACGTGCAAAACAGTGCAGCCCGCTTGGTAACACGAAGTAGAAAATTTGATCACATCACTCCTGTTATGAAACATCTACATTGGTTTCCCGTCAGCCAACGTATTATCTACAAGATGCTTCTTATTACCTACAAGGCCCTAAATAATCTTGCACCATGTTACATTAGGGATATGCTAAAACCGCTTACATCAACACGCTTATCTACGAAAGGACTTCTTTCGATACCTCGAGTAAAATTAGTGAACTATGGTCAACGATCGTTTTCACATGCCGCCCCTAAACTGTGGAACGAACTTCCGGATGCAGTACGCCAATCTGAATCACTATCTATTTTTAAAACTAAATTAAAGACATATTTATTTAAACAATTTTATGAGTAATTGACTCTAGTTTTACCTATGTAATTAACTAGTTTGTAGTACATATTTTAAATTGTAATATTATTATTACTTGTTTTAAAACTTTGCATTGTAAAGCGCAATTGAGCTATAGGAAATGGCGCTATAGAAATAAATTATTATTATTATTATTATCTTGAAATTTTAAATAAGAGTATATGAAACAGGGATATATCGGCTTTTAAAGTCGACCCAATATATCTGATGTGATAACTTTGTAATAAAGCACAAACCACCGTTTTACACCGTTTTACAAACCAAACTCTTGTCTTGTTTTAGCTCATATTTTGAGTTTCAACAGTAAGTGTTATTTTTTTCGAGTTATTTGTTGTTGTTTTTCAGTTAGTAAACTTTATTATTTAATTATTAGCTTAAGCACTCCCTGCACTGATAGTATATTGAGCATTCATTTCTTCCTCCCCCTCGCGCAGTCTGGTTACTAAGCCACTGTAAAAATAGCAAATGATTAAAATTTTTGCATAATCTCACAAGCATTCATTGGCTATACGATCAATCCACGTCACCTTTTGGCGTTGAAGTCCTGTTTCAAAAGCGCTCCGTCGTGATGGCATCACTATTTAAGTTTGTCCGTTTTTACCCGTAATTCCTGCAGTCCGAACAACAGATGATTGCTCATTTGTAATAATTTAAGGTGGCTCCATACAGTTTCTAGAAAAATGGAAAATACAAGTTTGAGAGTCCAAAACACGTGCATAAACAATTCGGAAAAAGAATAAAACTAAATGTTATGCATAGTTAAACATTCTGACAATCAAAAACTGTTACCAAATAAATAGCAACAGTTGTTGCTATGGCAACAATTAAATTAATTTGAAGGGTAATTGGAAGCCATTTTGAAACATCATTGTTGCCATAGCAACAACTGTTGCTATTTATTTGGTAACTGTTTTTGATTGTCAGAATGTTTAACTATACATAACATTTAGTTTTATTCTTTTTCCGAATTGTTTATGCACGGGTTTTGGACTCTTAAACTTGTATTTTCCATTTTTCAAGAAACTGTATGGAGCCACCTTAAAAGTCAATTTTGGTTTGTTTGTCCGCATTTTGTGCTATAAATAGCAGCTGGCGGTATACGCCATTCATTTCATCGCATATTCCTCTGATAAAGAGCTATAGTCCGCTTTTATATCTTGGCATGCAGTTTGCCGCACATTTTTACTTCATTCAATCCCAAACTCTGCCTATGCAGCATGTACTCTACTTTTTATTGTAATAGTAATATAATAGCATAGTATTACTATATATTACTTAGCCGCTTGAATCGGGAACTTGAATGTGTTAATACTGCTTCTACATTTCGATGATTATATGTACCAGTATAGTTTAATTGTCATCATATTCCATTACGTCCGCTTTGGGCGCGGGCGCACTTAATGAAAACAGCCTTAATCCACGTTCCCCACCCGGGAAACGAGAGACTCTGGGATAATCCGTTTCAAATCGTTACGTTATTGGCTGAATAGTGAGCATGAGTTGGTCTGAAGTGACCGGAAGTAGAATTAATAAAACCAAAATAACAAAGATGTCTGACGACAAGACTCCAGTGAAGACATTGCCGCGATCGATATCTTCGCTGTATGTGTGTACATGCTGTAATTCGAGCTTCGCCAGCAACCCCATTGACTTGTTTGGGGAAAAGTCAAACAAGGAGAACATACTATCCAGATTCCGCTCGGATATTTACGCATGCGTACCTAAACCGGAATAACAGAGTCTCTCGTTTGCCGGTGGGGAAAGTGGGTTCTGAGAACGAGACTGTCATGGTAGGAAATATTTGCAAGCGCGAATAAGATTTTTATGTCTTCCATCTGTTGAGTTTGGATTGAGAATGCGAATAGTGTAATATCTTATAATCTGTAATCTTTCATATATCATACTAACACAAAGAAGTGGTATGACTTTACAGCTATCCCCTATAGGACATACATCTATATTATAAAGTTTCTCATTCAAGAGAAATGCTTTCGCTTCAAACGTCAGTATTTCATCGGCTATACCAACTATTAATAACTCAGCAAAAGTTAAAAATCGAAATTAAAAAGGGGAAATAGCTACAATCCTAGACAAAACACACGTGGACAAAGCGCGCGCTTTTTGTATTATTATTAAGAATTTTAATTGGAACCAAAATTATACGGTCTACTCCCCTCCCCCAGTCAATGTTGGTGATTGTTGATGCGCAAAATCATCAGCCTTTTTTGGTTAGTCATGGAATAATACAACATTGATGTTGGGGAAGGGAAGGAACGTTTTATTTAGCTAGAAGTTAAAAAAAAGAAAGAAAGAAAATAATTAACGTTGAAAAATTTGCATTGTCCACACAATTTTGTCCAGGATTGTAGAAATACGAAAAATGGATGTGCTCGGCCCCAGGGGTCTTCCCTTGACGAGTAAAATCGTCTGGCGTTAGCCAGAGTAAAATCGTCTAAAGGTGCGTCTAAATGCATGTGTGCTTACGAGTCAAAGGTTAAAAGCTGAATGGGAGTAGAGTCACGTACAGCTGCATATACTTGAGTTGTGTATTTTTACTATCTAGGTTTGTGGTCGGTTATTAACAACGCAGGAATTATTGTGTCTGGCCCTCTTGATTGGCACAGTCTTGACGAAATAAAAAAGATAGCTGACGTCAATCTGTGGGGATTGATTGATGTCACAAAAACTTTTCTTCCTCTTCTAAAAAAATCTAATGGTCGACTAATTAACGTTTCGAGTGCGGGAGGTAAGATTATTCAATCGCAAATGAAAGAATTTGAAAATACGAAAAAATAATTCTTTGAAGGTTTTCACGGTCATATAATCATGTAATTCAAGAAAAATTTGTCGACTTTTATTTTTATTTTGTTGATCTATTGACCTGTTGTCTTATCTAACGGCATTACATTGCATTACTGTACTTTACATTTAGTATTACATTACATTACATTACATTACATTACATTACATTATAATGACTTTAAAACAAGCGTGATGTGTCATTTAATTATAACTCTTACGTGATCTAACTGATCTGTTGCTTAGTGTGAATACCTTGGCCTTGTCCCTGTCGACATTGCCCTTGTTCCTGTTCCTGTCCTTGTCATTGTCCTTGTCCTCGTCCTTATTCTAGTCCCTGTCCTTGTCCTTATTCTAGTCCCTGTCCTTATTCTAGACCCTGTCCTTGTCCTTATTCTAGTCCTTGTCCTCGTCCTTATTCTAGTCCCTGTCCTTGTCCTTATTCTAGTCCTTGTCCTTATTCTAGTCCCTGTCCTTGTCCTTATTCTAGTCCTTGTCCTCGTCCTTATTCTAGTCCCTGTCCTTGTCCTTATTCTAGTCCCTGTCCTTGTCCTTATTCTAGTCCTTGTCCTCGTCCTTATTCTAGTCCTTGTCCTTGTCCTTATTCTAGTCCCTGTCCTTGTCCTAATTCTAGTCCCTGTCCTTGTCCTTATTCTAGTCCTTGTCCTTATTCTAGTCCTTGTCCTTATTCTAGTCCTCGTCCTTATTCTAGTCCTTGTCCTTATTCTAGTCCTTGTCCTCGTCCTTATTCTAGTCCCTGTCCTTGTCCTTATTCTAGTCCCTGTCCTTGTCCTTATTCTAGTCCTTGTCCTTGTCCTTATTCTAGTCCCTGTCCTTGTCCTTATTCTAGTCCCTGTCCTTGTCCTTATTCTAGTCCCTGTCCTTGTCCTTATTCTAGTCCTTGTCCTCGTCCTTATTCTAGTCCCTGTCCTTGTCCTTATTCTAGTCCCTATCCTTGTCCTTATTCTAGTCCTTGTCCTCGTCCTTATTCTAGTCCCTGTCCTTGTCCTTATTCTAGTCCCTGTCCTTGTCCTTATTCTAGTCCTTGTCCTTGTCCTTATTCTAGTCCTTGTCCTTATTCTAGTCCTTGTCCTTATTCTAGTCCTTGTCCTTATTCTAGTCCTTGTCCTTATTCTAGTCCCTGTCCTTATTCTAGTCCTTGTTCTTGTCCTTATTCTAGTCCCTGTCCTTGTCCTTATTCTAGTCCTTGTCCTTGTCCTTATTCTAGTCCCTGTCCTCGTCTTTATTCTAGTCCCTGTCCTTGTCCTTATTCTAGTCCTTGTCCTTGTCCTTATTCTAGTCCCTGTCCTTGTCCTTATTCTAGTCCTTGTCCTTATTCTAGTCCCTGTCCTCGTCCTTATTCTAGTCCTTGTCCTCGTCCTTATTCTATTCCCTGTCCTTGTCCTTATTCTAGTCCTTGTCCTTGTCCTTATTCTAGTCCCTGTCCTTGTCCTTATTCTAGTCCTTGTCCTTATTCTAGTCCCTGTCCTTGTCCTTATTCTAGTCCCTGTCCTCGTCCTTATTCTAGTCCTTGTCCTTATTCTAGTCCTTGTCCTTATTCTAGTCCCTGTCCTCGTCTTTATTCTAGTCCTTGTCCTTATTCTAGTCCTTGTCCTCGTCCTTATTCTAGTCCTTGTCCTTATTCTAGTCCTTGTCCTTATTCTAGTCCTTGTCCTCGTCCTTATTCTATTCCCTGTCCTTGTCCTTATTCTAGTCCTTGTCCTTATTCTAGTCCCTGTCCTTATTCTAGTCCTTGTCCTTATTCTAGTCCTTGTCCTTATTCTAGTCCTTGTCCTTATTCTAGTCCTTGTCCTCGTCCTTATTCTATTTCCTGTCCTTGTCCTTATTCTTGTCCTTGTCCTTATTCTAGTCCCTGTCCTTGTCCTTATTCTAGTCCCTGTCCTTGTCCTTATTCTAGTCCTTGTCCTTATTCTAGACCCTGTCCTTGTCCTTATTCTAGTCCCTGTCCTCGTCCTTATTCTAGTCCTTGTCCTTATTCTAGTCCTTGTCCATATTCTAGTCCCTGTCCTTATTCTAGTCCCTGTCCTTATTCTAGTCCTTGTCCTTATTCTAGTCCTTGTCCTTATTCTTGTCCTTGTCCTTATTCTAGTCCCTGTCCTTGTCCTTATTCTAGTCTTTGTCCTTGTCCTTATTCTAGTCCTTGTCCTTGTCCTTATTCTAGTCCCTGTCCTTATTCTAGTCCTTGTCCTTATTCTAGTCCCTGTCCTTGTCCTTATTCTAGTCCTTGTCCTTGTCCTTATTCTAGTCCTTGTCCTTATTCTAGTCCTTGTCCTTATTCTAGTCCTTGTCCTTATTCTAGTCCTTGTCCTTATTCTAGTCCCTGTCCTTATTCTAGTCCTTGTTCTTGTCCTTATTCTAGTCCCTGTCCTTGTCCTTATTCTAGTCCTTGTCCTTGTCCTTATTCTAGTCCCTGTCCTCGTCTTTATTCTAGTCCCTGTCCTTGTCCTTATTCTAGTCCTTGTCCTTGTCCTTATTCTAGTCCCTGTCCTTGTCCTTATTCTAGTCCCTGTCCTTGTCATTATTCTAGTCCTTGTCCTTGTCCTTATTCTAGTCCCTGTCCTTGTCCTTATTCTAGTCCTTGTCCTTATTCTAGTCCCTGTCCTTGTCCTTATTCTAGTCCTTGTCCTCGTCCTTATTCTATTCCCTGTCCTTGTCCTTATTCTAGTCCTTGTCCTTGTCCTTATTCTAGTCCCTGTCCTTGTCCTTATTCTAGTCCTTGTCCTTATTCTAGTCCCTGTCCTCGTCCTTATTCTAGTCCTTGTCCTCGTCCTTATTCTATTCCCTGTCCTTGTCCTTATTCTAGTCCTTGTCCTTGTCCTTATTCTAGTCCCTGTCCTTGTCCTTATTCTAGTCCTTGTCCTTATTCTAGTCCCTGTCCTTGTCCTTATTCTAGTCCCTGTCCTCGTCCTTATTCTAGTCCTTGTCCTTATTCTAGTCCCTGTCCTCGTCTTTATTCTAGTCCTTGTCCTTATTCTAGTCCTTGTCCTCGTCCTTATTCTAGTCCTTGTCCTTATTCTAGTCCTTGTCCTTATTCTAGTCCTTGTCCTCGTCCTTATTCTATTCCCTGTCCTTGTCCTTATTCTAGTCCTTGTCCTTATTCTAGTCCCTGTCCTTATTCTAGTCCTTGTCCTTATTCTAGTCCTTGTCCTTATTCTAGTCCTTGTCCTTATTCTAGTCCTTGTCCTCGTCCTTATTCTATTTCCTGTCCTTGTCCTTATTCTTGTCCTTGTCCTTATTCTAGTCCCTGTCCTTGTCCTTATTCTAGTCCCTGTCCTTGTCCTTATTCTAGTCCTTGTCCTTATTCTAGTCCCTGTCCTTGTCCTTATTCTAGTCCCTGTCCTCGTCCTTATTCTAGTCCTTCTCCTTATTCTAGTCCTTGTTCTTATTCTAGTCCCTGTCCTTATTCTAGTCCCTGTCCTTATTCTAGTCCTTGTCCTTATTCTAGTCCTTGTCCTTATTCTTGTCCTTGTCCTTATTCTAGTCCCTGTCCTTGTCCTTATTCTAGTCCTTGTCCTTGTCCTTATTCTAGTCCTTGTCCTTGTCCTTATTCTAGTCCCTGTCCTTGTCCTTATTCTAGTCCTTGTCCTCGTCCTTATTCTAGTCCTTGTCCTTGTCCTTATTCTAGTCCCTGTCCTTGTCCTAATTCTAGTCCCTGTCCTTGTCCTTATTCTAGTCCTTGTCCTTATTCTAGTCCTTGTCCTTATTCTAGTCCTCGTCCTTATTCTAGTCCTTGTCCTTATTCTAGTCCTTGTCCTCGTCCTTATTCTAGTCCCTGTCCTTGTCCTTATTCTAGTCCCTGTCCTTGTCCTTATTCTAGTCCTTGTCCTTGTCCTTATTCTAGTCCCTGTCCTTGTCCTTATTCTAGTCCCTGTCCTTGTCCTTATTCTAGTCCCTGTCCTTGTCCTTATTCTAGTCCTTGTCCTCGTCCTTATTCTAGTCCCTGTCCTTGTCCTTATTCTAGTCCCTATCCTTGTCCTTATTCTAGTCCTTGTCCTCGTCCTTATTCTAGTCCCTGTCCTTGTCCTTATTCTAGTCCCTGTCCTTGTCCTTATTCTAGTCCTTGTCCTTGTCCTTATTCTAGTCCTTGTCCTTATTCTAGTCCTTGTCCTTATTCTAGTCCTTGTCCTTATTCTAGTCCTTGTCCTTATTCTAGTCCCTGTCCTTATTCTAGTCCTTGTTCTTGTCCTTATTCTAGTCCCTGTCCTTGTCCTTATTCTAGTCCTTGTCCTTGTCCTTATTCTAGTCCCTGTCCTCGTCTTTATTCTAGTCCCTGTCCTTGTCCTTATTCTAGTCCTTGTCCTTGTCCTTATTCTAGTCCCTGTCCTTGTCCTTATTCTAGTCCTTGTCCTTATTCTAGACCCTGTCCTTGTCCTTATTCTAGTCCCTGTCCTCGTCCTTATTCTAGTCCTTGTCCTTATTCTAGTCCTTGTCCATATTCTAGTCCCTGTCCTTATTCTAGTCCCTGTCCTTATTCTAGTCCTTGTCCTTATTCTAGTCCTTGTCCTTATTCTTGTCCTTGTCCTTATTCTAGTCCCTGTCCTTGTCCTTATTCTAGTCTTTGTCCTTGTCCTTATTCTAGTCCTTGTCCTTGTCCTTATTCTAGTCCCTGTCCTTATTCTAGTCCTTGTCCTTATTCTAGTCCCTGTCCTTGTCCTTATTCTAGTCCTTGTCCTTGTCCTTATTCTAGTCCTTGTCCTTATTCTAGTCCTTGTCCTTATTCTAGTCCTTGTCCTTATTCTAGTCCTTGTCCTTATTCTAGTCCCTGTCCTTATTCTAGTCCTTGTTCTTGTCCTTATTCTAGTCCCTGTCCTTGTCCTTATTCTAGTCCTTGTCCTTGTCCTTATTCTAGTCCCTGTCCTCGTCTTTATTCTAGTCCCTGTCCTTGTCCTTATTCTAGTCCTTGTCCTTGTCCTTATTCTAGTCCCTGTCCTTGTCCTTATTCTAGTCCCTGTCCTTGTCCTTATTCTAGTCCTTGTCCTTGTCCTTATTCTAGTCCCTGTCCTTGTCCTTATTCTAGTCCTTGTCCTTATTCTAGTCCCTGTCCTTGTCCTTATTCTAGTCCTTGTCCTCGTCCTTATTCTATTCCCTGTCCTTGTCCTTATTCTAGTCCTTGTCCTTGTCCTTATTCTAGTCCCTGTCCTTGTCCTTATTCTAGTCCTTGTCCTTATTCTAGTCCCTGTCCTCGTCCTTATTCTAGTCCTTGTCCTCGTCCTTATTCTATTCCCTGTCCTTGTCCTTATTCTAGTCCTTGTCCTTGTCCTTATTCTAGTCCCTGTCCTTGTCCTTATTCTAGTCCTTGTCCTTATTCTAGTCCCTGTCCTTGTCCTTATTCTAGTCCCTGTCCTCGTCCTTATTCTAGTCCTTGTCCTTATTCTAGTCCCTGTCCTCGTCTTTATTCTAGTCCTTGTCCTTATTCTAGTCCTTGTCCTCGTCCTTATTCTAGTCCTTGTCCTTATTCTAGTCCTTGTCCTTATTCTAGTCCTTGTCCTCGTCCTTATTCTATTCCCTGTCCTTGTCCTTATTCTAGTCCTTGTCCTTATTCTAGTCCCTGTCCTTATTCTAGTCCTTGTCCTTATTCTAGTCCTTGTCCTTATTCTAGTCCTTGTCCTTATTCTAGTCCTTGTCCTCGTCCTTATTCTATTTCCTGTCCTTGTCCTTATTCTTGTCCTTGTCCTTATTCTAGTCCCTGTCCTTGTCCTTATTCTAGTCCCTGTCCTTGTCCTTATTCTAGTCCTTGTCCTTATTCTAGTCCCTGTCCTTGTCCTTATTCTAGTCCCTGTCCTCGTCCTTATTCTAGTCCTTCTCCTTATTCTAGTCCTTGTTCTTATTCTAGTCCCTGTCCTTATTCTAGTCCCTGTCCTTATTCTAGTCCTTGTCCTTATTCTAGTCCTTGTCCTTATTCTTGTCCTTGTCCTTATTCTAGTCCCTGTCCTTGTCCTTATTCTAGTCCTTGTCCTTGTCCTTATTCTAGTCCTTGTCCTTGTCCTTATTCTAGTCCCTGTCCTTGTCCTTATTCTAGTCCTTGTCCTCGTCCTTATTCTAGTCCTTGTCCTTGTCCTTATTCTAGTCCCTGTCCTTGTCCTAATTCTAGTCCCTGTCCTTGTCCTTATTCTAGTCCTTGTCCTTATTCTAGTCCTTGTCCTTATTCTAGTCCTCGTCCTTATTCTAGTCCTTGTCCTTATTCTAGTCCTTGTCCTCGTCCTTATTCTAGTCCCTGTCCTTGTCCTTATTCTAGTCCCTGTCCTTGTCCTTATTCTAGTCCTTGTCCTTGTCCTTATTCTAGTCCCTGTCCTTGTCCTTATTCTAGTCCCTGTCCTTGTCCTTATTCTAGTCCCTGTCCTTGTCCTTATTCTAGTCCTTGTCCTCGTCCTTATTCTAGTCCCTGTCCTTGTCCTTATTCTAGTCCCTATCCTTGTCCTTATTCTAGTCCTTGTCCTCGTCCTTATTCTAGTCCCTGTCCTTGTCCTTATTCTAGTCCCTGTCCTTGTCCTTATTCTAGTCCTTGTCCTTGTCCTTATTCTAGTCCTTGTCCTTATTCTAGTCCTTGTCCTTATTCTAGTCCTTGTCCTTATTCTAGTCCTTGTCCTTATTCTAGTCCCTGTCCTTATTCTAGTCCTTGTTCTTGTCCTTATTCTAGTCCCTGTCCTTGTCCTTATTCTAGTCCTTGTCCTTGTCCTTATTCTAGTCCCTGTCCTCGTCTTTATTCTAGTCCCTGTCCTTGTCCTTATTCTAGTCCTTGTCCTTGTCCTTATTCTAGTCCCTGTCCTTGTCCTTATTCTAGTCCTTGTCCTTATTCTAGACCCTGTCCTTGTCCTTATTCTAGTCCCTGTCCTCGTCCTTATTCTAGTCCTTGTCCTTATTCTAGTCCTTGTCCATATTCTAGTCCCTGTCCTTATTCTAGTCCCTGTCCTTATTCTAGTCCTTGTCCTTATTCTAGTCCTTGTCCTTATTCTTGTCCTTGTCCTTATTCTAGTCCCTGTCCTTGTCCTTATTCTAGTCTTTGTCCTTGTCCTTATTCTAGTCCTTGTCCTTGTCCTTATTCTAGTCCCTGTCCTTATTCTAGTCCTTGTCCTTATTCTAGTCCCTGTCCTTGTCCTTATTCTAGTCCTTGTCCTTGTCCTTATTCTAGTCCTTGTCCTTATTCTAGTCCTTGTCCTTATTCTAGTCCTTGTCCTTATTCTAGTCCTTGTCCTTATTCTAGTCCCTGTCCTTATTCTAGTCCTTGTTCTTGTCCTTATTCTAGTCCCTGTCCTTGTCCTTATTCTAGTCCTTGTCCTTGTCCTTATTCTAGTCCCTGTCCTCGTCTTTATTCTAGTCCCTGTCCTTGTCCTTATTCTAGTCCTTGTCCTTGTCCTTATTCTAGTCCCTGTCCTTGTCCTTATTCTAGTCCCTGTCCTTGTCCTTATTCTAGTCCTTGTCCTTGTCCTTATTCTAGTCCCTGTCCTTGTCCTTATTCTAGTCCTTGTCCTTATTCTAGTCCCTGTCCTTGTCCTTATTCTAGTCCTTGTCCTCGTCCTTATTCTATTCCCTGTCCTTGTCCTTATTCTAGTCCTTGTCCTTGTCCTTATTCTAGTCCCTGTCCTTGTCCTTATTCTAGTCCTTGTCCTTATTCTAGTCCCTGTCCTCGTCCTTATTCTAGTCCTTGTCCTCGTCCTTATTCTATTCCCTGTCCTTGTCCTTATTCTAGTCCTTGTCCTTGTCCTTATTCTAGTCCCTGTCCTTGTCCTTATTCTAGTCCTTGTCCTTATTCTAGTCCCTGTCCTTGTCCTTATTCTAGTCCCTGTCCTCGTCCTTATTCTAGTCCTTGTCCTTATTCTAGTCCCTGTCCTCGTCTTTATTCTAGTCCTTGTCCTTATTCTAGTCCTTGTCCTCGTCCTTATTCTAGTCCTTGTCCTTATTCTAGTCCTTGTCCTTATTCTAGTCCTTGTCCTCGTCCTTATTCTATTCCCTGTCCTTGTCCTTATTCTAGTCCTTGTCCTTATTCTAGTCCCTGTCCTTATTCTAGTCCTTGTCCTTATTCTAGTCCTTGTCCTTATTCTAGTCCTTGTCCTTATTCTAGTCCTTGTCCTCGTCCTTATTCTATTTCCTGTCCTTGTCCTTATTCTTGTCCTTGTCCTTATTCTAGTCCCTGTCCTTGTCCTTATTCTAGTCCCTGTCCTTGTCCTTATTCTAGTCCTTGTCCTTATTCTAGTCCCTGTCCTTGTCCTTATTCTAGTCCCTGTCCTCGTCCTTATTCTAGTCCTTCTCCTTATTCTAGTCCTTGTTCTTATTCTAGTCCCTGTCCTTATTCTAGTCCCTGTCCTTATTCTAGTCCTTGTCCTTATTCTAGTCCTTGTCCTTATTCTTGTCCTTGTCCTTATTCTAGTCCCTGTCCTTGTCCTTATTCTAGTCCTTGTCCTTGTCCTTATTCTAGTCCTTGTCCTTGTCCTTATTCTAGTCCCTGTCCTTGTCCTTATTCTAGTCCTTGTCCTCGTCCTTATTCTAGTCCTTGTCCTTGTCCTTATTCTAGTCCCTGTCCTTGTCCTAATTCTAGTCCCTGTCCTTGTCCTTATTCTAGTCCTTGTCCTTATTCTAGTCCTTGTCCTTATTCTAGTCCTCGTCCTTATTCTAGTCCTTGTCCTTATTCTAGTCCTTGTCCTCGTCCTTATTCTAGTCCCTGTCCTTGTCCTTATTCTAGTCCCTGTCCTTGTCCTTATTCTAGTCCTTGTCCTTGTCCTTATTCTAGTCCCTGTCCTTGTCCTTATTCTAGTCCCTGTCCTTGTCCTTATTCTAGTCCCTGTCCTTGTCCTTATTCTAGTCCTTGTCCTCGTCCTTATTCTAGTCCCTGTCCTTGTCCTTATTCTAGTCCCTGTCCTTGTCCTTATTCTAGTCCTTGTCCTTGTCCTTATTCTAGTCCTTGTCCTTATTCTAGTCCTTGTCCTTATTCTAGTCCTTGTCCTTATTCTAGTCCTTGTCCTTATTCTAGTCCCTGTCCTTATTCTAGTCCTTGTTCTTGTCCTTATTCTAGTCCCTGTCCTTGTCCTTATTCTAGTCCTTGTCCTTGTCCTTATTCTAGTCCCTGTCCTCGTCTTTATTCTAGTCCCTGTCCTTGTCCTTATTCTAGTCCTTGTCCTTGTCCTTATTCTAGTCCCTGTCCTTGTCCTTATTCTAGTCCTTGTCCTTATTCTAGACCCTGTCCTTGTCCTTATTCTAGTCCCTGTCCTCGTCCTTATTCTAGTCCTTGTCCTTATTCTAGTCCTTGTCCATATTCTAGTCCCTGTCCTTATTCTAGTCCCTGTCCTTATTCTAGTCCTTGTCCTTATTCTAGTCCCTGTCCTTATTCTAGTCCTTGTCCTTATTCTAGTCCTTGTCCTTATTCTTGTCCTTGTCCTTATTCTAGTCCCTGTCCTTGTCCTTATTCTAGTCCTTGTCCTTGTCCTTATTCTAGTCCTTGTCCTTGTCCTTATTCTAGTCCTTGTCCTTATTCTAGTCCTTGTCCTCGTCCTTATTCTATTCCCTGTCCTTGTCCTTATTCTAGTCCTTGTCCTTATTCTAGTCCCTGTCCTTGTCCTTATTCTAGTCCCTGTCCTTGTCCTTATTCTAGTCCTTGTCCTTATTCTAGTCCCTGTCTTTGTCCTTATTCTAGTCCCTGTCCTTGTCCTTATTCTAGTCCTTGTCCTTATTCTAGTCCCTGTCCTCGTCCTTATTCTAGTCCTTGTCCTTATTCTAGTCCTTGTCCTTATTCTAGTCCCTGTCCTTATTCTAGTCCCTGTCCTTATTCTAGTCCTTGTCCTTATTCTAGTCCTTGTCCTTATTCTTGTCCTTGTCCTTATTCTAGTCCCTGTCCTTGTCCTTATTCTAGTCCCTATCCTCGTCCTTACTCTAGTCCCTGTCCTTGCCCTTGCCCCTGTCTCTGTCGCTTTGGTAGCTAGCGCTATTTCTCAAAACTGATATTTGAAGAGGCAGTTGTCGTTCAACTAAGAAATCGAAAACAATAGTTGTGTCAATAATTCTTGTCAATTTATTTAAGGTCGGATAAGTCTTCCTTATATTGGAGCTTACTGCACCAGCAAGTTTGCTGTCGAGGCTTTTACAGATGCATTACGTATCGAGCTGTGTAGGTGGAGAATGAAGATAATTCTTATTGAACCTGGTTTCTTCAAGACCAATATGACGGCTAAGAAAACGTTAAGTTCACACTGGGATCGACTCTGGTCTTCGTTATCTGACGAGAAGAAGTTGGAATATGGAGAAGATTTTCTCCACAAATGTAAGATGTTTGCTATAGATATACAATAAAATTAATACAACCCATTTCCTTACGGTAAACTTCTATTTCGATTTTTGAAGAAGGTCGCACGATATCACGTGATTTACTGTGAATCAGAAGAAAATTGAATGATATGAATGGTTTTTAATATTCTTTTAAAACAACCTATTGTAGTAGTTTGAAAGCCCTAAAAGCGCTGCGTTATAAATTAATCAGCAATAATACTAATTCATTTTCTGGGCTTCCGGTTTTTTTATACACGTGAATAATTATTTCAGGGAAATCTCCTCATCTCACACAAGATTAATTATAGAGCAGTACCAAAGGTTATTTTCGAAGCAAGAAAATGTCTTAAAAAAATTGTGTAAAATATCGATGTAATGGGTATTTTCCTTTATATATTCAAGCATGGTACATCATTACATACCATTAGAATTTGATTGTCACAATCTCGACCACTATTTCAGTGATTAATCTTCTGACCGACTATTAAGGTATACTCATTGGGAAACTAGCTAAGATCGAGTAAGCTAAAGTTGTGATGGGTTTGGGGGACAGAGGAAAATCAGAAAACGCGGAGAAAAACCTCGAAGCACGGGAGAGAACCAACAACTCTACTCACGAGTTCCAAGCTCGAACAAGTGGTCACCCAAAGTACTAACTTTATAGCAAATTAATTAATAATTCTTATAATATAACTGGGCTAAACTTTGATTCACAATGGTGAGAGGTATGCTAACAGCACGCGGTAGCCGTGCTTCCTATAAAATGAATCCTGTGTCTTTTCTCGAACATACAGTATATGATTCGATTCTATATACTCTTGATAATATCAATTTCTTGCTTCGCTATTTTCTTTATTCAGCTAGAGATAATCTATTAACTGGAGTTGTCGACACTTGTGCATCCTCCCACACAGAAATTGTCAGTGGAGCTATCGTAGATGCAGTGAT
This sequence comes from Paragorgia papillata, assembly GCA_035771165.1. Classification (NCBI taxonomy): domain Eukaryota; kingdom Metazoa; phylum Cnidaria; class Anthozoa; order Scleralcyonacea; family Coralliidae; genus Paragorgia; species Paragorgia papillata. The sequence continues at coordinate 1,633,126 of JAWNZC010000229.1, forward strand.
GTCATTAAATCCCAAGATACGTTACCTCATTGGAAGAGATGCTAACTGGTTGTGGATTTGGATTGCAAAGTTGCCAACTTCCATGGGAGATGCCGTATTACGTTTTATTTCTAAAATTGAAGTTCCTGCCCAATGCCGTCAATAAATATTAAAATATTACACTTTAGAGACCTGTAGTATATAATTTTCCCACAAGGTCGACAAACTGCGTTACCATTCTATATTTTCGATCAATGTCATCTAGATCTATTACTAGTGAATCTATTAAATACAAGCAAATAATTTAGTCTATGATTCTTAATCTTTAACTTGGAAACAGCGCTTGTCACTGGCGGATCTAGAGGACTGACTTCCCCCCCCCCACCCCCCATATTAGCAAGCGAGTTGCGTCTCCACGCCACGGATAGTGCACCCAACGCGAGGAAAATGTCTGTTTGACTCTCAAAGTGCATGCTCTCAAAACGCACGAAATTCTATTTCCGATAACTTGGAATTCAAAAATTTTAACAGGGAGCAGGGTACCATGACACTTGTTCAACTACAATGTGACGTGTAGCAAAAAGCCCAATGTTAGAGCTGAGGTGAATACAAATGCTTCCCCCGGTATTACAGAAAATCTTGCCTCATTGTTTCATGTGCAATTCTCAATTGACAAGCTATAGACCCTTTTAATAAGTACAGAGTACGTAATTTTCACCATATGACGTCAATTTCTTTTCAATTTTTCTTTTGAATTATTTTCAATTTCGTTTGTTGTCTTAGATTTTGTATGTTTTCAATATAACTCAAAAGACTGAAAATGACGTCAAGTGCGGAAAATGACGTACTCTGCACTTATTAAAAGAGTCTATAGATGTAGACGTGATCTTAGACATTATTTTCAAAAGTAATATTAAATATACAAGAATAGTTCAGCTTTCACCAGAGCCACACTCCCCCATATTCGTTATACTGTCCTTGTGGAGACACAAAAAAATATTAATATAATATATAACTACGTACTGGTCAGTGCCCACTGGGGGAGTACGGATTGATTTTTCGGCGAGCGACTATTCTGATTCCCATATACAAAACACGAGCCACCATTCCATTGGTAAATACACTAGGGAAAAAGCTTGCTATGCAATAAGCCTGAGGTTAAAATCTGCTTTGTGGATCTCACGGCTCGTGAAATAAATCTATCTTATATTATCTACGATTCTTGAACTGGAAAATCAAACAATTTGATTTTACATACCACCAACAAATTCAGTTTATTAGATTATATAGATTTTATTGTAGTTAAAACAAGTTCAACACAGGAATACTTATTCCCGTAAACAGATATTATCTTAAACTGATAATACTAATATACAAATATAGTTATTAATATGTCTTAAAAAAGCTAAAAACTAACCAGATTCTCTATCACTAACTAAATAAACATGGAATTGATGAGACTAAGTTATTAATGAACTATCATTAATGTTAATGCTTTTTTCTTGAAGTCTTTATGCCAAACATGCAGAGATTGCATTTTGACATCCTCGGTCGAATTTCACTTCAATTTTGAACAATTTCATGTTGTTTCTGCAAATGCATAATCGATACATCTTTTCCGCGCTGACTTTTGTCACATTGTCTATCACTGGTATGCGTTTGAAGTAAACTTTGGGTGTTTCAAATGACATAGTAGACTGTAAAAATAAATAAAAACAACAATAAAGATGCATCGCTGAAAAAGCCAGCTGCATGCATGTACATTGGACTTTGGTCTTGGTGCATAATCACTCTCCTCCGCAGCTGGCTTCCTCGTCCGCGTCCCCATTCTTCCTATGCGTCCCCCAAAACCCTGTGAGCTCCTAGTCCTGAGCGCAAGGAGCGCAAGGAGCGCAAGGAAGCCTCTGCGGAGGAGAGTGGTGCATAATGTTGTGAGGGAAAACTTTGCCTCGAAATGTAAAATCTAAGCCGTTCAACAACTAAGAATTTATGTATTGCGGCAACGCTGCACTCAACTCATAATATTCTTGGAGCAATAACAAGCGCGCCAGGTTTTCATTCTGTAAGTGATATTCTCAAACTCATTAATAATTTATTCATCTAATTAGCTAATCAGAGAAAAATATTTGGTCATGTGCATGAGTTTTGAAACCCAGTAAAGTTCGCGCAAACTGAATTTATAATTAAGAAATCAGATAATAACGGCACAAACAAAGAACTGTTTATTACCACATTTCTTAATTATAAATTCAACGTGAAACCATTGTCCAATCCAATTTATACAATAATTTGAATAGTACGTGCGTTTTTATCGGTCGATAGCCACTATAAAAGGATAGATGCACAGATTACGTCACTGACGTGGTCTGATTTCTCTAAACCAATCACGGATCTCACTGCAACACCACGAGCCAATGACGTTGCTTGATTTGTACTAGATCATTGATCAAGTTTGCTAAAACTTAATTTTTCTATTTGTATAAAATTATTAATTTCTTACTAACAATTAATAATTTTTTATGTATAAAACAAATAGATTCCATTTTTTTGTTGTCTGTTCAGTTATAGAAGCACAGAAGACGTCACAACGTGGTAAGAACATCAGTGACCCACTCAATAGCCTGGTACCCTGGCCCAATTTCAAAAGAAATATGGGCCAGGTAACCACTAATCTCATTCTCGCGTCATCAGGGCTAAATCCACTTATGACGATTGCAATTTCACTCGTAGCCACTAAAAACGCGCGAAATTTCAACCAATAGGTAAGCAGAAGTCTTTAGTCTTACCTGGCCCATATTTCTTTGATTGGGCCAGGGTACCAGGCTACCCACTCAACTGCGTCTCGTGGGCCACTTTTTTGTTCTTACCACGTTGTGACGTCATCTGTGCATCTATAACTGAACAGACAACAAAAAAATGGAATCTATTTGCTAAATGCACCAATATGACCAAGTCCTTCTACTGATAATTGACGATTGAGAAGCTATTTCCTAAACTCGTGTATCGTGTTTTACCAGTGGTTGCGAACGCTCGAGAACAACAAAAATCACTCGGCCTATTACCTCGCAATTTTCAATGTTCTCTCGTATTTGTAAAACATTCGAAAAAAATAAAAATCACTCGGCTTGCACCCTCGTGATTTTCATTATTCTCTCATGTTTTACAAACACTCGAAAACAATGAAAATTACTCTGTTAATGTCCTCGTGATTTCATTGTCCTCTCGTGTTTGTAACCCCTGGTTAAACACTCACACTCGTTTATGAAATATTACTTCATTGTTATCAAAGAGACGCGTAATGGCGTCTTGTCCAGTGTCAATTTATGTACATATATGTATTCATTTTGTTGATTGTTAATTTTACCTACTAACCAAAAAGGTGTCATGGTCAAAGTTTTCGTAGCCTCGCCAAATTTTGATTTACAGTTTCACGTGCAAGCATGCACGTTTTTGTCTGCCCCCCCCCCCCCCCCCCATCCCCCCCCCCCCAGTAGAAGTAATAACAGCTTCCTTACTTGGCAATGTTCGCCTAATTCTTTAACTTTATCACTTCACAAGTTAAAATCCTTGGTCGAAGCTATTAGTTACAGTCCTTTTTCGCGCTTCTTTCATTTGCATGCTCGTTGATCCGATAGATATACTCGTGATCTCATTCTACGCGGCCATTATAGTAGTTGATGTTGATCTTGTTCGTATAAACAAGATAGCCAAGCACTTGCAGTAGCAGGAAACAGTAGTATGCCAAGTATATATTTATTTGAAACTTTTTGGAGATGAAGAGAATTTAAAGAAGAAAGCAACCTGAAGAAAGATCAGGAAGTTGCTGTAATGTTGCTTGACTTTTACGCTGCTGGAAACCAGAGAATCTGTGGTAAACTGATTCGTCCAGGAGTTTAAAGTTAAAATTCCCAAACATGTCTACGTAAATAAAATCTTTTACCCGACCCAAAGGGAAAAGATATTTATTATAGGATGTGAATGGCCAAAAAGCATTGACAGAACGACATTACGGCCACAATACAGGAAAACGTAAACTGTTGAATAGAAAGTAGGAACTTCATGGGGTAACCTAGAGCCAAAAAATTGAGCAAGCAAATAGACACAGAGGAAATGCTTAAGGAATGAGAGCGCTTATGACATTGAACATGCATGCATGTAAACAATCAGTTAAAAATGAGATTTGATTTGTCCTCTGCCAGCCACAAATAAAAAAAAAGAAAAGTCAAAAAAGTGAAGGAAGAAGAGAACTGATGAAGCCGCTAAACTAAAGTGGGCTGTCCAAGAAAGTGACATGTCAAGTGATAAGACTATTCCTTCTTGATATTTCAGTTTTTTAACTCTGAATTACTTTTTTTTTCATTTTGCTTATTGAGCAACATTTGAATAAATGTGATCACGAAAATGTTCTTAATCAAGAGAAGTTGTGTTTTTCCCCCTAACTTTTTTCATCTTAGAATTTTCAGCTACCCAACTATTTTTTTCAACCACAAACCTGACCTGAAATAATGAACGGTTCCCAAGTGCTGACCTAAAGATAACACTAAAAATTATTTCTTTCGGCAAATACTAAAACAATCTTTTTAACAATTTTTAGACCGTTGCATGAGATACGAAGGTTTTTCTAGAAAATACAATATCTGAAGAGTGGTGTTTTGAAGAGAGTAAACTTGATGAAGATGTAAGTTACACCATCAGAAACAAAATAAAATTTTATCAATTTCTAAATTTACAAAATGAAAAAATACTGACGTTTTTTTTTTACCGGAATCATGTGTCAATAAGATTAAGGATGGATAGACGATTATTTTGTCGTAGTGAATAACTCTTGTATATAACTCCAAATTTATACACAAGTTGTTTTTAATGTTATGTTATGTTTTTTTGTTTTTTGTTTTTGTATCTTCGCGGGACTCCATCATTGGAGTTTGCCGCTGTGGGTAGTCCTGGCCATTTTTTTTGGCGAAACTTGTAAATAAAAAAATAAATAAATAAATAAATAAATAAATAAATAAATAAATAAATAAATAAATAAATAAATAAATAAATAAATAAATAAATAAATAAATAAATAAATAAATAAATAAATAAAAAAATAAATAAATAAATTGTGGCAGTTTAAGTAGTAGTTAAAACATGAGAACTGAGCTTACCTTGCGTTTTCCTCATTAATTATTTTTGAAGTAATGTTTAAAACACGAGTGTTTTGAACAACTTAAAAAACATTCGTTATTGGTTGGTTTTGCCTTGATTCTCTTAATTGTGAATAAGGATGACAATTTTATATAAAATTCTATGTTCATTAGAATTATGTATATAAAATTTTACCATTAGTATTCTTTCTGACGTCAATAAGTTTTATCAGGTATAAAACCACGGACATGGTACTGATTTCCTTTGTGTTTTCCTCGTGAATTATTAATGAGTTTTCGACGCGTTGACTGCGTTGTGTATCCTCTGGATCTTCTAAGCAAGCAATATTATCATCAGTCATGCAATCGCTCTATATTTTAATATATTTTTATAGATTAAATAGAGAATAATACATGGATGCGCGGAAATATGACATTTATTTCGAGTGTTGACTAGGATATCTCACGAGTGAGCTTTGCTCACTCGTGAGATATCTTGGTCAACACGAGAAATAAGTGTCATATTTCCAAGCATCCATGTATTGTTCTGTTCATTATATAAAAAATAATCCTATTGCCCCACAAAAATAGAGCAATAAACCGTAATGCGTTTCACGATAATCGACACATGTGAGATTATCATAAATAATCACACATGTGAGATTATCGTTTTTATTAGTGGTGGAAACATCAATAAAACACTTTATTTTATATAATAAAATATTTTATTCTAGTATTTGTAAAATATCAAACTGTGGCTATTTTGTACTACAGTTTATTTGCCATTAATAAACAATATTTCACTATTTATTCTTGTGTAACGTTTTGTATTTATTTGTATTTATTTATTTTTATTTATTTATTTATTTAATTTATTCATTTTTAAAGGCTTATTAACCGAGTTCGAGGTCTGTACGGGAAAGTATTTGCTTGAGGTTTGTGCGAGAGAAACCGAGGGCAAATACTTTCCCGTACAGACCGAGAAAACGAGGTTAATAAGCCTTTTATTATATGGCTTTTGGTTTGTTTTCTTATCTGTTTTTAGTTCTACGTTTGTCTTGATCGGGTGTCGCTGTTCACTTTAGTTCTTACTTTTGAGCTTGTTCATTTCGCTTCATGTTTACACCTGTCAGGCTTTTATTTTTCGCACTTTTAAATAAGAAGTTTTTATAAAAAGAAACACTGATGTTTCAGGACGTATTATTGTTCAAAATTTTCCAACGAATATATCTAATTTGCTTTTATTTTCATTCAAATCAACTCAGTAATTTTCCCGACAAAACTTGCAGGTCATTAAAAAGGACGTAATGCCCTCTCACAGTGCCGAGAGGGCATTACCGCTTTTTCCGGACCTCTCAGCAACCAATCAGCGTGCGCCGTTTGGCGTAATGACCCGAAAACAAGCCCAGCCATATAATAAAACTTCTTATTAACCGAGAGCGCGGTCATTACGGAAAAATATTAGACCAAAGTCTTGACAGTACAGACCGAGCCCGTAGGGAGAGGTCTTTATACATAAAGACCGAGGTCTGATATTTTTCCGTAATGACCAAGCGGACGAGGTTAATAAGAGGTTTATTATATGGCATTTTGAAAGAACACATCTTACATTACCTTGTCAATAGTGTGACCTCGAGCGTGTGACATATAATAGACTCATCGTTTTCAATGTTGTTGCTCTTGTTGTCATCGCTTTCGGAATCCTAAAACTCACTGCCAGATTGCTCATCGTCCCACTCATACATAATTTAGTGAAAAATGTTTCCGGTTTTATTTCATTGTTTAGTTGCAAACAACATGTCTGCCAAAATCACTGATCTCTATATGCCAAAATCCGTAATCGACCGGTCGATTACGGAATATTATCGACCGGCACGTGACGCATCTCAGCCAATGAGAACATACGATTTCAACGGACGTAACTTGTGCCATATAATAAATATATTTATTTATTTATTTATTTATTTATTTATTTATTTATTTATTTATTTATTTATTTATTTATTTATTTATTTATTTATTTATTTATTTATTTATTTATTTATTCATTCATTCATTCATTCATTCATTCATTTATTCATTCATTCATTTATTTATTTATTTATTTATTTATTTATTTATTTATTTATTTATTTATTTATTTATTTATTTATCTATTTATCTATTTATCTATTTATCTATTTATCTATTTATCTATTTATCTATTTATCTATTTATCTATTTATCTATTTATCTATTTATCTATTTATCTATTTATCTATTTATCTATTTATCTATTTATCTATTTATCTATTTATCTATTTATCTATTTATCTATTTATCTATTTATCTATTTATCTATTTATTTATTTATTTATTTATTTATTTATCTATTTATCTATCTATTTATTTATTTATTTATTTATTTATTTATTTATTTATTTATTTATTTATTTATTTATTTATTTATTTATTTATTTTTATTTATTTATTTATTTATGCTGATGTCTTTTTGTAGCATCAAGTTGCCGTTGCTTTACCGGCCGTGTTCCAATTCACCACAAGTGGACAAGAGTGTCCAGTGAGTGCAGTATTGCGTTCCTAAATTTTATTTTTATTATTTCTTGACAATATCAACCTGACTCTCCCGTTTCACAGTAAACAATTATAGAAAAACGAACTTGCCGTGCTAAAGTTAGTTTTCAAAAGATGTGTAAATTAAAACCTAGCAGAGTCAGGATAGTAATAAGATTAAAAGAAAAAAATCTTTCGAAGAAACTTCCTTTAGTTTATTCGAGGGGCATTTATCTGTTTCATGTATCATAAGTCAACCTTTGTAATATATCATGCAATGAATATAAAATGCCAACAGCCAACACTTGGTGAAGAGATATGATAAGTTTTACGTATGCATGTAATGCATGTGGTACGTTTGCGAGCTTGGTGTAATGTAACGTCCACTGTTACATTACACCAACCACATGCACTACATGTGTACGTATAACTTATCATATATCACTTTAACCACATCTCATATGCAAACGCTACCACATATGACTATGAATTTGCAACCTTAGCTCTCCATCTGAGCCTCAGTGGCTCAATGGTTAGACCATCTAACTGGTCATTAGAAGGTTGCAGGTGCGAACCCTGTCTGGGGCTCAGAAATCTTTTCTGAGTAATTGAGCTTGACGAACGTCCACCAAACGTCTGTTACTTGGTGAAGAGGTCGGTCAAGCTGTGAAAGGAATCATAGCATGATTGCTTTACCCATTTGATAGGAAGTGATCAAGTATAGCAGGGCATGGGAAAAGAAATAAAAAAATATATAAAAATAAAAAAATATATATATATATATATATCTAAATTAAAGTATTATCCGAAAGAGGAGGCGCCGTATACATTTACAGAGCAGGCCGCTTATTTTATGAAGATTGATTTTTAAGAAAAAGGTTATTGTGCAACCGGAAATTTCTTTTCTTTAACCAAGTTACCGTTAAAAATTTTACTCTGTTATTTGAAAACTTTTATTTTAATTATATATGGATGTGTAAATTTCTTTATATTCCACTACTGCTTATTGTTTATATTGCCAAATCAATTGTTATTGCTGTATATTTAAAATACTAAATATGTTCGTATCTTTTTAAGGACTGGACTGTTTAAAGTTTTAACCATAAACGACTTGATTTCGTCTGCTGTGTGCTCTACTCGTATTGACGAACATTTGTGGCAGGAGTTTGTTTGCAAGCGAGAAAGTCCTTGGCAAAGATAACATTCAAAATCTACATGTGTATACTTCACTTGCAAGCAGCGATATTTAAAGCGCCTATGAAACAAAGTTTGTCTTATTTGAATACTAATAAAATTACAAAGTAACATTTGGTTTCCTTGCCCCGTTTTTGATACGTTTAGTTTGTTTTATATGTAAATGTCACGTGTTGTGACGTAGACGTTGCTATTATATCAAACAAAATCACTTGAAATTCTACGTGTTTGATGTTGTGGGAGAAACACAGCCACATACTTTTTTCGAATTAAGTTTGGTTTTATAAAAGCAAAGATATTAATATCATATATTTAATATCATATATAACTTAGTCTGATAAGTCCATTATGCACATGTACGTCAGAACACGTGAAATTTACATATCAAATCAAATGAAATATCTCAACAACGAAACAAGGAGACAAAAAAACTTCAAAAGATGATATATAAGAATACTAATTCAGACCTGCCAACCTAGCCCAAGCAAAAACAGTGAGATCCAATTTTTCCCTCCCAAAAAATAGCGAGAAAAATGCAAAAATAGTGAGAAAACAACGTTCATGTTCAAATCAATTAATTTTGCTTTTTTCCCATGTAACAGTAGTTTTAACAAATACAGTAGTATTAATAAAAGATAAGACTTTTTGTTGTTGTTTTTTGGTTTTTGCTTTATTTAGCTTTTTAGGGTTTTTTAAAATGATAGTTTGCAATACCTGACGCTTTGATGTGGACGCATATTGAAATACTTCACGTGGGCGCATAATTTATGCATTAAACTACGTATGTGCATAATTATGTACACACGAACTTCAAAATGGCGGATGTGGAAATGAATTTTTCGTGACTGCTTGATTACTACGTTACTTGTCAGTTGTCCTACATCTACAAGTACAGACTATACAATCTATGTCCATATTTATTTTGTCGCTAAATTTCGGTAAATTAAAATACTGAAATCATACCAATGAAGAATCTAGTTTTAGGATTTTCATTTATCGTGAGAATCGAGTAAGGAATCGTGAGACCGTGAGATTGTAGTCAAAATCGTGAGTCTCACCGCAAAACCATGACACTTGGCAGGTCTGCTAATTCATTTTCTAAGGGTACCCTTTTTTTTATACACACTGTATAGAGCGTTTTTACTCACGTGATTGGTGGCCCTATGGGGGTGGTGAAACAATACGAAATATTTGAATAAGAAAGAGCTAATTCCCATACCGTACACCAATATGGCCGCCACTTCATTGTTTTGGTTCACCAATATGGCCGCCGTGACGTCAGATGAAAACGCTCTTAGTGTATAATGCACCTAACGTGTGGTCCCACATGGCTACTATCAGACAATACTGAACTTTATTGCTGATCCTGGCCTCACTGGTTAGGTTCATTAGGCCGCTTATAATTACCATAGCAAGTTGTAATCGTTTCCGGTTTCGTAACATCGTTTTAAGTTTCCTATCCAGTTCCCTTCTATTATCTATGGTTCTATTGACATTAAAAGCAGCAGATATGTTTGTTTACTTGGTTTTAGTCATAATTTCACTTTTCTTCTACTTTAAATTGTTCAAGAAATCAGTGAAACGTATTAGCAGTGACACCAACAAGTATATCTTAATCACAGGTTGTGATTCAGGCTTCGGTCGTGCTACTGCTATACAACTCGACTCTCTTGGATTTAGTGTGTTCGCAACATGCATTACGGATGATGGAGAAAAATCACTTCGAAATAGCTGCAGTGAAAATTTAGATGTCATACGTTTAGATGTAACTGACTCGTCACAAATTGAAGCTGCCTACGAACATGTCAAGAAATCAATGACGTCTGATACAGGTATGATGCAAGTACAACATATAGCATCAGCAACAGCTGATGTAGAAGGCAGAAATCTTAACTGCCTCATAGTAAGAATATCAAAGCCATGGATGCAGCAAATAATTATAAGTAATAGCATAACATATAGGTTGATTAGTGATTAAATGTACCCGAAAGCCGAGGGAGGCACCCGAGGGACTTTTAATATGTTATGCTATCACTTTGTAATATTACGGCTACCGAGGAAGAAGGAGATTCGCCCGAGGGAATGTATCTGGCATAAAACCGACATCGAAACGTGGCCATCTATCGTGTGTGTAAAGGCTGACAATTTTTTACGGTAACTATCTTTATTTGAAATGCAATAGCCATTTATATATCTATATATCTGTAAATATATTACAAGCGCTTTTAAATAACAATACATGTATGTGATCGGTTTAATGGTTACCATATAAACTAATATTGGATAGTTGACTTTAAAAACAACAACAGTGTAAAGACATGCGCATTGATTTAGTATTAGTCCCACATTTTATGTTCTAGGCAAACTGTTAATAAATTCTTGAGACAACAAACCAGTAACACAATGAAAGTTTGCCTTTCGTTTAGAGCGCTGCCGGTACAAGCGGGTTCAGCGAACCTACTTCGAGATAGGCAAACACTTGTCTCTACTTCTCGACGATTGGGGGCGCTACCAGTGTACTCTACTCGAAATGTTTTAGGCAAGGTCCCGTTGCATTGGGCAATGATATTGCCTATTGCAAATTCACGGGAATCGTACCTTGTGCATAAAGATTAGATATGATTAGTTACTAATCGTACCTGATGCATAAAGATTAGGTATGATTAGTTACTAATCGTACCTCATCTTTATGCATCGGGTTATTTCGATATTAAATGTGCGTGTGGAAACAATGAAAACCGAGGTGGCCGTGATATTATACGAAGTAAAAGCATTTTAATAATAATTTAATAGAAAGAACTAAAGTTTCGTTGCACACACAACATGAGAATGAATAATAAATACAGTGGTTACAAAAAGGTAGATGTATTGGTGCATAGCATGCCAGATATAAAGGAGACGGGGTGACAGAAAAAGTGAGAATAAAAAGTAAAACTAGAATAAACAAAGTGGAAAGAAGTCTATATGTTTGCATTAAGAGACAGATTAGATTTACAAATTGTTATCCAACATAGTTATAAATAATCGATATATTTGAAATTATACATTTTAGTGTCAACGTCCAGACTTTTGGGCGGGAGAACATTCCAGCTAGGTTAATCCATAAAGTTATTTACCTCAAATAAATACCACATATCAATTTTTGACGTAAAGTACTTCACGTGTTACCAGTTATCTTAAAAGTTTTCCCATTGTGTTAGTAATGTAAACATAACCAACAACTTTGTTGATTGAAATAAGCCCGAAACCGTATAATAGTCATCGCATCCTAACAACGCCTAGTTTGGTACCGCAAAGTATCATGGTACAATGCACCTGATTGGTCCACGTTACATCCTTACCCATTTACTGTCCAATCATATTCTACGCGCCAATTAGAATAAAAGAGAGACAACTCCCTCGGATCAAGTCAGAGAGTGCAGAAACCCAAAGAAGCAAGGGAAATCAGTCCAAAGACGTAAGAACATGAGCTTCAAAAGGGACCAACGTAAGAAGAAGAAGCCTAGAAGCAGCACAGGAGTAGAAGACAACTAGACCTTAAGTACAATCCTGAACTTTAATAGTAACTTTTATCTATACCTTAATATTTTGGGACTCCGTAATAAAGATTCTATTGTGCTACCTCGACGCTGCGCGCTTTACCACCGAGTTATCTTCCCCCTTTATGACAACTGGTTAGAGGATCCGGGCTATGGAACATTATGTCCCTCATACCTGACTCCCGATTTCATTGCCCCCACCACCACTGCCAAAACGTTCGTTTTGCACATCCTTAGAAGCTTCTCTCTCAACATCTCCACCTTCCCCGCCAACCAATCCACTACAAAAGCCAAATTGAGAAATTTTCGTCCGAATCCTGGCAAGAAAAACCCGATCGACCTCCACGCGTTATAACCGCCGGCGCATGCAGAGCTATAATTACCCTCCGCCCCGAAGAAGAAAGCCTGTTCTATCCATTCGATCAATTTGATGAACTATTATTAACTGTTTTATTAACACTTTTAAGCACATTTTCTTAGTGCATGTTAGTATTTTGATATTAGGTTTTGTATGTGAGCTTAGTTCTCTATAGTTACTGAGCGTGCGAGAGGCCACACTGGAAAATCAGGGACCAATAGCTACACGCACTAGATCTCAAGCAAAAACTCCCCTGGAAACCCTAACTAGTGATACTGATTTGTGGTGCACTCGGCAGTGTACAACTAGGGGTAGGAAACTTCTCTCCCCTCCACCTTCCTCTGACTCTTCATTATCTATTCTTCACTCCTTGAATCCAGACCCTGACATGGACGACCCACTACCAAACTTACCTCCACAATTACTAGATATACTAGGCAATATGGCCGTTCAGTTAGAGCGCGTTCAAGAGCAGATATCCACTGCCAATACGTCTACAGGTTGTATTCAACCGCCAATTTTTCGGGTTACCCTTCCGAAGATGTTGCCGACTGGCTCGAAAGTTTCGCTCGGTACGCGCGCTTTAAACGTTGGAATGCTGCGCAACAGCTTGATGCTTTTATGATGTATCTCGGCGGCCATGCCAAACGTTTCTGCCAACAGCAGCCTGACGACGTACAACATGATCTAGCACAGCTACAAGAAGCTCTTGCGGAGAGTTTAACCACGACTGACCAAACTTTTCTTCGAAGGCAAGAATTAAATACCCGTCGCCAAGCTGCTCACGAGTCACTAGAACGATATATCGAAGATATTAGTGCGCAAGGGCAGCGCTTACACCTCACCGATGCTGAACTCATGCAATGTTTCATGCAGGGTTTACGCGATGATTTAAAAGAAGATGTAATTCTTAAAAGTCCCGCAAGTTTTTGCGCAGCCACAAAGGTCGTTCAGCGACTAGAACTTTGCCGCTGTTGCTGGTGTTGACTTCAATGGCAGATAGTTCCAAGTTGCTCATGTTGGTGAGAGCAACAGGCTTGCATCGCAGATTGCAGCGACTGGCCAACAAAACACCACCGCCGCGAGTGGAATCGTCCGCGTTTCTTGCGTTGCTGCGATCACAACGAAATATATCATAACCCCATGGCAACAGTTCCGAGTCCGATAGATCACACGTTAACCACGTCTCCGAAATGGCGACGATGTCAAATTGGTTGGAATATACTGAGTCCTGGAACTCTCGTAGTTTGTTTCCCGATTTTATACTCCTCACGTTTTGGTAAAAGCAGTGAAGGACTGAAGAGTGGGTGTTATTGTTGTTGTTATTGTTGTTAGCATGAGATCGAGACGAGGGTCGTTCAGGTCCTGGATGAGGATGGATATCACCACAGATTAAGATGGAGAGGTTAAATGTCGCTGTAGAGTTTGGATAGTATAGAACGCGGCTTTTCTTCCATTTAATCTTTGAACGTGAATTAAAGAGATGGTTTACAAAACTTGGTTGCTTAGCCTCAGAGTAATCATGAATCCCACTGATAACCAACAACACAAAAACGATAACTATACACATTATTCGGGATAATACCATTGTCTACCGCGAGCACAGTTACAAAACAAAAGAGACGATAATTCAAATATTAGGCGGCCAAGTAAAGCAAATATAGTATCAATAGAAAGAGGAGGTTGTAGCGTTCAATTTGATGTGAAGTATAACAATGTAGAGGCTTTGTAGAGCAAGAAAAATCAAAATTAGCTGTTGCTAGGTGACGTAAACACAGACGGTTACTGCCAACGGTCAAATGAAAAAAAGATGAATAATTCAAATTTGACTATAGTGATGCAGATAAAATTTGCCGAAAATACACTAGAAAACTTGACGTGTTGTAAGCGTGTTGTTAGAACACGTCGACGTGTTTATACGACACGTTGACGTGTCATGAAAACCTTGCCTTGTGAAGTTATAACACGTCAGTGTGTTGTTTTTTCAATATGCAGTTGGAAGAACACGTCTAAATAAGTTCTAGCGTGTTGTAACAACACACCAAATTCAAACAACACGCCATCAACTGTCAACAACACGTCACAAAACTGCTACAACACAGCAAAAGTGTGTTTCAAAAGCCATAAAACACACCGACGTGTTAAAGCAACACATCAATGTGTTGTTGGAGTAGAACACGTCGACGTGTTAAAAGAACACATCAACGTGTTGTCGCCAAAAATAGTCGGTGAAGAACACGCCAGCGTGTTAAAAGAACACGTTAACGTGTTGCTGCTGCAAGCTGGTGACGTAACCAGAGCTTATGATGACGAAACATCACGCCACTTTTTTCAGTCCAAAGTCCAGAGCAGCGGGGCGAAGGTTTTTATAATTTTTTTGTCTGAAAAAGAGTTTTTTGGAGAAAATAACAGTAAACCACAACATTTAAAACGTCTGAATTGTATCCTTGGAAGAGACAAAGTTCACTACAACTGTAAATACCACTACCATGCAGGCAGAGCTGAGGACTTTTAATAAAGAAATGTTACGAAAGATTATCGTTTGGACACAGTAAGTAAAATTTTATAACGGCTTGCTATAAAAAGTCAGTGTTTTTCAGCATGAACGCCACGACGTTGATTAAAAAAACCTATCAATATCATATGAATAATATAATATTGTTTCTATTTTTTATGTTCAACTCTTGAGAACCCAATGTAAAAGAAAAAGCATCTCAAACTGGCCAGTCAAGTGTGAAAAATGGTTCGGGTTTTCGTTTTTGCTTGTTATCTGACATGAAGTTTATACTGTATGAACTAAAACAGTTCGACAAAAAGAACCTACAACGCTGTAATACCATTGTATATAAGGTAAGAATTCATATAACGATTAAAGTAAATTGTTCACTAAACACATATTTGTCCTAAACACCGAATCAAAATCGAATTTTTACGGGTTTTTTAAACTTTTAAATCCTTGCATGTACATCCGCCGCCATAACCCATGAGCTGTCGTCCTAAATTTTCCCAATCCAATTGAATTTACAATTAACTATTATCAACCTATATTTGGTAGATCAAAAAAGACTATAAAATACTTTTGCACTGAATGAAGGAATGTTTGTGATACAAGTGATGTTTTGTATGGTTCCTGAAGCTACCAAGCAACCTTTCTTGTGAAGTTTTGTTTATTTGAGTTCCCTAATGAGGTCCGAAAAGAAATAATGCAACCAAACAATTTAAAATTTGCAAGTCAAAGACCAGGTATTCTAAATACATTACTAAATATCAAGTGATCACTAGTTTTGTACATGCCCTTTATTAAACCCACAAAAAAAGCAATTTAATGAATGGCTTGAATGAAATCATCTATAAATTAAAGCAACTATTTATTACAAACTATATAAACTCTCTGTTGACCACTATCAATTATATAAATATGCAGGTTTTATGCAAAAACGATTCCTGTGAAGGTTCTTAACAGCAAAGTACAGAGTTTAGAATGTAGAGTGCTTGGTGTAGAATGGAGAATGGAGAGTGTAGAGCGCACTGAGAGTGTAGAGTGGTCTCGAAAGTGTAGAGTGCACTGAGAGTGTAGAGTGCACTGAGAGTGGAGCGTGTAGAGTGCACTTAGAGTGTAGAGTGCACTGAGAGTGTAGAGTGCACTGAGAGTGTAGAGTGCACTGAGAGTGTAGAATGCAGTGAGAGTGTAGAGTGCAGTGAGAGTGTAGAGTGCACTGAGAGTGTAGAGTGCAGTGAGAGTGTAGAGTGCACTGAGAGTGTAGAGTGCACTGAGAGTGTAGAGTACAGTGAGAGTGTAGAGTGCACTGAGAGTGTAGAGTGCAGTGAGAGTGTAGAGCGCACTGGGAGTGTAGAGTGGAGCGTGTAGAGTGCACTGAGAGTGTAGAGTGCTCTGAGAGGGTAGCCTGCACTGGGAGTGTAGAATGCAGAGTCAGAATGCAGAGTGCTTAGTGGAGAGTACAGAGTGAAGCGTGTAGTGCAGTGCAGTGCAGTGCAGTGCAGTGCAGTGCAGTGCAGTGCAGTGCAGTGTAGTGTAGAGTGTAGTGTAGAGAGTAGAGTGCAAAGTCTAGAGCGTAGAGTGCAGAATGCAGAGTGTTTAGCGGAGAGTACAAAGTGTAGGTTGTGGAGTGTAGAGTGCAGAGTATGAAGTGCAGATTCCTGAGTGTAGAGTTCGGAGTGCAGAGTTCAGACTTCAGACTTCAGAGTGCTTAGTGGAGAGTGGAAAGTACAGAGTGTGGCGTGTAGTGCAGTGCAGTGCAGTGCAGTGCAGTGCAGTGCAGTGCAGTGCAGTGCAGTGCAGTGCAGTGCAGTGCAGTGCAGCGCAGCGTAGCGCAGCGTAGCGTAGCGCAGCGCAGCGCAGCGCAGCGCAGTGCAGTGCAGTGCAGTGCAGTGCAGTGCAGTGCAGTGCAGTGCAGTGCAGCGTAGCGCAGCGCAGCGCAGTGCAGTGCAGTGCAGTGCAGTGCAGTGTAGTGTAGTGTAGTGTAGTGTAGTGTAGTGTAGCGTAGTGTAGTGTAGTGTAGTGTAGTGTAGTGTAGTGTAGTGTAGTGTAGTGTAGTGTAGTGTAGTGTAGTGTAGTGTAGTGTAGTGTAGTGTAGTGTAGTGTAGTGTAGTGTAGTGTAGTGTAGTGTAGTGTAGAGAGTAGAGAGTAGAGAGTAGAGTGCAAAGTCTAGAGCGTAGAGTGCAGAATGCAGAGTGTTTAGCGGAGAGTACAAAGTGTAGGTTGTGGAGTGTAGAGTGCAGAGTATGGAGTGCAGATTGCTGAGTGTAGAGTTCGGAGTGCAGAGTTCAGACTTCAGAGTGCTTAGTGGAGAGTGGAAAGTACAGAGTGTGGCGTGTAGTGTGGAGTACAGGGTGTAGTGTAGAATTTAGAGTACAGGGTGGAGTGGAGAGTGCAGAGTGTAAGCTGCAGAGTGTAGGGTGCAGAGTGTAAGCTGTATAGAGTGCAAGCTGCAGAGTGCAAGCTGTATAGAGTGCAAGCTGTATAGAGTGCAAGCTGCAGAGTGCAAGCTGCAGAGTGTAAGCTGTATAGAGTGCAAGCTGTATAGAGTGCAAGCTGCAGAGTGCAAGCTGCAGAGTGGAGAGTGGAGAGTGGAGAATGAAGAGTGGAGAGTGCAAGTTGCAGAATGTAGACTGCAGAGTGAAGACTGCAGAATGGAGAGTACAAGCTGCCGAGTGGAGAGTGGAGAGTACAAGTTGCAGAATGTAGACTGCAGAGTGGAAAGTGCAGAGTACAGAGTGCAGAGTACAGAGTGCAAGCTGCAGAGTGTAGAGTGCAGTGCCAGAGTACAGAGTGCAAGCTGCAGAGTGTAGACTGCAAAGTGGAGAGTACATAGTGTAGAGTGCAGAGTGTGGAGTGCAGAGAGTGGAGTGCAGAGAGTGTGGAGTGCAGAGAGTGCATGTGGAGTGTAGAGAGTGTAGAGTGCAGTGTGTGGAGTGCAGAGAGTGTAGAGTGCAGAGTGTGGAGTGCAGAGAGTGTGGAGTGCAGAGAGTGTGGAGTGTGGAGTGCAGAGAGTGTGGAGTGTGGAGTGCAGAGAGTGTGGAGTGTGGAGTGCAGAGAGTGTGGAGTGCAGAGAGAGTGGAGTGCAGAGAGTGTGGAGTGCAGAGAGTGTGGAGTGCAGAGAGTGTGTGGAGTGTGGAGAGTGGAGAGTGTGGAGTGCAGAGAGTGTGGAGTGCAGTGAGTGTGGAGTGCAGATGGAGTGGAGTGCAGAGAGTGTGGAGTGTAGAGAGCGTGGAGTGCTGTGTGTGGAGTGCAGTGAGTGTGGAGTGCAGAGAGTGTACAATATTAAAATACCAAAATACTCTAGGCCTAATTGTATAATATGGTATTATGACATTAGAGTACTAAAGTGTTATAGTATTAGGGCTTATGAGATTTAATTTATAGTTTTTACACTACTCTTTTACTATTTTATTATAGGTTTGCAGAACTGCGTGAAGTGGAAAAAAAGAAACGTGATATCTAAAACGATTTATGTTATATTTACGCTATAGAAAAGATTAATTGATTAACAAAAATTAATGCCAAGAAACGAACTATTAAATTACGAAGGTTAAAGATAGTATATTACTTTCTCTGGCGACGTTATCGTATACGAGACAATCAATAGATTGCCAATTCTCACTGAGATCAGTACCAATTATATATTATAGACTATTTATTCGTGCGCCTTTACAGTAATACCCTTGATATCGTTTAGGCTTAGCGGTTCATCATTCGGCAACTAAAGTGTAAAAATAAAATTTATCAACCTTAAGTTATATTTTGTATGTGTTTTTGAATTTAACACACAATTTGTGTGTTGTTGAGTGTTTTACTTTGTTCTCTCAGATCACACATTTCGACGTGTTGTTTCTTGATGTGTTGTTTTTTATATGTGTTGTTTCTTGACGTGTTGTTGCTTGACGTGTTGTTTTCTTGACGTGTTGTTGCCTGACGTGTTGTTTCTTCATGTGTGACCAGTAATAACACGCCTGCTGTGTTCCTACAACACACTAACATTGACAACACGCCAAAACCGTGTTCAACACGCTTTCGGCGTGTCAACTGAGAGGACAAAACGGCGTGTTGTTTTGATAATGAAAAACACGCCAAATGCGTGTTTGATACAACACGCCAAATGCGTGTTTTAGTCAATATACAACACGTCAAAGGCGTGTTTTATGCAACACGTCTAACTACAACACGCCTAAAATACAACACGTCAAAAGTGTGTTCAACACACTTTCAGCGTGTCAACTGAGAGGACAAAACGGCGTGTTGTTTCGACACATTTGCAACACGTCAGGTTTTCTAGTGTAGTTGTAATGACAAAACCAAAGTACTGAAGAAGTTTTGGAGCACCAACTTTCAAATTGAAGACAATATGGAGAAATTAAGAATTCGCAGGTTTGTAAACAATCAAAGGCCAACGAACCAAAAATAGATCGTTGAATAATTCAAATTTCCCGCTGTGGGTGAGGATAAAACTTGGATTAAAGAATAAGAATGGTAAAACCAAAGTACTGATAAAGTTACACGACGCTAGATGAAGAGAAACAATAGATATACTAAAACATTCGAAATCTTGAAATTTGATGACGAGACAGGAACAAACGGCCAAATCAATAATCCAAAATAAAAACCACGGACGATGAAAAATCACTCCAAAAAGTATACCATACTGATCTCAATACTCTTAGTAGTAGAAAAACCCAAAATAACATATAGGGAGACGTCAAAAAAAGACCATTAATCGTGAAATTGGTGAAGAAGAAAGAATTGAGTGTAAATGTCAGTCTTCGAGCTCACTCGACCAACCGACGGTCGACCAATTCGCAATAATTGCAATAAGGTTGGTCATCTTGCTAGTCGTTGTTATAGTACGCCATTTCGTCCAAATTCGCAAGGACCATCATTTCGAAATCAGTTTCGTTCACCACAAAACCAGTATCCAAATCGCGATCATTTCCAACCAAGGGCAAATTTCCAAAATCGGTCGACGTATCACCAACCACAACAACAACAATATCAACCAACCTTTCTTTGTCGCCAAAATTTTCAACCTTCGACAGGTAATCCGCCTCAGAATTATGCCGCAGGTTTTCGTCCTCTCCCACCCCCTCCCCCCACCACCGCTTCGTGTTTTACTTGGCAGTGAACAAACAGCCGCAAACGTAGCCTGCGTGCAGACTGTACCCCGCAAACGCGCCTAAGGGACTGTTTACATGAGCCGGGCTAGCCCGGTTAACTGGGCTCACGCGATTGATTAGGATCATACTGTGGCTTTGAAACTTGCATAAACTAAATGTACAAATAAGAATTGGTTTAGTTTAGTTGTAAACAAATTAACATTAATTGAAATCTCCTTTTGCGGTCGAAGAAAGAATTTCGTGACACGGGTCAGCCCGGTTAGCCAGGGCTAGCCCGAAAAGCCCCTAAATTCCGATTTGCTCGTGTTCGAAAAACAACTCCTAATGACACGTCAAACACCCACAAATCACGCGACTTTTGAGCAGCCCCTAAAACTCGCAAGGGTCTTTCACGCAAATTGCTCCATTTTTGGCACGGACCATTTCGCATTGTTAAAAAGCTATTTCCCCAGTTAATTTCTTTTTGCGCAATTGCGCTAATCGCCTTCTTTCAGCTCCGATCCGGTGCATGCGAATCGTTTAAAAGTTTATTATGACCCGAAAGATCGGCCAATTGCTCCATCCCCAAGGCCCAAACCTTCCGACAGTTTCGTTGCCGATGAAACCGCTCCTGAGTCCTGACTCTCTTGAGAATCTAGCACTGGATCACGACATGCCGCCAAATCCTTCCACACACGAACAGTTGGCAAATGGCTCCTCTGACGCTGATCCGGGTGACAATAGCAATGATTCCAAAATCTTTCAAATTGAACAGATATTGCAAACACGTCGACGAAAAGGCGAAACAGAATATCTCGTTAAGTGGACCAACTACCCTTCAGAGCAAAATTCCTGGGTCCCTGAATCCGATATGATTTCTCCAAACGGTAGCGAACCGCCTCAGATAGCTTCTCTTTCCCGCGTAACAAAACCAACAATTGATTCTCCTCCTTCGGACAAAGTTGTTTCTGATTCTCCCACATATGACATATCACAGTGACACCAGCCCAGCGCCATTTCCTTCTAAATTTAGTCCATCATTATTTATTCTCAGATTTCTGCTGTCAACCCTCGCACCGTTTTTCTCCGTTCGAAACTCCGCAGTCATTGTTTCTTTGATTTACTTCATGTTTCTTGTCATACAATCATGTATGTGTCTGTTTATTCCTCGCGGTGATGCCTACACTATGGCTCGTTGTTCAAACATTACCTATTCTACCGGTTATTTTAACAACAGAACGTGTTACCTGGATTTTCCTATTATGACTCACTATCCAAAGTTGTTAAAATTGTAGCAGATTAACGATCGTTGCATTCAATCGCATAGCGTTTCTACTTCTTGCGCTCCAATTCATTCCGCAAATTATCTTAAAACTGTAAACGGATCTCTTTAGCTTGCCCCCAAAATGGCACAACGCCTCCTCACAATTATTCACAAATGTATGTACCTTCGTTTTCTACGGCTGTTTTACAATTAATTCTAACCTTTTGCAACTCGTTCCTGCGCCTTTCAACGAATTTTTATTTTTTTTTTTTTTTTTGCGTAGTCAGGAAACCATTCAACAGTTAAATTCGATGCGTGATAGTGACTTTGCTGGCAACATGGCGCACGGTATAGGTAGCATTGTGGACCAACCTTCTCCGGGGGCTACTCATATTATCAAAGCAATTGGTACTGTTGTCCACGGCGGACTCGACAGCGTCGGAAATTCGGATCTCGTATTAGCACGGCAACCGGTACCGTCATACAATCATCCGGCGACGTTTTCGGACATACTTCAAAAGGGGCGGGTTCCTTCCATGACGTTCTTGGTGGCCTTAGTGGGTCCCTGCTTTGGAGTGCTCTCCTGTTACTTGCCTTATTTAGTCGTGCATACACCTATCTACGCCACAATAACATTTGCTCCAAACCAGACACGGAGGATACTCTTTCCGACAAACGTTCAACTGACGAACTTGCTCAAACATCATCTCTGCCTGACGTGGCTGAACGTTGTACTGACTGGGTGGGGTCTCCCCGCTCAACGGGACAAACATCAGTTCAGGAAAACGCTCATTATCGCCTCTGTTTTCACCTTTTGATCCATTGGCTTTGTAGAATGGTCTCCCGTACCTTGTTAACTAGATCATTCTCAGTATATTCATAATCGCTCCTGGAGTCATTAGGATAGTCCAGGTATATACTAATAGACATGTGGCGAATGTCCGTGACAGCTATGCAGTGCTATGGTATTTTTGGGATTTATATGTATTTAGTTCAGTAGGTGTTAGCGATCTTTATTGTTATTAGTTTTGTTTCTTTTTTATATACTATCAGATGAGGACATCTGAAACTAAGAAGGGAGGCATGTTATGCAACATAGTTATAAATAATCGATATATTTGAACTTATACATTTAGTGTCAACGTTCAGACTTTTGGGCGGCAGAACATTCCAGCTGCCTAGGTTAATCCATAAAGTTATTTACCTCAAAGTAAATACCACATATCAATTTTTGACGTAAAGTACTTGTAGAGATGTCACCAGTTATCTTAAAAGTTTTCCCATTGTGTTAGTAATGTAAACATAACCAACAACTTTGTTGATTGAAATAAGCCCGAAACAGTATAATAGTCATCACATCCTAACAACGCCTAGTTTGGTACCGCAAAGTATCATGGTACAACGCACCTGATTGGTCCACGTTACATCGTCTTACCGATTTACTGTCCAATCATATTCTACGCGCCAATTAGCATAAAAGAGAGACAACTCCCTCGGATCAAGTCAGAGAGTGCAGAAACCCAAAGAAGCAAGGGAAATCAGTCCAAAGACGTAAGAACCTGAGCTTCAAAAGGGACCAACGTAAGAAGAAGAAGCCTAGAAGCAGCACATAGAAGACAACTAGACCTTAAGTACAATCCTGAACTTTAATAGTAACTTTTATCTATACCTTAATATTTTGGGACTCCGTAATAAAGATTCGATTGTGCTACCTCGACGCTGCGTGCTTTACCACCGAGTTATCTTCCCCCTTTATAACAAAATTAAAAGACTTTCTACAAGGAACAAGGAGCTCAGAGGTAGAGGAAGACAAAATAGTGAAGTCATGGGGTGAAATGGCATGTCCTGTATCACAATGTGTGACAGGAGTGTTCGTCGAAGGAAGATTGACATGCTAAAATATAGTAATAACAAAAACCCACTTCCAGCCGACAATTTGAAGAAACTATATATATAAACTCCAAAAATAAACATCTTGAAATTTAAAATAAGAGAGTATATGAAACCGTGATATATGTAATAGATAAATCCCGAGAACGAGGGATGTATGCTATATAAAGACCCGAGCGGAGGACGCGCAGCGTCCGAGGGCTTTATATCGCATACATCCCGACTTAATTTATTATTGAGGAGGTTTTTCCAACAAAGTTTTGTCTTTTTTTTCCACCTTGGACAGAGATTTTCCTTGTGTTTTTCTTCATTTCGTTTCTAATTATTATTCAAGGGCTTTATGCGATATAAAGCCCTCGAAAGAACAAAGAAAACCGACTCATCGACCTAATATATATGATGTGATAACTTTGTAATAAAGTACAAACCACCGTTTCTCTTGTCTTGTTTTAGCTTACATTTTGAGTTTCAAAATGTTTAACAGTAAGGGTTATTTTTTTGGAAGTTATTTGTTTTTTTGTTTTTTTCAGTTAGCAAACTTCATTATTTAATTTTTATTCATTTCATCGCATATTCCTCTGATAAAGGGCTAGTGCGCTTTCCTATCTTAGCAGTTTAATTTCTTGGCAGTTTATTTACGGCACATTTTTACTTCACTCAATCCCAAACTCTGCCTATGCAGCATGCATGTACTCTATTTTTTATTGTAATAGTAATATTTAAGAAATAGAAAATGGCCGCCCGTGTTTATATA
This sequence comes from Paragorgia papillata, assembly GCA_035771165.1. NCBI lineage: Eukaryota > Metazoa > Cnidaria > Anthozoa > Scleralcyonacea > Coralliidae > Paragorgia > Paragorgia papillata. The sequence continues at coordinate 1,657,394 of JAWNZC010000229.1, forward strand.
GCCTGATGCAAACACGAGAGTGAGTTGGGAGAATTCGAAAGTTTATGTGAACCCGAGCCGTAGGCGAGGGTTTACATAAGTACTTTCGAATTCTCCCAACTCACTCGAGTGTTTGCATCAGGTTATATAAACACAGGGCATCCATTTTCTATTTCTTTTATGAAATAAGGCTAAAAAATGTGCCGTGACATCACAACCGTGTTTACATAGCCTGATATAAACACGGTAATTGACCAATCACAGCGTGCGTAAGACGCAACCTATTTTATAAAATATAATAGCATAGTATTTAACTATATATTAGTTAGCCGCTTGATTCGGGAACTTGAATGTGTTAATACTGGTTCTACATTTCAATGATTATATGTATTAGTATATAGTTTAATTGTCATCATAGCTACTAAAGGCTGTTTTCCATTACGTCCGCTTTGCCCGCGCGGCGCACTTATGAAAACAGCCTTAACTCTTTCTCGTCCAGTCCGAAAACCAGTCACAGCAGGTGGTCTTGGCAATTTGTGAATTAACATGGCATAATAACACAAAAATAATACCACAATATATCATTTGAATCATTTTTACCTCTACTATTCAAATTTTGGGTTTTCGGATCTTGTCAGACAACCCATTTTGCAAATTATGCTAATTTATGCTAATTACTACTATTAATAATATTATTATAATCCAAAAAATGTTAAATATTTAACGAGAAATGACTTTACACCAAATTTTGGATCATGTAAAATGAAAAGCAGCATTTCACAAATTCAAATTGAAAAAATTGAAGCAATACAATAAAAAGCAAATATTATATTGATTTTTTATGATTTTCCATTGAGACCCCCCATTGCGACCCCCCATGGTGCGGCCGCGAGCGATCATATAACTTATTTTGAAATTTACAAATTTAAACAGAATTATACAAGAACATACGACCAAAATACATCAGTAAGATCGTTTTTAAGTCAGCTATTCAGATTTTAAGTTATTTTTGAGTGATATTTACTTCTGTTTGCCATTACAACGCCGACAACTCGCCGACAACTCTCGGCGAATTTTGTTCAAATTTGCCTCACTCGGCCGAGATGGTTTTCGTCAAATTTTACCAAATTATTGCTAATCTACGAAATAATTACAACAAACAAATGTTTATACTTACTTTCGGAGTTGTTAGAGCCTAAATTTTCGTTGGTTTCGCTTATATATTGACAAATAAAAGCCATTTTGTTCTTATCCATACTCCATGATCCTCGCGGGATTTCAACAGAAGGGAAGTCAGGTCAGAACTCGGATAATACTTCATGGCATATCGTTATAAAGGTCTTATTTTAAAAAGGGATCATTCAGGATCATTTTAAGCCCTAGGGGGGTAATTTTGGTCAAAACCTCGCAGGTTCACAACAAATCAAAATGATCCGTCACCAGTAGCGGAAATTCATACGCCCGGACGAGAAAGAGTTAATATACCTCGTGATCAGGGTCAATTGACTGTCATGATAGGAAATATTTGCAAGCGAATAAGATTTTTATGTCTTCCATCTGTCGAGTTTGTGTTGTAATTGAGAATGCGAATTGTGTGATATCTTTTATAAAATAACATTTCGAAAACAAGCGCAGCGATTTGTTGAAAGCCGTGTTTCTATAACTTTATGGAAATACGGCAAGGTCCACGCCATTCAATACGCCATCATTACGGTGTAGGATACGCCATTATACGCCATCATACGCCATTATGAAGAGTAAGGAGAATTTACGCTTTGATGCAGTGATTATTTTTACGTTCTATACCTATTTTCGACAGGTTATTTTATAAAGGAATATAAATAGCGTGGAAACACTCGCCCTGCGGGCTCGTGTTCCCACTACATTTCTCGTTCTCCCAAACTTCCACTCGTGTTTCTATAACTCTATGGAAACACGGAAAATGTTTTCTATTTCTTAAATAATATATAATCTTTCATATATCATACTAGCTAACACAAAGAAGTGGTATGACTTTACAGCTATCTCCTATAGGACATACATCTATATTATAAAGTTTCTCATTCAAGAGAAACGCTTTCGCTTCAAAAAGTTTTAAAAAGGGAAAATAGCTAGAAATACGAAAAATGGATGTGCTCGGCCTCAGGGGTGTTCCCTTGAACGAGTAAAATCGTCTGGCGTTAGCCAGAGTAAAATACTAAAGGTGCCGGGGGCGGATCTAGGAATTTTGATACCTTAGTCAAAGTTGCTGTGGACTCATATTTCTAGGGGGGTCTTGGGGCATGCCCCCCCGGAAAATTTTTGAAATTTGGATCTCTGAAATGGCATTTCCTGCATTCTGACAGCACATTTGAGCAAAATTCCAAATGTTTTAAAACATGTTTTTAATGGACATTTTATCATTTTCAAGAAACATTTTATTTAAATTGGACTTTGATATTTTCTTGTTGTCTTAGAAACCTTGTGATAGTTTGCAAGTGTGTAAGGCTAAGTTTTTTCAGGAATGAGTGTGGGGAAAATGGAAATCCAATAAACAGTAGAGAGATATGTGGTCACATTCTAATATTAAAAAGTTGACTGTTTCGCTCTATGTCAAAGTTCATCAGCATGCCTAGGAAACACCAGTTACATTGTTTCAGTCAGTGAATCCAACATGGACAGCCTGACCAACATACAAGTGAAGGTGTAGCTGAATTTAAAACATTCTGCATAACCCAGAGCAAAGTGGGCTACCTTCCATGGCTGTTGAGCCCCACCTACCCAGAGCTGTCTGGCTTTCAAATGCTTGATACTTGCCTTTTAAACCTCACCCCAAGCAGACAATGTCTGGTTAGGAGTCAGGAGAAGCTTTTGTTAATGACCATAATGGACATTACATGGACACAGACATAGACATAGAGGAGCTCAACTCTCTACATCATCCCGATCATTCTAACCCCCATCTAATATGCCACTACCCATCTCCCTACTAACCCATGTTACTATGAGCTGTCTGGTTTTCAGGCACCAGCAACCCAAGTCCAATTCCTGTCCAGTGCAATTATCAGATTAAAATTTCATAACAGCCACATGTGAGAAGAATGCTTACTTGATGTATAACGATAATACATGGAAATTTGTAGAAATATCATGTAGATATTTATTGCTTAGCTTTTGATCTGTTTCCCCAGGCCCAGACCGTATTACTTATATGTTTAAAAGTTATATGTTATTACTTAATGTATAATACCGTATGTTATATATATATTAATATACATATAGACAATTAACTGACTTGTAATATGAACTGAGGACGAATGTATTATGTAAACTACTGTGGAAAGGCAATCTGACTCTGCATCATGATTATGACATACTAGTGAGTATCTAGAATTGAAACACTACCTAAGTAGTGTTTATAGTACTACATGAATCATTTAATAGCATTGGTTTATACCAGTGTGCTCAACGCAGATTATGCTAATATGGAACGGATATCAACAAAGGTTAGGGAAGTAACATGACAACAGACTAACATCGATATTGAATCCATATTGATGAACTACTGTACCTATCAGTGTTTCCACTTTCCAAAATTGAAATTTCCTTTTTTTGTCCTGAAATTTCCTTTTTCTGACCGAAATTTCCTTCAAAAAATATCGAAATTTCCTTCAAATTTCCTTCAAAAAGTTTAGTCAAATTGAGCTGAATATTTTCCAAAATAGTCTGTCATGGACAAAATTTTCGCCTGGGTGTTCAATTTTCATCACTTTAACCTCGTACCCAGGGCCTTTCCCATCTTTCATCATAACTTTATTCAAGGATTATCTTTGTGAGTTTGTGTAGCGTATCCTCAAAATTCTATTCTGTTTTTTGTTTACAACAAAGTAAGAAGTATTAAAATCATAAAATGTAAATAAAACTTGTTTTTCTGAAAGCATCCTAGTACTGTAGAAGTTAGAATATGTAATTTCTGTTAAATATGAATATTACAACTCAAATACTCAATAACCTGTGTTAGAGTAACTCAGTCTCAGTTAGTATTGCTACTGAATCGACAGAACTAATCAACATTATATAACTGTAAACTGTTCATCTTTAAGCACAGAATCAAAGTAGTTTGCTAAGAAACTCCTTTCTTAGTTCTTTCACTTGCGCATCAGTAGCATTAGATTTCATATTCGCAGCAAGTTGCAACATTTCCTTGTTGAGCTTCAAACTGGCAGCAGAAACATGTCGATTCTTCATGCCCATCTTACTTTGAAGCAACGAAACCAAAGATGTCGACTTCAGTAAATTTCGGTGATCCGTCTTGACTAATTTCAGCTGACTGAAAACCCGCTCGACTGCTGCGTTGGCGAATGGCAGTGAGGAAAGTATGCCGACAAAGCTGATAAGGGCGGGGTACCTTGGTTCACCTGTTGGAGTCTTGGCATCTCGTACGGCTAGCCAGTATTCATCCCAGTGAACATCAGCGTTTGCTTTCTCCTCAAATGCATGCTGCCTCCATTCCATATCCAATCTGTTGATGTCGATGACGTTCTTAAGGTAGGGAAGTTTCTCGCAGATGTTGGCCAATGAACTTGGGTTAAGATTAGCGGCATTGCAAGGCCGAAGACATTGCACGATGTCATGATATTCTGCATTCAAATCGAATCTACTCTGGATCTGCAGCACACTTTCGATTAGAAAGTTCTTACAGTCCGTGTAAAACTTGTCGACGTCTTCTTTCTTAGCACCGGCCTCGATCTCCTGGAGAGTAGCTGTGGCTCCCATTCCAAGATACGTCTGGCGTAAAGGGACGTGTTGTTGGACGTCTGTGGCCGTGGGATCGAGATCTTTTGCCTGCGTCGTCTTCACAATGCTGACTTTCATAAAATCACTGGCAATGGCTTTCAGAAGGCTCTCTACTTCATGTTTTAAACTGTGAAGGAGTGGCCTTTCGCTCTGAAATAGCCGGTTAAAGGCGTTTAAACGCTCCAGTTGGAAACTCAGGAATTCCAAATAGGCCTGGATAAAACGGTTTTGGAGTGACGCCAAAATACGGTCGTTGGAGTGCGATGGATCCTCATTCGCGGTCAGGATAAAATAATTCTTCAAGGCTTCGTACTGTTCAAGTATACAGGGGCGGATCTAGGAATATTTATACCTTAGTCAAACTTGTTGAAGTCCACATTTTTAGGGCATGCGCCCCCTGGGAAATTTTTAAAATTTGGGTCTCTGAAACGGCGTTTCCCGCACTCTGACAGCAATTTTGAGCACAATTTTAAAAGTCTTAAAACATGTTTTTAATGGCGCCTTGTCTCCCAAAGTATGATGCACATTGCTACGTTACGTATACGCATCATTCTTGTTTCTGAAACCTTATTTATAATTCTTTATGTAATTTTATACTGCATGTCTAACAGCCTTGGTTCGCGTCATTTGATACGCAACATATATAGCCACAGGCTAATGAGCTAATATTCATTTGCGCTTTGTTAGTATAAAATCAAATATCTCCGTCGACGATTTACTCCCTTATATCTGCTATCACGCTACTTTAACACCCGTGTGGTTCTCATTACCTACTCTAAAACTTATAAATTACGACTGTTTACCGAGTTCAAATGAGGACACAGATTTTACACAAATACAGGGAAAACCCTAACTTGCATGCCCGCAGCCAGACGTATTTTGAAATTGAAACCAAAACCCTGAATAAATTTAACAAACCTAGCAATCTTTTATATCGTAGAACGACCATAAACACGGGAGTAATGAGTCGTGTTGTCAGATATTTCACGTAACTCAAGCTGCCTTTCGAAAGCGCAACAAAATAGCTGTCAGTTTGTAATTTCGATAAACGTTTATAGGCTGATAAATTCATATTAGGGGAGTTCAAGGTTTATTTCGCCATATTGCAGGGGGTGCAAAAACATTGGGGCGAGCGCGCGGCCATGCCTATTTATCCTTGTTAAAATCATGGTGAAACTTGCGAAGCATAGATAGCAAGAAGGATATCGCTTCGGGTTTTGTCGAATTCGTCTTTAATCGTTGTTTGGATCGCTTTTCTGTGGGCTGGTATGTTCGTTCTTTGATTTTAGACCATTATCGCTGATAACCAACTCGTAGAAACGCTATAATACGAAAGTTTCCTCAACTGGAGGGGTCGCTGCGCCATTGTGGCAGACACGGGACGCGGCTGTTTGTTGATTTTAGCAGAGACAAAACGCCTTGCTGTATAGTGGGATACTGCGATAACAACAAACGCAGTCCAGAATGTTGGGTGAAGAGGTATTATGTTAAAATTTTGGTTCTTAATAAGCAGCCAAATCACCAGATTTCGGCAGAAACTTGGCGTAAGCAAACATTTGTCTAGAATATCCGTATTTTCCGCTTGTTTATCAGCCTTCAATGCCAATGGTGTCATATTTCCCAAATAAAATTGCTAGCTTCGTTCCTCAAAATAATTACACGTTTAATTCGACAAAAATACAATCAATATGTACGATTCTATCTTTTAAATACTTAATGGTTAGATCTAGATTTAAACTGCATTTAACTATATTTTGCCCTATATATACCAGTTAATAACGTGTACATATTAGAAGTAAACACGCGTAACCCGAAACGTATCCCTTTCCTGCGAGGAGATATACATAATACACTTCGTTTGATAACGAGAAAGAGGATATTTCAGACTTCAGATGACGAAGATGAACCTCTGGTTACTTACGTTACTATACGCTTCAAGTTCGAGTGATTTACAAGAGAGTTGGAGCTAAAGTTTTACATTGCGTTGCTGAAATCGTCACTCAGTCGTGCCATCATAACAGCGCAGCCACCCCTCAGTTGAGGAAACTTTCGTATTATAGCGTTTCTACGCGTTGGTTATCAGCGATAATGGTCTAAAATCAAAGAACGAACATACTTAACTAGCCCACAGAAAAGCGATCCAAACGACGATTAAAGACGAATTCGACAAAAACCGAAGCGATATCCTTCTTGCTTCGCAAGTTTCGCCATGATTTTAACAAGGATAAATAGGCATGGCCGCGCGCTCGCCCCAATGGTTTTGCACCCCCTGCAATATGGCGAAATAAACCTTGAACTCCCCTATTGAAAGCAATACAGCACTATTGCGTCGGACAGCTTCATAAACGCCAATCATAATGAATATATGAAAACATTTTAAATTAAACTTGCCTTGGAGCGAGAGAATGCCCTTCACGGCTTCACGCGTTGAGGTATTTATATTAGGTAAAGCAGTCTTGAGAAAATATTCTTCTTTAGTTACCGAGAACTCGACAAACCATGACGCTTTCAGATAAAATCGATGCATATATTTGTCGCAATAACACCTTGTTGTTGCTTTTTAAAGCTGATCGCGCGCGATCAAATATGCTTGTAGAAGCCATGATCGAGGCAAACAGATCGCACACTTGGTGCCTGGCAAGTTAGTAAAGGTTCTACATACCCAACCAGATTGCTCAATTTGAGGTAAATCAGTCGAGATTTGGAGCAAGCCGTGTTCAACCAATGAGAATGGCTAAATCGGGTCAAATAAGTCAAAATGGCTGCCAGATACGGCAAACCAATCAGTGCTCAGAATTTACCTTGTTTTGACCAATCAGAGTGGCTAAAACGGGGTAAATAAGTCAAAATGGCCGCCAAATTCGGCAAACCCAATCAGTGCCACCAGGAGGTATAAAACGTCCGCGCGCCTTCCCGCAAATGGTCCTGGTGATGAATTACATCTTCCGCAATTGTTCTCGCTGCTATTACGTCGTTTTTAACCGGACGTTTTTTTGCAATCGCTATTTTTTTACCTTAGTCGTCTGACTTATTTGACTAACGCTAGATCCGCCCCTGGTATACGGTTCACGTATTCTTGGAGAGACAGCCAACGCGTCTGTGCGGGCGACAACAGCTTAAGTGGCTCAGCATCGAAGAAGGCCTGGAATTCCTTATAAACGTCCTGCCTTTTCGACGAACGACCGAAATGGGCGTATATATCTCTGCACAGATCTTCTACACTTTTGGGCAACTTCAATGCCGCATGGGATGACACCAGATGGATAAGGTGGCAAGAACACTTGATAACTTGGACGAAGCTAAATTCGGATTTTAACAACTGGGAGACTGAGTTGTACTGTCCGAACATGACGTTTGTTGTGTCTGATGAGTAACCAATGATGCATGTTACTCATTGGAATGTTCAGGTCGCTAAACGCCTCTTTCATCTTTGAGTAGATTCCCGCAGCACTCCCATCCTCCGTCTCCAGCATATCTACTAGCCAGTACTGCACTTCGAATCTCTCGATATTGAAGAAGGTGGCAACAATCGCTAGCTGTTTTCTTGTACTTCGGTCGGTTGCTTCATCAATAATGACGCTGAACAAGCGAGAACGTAGCAACGAAACCATTTCTTTCAGATAGTCGAACCCGAGAACTTGACGGACAATGTTCGTCGCCTTCTGTTTTCCAAGTCTGACGCTTTTTAATGCGGCGTCATCGGGAAAGAGAGAGCGAAGAAGTTCGACCATGTCTTCAGAAAGAGATAAAGGTAGATTATGCTGTGTAATAAATGCGCACAATTTAATTTCCATGGAGGTTGTAGTATCAGCGGTTGTAGCTTGAGCCATCATTTGGCGGAGAGAACTTGTTGTTGTTGTTGTCTTCACCTTTTCTTGATGCTTTTTACAAAGTGCGTGCCGTTTTAGAGCAGTTTTCGAACAAGTGAGTATTTGCTCGCAAATTTTGCAATACGGCTTCATTTTTTTACCGGTCAGCCTCTTCGCAAGCCAGCCTTTAAACTCAGGAACTGCCAGCCAATTGTCCATAAACGGTTGATCTCGGGGTGGACATTTACGTTTTTTAGACGTCGTTGGTTTATTACGGCTTTGGACATCATCAGAGTGATCAGAGTCAGACTCGTATTCTGATAGTGACGAATCCCCACTATCCATCTTTTACATCTTGATTTATTTCAAATCACATCGATTCAGAATGTTAAGATATTTACGCGATTTTGTCTTGAGACTTGAACAGCGAAACTGTCAAACTCGAAATATACTAATTGACTGTGCACGTGTGGTCGTTAAATGCGTGGGGAAAATGGAACAGACACGTGATTGTATTATAAATAGGTTTTTATGACGGCAAACTCACAACTCAAGAGTCTGTAACGTGAGAATTTGTCAACCCGTGAATATGTGAACAGATAAAAAGTGTTTTCTGTCGATATTTTGAATATTTTATATTTTCCTTCAAATTTCCTTCGTTTTTCTAAAATTTCCTTCAAAAGGAAATTTCCTTCAAAGTGGAAACACTGTTGGAGACCGCATATACTTTCGGCAAAGCAATCAACCAATCAGATTCAACGACTTGCCTCGTTTTGGCCAATCACAATGGGTAAATCGGCCTAAATCCTGCAAAAATCTAAACCAGTCAGCGCTCGCGATTTGGCTGTTTTGGACCAATGAGAATGGCTAAATCGGCCTAAATCCTGCAAAACACCTAAACCAGTCAGCGCTCGCAATTTATCTGGTTTGGACCAATCAGAATATCTAAATCGGCCCAAATCCTGCAAAAGTCTAAGCCAGTCAGCCCTCGCAATTTTTCTTGTTTAGACCAATTAGTAAGTTAATATATGATGATATTTATAATTATTTCTTAACAATTTTCACCTTAGTCATCTGACTTATTTGACAAACGCTAAATCCGCCCCTGGTGCGTCTAAATGCATGTGTGCTTACTAGTCAAAGGTTAAAAGCTGAATGGGGGTAGAGTCACGTACAGCTGCATATACTTGAGTTGTGTATTTTTACTATCTAGGTTTGTGGTCGGTTATTAACAATGCAGGAATTGCTGTGTCTGGTCCTCTTGATTGGCAAAGTCTTGACGAAATAAAAAAGATGGCTGACGTCAATCTGTGGGGATTGATTGATGTCACAAAAACTTTTCTTCCTCTTTTAAAAAAATCTAATGGTCGACTAATTAACGTTTCGAGTGTGGGAGGTAAGATTATATTTAATCGCAAATGAAAGAATTTGAAAATACGAAAAAATAATTCTTTGAAGGTTTTCACGGTCATAATCATATAATTCAAGAAAAATTTATCGACTTTTATTTTTATTTTGTTGATCTATTGACCTGTTGACTTATTAAGTCTTCATCAGAACATATATAGTTTAAACATGTCGTTCACTCGTCTTATCTAACGGCATTACATTGCATTACTGTACTTTACATTTAGTATTACATTACATTACATTACACTGCATTGCATTACATTACATTAATTATAATGACTTTAAAACAAACGTGATGCGTCATTGTAACTCTTACGTGATCTAATTGATCTGTTGCTTAGTGTAAATACGTGAGCCTACAGAATGTTGACATATTGCCCTGATTAAGGTTTGTCCTTGTCTTTGTCCCTACGTCCCTGTCTTTGCCCCGACTTGACCGTGACTTGTCCTTGTCCTTGTCCTCGTCCTTGTCCCTGCCCCTGTTCCTGTCCTTGTCCCTGTCCTTGTCCTCGCCCTTGTCCCTGTCCTTATTCTTGTCCCTGTCGACTTGTCCTTATTCTTATTCTAGCTTGTCCTTATTCTTGTCCCTATCTACTTTTCCTTATTCTTGTCCCTGTCCTTGTCCTTATTCTTGTCCCTGTCCTTGTCCTTATTCTTGTCCCTGTCCTTATCCTTATTCTTGTCCCTGTCCTTATCCTTATTCTTGTCCCTGTCCTTATTCTTGTCCCTATCTACTTTTCCTTATTCCTGTCCCTGTCCTTATCCTTATTCTTGTCCCTGTCCTTGTCCTTATTCTTGTCCCTGTCGACTTGTCCTTATTCTTATTCTAGCTTGTCCCTGTCCTTGTCCCTGTCGACTTGGCCATATTCTTGTCCCTGTCGACTTGGCCATATTCTTGTCCCTGTCGACTTCATAGAGATCATATATAATACTAGAGGGGGCATTGGCGGCAAAATTTGGTAACCACAATGGCAGCCGCCATTACCTTTGGTATTTCAGTCAATTGGTTGGCAAATGTACTAGACCCAGTCCTTTGCCAACCAACGCACCTAATGTTTGCGCAACCTGATGTTTGCCTCCAAAAATCCAAGATGGCGGCGTTCAATTGGTTACCCGCAGTTGACTGAAATTAAGATAGGATGCCCCCTCTAGTATTATATATGATCTATATGGTCGACTTGTCCTTATTCTAGTCCCTGTCGACTTGTCCTTGCCCCTGTCTCTGTCGCTTTGGTAGCTAGCGCTATTTCTCAAAGCTGATATTTGAAGAGGCAGTTGTCGTTCAAACTAAGAAATCGAAAACAATAGTTGTGTCAATAATTCTTGTCAATTTATTTAAGGTCGGTTAAGTCTTCCTTATATTGGAGCTTACTGCACCAGCAAGTTTGCTGTCGAGGCTTTTACAGATGCATTACGTATCGAGCTGTGTAGGTGGAGAATGAAGATAATTCTTATTGAACCTGGTTTCTTCAAGACCAATATGACAGCTAAGAAAACGTTAAGTTCACACTGGGATCGACTCTGGTCTTCGTTATCTGACGAGAAGAAGTTGGAATATGGAGAAGATTTTCTCCACAAATGTAAGATGTTTGCTACAGATATACAATAAAATTAATACAACCCATTTCCTTACGGTAAACTTCTATTTCGATTTTTGAAGAAGGTCGCACGATATTACGTGATTTACTGTGAATCAGAAGAAAATTGAATGATATGAATGGTTTTTAATATTCTTTTAAAACAACCTATTGTAGTAGTTTGAAAGCCCTAAAAGCGCTGCGTTATAAATTAATCAGCACATAATACTAATTCATTTTCTAGGCTTCCGGTTTTTTTTATACACGTGAATAATTATTTCAGGGAAATCTCCTCATCTCACACAAGATTAATTATAGAGCAGTACCAAAGGTTATTTTCGAAGCAAGAAAATGTTTTAGAAAAATTCTGTAAAATATCGATGTAATGGGTATTTTCCTTTATATATTCAAGCATGGTACATCATTACATACCATTAGAATTTGATTGTCACAATCTCGACCACTATTTCAGTGATTAATCTTCTGACCGACTATTAAGGTATACTCATTGGGAAACTAGCTAAGATCGAGTAAGCTAAAGTTGTGATGGGTTTGGGGGACAGAGGAAAATCAGAAAACGCGGAGAAAAACCTCGAAGCACGGGAGAGAACCAACAGCTCTACACATGAGTTCAAAGCTCGAACAAGTGGTCACCCAAAGTACTAACTTAGCAAATTAATTAATAATTCTTATAATATAACTGGGCTAAACTTTGATTCACAATGGTGAGAGGTATGCTAACAGCACACGGTAGCCGTGCTTCCTATAAAATGAATCCTGTGTCTTTTTTCGAACATACAGTATATGATTCGATTATATATACTCTTGATAATATCAATTTATTGCTTCGCTATTTTCTTTATTCAGCTAGAGATAATCTATTAACTGGAGTTGTCGACACTTGTGCATCGTCCCACACAGAAATTGTCAGTGGAGCTATCGTAGATGCAGTGATGTCATTAAATCCCAAGATACGTTACCTCATTGGAAGAGATGCTAACTGGTTGTGGATTTGGATTGCAAGGTTGCCAACTTCCATGGGAGATGCCGTATTACGTTTTATTTCTAAAATTGAAGTTCCTGCCCAATGCCGTCAATAAATATTAAAATATTACACTTTAGAGACGTGTAGTATATAATTTTCCCACAAGGTCAACAAACTGCGTTACCATTCTATTTTCGATCAATGTCATCTAGATCTTTTACTAGTGAATCTATTAAATACAAGCAAATAATTTAGTCTATGATTCTTAATCTTTAACTTGGAAACAGCGCTTGTCACTGGCGGATCTAGAGGACTGACTCCCCGCCCCCCCCCCCCCCCCCCCCCCCATATTAGCAAGCGAGTTGCGTCGCCACGCCACGGATAGTGCACCCAACGCGAGGAAAATGTCTGTTTGACTCTCAAAGTGCATGCTCTCAAAACGCACGAAATTCTATTTCCGATAACTTGGAATTCAAAAATTTTAACAGGGAGCAGGGTACCATGACACTTGTTCAACTACAATGTGACGTGTAGCAAAAAGCCCAATGTTAGAGCTGAGGTGAATACAAATGCTTCCCCCGGTATTACAGAAAATCTTGCCTCATTGTTTCATGTGCAATTCTCAATTGACAAGCTATAGACCCTTTTAATAAGTATAGAGTACGTAATTTTCACCATATGACGTCAATTTCTTTTCAATTTTTCTTTTGAATTCTTTTCAATTTCGTTTGTTGTCTCAAGATTTTGTATGTTTTCAATAGAATTCAAAAGACTGAAAATGACGTCAAGTGCGGAAAATGACGTACTCTGCACTTATTAAAAGGGTCTATAGATGTAGACGGGATCTTAGACAAAAGTAATATTAAATATACAAGAATAGTTCAGCTTTCACCAGAGCCACACTCCCCCATATTCGTTATACTGTCCTTGTGGAGACACAAAAAAAATATTAATATAATATTTAACTACGTACTGGCCAGCGCCCACTGGGGGAGTACGGATTGATTTTTCGGCGAGCGACTATTCTGATTCCCATATACAAAACACGAGCCGCTATTCCATTGGTAAATACACTAGGGAAAAAGCTTGCTATGCAATAAGCCTGAGGTTAAAATCTGCTTTGTGAATCTCACGGCTCGTGAAATAAATCTATCTTATATTATCTATACGATTCTTGTACTGGAAAATCAAACAATTTGATTTTGCATACCACCAACAAATTCAGTTTATTAGATTATATTGATTTTATTGTAGTTAAAACAAGTTCAACACAGGATTACTTATTCCCGTAAACAGATATTATCTTAAACTGATAATACTTACTAATATACAAATATAGTTATTGATATGTCCTAAAAAAGCTAAAAACTAACCAGATTCTCTATCACTAACTAAATAAACATGGAATTGATGAGACTAAGTTATTAATGAACTATCATTAATGTTAATGCTTTTTTCTTGAAGTCTTTATGCCAAACATGCAGAGATTGCATTTTGACATCCTCGGTCGAATTTCACTTCAATTTTGAACAATTTCATGTTGTTTCTGCAAATGCATAATCGATACATCTTTTCCGCGCTGACTTTTGTCACATTGTCTATCACTGGTATGCGTTTGAAGTAAACTTTGGGTGTTTCAAATGACATAGTAGACTGTAAAAATAAACAAAAACAACAATAAAGATGCATCGCTGAAAAAACCAGCTGTATGCATGTACATTGGACTTTGGTCTTGGTGCATAATCACTCTCCTCCGCAGCTGGCTTCCTCGTCCGCGTCCCCATTCTTCCTATGCGTCCCCCAAAACCCTGTGAGCTCCTAGTCCTGAGCGCAAGGAGCGCAAGGAAGCCTCTGCGGAGGAGAGTGGTGCATAATGTTGTGATGGAAAACTTTGCCTCGAAATGTAAAATCTAAGCCGTTCAACAACTAAGATATTTATGTATTGCGGCAACGCTGCACTCAACATATAATATTCTTGGAGCAATAACAAGCGCGCCAGGTTTTCATTCTGTAAGTGATTTCTCAAACTCATTAATAATTAATGAACTAATTAGCCAATCAGAGAAAAATATTTGGTCATGTGCATGAGTTTTGAAACCCAGTAAAGTTCGCGCAAACTGAATTTATAATTAAGAAATCAGATAATAACGGCACAAACAAAGAACTGTTTATTACCACATTTCTTAATTATAAATTCAACGTGAAACCATTGTCCAATCCAATTTATACAATAATTTGAATAGTACGTGCGTTTTTATCGGTCGATAGCCACTATAAAAGGATAGATGCACAGATTACGTCACTGACGTGGTCTGATTTCTCTAAACCAATCACGGATCTCATTGCAACACCACGAGCCAATGACGTTGCTTGATTTGTACTAGATCATGGATCAAGTTTGCTAAAACATAATTTTTCTATTTGTATAAAATTATTAATTTCTTTCTAACAATTAATAATTTTTTATGTATAAAACAAATAGATTCCATTTTTTTTGTTGTCTGTTCAGTTATAGAAGCACAGAAGACGTCACAACGTGGTAAGAACATCAGTGACCCACTCAATAGCCTGGTACCCTGGCCCAATTTCAAAAGAAATATGGGCCAGGTAACCACTAATATCATTCTCGCGTCATCAGGGCTAAATCCACTTATGACGATTGCAATTTCACTCGTAGCCACTAAAAACGCGCGAAATTTCAACCAATAGGAAAGCAGAAGTCTTTAATGTTACCTGGCCCATATTCTTTGATTGGGTCAGTGTACCAGGCTACCCATTCAACTGCGTCTCGTGGGCCACTTTTTTGTTCTTACCACGTTGTGACGTCATCTGTGCATCTATAACTGAACAGACAACAAAAAAATGGAATCTATTTGCTAAATGCACCAATATGACCAAGTCCTTCTACTGATAATTGACGATTGAGAAGCTATTTCCTAAACTCGTGTATCGTGTTTTACCACTGGTTGCGAACGCTCGAGATCAACAAAAATCACCGGCCTATTACCTCACAATTTTCAATGTTCTCTCGTGTTTGTAAAACATTCGAAAAAAATAAAAATCACTCGGCTTGCAGCCTCGTGATTTTCATTATTCTCTGATGTTTTACAAACACTCGAGAACAATGAAAATTACTCGGTTAACGGCCTCGTGATTTTCATTGTCCTCTCGTGTTTGTAACCCCTGGTAAAACACTCACACTCATTTATGAAATATTACTTCATTGTTATCAAAGAGACGCGTAATGGCGTCTTGTCCAGTGTCAATTTATGTACATATATGTATTCATTTTGTTGATTGTTAATTTTACCTACTAACCAAAAAGGTTTCATGGTCAAAGTTTTCGTAGCCTCGCCAAATTTTGATTTACAGTTTCACGTGCAAGCATGCACGTTTTTGTCTGCCCCCCCCCCCCCCCAGTAGAAGTAATAACAGCTTCCTTACTTGGCAGTGTTCGCCAAATTCTTGAACTTTATCACTTCACAAGTTAAAATCCTTGGTCGAAGCTATTAGTTACAGTCCTTTTTCTTATAATTACCATAGCAAGTTGTGTAATCGTTTCCGGTTTCGTAACATCGTTTTAAGTTTCCTATCCAGTTCCACTTCCCCTTCTATTATCTATGGTTCTATTGACATTAAAAGCAGCAGATATGTTTGTTTACTTGGTTTTAGTCATAATTTCACTTTTCGTCTACTTTAAATTGTTCAAGAAATCAGTGAAACGTTTTAGCAGTGACACTAACAAGTATATCTTAATCACAGGTTGTGATTCAGGCTTCGGTCGTGCTACTGCTATACAACTCGACTCTCTTGGATTTAGTGTGTTCGCAACATGCATTACGGATGATGGAGAAAAATCACTTCGAAATAGCTGCAGTGAAAATTTAGATGTCATACGTTTAGATGTAACTGACTCGTCACAAATTGAAGCTGCCTACGAACATGTCAAGAAATCAATGACGTCTGATACAGGTATGATGCAAAGTACAACATATAGCATCAGCAACAGCTGATGTAGAAGGCAGAAATCTTAACTGCGTCATAGTAAGAATATCAAAGCCATGGATGCAGCAAATAATTATAAGTAATAGCATAACATATAGGTTGATTAGTGATTAAATGTACCCGAAACCCGAGGGAGGCACCCGAGGGACTTTTAATATGTTATGCTATACTTTGTAATATTACGGCTACCGAGGAAGAAGGAGATTCGCCCGAGGGAATGTATCTGGCATAAAACCGACATCGAAACGTGGCCATCTATCGTGTGTGTAAAGGCTGACAATTTGTTACGGTAACTATCTTTATTTGAAATGCAATCGCCATTTATATATCTATATATCTGTAAATATATTACAAGCGCTTTTAAATAACAATACATGTATGTGATAGGTTCAATGGTTACCATTGACCTAATGCAAATTCACGCACATAAACTAATATTGGATAGTTGACTTTAAAAACAACAACAGTGTAAAGACATGCGCATTGATTTAGTATTAGTCCCACATTTTATGTTCTAGGCAAACTATAATAAATTCTTGAGACAACAAACCAGTAACACAATGAAAGTTTGCCTTCCGTTTAGAGCGCTGCCGGTACAAGCGGGTTCAGCGAACCTACTTCGAGATAGGCAAACACTTGTCTCTATTTCTCGATTGGGGGCGCTACCAGTGTACTCTACTCGAAATGTTTTAGGCAAGATCCCGTTCCATTGGGCAATGATATTGCCTATTGCAAATTCACGGGAATCGTACCTTGTGTAGGTATGATTAGTTACTAATCGTACCTGATGCATAAAGATTAGGTATGATTAGTTACTAATCGTACCTCATCTTTATGCATTGGGTTATTTCGATATTAAATGTGCGTGTGGAAACAATGAAAACCGAGGTGGCCGTGATATTATACGAAGTAAAAGCATTTTAATAATAATTTAATAGAAAGAACTAAAGTTTCGTTGCACACACAACATGAGAATGAATAATAAATACAGTGGTTACAAAAAGGTAGATGTATTGGTGCATGGCATACCAGATATAAAGGAGACGGGGTGACAGAAAAAGTGAGAATAAAAAATAAAACTAGAATAAACAAAGTGGAAAGAAGTCTATATGTTTGCATTAAGAGACAGATTAGAGTTACAAATTGTTATCCAACATAGTTATAAATAATCGATATATTTGAAATTATACATTTTAGTATCAACGTCCAGACTTTTGGGCGGGAGAACATTCCAGCTAGGTTAATCCATAAAGTTATTTACCTCAAAGTAAATACCACATATCAATTTTTGACGTAAAGTACTTCACGTGTTACCAGTTATCTTAAAAGTTTTCCCATTGTGTTAGTAATGTAAACATAACCAACAACTTTGTTGATTGAAATAAGCCCGAAACCGTATAATAGTCATCGCATCCTAACAACGCCTAGTTTGGTACCGCAAAGTATCATGGTACAACGCACCTGATTGGTCCACGTTACATCCTTACCCATTTACTGTCCAATCATATTCTACGCGCCAATTAGGCCTGTTCCAAACGCCGCTCTTCTTATGTGCCGAACCTAATGATAATGACCTAAATCCTTTGTTTATGCTGATTTGCATTAGGTTCGGCGCATGAGAAGAGCGGCGTTTGGAACGGGCCTAAGAATAAAAGAGAGACAACTCCCTCGGATCAAGTCAGAGAGTGCAGAAACCCAAAGAAGCAAGGGAAATCCAAAGAAGTAAGAACCTGAGCTTCAAAAGGGACCAACGTAAGAAGAAGAAGCCTAGAAGCAGCACAGGAGTAGAAAACAACTAGACCTTAAGTACAACCCTGAACTTTAATAGTAGCTTTTATCTATACCTTAATATTTTGAGACTCCGTAATAAAGATTCTATTGTGCTACCTCGACGCTGCGCGCTTTACCACCGAGTTATCTTCCCCCTTTATGACAACTGGTTAGAGGATCCGGGCTATGGAACATTATGTCTCTCATACCTGACTCCCGATTTCATTGCCCCCACCACCACTGCCAAAACGTTCGTTTTGCACATCCTTAGAAGCTTCTCTCTCAACATCTCCACCTTCCCCGCCAACCAATCCACTACAAAAGCCAAATTGAGAAATTTTCGTCCGAATCCTGGCAAGAAAACCCGATCGACCTCCACGCGTTATAACCGCCGGCGCATGCAGAGCTATAACTACCCTCCGCCCCGAAGAAGAAAGCCTGTTCTATCCATTCGATCAATTTGATGAACTATTATTAACTGTTTTATTAACACTTTTAAGCACATTTTCTTAGTGCATGCTAGTATTTTGATATTAGGTTTTGTATGTTAGGTTAGTTCTCTATAGTTACTGAGCGTGCGAGAGGCCACACTGGAAAATCAGGGACCAATAGCTACACGCACTAGATCTCAAGCAAAAACTCCCCTGGAAACCCTAACTAGTGATACTGATTTGTGGTGCACTTGGCAGTGTACAACTAGAGGTAGGAAACTTCTCTCCCCTCCACCTTCCTCTGACTCTTCATTATCTATTCTTCACTCCTTGAAACTGAATTTCCGTATTTTCCTCCAGACCCTGACATGGACGACCCACTACCAAACTTACCTCCACAATTACTAGATATACTAGGCAATATGGCCGTTCAGTTAGAGCGCATTCAAGAGCAGATAGCCACTGCCAATACGTCTACAGGTTGTATTCAACCGCCAATTTTTCGGGTTACCCTTCCGAAGATGTTGCCGACTGGCTCGAAAGTTTCGCTCGGTACGCGCGCTTTAAACGTTGGAATGCTGCGCAACAGCTTGATGCTTTTATGATGTATCTCGGCGGCCATGCCAAACGTTTCTGCCAACAGCAGCCTGACGACGTACAACATGATCTAGCACAGCTACAAGAAGTCTTGCGGAGAGTTTAACCACGACTGACCAAACTTTTCTTCGAAGGCAAGAATTAAATACCCGTCGCCAAGCTGCTCACGAGTCACTAGAACGATATATCGAAGATATTAGTGCGCAAGGGCAGCGCTTACACCTCACCGATGCTGAACTCATGCAATGTTTCATGCAGGGTTTACGCGATGATTTAAAAGAAGATGTAATTCTTAAAAGTCCCGCAAGTTTTTGCGCAGCCACAAAGGTCGTTCAGCGACTAGAACTTTGCCGCTGTTGCTGGTGTTGACTTCAATGGCAGATAGTTCCAAGTTGCTCATGTTGGTGAGAGCAACAGGCTTGCATCGCAGATTGCAGCGACTGGCCAACAAAACACCACCACCGCGAGTGGAATCGTCCGCGTTTCTTGCGTTGCTGCGATCACAACGAAATATATCATAACCCCATGGCAACAGTTCCGAGTCCGATAGATCACACGTTAACCACGTCTCCGAAATGGCGACGATGTCAAATTGGTTGGAATATACTGAGTCCTGGAACTCTCGTAGTTTGTTTCCCGATTTTATACTCCTCACGTTTTGGTAAAAGCAGTGAAGGACTGAAGAGTGGGTGTTATTGTTGTTGTTATTGTTGTTAGCATGAGATCGAGACGAGGGTCGTTCAGGTCCTGGATGAGGATGGATATCACCACAGATTAAGATGGAGAGGTTAAATGTCGCTGTAGAGTTTGGATAGTATAGAACGCGGCTTTTCTTCCATTTAATCTTTGAACGTGAATTAAAGAGATGGTTTACAAAACTTGGTTGCTTAGCCTCAGAGTAATCATGAATCCCACTGATAATCAACAACACAAAAACGATAACTATACACATTGTTCGGGATAATACCATTGTCTACCGCGAGCACAGTTACAAAACAAAAGAGACGATAATTCAAATATTAGGCGGCCAAGTAAAGCAAAAATAGTATCAATAGAAAGAGGAGGTTGTAGCGTTCAATTTGATGTGAAGTATAACAATTTATAAAATAACATGTATACTACGCGAGCCCTGATTGGTCAATTGCCGTGTTTGGATCAGAGTATCCAAACACGGAAAATTCCCGCCAAAACGATTTTTTGAAAATGTCGGACAGTATATCATATTCACTTGTGATTATTTTATAAAAGAAATACCAAATGGTTTTTTCCGTGTTTGGAGACTCTTATCCAAACACTTGGGAAATTGCTCGACTTTCGAAAAGCTAAAAACACTCGCCTACGGCTCGTGTTTTGTTCCGCTTTTCTCCAGTCTCGCAATTTCCCGCGTGTTTGGATCAGAGTATCCCAGTGAACTCTATATAAAGACTGGAACGATACCTACAAACCAAATTTTGAAGCCGTCATGGAGGCTGACATGCAGGGCGCCCCCAGTCCTCTTTATATGCAAGAAAATCTTTATTTTTTTAAGTTATATTTTGTTATGAACCAATTACAAAGAAATGCAAACATGCTACAGTAATATATACTTCTTCTAAAGGCTTTTAGCAGCAAAAACGTAGCTTGAATATTTGACAAAAAAACACATTTTGAGTCAGAAACCGCGCGGATCTCTTGATTGTTTGTAGGGCAGCTCCAAGTGTTGAGCCAGCTGAGGTATCAAAAGTCAAGAAAAAAGTCTATGAACTATCTTGAATCAAATAAAGATAGCATTAATCAGGGCTAAAGCCTACTGAAATATAGTGGCTATAATCTGTCGAGCATATGGATGCTGACATGATCAATAAAAACCATAAATATTAAATTTTCTGAACAGTCAAAAAATCGAACAAAACACAGAAATACGAACCGACAGTGTTTTAAAGGCATCAAGGATAAAAAATATATGTGATTCAAAAGGTATGAGGAGACTATTCATAAGAGCAAAAGCACAGCTTGATAGGGTTGCAAGAATTCATAAAATAAAGACGAATAAATACTAAATATAACCTGAATTTTCGTCAGGAGTTTCCATCAATCCAAGCAAAATTTTGCTTTCGTTTGACAATATATTTCCTGCTTCAATCTATTTTTGCCAGCAAACATACCTCAGACAGAAAGGACAATGATTCTAATACATACTAGCTTCGTTATATCAATTCAAATGAAGTTCAACTACAAAAAAATAAAAAATTCTCGCTGGGCCATTGTCTGTTTTCTACCGCTCCTTGGACGTTGGTCAGACGTTCATGTGTTGCCCCCAGCAGCCGGAAGTTTGGCTTCATCCAATCATAGGGCCGACCTTATGGAGGTATCGTTCCAGTCTTTATATAGAGTTCACTGGAGTATCCAGACACGGAAAACCATTTGGTATTTCTTTAGTAGAGGCTTTGTAGAGCAAGAAAAATCAAAATTAGCTGTTGCTAGGTAACGTAAACACAGACGGTTACTGCCAACGGTCAAATGAAAAAAAGATGAATAATTCAAATTTGACTATAGTGATGCAGATAAAATTTGCCGAAAATATAGTTGTAATGACAAAACCAAAGTACTGAAGAAGTTTTGGAGCACCAACTTTCAAATTGAAGACAATATGGAGAAATTAAGAATTCGCAGGTTTGTAAACAATCGAAGGCCAACGAACCAAAAATAGATCGTTGAATAATTCAAATTTCCCGCTGTGAGTGAGGATAAAACTTGGACTAAAGAATAAGAATGGTAAAACCAAAGTACTGATAAAGTTACACGACGCTAGATGAAGAGAAACAATAGATAATATACTAAAACATTCGAAATCTTGAAATTTGATGACGAGACAGGAACAAACGGCCAAATCAATAATTCAAAATAAAAACCACGGACGATGAAAAATCACTCCAAAAAGTATACCATACTGATCTCAATACTCTTAGTAGTAGAAAAACCCAAAATAACATATAGGGAGACGTCAAAAAAGACCATTAATCGTGAAATTGGTGAAGAAGAAAGAATTGAGTGTAAATGTCTTCGAGCTCACTCGACCAACCGACGGTCGACCAATTCGCAATAATTGCAATAAGGTTGGTCATCTTGCTAGTCGTTGTTATAGTACGCCATTTCGTCCAAATTCGCAAGAACCATCATTTCGAAATCAGTTTCGTTCACCACAAAACCAGTATCCAAATCGCGATCATTTCCAACCAAGGGCAAATTTCCAAAATCGGTCGACGTATCACCAACCACAACAACAACAATATCAACCAACCTTTCTTTGTCGCCAAAATTTTCAACCTTCGCCAGGTAATCCGCCTCAGAATTATGCCGCAGGTTTTCGTCCTCTCCCACCCCCTCCCCCCACCACCGCTTCGTGTTTTACTTGGCAGTGAACAAACAGCCGCAAACGCGCCTAAGGGACTGCTTACATGAGCCGGGCTAGCCCGGTTAACTGGGCTCACGCGATTGATTAGGATCATACTGTGGCTTTGAAACTTGCATAAACTAAATGTACAAATAAGAATTGGTTTAGTTTAGTTGTAAACAAATTAACATTAATTGAAATCTCCTTTTGCGGTCGAAGAAAGAATTTCGTGACACGGGTCAGCCCGGTTAGCCAGGGCTAGCCCGAAAAGCCCCTAAATTCCGATTTGCTCGTGTTCGAAAAACAACTCCTAATGACACGTCAAACACCCACAAATCACGCGACTTTTGAGCAGCCCCTAAAACTCGCAAGGGTCTTTCACGCAAATTGCTCCATTTTTGGCACGGACCATTTCGCATTGTTAAAAAGCTGTTTCCCCAGTTAATTTCTTTTTGCGCAATTGCGCTAATCGCCTTCTTTCAGCTCCGATCCGGTGCATGCGAATCGTTTAAAAGTTTATTATGACCCGAAAGATCGGCCAATTGCTCCATCCCCAAGGCCCAAACCTTCCGACAGTTTCGTTGCCGATGAAACCGCTCCTGAGTCCTGACTCTCTTGAGAATCTAGCACTGGATCACGACATGCCGCCAAATCCTTCCACACACGAACAGTTGGCAAATGGCTCCTCTGACGCTGATCCGGGTGACAATAGCAATGATTCCAAAATCTTTCAAATTGAACAGATATTGCAAACACGTCGACGAAAAGGCGAAACAGAATATCTCGTTAAGTGGACCAACTACCCTTCAGAGCAAAATTCCTGGGTCCCTGAATCCGATATGATTTCTCCAAACGGTAGCGAACCGCCTCAGATAGCTTCTCTTTCCCGCGTAACAAAACCAACAATTGATTCTCCTCCTTCGGACAAAGTTGTTTCTGATTCTCCCACATATGACATATCACAGTGACACCAGCCCAGCGCCATTTCCTTCTAAATTTAGTCCATCATTATTTATTCTCAGATTTCTGCTGTCAACCCTCGCACCGTTTTTCTCCGTTCGAAACTCCGCAGTCATTGTTTCTTTGATTTACTTCATGTTTCTTGTCATACAATCATGTATGTGTCTGTTTATTCCTCGCGGTGATGCCTACACTATGGCTCGTTGTTCAAACATTACCTATTCTACCGGTTATTTTAACAACAGAACGTGTTACCTGGATTTTCCTATTATGACTCACTATCCAAAGTTGTTAAAATTGTAGCAGATTAACGATCGTTGCATTCAATCGCATAGCGTTTCTACTTCTTGCGCTCCAATTCATTCCGCAAATTATCTTAAAACTGTAAACGGATCTCTTTAGCTTGCCCCCAAAATGGCACAACGCCTCCTCACAATTATTCACAAATGTATGTACCTTCGTTTTCTACGGCTGTTTTACAATTGCGCGGAATTAATTCTAACCTTTTGCAACTCGTTCCTGCGCCTTTCAACGAATTTTTATTTTTTTATTTTTTTTTGCGTAGTCAGGAAACCATTCAACAGTTAAATTCGATGCGTGACAGTGACTTTGCTGGCAACATGGCGCACGGTATAGGTAGCATTGTGGACCAACCTTCTCCAGGGGCTACTCATATTATCAAAGCAATTGGTACTGTTGTCCACGGCGGACTCGACAGCGTCGGAAATTCGGATCTCGTATTAGCACGGCAACCGGTACCGTCATACAATCATCCGGCGACGTTTTCGGACATACTTCAAAAGGGGCGGGTTCCTTCCATGACGTTCTTGGTGGCCTTAGTGGGTCCCTGCTTTGGAGTGCTCTCCTGTTACTTGCCTTATTTAGTCGTGCATACACCTATCTACGCCACAATAACATTTGCTCCAAACCGGACACTGAGGATACTCTTTCCGACAAACGTTCAACTGACGAACTTGCTCAAACATCATCTCTGCCTGACGTGGCTGAACGTTAACGTTGTACTGACTGGGTGGGGTCTCCCCGCTCAACGGGACAAACATCAGTTCAGGAAAACGCTCATTATCGCCTCTGTTTTCACCTTTTGATCCATTGGCTTTGTAGAATGGTCTCCCGTACCTTGTTAACTAGATCATTCTCAGTATATTCATAATCGCTCCTGGAGTCATTAGGATAGTCCAGGTATATACTAATAGACATGTGGCGAATGTCCGTGACAGCTATGCAGTGCTATGGTATTTTTGGGATTTATATGTATTTAGTTCAGTAGGTGTTAGCGATCTTTATTGTTATTAGTTTTGTTTCTTTTTTATATACTATCAGATGAGGACTTCTGAAACTAAGAAGGGAGGCATGTTATGCAACATAGTTATAAATAATCGATATATTTGAACTTATACATTTAGTGTCAACGTTCAGACTTTTGGGCGGCAGAACATTCCAGCTGCCTAGGTTAATCCATAAAGTTATTTACCTCAAAGTAAATACCACATATCAATTTTTGACGTAAAGTACTTGTAGAGATGTCACCAGTTATCTTAAAAGTTTTCCCATTGTGTTAGTAATGTAAACATAACCAACAACTTTGTTGATTGAAATAAGCCCGAAACAGTATAATAGTCATCGCATCCTAACAACGCCTAGTTTGGTACCGCAAAGTATCATGGTACAACGCACCTGATTGGTCCACGTTACATCGTCTTACCGATTTACTGTCCAATCATATTCTACGCGCCAATTAGCATAAAAGAGAGACAACTCCCTCGGATCAAGTCAGAGAGTGCAGAAACCCAAAGAAGCAAGGGAAATCAGTCCAAAGACGTAAGAACCTGAGCTTCAAAAGGGACCAACGTAAGAAGAAGAAGCCTAGAAGCAGCACATAGAAGACAACTAGACCTTAAGTACAATCCTGAACTTTAATAGTAACTTTTATCTATACCTTAATATTTTGGGACTCCGTAATAAAGATTCGATTGTGCTACCTCGACGCTGCGTGCTTTACCACCGAGTTATCTTCCCCCTTTATAACAAAATTAAAAGACTTTCTACAAGGAACAAGGAGCTCAGAGGTAGAGGAAGACAAAATAGTGAAGTCATGGGGTGAAATGGCATGTCCTGTATCACAATGTGTGACAGGAGTGTTCGTCGAAGGAAGATTGACATGCTAAAATATAGTAATAACAAAAACCCACTTCCAGCCGACAATTTGAAGAAACTATATATATAAACTCCAAAAATAAACATCTTGAAATTTAAAATAAGAGAGTATATGAAACCGTGATATATGTAATAGATAAATCCCGAGAACGAGGGATGTATGCTATATAAAGACCCGAGCGGAGGACGCGCAGCGTCCGAGGGCTTTATATCGCATACATCCCGACTTAATTTATTATTGAGGAGGTTTTCCAACAAAGTTTTGTCTTTTTTTTCCACCTTGGACAGAGATTTTCCTTGTGTTTTTCTTCATTTCGTTTCTAATTATTATTCAAGGGCTTTATGCGATATAAAGCCCTCGAAAGAACAAAGAAAACCGACTCATCGACCTAATATATATGATGTGATAACTTTGTAATAAAGTACAAACCACCGTTTCTCTTGTCTTGTTTTAGCTTATATTTTGAGTTTCAAAATGTTTAACAGTAAGGGTTATTTTTTTGGAAGTTATTTGTTTTTTTGTTTTTTTCAGTTAGCAAACTTCATTATTTAATTTTTATTCATTTCATCGCATATTCCTCTGATAAAAGGCTAGTGCGCTTTCCTATCTTAGCAGTTTAATTTCTTGGCAGTTTATTTACGGCACATTTTTACTTCACTCAATCCCAAACTCTGCCTATGCAGCATGCATGTACTCTACTTTTTATTGTAATAGTAATATTTAAGAAATAGAAAATGGCCGCCCGTGTTTATATAGCCTGATGCAAACACGAGAGTGAGTTGGGAGAATTCGAAAGTTTATGTGAACCCGAGCCGTAGGCGAGGGTTTACATAAGTACTTTCGAATTCTCCCAACTCACTCGAGTGTTTGCATCAGGTTATATAAACACAGGGCATCCATTTTCTATTTCTTTTATGAAATAAGGCTAAAAAATGTGCCGTGACATCACAACCGTGTTTACATAGCCTGATATAAACACGGTAATTGACCAATCACAGCGTGCGTAAGACGCAACCTATTTTATAAAATATAATAGCATAGTATTTAACTATATATTAGTTAGCCGCTTGATTCGGGAACTTGAATGTGTTAATACTGGTTCTACATTTCAATGATTATATGTATTAGTATATAGTTTAATTGTCATCATAGCTACTAAAGGCTGTTTTCCATTACGTCCGCTTTGCCCGCGCGGCGCACTTATGAAAACAGCCTTAATATACCTCGTGATCAGGGTCAATTGACTGTCATGATAGGAAATATTTGCAAGCGAATAAGATTTTTATGTCTTCCATCTGTCGAGTTTGTGTTGTAATTGAGAATGCGAATTGTGTAATATCTTTTATAAAATAACATTTCGAAAACAAGCGCAGCGATTTGTTGAAAGCCGTGTTTCTATAACTTTATGGAAATACGGCAAGGTCCACGCCATTCAATACGCCATCATTACGGTGTAGGATACGCCATTATACGCCATCATACGCCATTATGAAGAGTAAGGAGAATTTACGCTTTGATGCAGTGATTATTTTTACGTTCTATACCTATTTTCGACACGTTATTTTATAAAGGAATATAAATAGCGTGGAAACACTCGCCCTGCGGGCTCGTGTTCCCACTACATTTCTCGTTCTCCCAAACTTCCACTCGTG
The DNA here is from genome assembly GCA_035771165.1 of Paragorgia papillata. Lineage (NCBI taxonomy): Eukaryota > Metazoa > Cnidaria > Anthozoa > Scleralcyonacea > Coralliidae > Paragorgia > Paragorgia papillata. Next base: position 1,684,894 of record JAWNZC010000229.1, read on the forward strand.
TTTCTATAACTCTATGGAAACACGGAAAATGTTTTCTATTTCTTAAATAATATATAATCTTTCATATATCATACTAGCTAACACAAAGAAGTGGTATGACTTTACAGCTATCTCCTATAGGACATACATCTATATTATAAAGTTTCTCATTCAAGAGAAACGCTTTCGCTTCAAAAAGTTTTAAAAAGGGAAAATAGCTAGAAATACGAAAAATGGATGTGCTCGGCCTCAGGGGTGTTCCCTTGACGAGTAAAATCGTCTGGCGTTAGCCAGAGTAAAATACTAAAGGTGCGCAGGGGCGGATCTAGGAATTTTGATACCTTAGTCAAAGTTGCTGTGGACTCATATTTCTAGGGGGGTCTTGGGGCATGTCCCCCCGGAAATTTTTTGAAATTTGGATCTCTGAAATGGCATTTCCTGCATTCTGACAGCACATTTGAGCAAAATTCCAAATGTTTTAAAACATGTTTTTAATGGACATTTTATCATTTTCAAGAAACATTTTATTTAAATTGGACTTTGATATTTTCTTGTTGTCTTAGAAACCTTGTGATAGTTTGCAAGTGTGTAAGGCTAAGTTTTTTCAGGAATGAGGGTGGGGAAAATGGAAATCCAATAAACAGTAGAGAGATATGTGGTCACATTCTAATATTAAAAAGTTGACTGTTTCGCTCTATGTCAAAGTTCATCAGCATGCCTAGGAAACACCAGTTACATTGTTTCAGTCAGTGAATCCAACATGGACAGCCTGACCAACATACAAGTGAAGGTGTAGCTGAATTTAAAACATTCTGCATAACCCAGAGCAAAGTGGGCTACCTTCCATGGCTGTTGAGCCCCACCTACCCAGAGCTGTCTGGCTTTCAAATGCCTGATACTTGCCTTTTAAACCTCAACCCAAGCAGACAATGTCTGGTTAGGAGTCAGGAGAAGCTTTTGTTAATGACCATAATGGACATTACATGGACACAGACATAGACATAGAGGAGCTCAACTCTCTACATCATCCCGATCATTCTAACCCCCATCTAATATGCCACTACCCATCTCCCTACTAACCCATGTTACTATGAGCTGTCTGGTTTTCAGGCACCAGCAACCCAAGTCCAATTCCTGTCCAGTGCAATTATCAGATTAAAATTTCATAACAGCCACATGTGAGAAGAATGCTTACTTGATGTATAACGATAATACATGGAAATTTGTAGAAATATCATGTAGATATTTATTGCTTAGCTTTTGATCTGTTTCCCCAGGCCCAGACCGTATTACTTATATGTTTAAAAGTTATATGTTATTACTTAATGTATAATACTGTATGTTATATATATATTAATATACATATAGACAATTAACTCACTTGTAATATGAACTGAGGACGAATGTATTATGTAAACTACTGTGGAAAGGCAATCTGACTCTGCATCATGATTATGACATACTAGTGAGTATCTAGAATTGAAACACTACCTAAGTAGTGTTTATAGTACTACATGAATCATTTAATAACATTGGTTTATACCAGTGTGCTCAACGCAGATTATGCTAATATGGAACGGATATCAACAAAGGTTAGGGAAGTAACATGACAACAGACTAACATCGATATTGAATCCATATTGATGAACTACTGTACCTAATGGAGACCGCATATACTTTCGGCAAAGCAATCAACCAATCAGATTCAACGATTTGCCTCGTTTTGGCCAATCACAATGGGTAAATCGGCCTTAATCCTGCAAAAATCTAAACCAGTCAGCGCTCGCGATTTGGCTGTTTTGGACCAATGAGAATGGCTAAATCGGCCTAAATCCCGCAAAACACCTAAACCAGTCAGCGCTCGCAATTTATCTGGTTTGGACCAATCAGAATATCTAAATCGGCCCAAATCCTGCAAAAGTCTAAGCCAGTCAGCCCTCGCAATTTTTCTTGTTTAGACCAATTAGTAAGTTAATATATGATGATATTTATAATTATTTCTTAACAATTTTCACCTTAGTCATCTGACTTATTTGACAAACGCTAAATCCGCCCCTGGTGCGTCTAAATGCATGTGTGCTTACGAGTCAAAGGTTAAAAGCTGAATGGGGGTAGAGTTGTGGCTAGCTTGCAACAAGCTCCATGGAGTGTGATCGAGTCTTTTGACGATGTCGACGATATGTGTTCTGCATGGGAATTGTTGATGAAATCACTGATTGAGCAGCACTTCCCTTTAAAACGGAAACGCATACGAAAACATACGCACCCTTGGCTTAATAGCGAAGTACTCCGATTAATGAGAACACGCGACCAAGTTCATAAAAAAGCAGTAAAGTCAGGATTAATTAGTGATTGGGACGAATATAGACGCCTTAGGAACAAAGTGACGGGTGTTAATAGAAAGGCTAGGAGGGACTATTTCTCTAATAAACTTGAAGAAAATCGCAGTAATCCCAGAGCTTTCTGGAATACACTTCGTAATGTTCTACCGTCTAAAAGTAATCGCAGCAAAATTGACAAGCTAGTGGTAGACGACAAAGAGCTGACAAACAAGAAAGAGATTGCGAATTCTTTAAATGAGTTCTTTACGACAATCGCATCATCGCTTCTAGCAAGTCGACCATTTTCAGAATTTGAACCTCGTCCAACTGAACCAACAAACAACTCCACATGTACTTTTAAATTCCATGCTTTGTGTGAAGCAGATGTGTTTAAGGCCTTGCAAACGATTGATCCATCTAAAGCAACCGGTGCAGATAATATTCCTGCCAAAGTTCTGAAGATTGCTGCACCTTACATTAGTAAAGTTGTAGCGAATATCTTTAATGCATCCTATATGAGTGGCCAATATCCTTCCCCCTGGAAAGTAGCAAAGGTAACTCCTATATATAAAGGAGGGTCTAAAACTGAGCGCGATAATCAAAGACCGATATCTGTGCTACCGTGTATCTCTAAGATTCAGGAGTCCTTCGCAAACTCAAATCTCCAAGTATTCGCACAGGATGTTGGCCTTATTAACCAGCACCAATATGCTTATGTAAAACACTCCTCTACAACAGTGGCACTTATTAGAGCTGTGAATGCTTGGAAATTAGCAATTGATAAAGGACAAAAAGTAGTTTGCGCTTTTCTCGATCTTCGTAAAGCGTTTGATGTTATAGATCATGACATCCTACTTCAAAAGCTCACACAGCATGGTGTAAAGGGTAACGAGTTTGAATGGTTCAAAAGTTATCTCTCAAGCAGATATCAGTACGTCGTATGTGGTGGAGCAGAATCCCATCAGCTTAATATTACCCACGGAGTGCCTCAAGGGTCTGTCCTCGGACCAACATTATTTAATATTCATATTAATGGAATTCTTAATGCGTGTCAAAAGAGTGAAGGGGTACTGTACGCCGATGACACTGAAATTCACGCTAGCTCGAAAGACGTTAACATAGCCGAACAATGCGTCAATGAAGACCTTAGCCACATAGATGCTTGGCTTGATCAGAACGGCCTGATAAGTAACCATAAGAAGTCGGAGGTGATGAGGATTAAGATTTTCTGGTGCCGGCTATAGTAATAATTATACATATTTTTTGATATATCAAATCAACAAACAGCCATGTACATATGCAGATAGATCAATGGGACAAAACAAATAGAAAATATATTTTTCTTTAAAAATAACAGGAACAATAACATGATTAATAGTTTGCAAGATGATAGTGTTCTGAATGTTAGACTACACAGTCAGCAGTTCCACATCTATCAATTTTTATGTTTGTGTATCATGGTAATAGTGAGAAAATATATTTTTCTTTAAAAATAACAGGAACAATAACATGATTAATAGTTTGCAAGATGATAGTGTTCTGAATGTTAGACTACACAGTCAGCAGTTCCACATCTAGCAATTTGTATGTTTGGACACTGGTTGGTAAGTTGTTCAACGACAACAATTCTTCACGTGGGATGAGACCATTGTTGTAGGCATTCAGGTACATATATTTGTCTCAATGGATAAAGAAACAACAGTTGGTAAGTTGTTCAACGACAACAATTCTTCACGTGGGATGAGACCATTGTTGTAGGCATTCAGGTACATCTTGTCTCCTTCAACTAAGACATGGTCGATGATTGTCGAGTCCCATTTATCGACTGAAATAGCTTGTGCTGTCAACAGCGCTGACAAACTCATGAAAGAGCACTGCTTTCCTCGAGAATCGCCACTGAAACGTTCATGGCCTTGATGAATACTTCCCCGTGAAAGTAAAGACATATTTATGAATTGTTCTTACCGTGAATTTCCTGACAAAGAAGACAAAGCTGAACTTCTTTGAAAATAGCTTCGAAAACGTGAAACGTGTCAGGCTATCAGCCGAACATGCGCACTAAGCCACTTTAGAGAATCTAGAGATTGCGCAATTGCCGACACATCCATCCATCCATCCATCCATCCACATCCAAAAATCCTATATTTACTAAATATAGATCAGATATATTACTAAATAATTTAGATATACTTTGAAAATTATTGTATACTGGTCACCGGTTTATACCAGCTAATATTTATTAGCTGATCGGTTTTTTTATCAGTTTAAATAAAGATGTTATGTTATGTTATATACTTGAGTTGGTTTTTTTTACTATCTAGGTTTGTGGTCGGTTATTAACAATGCAGGAATTGCTGTGTCTGGTCCTCTTGATTGGCAAAGTCTTGACGAAATAAAAAAGATGGCTGACGTCAATCTGTGGGGATTGATTGATGTCACAAAAACTTTTCTTCCTCTTTTAAAAAAATCTAATGGTCGACTAATTAACGTTTCGAGTATGGGAGGTAAGATTATATTTAATCGCAAATGAAAGAATTTGAAAATACGAAAAAATAATTCTTTGAAGGTTTTCACGGTCATAATCATATAATTCAAGAAAAATTTATCGACTTTTATTTTTATTTTGTTGATCTATTGACCTGTTGACTTATTAAGTCTTCATCAGAACATATATAGTTTAAACATGTCGTTCACTCGTCTTATCTAACGGCATTACATTGCATTACTGTACTTTACATTTAGTATTACATTACATTACATTACATTACACTGCATTGCATTACATTACATTAATTATAATGACTTTAAAACAAACGTGATGCGTCATTGTAACTCTTACGTGATCTAATTGATCTGTTGCTTAGTGTAAATACGTGAGCCTACAGAATGTTGACATATTGCCCTGATTAAGGTCTGTCCTTGTCTTTGTCCCTACGTCCCTGTCTTTGCCCCGACTTGACCGTGACTTGTCCTTGTCCCTGCCCCTGTTCCTGTCCTTGTCCCTGTCCTTGTCCTCGCCCTTGTCCCTGTCCTTATTCTTGTCCCTGTCGACTTGTCCTTATTCTTATTCTAGCTTGTCCTTATTCTTGTCCCTATCTACTTTTCCTTATTCTTGTCCCTGTCCTTGTCCTTATTCTTGTCCCTGTCCTTGTCCTTATTCTTGTCCCTGTCCTTATCCTTATTCTTGTCCCTGTCCTTATCCTTATTCTTGTCCCTGTCCTTATTCTTGTCCCTATCTACTTTTCCTTATTCCTGTCCCTGTCCCTGTCCTTATTCTTGTCCCTGTCCTTGTCCTTATTCTTGTCCCTGTCGACTTGTCCTTATTCTTGTCGCTGTCGACTTGTCCTTATTCTTATTCTAGCTTGTCCCTGTCCTTGTCCCTGTCGACTTGTCCTTATTCTTGTCCCTGTCGACTTGTCCTTATTCTTATTCTAGCTTGTCCCTGTCGACTTGTCCTTATTCTTATTCTAGCTTGTCCCTGTCCTTGTCCCTGTCGACTTGTCCTTATTCTTATTCTAGCTTGTCCCTGTCCTTGTCCCTGTCGACTTGTCCTTATTCTTATTCTAGCTTGTCCCTGTCCTTGTCCCTGTCGACTTGTCCTTATTCTTATTCTAGCTTGTCCCTGTCCTTGTCCTTATTCCTGTCCCTGTCGACTTGTCCTTATTCTTGTCCCTGTCGACTTGTCCTTATTCTTATTCTAGCTTGTCCCTGTCCTTGTCCCTGTCGACTTGTCCTTATTCTTATTCTAGCTTGTCCCTGTCCTTGTCCCTGTCGACTTGTCCTTATTCTTATTCTAGCTTGTCCCTGTCCTTGTCCTTATTCCTGTCCCTGTCGACTTGTCCTTATTCTTGTCCCTGTCGACTTGTCCTTATTCTTATTCTAGCTTGTCCCTGTCCTTGTCCCTGTCGACTTGTCCTTATTCTTATTCTAGCTTGTCCCTGTCCTTGTCCCTGTCGACTTTTCCTTATTCTTATACTAGCTTGTCCCTGTCCTTGTCCCTGTCGACTTGTCCTTATTCTTATTCTAGCTTGTCCCTGTCCTTGTCCCTGTCCTTGTCCCTGTCGACTTGTCCTTATTCTTATTCTAGCTTGTCCCTGTCCTTGTCCCTGTCGACTTGTCCATATTCTTGTCCCTGTCGACTTCATAGAGATCATATATAATACTAGAGGGGGCATTGGCGGCAAAATTTGGTAACCACAATGGCAGCCGCCATTACCTTTGGTATTTCAGTCAATTGGTTGGCAAATGTACTAGACCCAGTCCTTTGCCAACCAACGCACCTAATGTTTGCGCAACCTGATGTTTGCCTCCAAAAATCCAAGATGGCGGCGTTCAATTGGTTACCCGCAGTTGACTGAAATTAAGATAGGATGCCCCCTCTAGTATTATTGCTGCCCCCGCCAGGGGGCAGCAACACAAATCTTGACGTGCCTTTGCACTCGTGCCCAGTCTTTTGGCCGAGCTATGTATAGTCGACAATATCTCGATCTCTTTGGATTTTTGGATGTGGATGGATGGATGGATGGATGGATGTGTCGGCAATTGCGCAATCTCTAGATTCTCTAAAGTGGCTTAGTGCGCATGTTCGGCTGATAGCCTGACACGTTTCACGTTTTCGAAGCTATTTTCAAAGAAGTTCAGCTTTGTCTTCTTTGTCAGGAAATTCACGGTAAGAACAATTCATAAATATGTCTTTACTTTCACGGGGAAGTATTCATCAAGGCCATGAACGTTTCAGTGGCGATTCTCGAGGAAAGCAGTGCTCTTTCATGAGTTTGTCAGCGCTGTTGACAGCACAAGCTATTTCAGTCGATAAATGGGACTCGACAATCATCGACCATGTCTTAGTTGAAGGAGACAAGATGTACCTGAATGCCTACAACAATGGTCTCATCCCACGTGAAGAATTGTTGTCGTTGAACAACTTACCAACTGTTGTTTCTTTATCCATTGAGACAAATATATGTACCTGAATGCCTACAACAATGGTCTCATCCCACGTGAAGAATTGTTGTCGTTGAACAACTTACCAACCAGTGTCCAAACATACAAATTGCTAGATGTGGAACTGCTGACTGTGTAGTCTAACATTCAGAACACTATCATCTTGCAAACTATTAATCATGTTATTGTTCCTGTTATTTTTAAAGAAAAATATATTTTCTCACTATTACCATGATACACAAACATAAAAATTGATAGATGTGGAACTGCTGACTGTGTAGTCTAACATTCAGAACACTATCATCTTGCAAACTATTAATCATGTTATTGTTCCTGTTATTTTTAAAGAAAAATATATTTTCTATTTGTTTTGTCCCATTGATCTATCTGCATATGTACATGGCTGTTTGTTGATTTGATATATCAAAAAATATGTATAATTATTACTATAGCCGGCACCAGAAAATCTTAATCCTCAATGTTTAATCTTTCCTGCCTGAAGGTCATTTGAGAAAAATGTAGTAAGTGGGTCTTCTGACCCTAGCAAGTGAAAGTTACTGCTACTAGCAACCTTGAAGCAACATGACTCTGCACTGCACCACTCCTGTTCGTGGCTGCCAGGCCCTGGTGTTGACCTACTGTACTATACTATAAGTATAAAATCAGAGTATATCCAGAATTTTTCAGTAGCATATTAGGACTCCATTTGGTCCTTCAGGCAGCACTTTCCTTGCGATAGTAACTTCTAGTATATGATCTATATGGTCGACTTGTCCTTATTCTAGTCCCTGTCGACTTGTCCTTGCCCCTGTCTCTGTCGCTTTGGTAGCTAGCGCTATTTCTCAAAGCTGATATTTGAAGAGGCAGTTGTCGTTCAAACTAAGAAATCGAAAACAATAGTTGTGTCAATAATTCTTGTCAATTTATTTAAGGTCGGTTAAGTCTTCCTTATATTGGAGCTTACTGCACCAGCAAGTTTGCTGTCGAGGCTTTTACAGATGCATTACGTATCGAGCTGTGTAGGTGGAGAATGAAGATAATTCTTATTGAACCTGGTTTCTTCAAGACCAATATGACAGCTAAGAAAACGTTAAGTTCACACTGGGATCGACTCTGGTCTTCGTTATCTGACGAGAAGAAGTTGGAATATGGAGAAGATTTTCTCCACAAATGTAAGATGTTTGCTACAGATATACAATAAAATTAATACAACCCATTTCCTTACGGTAAACTTCTATTTCGATTTTTGAAGAAGGTCGCACGATATTACGTGATTTACTGTGAATCAGAAGAAAATTGAATGATATGAATGGTTTTCAATATTCTTTTAAAACAACCTATTGTAGTAGTTTGAAAGCCCTAAAAGCGCTGCGTTATAAATTAATCAGCACATAATACTAATTCATTTTCTAGGCTTCCGGTTTTTTTTATTCACGTGAATAATTATTTCAGGGAAATCTCCTCATCTTACACAAGATTAATTATAGAGCAGTACCAAAGGTTATTTTCGAAGCAAGAAAATGTTTTAGAAAAATTCTGTAAAATATCGATGTAATGGGTATTTTCCTTTATATATTCAAGCATGGTACATCATTACATACCATTAGAATTTGATTGTCACAATCTCGACCACTATTTCAGTGATTAATCTTCTGACCGACTATTAAGGTATACTCATCGGGAAACTAGCTAAGATCGAGTAAGCTAAAGTTGTGATGGGTTTGGGGGACAGAGGAAAATCAGAAAACGCGGAGAAAAACCTCGAAGCACGGGAGAGAACCAACAACTCTACTCACGAGTTCCAAGCTCGAACAAGTGGTCACCCAAAGTACTAACTTAGCAAATTAATTAATAATTCTTATAATATAACTGGGCTAAACTTTGATTCACAATGGTGAGAGGTATGCTAACAGCACGCGGTAGCCGTGCTTCCTATAAAATGAATCCTGTGTCTTTTTTCGAACATACAGTATATGATTCGATTATATATACTCTTGATAATATCAATTTATTGCTTCGCTATTTTCTTTATTCAGCTAGAGATAATCTATTAACTGGAGTTGTCGACACTTGTGCATCCTCCCACACAGAAATTGTCAGTGGAGCTATCGTAGATGCAGTGATGTCATTAAATCCCAAGATACGTTACCTCATTGGAAGAGATGCTAACTGGTTGTGGATTTGGATTGCAAGGTTGCCAACTTCCATGGGAGATGCCGTATTACGTTTTATTTCTAAAATTGAAGTTCCTGCCCAATGCCGTCAATAAATATTAAAATATTACACTTTAGAGACGTGTAGTATATAATTTTCCCACAAGGTCGACAAACTGCGTTACCATTCTATATTTTCGATCAATGTCATCTAGATCTATTACTAGTGAATCTATTAAATACAAGCAAATAATTTAGTCTATCATTCTTAATCTTTAACTTGGAAACAGCGCTTGTCACTGGCGGATCTAGAGGACTCCCCCCCCCCCCCCCCATATTAGCAAGCGAGTTGCGTCTCCACGCCACGGATAGTGCACCCAACGCGAGGAAAATGTCTGTTTGACTCTCAAAGTGCATGCTCTCAAAACGCACGAAATTCTATTTCCGATAACTTGGAATTCAAAAATTTTAACAGCGAGCAGGGTACCATGACACTTGTTCAACTACAATGTGACGTGTAGCAAAAAGCCCAATGTTAGAGCTGAGGTGAATACAAATGCTTCCCCCGGTATTACAGAAAATCTTGCCTCATTGTTTCATGTGCAATTCTCAATTGACAAGCTATAGACCCTTTTAATTAGTATAGAGTACGTAATTTTCACCATATGACGTCAATTTCTTTTCAATTTTTCTTTTGAATTCTTTTCAATTTCGTTTGTTGTCTCAAGATTTTGTATGTTTTCAATAGAATTCAAAAGGCTGAAAATGACGTCAAGTGCGGAAAATGACGTACTCTGCACTTATTAAAAGGGTCTATAGATGTAGACGTGATCTTAGACAAAAGTAATATTAAATATACAAGAATAGTTCAGCTTTCACCAGAGCCACACTCCCCCATATTCGTTATACTGTCCTTGTGGAGACACAACAAAAATATTAATATAATATATAACTACGGATTGATTTTTCGGCGAGCGACTATTCTGATTCCCATATACAAAACACGAGCCACTATTCCATTGGTAAATACACTAGGGAAAAAGCTTGCTATGCAATAAGCCTGAGGTTAAAATCTGCTTTGTGTATCTCACGGCTCGTGAAATAAATCTATCTTATATTATCTACGATTCTTGTACTGGATAATCAAACAATTTGATTTTACATACCACCAACAAATTCAGTTTATTAGATTATATAGATTTTATTGTAGTTAAAACAAGTTCAACACAGGAATACTTATTCCCGTGAACAGATATTATCTTAAACTGATAATACTAATATACAAACATAGTTATTAATATGTCTTAAAAAAAACTAAAAACTAACCAGATTCTCTATCACTAACTAAATAAACATGGAATTGATGAGACTAAGTTATTAATGAACTATCATTAATGTTAATGCTTTTTTCTTGAAGTCTTTATGCCAAACATGCAGAGATTGCATTTTGACATCCTCGGTCGAATTTCACTTCAATTTTGAACAATTTCATGTTGTTTCTGCAAATGCATAATCGATACATCTTTTCCGCGCTGACTTTTGTCACATTGTCTATCACTGGTATGCGTTTGAAGTAAACTTTGGGTGTTTCAAATGACATAGTAGACTGTAAAAATAAACAAAAACAACAATAAAGATGCATCGCTGAAAAAACCAGCTGTATGCATGTACATTGGACTTTGGTCTTGGTGCATAATCACTCTCCTCCGCAGCTGGCTTCCTCGTCCGCGTCCCCATTCTTCCTATGCGTCCCCCAAAACCCTGTGAGCTCCTAGTCCTGAGCGCAAGGAGCGCAAGGAAGCCTCTGCGGAGGAGAGTGGTGCATAATGTTGTGATGGAAAACTTTGCCTCGAAATGTAAAATCTAAGCCGTTCAACAACTAAGATATTTATGTATTGCGGCAACGCTGCACTCAACATATAATATTCTTGGAGCAATAACAAGCGCGCCAGGTTTTCACTCTGTAAGTGATTTCTCAAACTCATTAATAATTAATGAACTAATTAGCCAATCAGAGAAAAATATTTGGTCATGTGCATGAGTTTTGAAACCCGGTAAAGTTCGCGCAAACTGAATTTATAATTAAGAAATCAAATAATAACGGCACAAACAAAGAACCGTTTATTACCACATTTCTTAATTATAAATTCAACGTGATACCATTGTCTAATCTAATATGCACCAATATCACCAAGTGCTTCTACTATAATTGACAATTGAGAAGCCGCTATATCATAAACTCGTGTATCGTGTTTTACCAGGGGTTGCGAACACTCGAGAACAACAAAAATCACTCGGCCTATTACCTCGCAATTTTCAATGTTCTCTCGTGTTTGTAAAACATTCGAAAACAATAAAAATCACTCGGCTTGCAGCCTCGTGATTTTCATTATTCTCTCATGTTTCACAAACACTCGAGAACAATGAAAATTACTCGGTTAACGGCCTCATGATTTTCATTGTCCTCTCGTGTTTGTAACCCCTGGTAAAACACTCCCACTCGTTTACTGAAATATTACTTCATTGTTATCACGAGACGCGTAATGGCGTCTTGTCCAGTGTCAATTTATGTACATATATGTATTCATTTTGTTGATTGTTAATTTTACCTACTAACCAAAATGGTTTCATGGTCAAAGTTTTCGTAGCCTCGCCAAATAACTTATTATATATTAAATGATTTACAGTTTCACGTGTAAGCACGTTTTTGTCTGCCGCCCCCCCCCCCCCCCCCCCCCCAGTAGAAGTAATAACAGCTTCCTTACTTGGCACTGCTCGTCAAATTTTAGAACTTTATCACTTCACAAGTTAAAATCCTTGGTCAAAGCTATTAGTTTATTAAAGAGGGAATACAGTCCTTTTTCGCGCTTCTTTCATTTGCATGCTCGTTGATCCGATATACTCGTGATCTCATTCTACGCGGCCATTATAGTAGTTGATGTTGATCTTGTTCGTATAAACAAGATAGCCAAGCACTTGCAGTAGCAGGTAACAGTAGTATGCCAAATATATATTTATTTGAAACTTTTCGGAGATGAAGAGAATTTAAAGAAGCAACCTGAAGAATGATCAGGAAGTTGCTTGATTTTTACGCTGCTGGAAACCAGTGAATCTGTAGTAAACTGATTTGTCCAGGAGTTTTATCAAAATGTTATTAATATTATAAGGATTCAAATCAAAACGTAAACAATCCTATGGACATGCGCAAAACAAACTGTATTCCCCCTTTGAATATTTCCCAATTTTCTTTCTTCTTAAGCTTGACTTACATCATTTCCAGTCGCCATATTGATGCTTCCCTTTGTGGTGGTTTTGAAATCTGAATACTTGGAATCAAGGAAAACATTCTCATTTCCAGTAATTGTGACGGCTTTCTTGCCTTCAATTTCCAAGTCATCCGTATGATCACTTGTAATCTTGAGAGTAAAAAAATATTGGTTAATTAAGAATGTCAGCGTCCCCTCTGATCAAAATACATTGTGTATCTACATTATAGATACGAAGAATAACTTCTCCCGACCAAAAGCCTTTCTAACTGAATGGCGACGGAGGATGTTTTAGATAGAGGGGGCGAATTAATTCATCAAGAGAATAATGAGTGTATTTGGACCTGCCTAGCAAATTTTATGCCATTCTTATAGGTCTATCTTCAAAGATATTGGGCTATATTGGCTATAGCCCCCTTGCTCTAATTTACTAGCATTTAGACATCTTATTTTCTACAAGGCCAACCATGGTATCCACATATTCTAAACAAGAATACTCTACCAACTTCCGACCCTAACTGCTACAGATATCAAATTAGGAAATGAAATACGTCAAACTACCAAAAATCATACATAACTCGGTTATTCGCTCAACAAGAACATGGAATATACTACCCAATCTATTCAACGAAAAACACCACTTTCTTGAACTTCAAGAAATCAGTTTTTAAACTGTCTACATTTAACGCACCACACAACACAGACGACCCACAAACTTTTAACAACTATATGCCTCAAATGCAACACAGCTCAGAGTCTTATAAACCCACCACCGTGTTGCTTTTGATTACTGTATATGTTTATCTTATTTATCATTGTCTCTTTTCAAAGTGATTGTCTACTTGTTTTGGGGACGCAGTAATTGGCATTAGCTGTTTCGGTTACCCAGTCTATTCAAGGCAGCACGTCAGACTGACCTGTATTTCTTCTCCTTCATTTATATTCAGCCATTTTGAATAATGCGGTATATATCATTAGCGTATCGCAGGTGCGGGCCACGGGGCCGAAGGAAACCCGCGCCTGCGATACGCTAATGCTATATACCGCATTATTCAAAATGACTGAATATAAAATGAAGGAACGCCGAACAAAGAAGAAGAAATACAGGTCAGTCTCGCGTGCTCCCTTGGTCTATTGTCCTAATGTTTGTATTATGTACGGCAAAGTTAATAAATAAATAAATTAACAAATAAATATATAAATAAACAAATAAATTAGTAAATAAATAAATAAATTAATAAATAAATATACAAATAAATAAATTAATAAATACATATATAAATAAATAAATAAATAAATAAATAAATAAATAGATTAATTAATAAATAAATATATAAATAAATAGATAGATAAATAAATAAACAAACAAACAAACAAACAAACAAATAAATTAATAAATAAATATATAAATAAATAAATAAATTATTAATTAATAAATAAATAAATAAATAAATAAATAAACAAACAAACAAACAAACAAAAAAATAAACAAATAAATAAATAGTTTACCCTGTGGGAGATGACATAAGTTGTATCCAAGTCCTTGACCTGTGCTGGAACATCCCACACAATTTCTCTTTTCGCGATGTGAAGAATAGTTTTATTGATGTCCGTAGAAACTATGCGTACCCCGTTTTTTGTCTGCAGTAGGGTATGGTTCGGACCAAAATGGGCTGAAATAAATAAACAAAAAATAAGAAAAGTTAAACGCATTTTAGTGAGGCTTGCCCAGGTTATTATTATTTTATGGTCTGTGACTGTCAGTAGTAAAACCATGTTGAAATTAGGAAAACCAAGAACTAATGATTTGAAGCGACGCTTTGCTTGTCGCAGTAGTAAAACCATGTTGAAATTAGGAAAACCAAGAACTAATGATTTGAAGCGACGCTTTGCTTATCGTGCGTATGGTCTGTGACTGTCAGTAATAAAACCATGTTGAAATTAGGAAAACTAAGAACTAATGCTTTGAAGCGACGCTTTGCTTATCGTACGTATGGTCTGTGACTGTCAGTAATAAAACCATGTTGAAATTAGGAAAATTAAGAGCTAATGATTTGAAGCGACGCTTTGCTTATCGTACGTATGGTCTGTGACTGTCAGTAACAAAACCATGTTGAAATTAGGAAAACTAAGAACTAATGCTTTGAAGCGACGCTTTACTTGTCGTACGTGGAGCCAAGCTTTGGAATAATTTACCACATTATCTTAAAAACAATAATATGTCTACAAATATTTTTAAGAATCATATTAATAACTTGAATTTATCTGATGTAACAGTATAGTTAATTAGTAGTGTACCGTTATCATAGATATTACAGATGCTGTAATTTAGATTTTAATAAGTATTCTTAACTTTAAGTTAGTATTTTCCAGTGAGCTCTATATATAACTGGAGTGATATCTTTGTGGCGGACAACGTGCCGGGCATGTAGGCCTGAAGTACGTATAGTTCCAGTCTTCTACGCGGTCTGGTCGAGTCTGATTTGGTCAAAAGACCGCGTAGGAGACTAGAACTATACGTACTTTAGGCCTACATGTCCGCCATGTTTGTTGACTTCAATCTTAGTCTGGTCAATGACCAGCAGATATCACTCCAGTTATATAAAGAGCTCACTCATTTTCTACATATACCGTAGTTAGATGTGTTTGCAATAGTTTTATTCTTATATATGTAATAGTAATTTGGTTTTATATACCGCGTCATTAAAGAAGTTTAAATAAAAAAGGTATTTTATTAGACGAGGATACAGTAGAGTGGACGTTAAAGGGTATTGGCAATAAAAATTAAGTTTGTCTCATTTGAAAGAACTCGCCAAATGGTATAAGAAAATCTTTTGTAATTTTTCTGTATCTCTCTTGTGTTTTGAAATATTTCGACGAAAGACAGCGTGCTGTCCGCCATCTTGTTGTAATATTGGGTCTAACTAACTAGGAAATTGGCAGTCAAAAGCAGGGTAAACCTGATGAAACTACTCCGTGGGTGCCCAAATTTCTACGGAAGGCTTTTTAAATGTTGTAGGTCAATTTAAAATGGAAATAGCGCAACAAAAAATTGAGTTTCTAGCTCATAATGTCATAACGTTGGCAAGATAAAAATTTCACTTTACCCTGCTTATGTCGTCACATGCATAATTTTGCATATCGAAAATAATTCCAAGATGGCGGACAGCACGCTGAGTTTGGTCGAAACATTTCCAAAACCAAAACAGATACGGAAAAATTGTAAAATGTCTTCTTATACCATTTGACAAGTTCTTTCAAATGAGATAAACTTAATTTTTATTGCCAATACCCTTTAACGATTGAGATTTCTAGAAGAACAACGTATACCGTCAATGGGGAAGACAATACCGCTGTACATCAGCCTAAGTGATGTTACAAACTTAAAATGGTGGTAGTGAAAAGAATAAAATATGGAGATGCCAATGATGATTTCTGAGAGTAGATATCGTCAAACTATCAAAATACTCAACCATTATATATAAGAACCTTTCATTGAAAAGAAACCTAACTCATTTTTGGACTGCAGACCAGTCGTTCGTGGTTTAGTTTAAAGAATTTGTCACAATATATTACATATATACAATGGTACAGTAAATTACTAGGAGAAAGGAACAGGACACTTTTCTTAGGTGATTGGTTCGAGGCAAAGGAAGAGCAAGTTTATTAGTGGAGTCTCTCAAGGAATATGAGAAATCATGATAAACAAATTTAGAACTTAAGTATTCAGGAGTGAGATCATGTAGAGATTTATAAACCATCACAGCTTTCGCAATTTGCAGGTTTGAAAATTTGCAGTGTTTGCAGGTTTGACCAGCCTAATTGATCAATTAAATTATCAGCATTAGCATCGTAGCTGGAAAAGGTCATCAATCGAGCTGCTCGATTTTGGAGCTTTAGAAGTTTATCAGATAAGTGAAATTATCTCCCCCGGTTTTTTCTTGTCCCCCATCCTCCTCGATCTCCAAAACGCGCGGCCTGAGCTTATACCACAGGTAATGTTACCCAACATCAAAAATACGATTCTCTTCTGACTTCTCTTATAAAATTAATAGAGATGCCTGCGGAGGAGGCTACGGTTTGACTAGTTCCCAGGTATAAATATCGAAGTCCGGCTGGCATTCGGAAGGTTGTGGGTTCGAGTCCCGTCTGGAGCTCAGAGTTTTTCTCTGAGTTTAACTTACGACAGCTTGTACAGCAAAAACATACGAAAAAACTTTACGAACTTCAAGCTGAAAACACTACTAACATAGAAATTATATAAACTTAACACGCAACTATTCCAAGACTAAAAGTCTAAAACTAGTGTACTTAAAAGTTAAAACATAAAGTCGCAACTTTACTGCAACCAAGAAAGTTATACAGTAGGTAGATACAGTAATTTAGTGCGGTACATTTTGTGGAGACTAGACTTAAATGACGTAATTGAATCGCAGGAGAGCACGGGTAGCGTGTGCTGTTAGGGCGTTGCCTCTCACCAATAGTTAAGCCCGGTTAGACGGGGTTAGTACTTGGATGGGTGACCGTCTGGGAACAACCCCGTTCTCGAGCTTGAACCATGTGAGTAGAGTTTAGTTGGTCTCTCCTGTGCTCCGAGGGTTTTTCGCCGGGTTCTCCAGTTTTCCTCCCTCCGTAAAATCAACACCATCTGGGATAGGAGTGGCGCCCACCCCTGCCTTAGGGCAGTAGCCAACGAAAGAGGGGCCTTCTGGCTGCCTCCGACTACGATCGACCAATAGATAGATAGATAGATAGATAGATAGATAGGTAGGTAGGTAGGTAGGTAGGTAGGTAGGTAGGTAGGTAGGTAGGTAGGTAGGTAGGTAGGTAGGTAGGTAGGTAGGTAGGTAGGTAGGTAGGTAGGTAGGTAGGTAGGTAGATAGGTAGATAGGTAGATAGGTAGATAGGTAGATAGGTAGATAGGTAGATAGATAGATAGATAGATAGATAGATAGATAGATAGATAGATAGATAGATAGATAGATAGATAGATAGATAGATAGATAGATAGATAGATAGATAGATAGATAGATAGATAGATAGATAGATAGATAGATAGATAGATAGATAGATAGATAGATAGATAGATAGATAGATAGATAGATAGATAGATAGATAGATAGATAGATAGATAGATAGATAGATAGATAGATAGATAGATAGATAGATAGATAGATAGATAGATAGATAGATAGATAGATAGATAGATAGATAGATAGATAGATAGATTGGTATCGAGTGTATAAAATATTACATGGAATATTCTACAAAGACAACGTTTTCCTTCTCAAACGGTCATCTGGTAGGTGGTGGAGTGTGCAGTTTCAAAAATTTGCAATTCGAATTTTGAAATGTTTCCCAAGGGATGACGATTATACATCAAGCGATGCTGACCATTTCCTTCAGTACATAAAACGACAATTAGATTATATCAGAAATACAATCTCCCCTTTTTTTGGCTTTAGAAGAGTGAGAAGTAATGACAACGATCAAGTTACTAAACAGAAGTTGGTTGAACTTTGGTTGACCCGTCGAAAGAAAGCGATCTCCATCATTAGGAATAATGGTAAATGGCCAATAAATGTAAATGTAGAAATATCAACTGAGCGCACTGAAGCTTATTACAATGCATCAAATAAATATTCAATTGTGGATTCATTTCGACCGGATAACGAGCGTTACTTTGACCGAAAACAAGCACAGGACTCTGTTACGAATGACAAACTGTTTACAAACGAGGAAATCGAGAAAATTGTAAATGCGTGTCCAAATGGTAAGAGCTGTGGTATGGATGGGGTAAGTTATGAAGATTTGAAAGTGATTGCCTACGATGTTTTAGTAAAAGTTATCAACGTGGTCCTCATCAACCAGTGTTTACCATGCGCCTGGAAGCACTCCGTAATCTATCGGATACCTAAGAAAAATGTTGATTTTTCCGACCAGTCAACACTTCGTGACATTTCCCTGCTTCCTACATTATACAAAATCTTCTCGAAAGCAATGTGTGGACGGATTCTACCATTCATTTCGCAAAAATTGGCATACTGGCAACGTGCATTCTTGAGTAAACGTGATAGACAAGATCTCATTTTTACTCTCAAGACAGAGATTGATGATTTCCGTCATTTGAGTACAAAAATGAGTGCTGTATTCATTGATTTTGCTGATGCTTTTGGTAGCGTGGATCATGATTTTATTTTCGAGACACTGCAGTTATTTGACATACCATTGATGTATTGCTGTCTGATCGAAGATATGTATAAGTACTCGTCCTTTTCAGTACTATCTGGTTACCATCTAAGTAAACTGTTTTACATCATCAGAGGAACGAAGACAGGGGACCCTTTGAGTGCTCTACTTTTCATCCTTGTCATTGATAGGATCTGTCGACCAATGATTGCGACTGCTTTGGTCGATTTGAACATCGCTAATGAGCAAAGGGTAAATCCATTACCTGTGCAAGCGTTTGCTGATGATATAGCGGTTGTGCAATATGAAGCGTTAGTTATCCAACATATGTTTGACTCCAGTGAAAGTGTAATGAATCAAGCGGGATTAGAGGTGAAACCAAGCAAGTGTGCAGTATTGTATTCGAGAAGATCGGGTAATAATTGGTACAAGGGGAAAAGTGATAGAAAACCAGTAATTACAGTACAAGATCAACGGTTAGGTGTTTATGGCAGAGAATATAATTATAAATATCTTGGGAAATCATTATCATTGTCAGGTGAGGATAAAGAGCAGGTGATAGAATTTATCAATGAGTACTACGGAATGCTTGAGAAAATAGCTGCATGTGATTTGCCGTTGTCATTGAAAGCTAGTGCCTTTAATAACATGGCGCTTTCAAAAATTCTTCATCATTTTTATAACACTCGGTTATCAGAACAGCAGCTCCTAGAAATGGATCAACGAATTACAGATACAGTACGAGACATGTATGGACTGTACAAATCAACGACGCAGCTCGTTATCTTCCTCCCGCGTGAATATGGTGGCATTGGTATTAAGCGTGTCTCAGATGTCTATAGAACAACGAGGTTGGCGTTTCTTATTAAAATGCTTAATCATGAAGTTGAACAGTTTCGAAATATTGCTAGAGAGTCTTTCAAGCTTGATATGGGAAAGAGAGGTATTGAACTAACTGATGATGCTATAAATTTTCTTGGCTATGGACTAAAGAGGGATGGATATCTGAACAGTACTAACACATTTGGATGTCAGTCTGACTGGCCTGACATGTTAAGATACGCAAGGAAACTAGATGTAAATGTTATATATCGTGATGGGAAGGCGAAAGTAATGGTTGGAGAAGAGTTTGTTGACAAAACATGTTTGCTGCAAAAGTTTCTCTTCAACCTTACAGTTAAACGTGATGTTGTGAAAGCAAAGCAGTTGAGTCTGCAGGGACCTTTCCTTGGAATGGGTAACATCGTAGTGAAAGCATCGCATTCAGTTTTGTATAATTGGTCCATCAGTGATGATCTTGTAAAATTTACTGTAAAGGCGAGACTCAGTTTGTTGCCGACAAACTTTACAACACATATCTGGAATAGAACTAACGATCCAATATGCCCCTTCTGCCGTCGTCATACAGAGAGTACTGCTCACCTCTTCAATGGTTGTCATGAGTTCCGAAATTTTTATAACAGACGCCATGATCGTATTGTAAATAAACTGCTTGGTGAAATTTCTGCCAGCAACCGGCGACTCCGACTATTTACCAACAAGTTGTTTGAATCGGTCTTACCCGAGCTTCGTGAAGGACTAATAGAAATTCCAGCTCGAAAACCGGATATTGTCATTGTGAATGCAGTCGCTCGTGAGATTGTGATCGTTGAAGTAACCGTGTGTTTCGATCTGTACTTTGAAGTAGCGTATGATTCTAAAATGCGCCATTATCAGCGGCTATGTGACTTCTTAAGATCTCGTGAATGGAATGTTAGTCTAGTGGTATTATGTTTTGGTGCGTTAGGCTGCATCCGTCACAGCGTGTACAAGGACTTGAGAAGATTGAACATTGAGAAAGATACCTTAAAATTATTGCTTAGTTGGTGCTCGATTTCAAATGTAATAATGGCTAACTATATTTGGAGACACAGGGTTAAAAAGTTGTTATTGGTCTGATCTACTGCTTTAAATCATGAAGTTGTAAATGATGATGAGATAGTTTTTTAGTATAGGCTAACAAACTACTATGTATTTTAAACTTGGCAGTAGCTATTGCGATATGCTGAGGTTCATAGGAAGTGATTAAAATATTATTATTATTATTATTATTATTATTATTATTATTATTATTATTATTATTATTATTATTATTATTATTATTATTATTATTATTATTATTATTATTATTATTATTATTATTATTATTATTATTAGGAGAAAGGTTTTGGGGTTTTTTTTGATAATTTTTAGAGGAGTTCAGAAACAGCTAACTCTTGGGGTAAATGCGGTGATAAAATATGTTTAAATAAATAAAATAAAATTTGGTTGCCCGCCGTTTACATATATTATGATGAAAATTATGAAGGTGAAGCAATACGAGCAACAAATTATTGCAACATTGTTGCGTTGCAAGTTAAAGAAAAATGTAGCCCGTATTACCTCACCTTAAGATAAGAAAATACTTACCAACGCTAGAGTTTACTACAGGATCATAATGAGCAAAGTTCACCTGTAAAAATATTTAAAATAATTCAAATCTTTTTTATACATTCAATTTTAAAACCACAGTTATTACATGAAATAATTCGTGGACACATCACGTTTATTATTTACTTGTTAAGATTTTGATCTGTTCTGAGATACACACGTATACATTAGTCAATCAAAATATGGTCGGGAGATTCAGCGGAAGTCTTTGTTCTATATCTTTTTGTTCGCGTTTTAGACTAACTTGTGCACCCTGTTATGCACGGTGAGGACATTGTACGTTTGGTACAATAAAGGATAAAGGACTGGGGGGCTAATCATCCTTACTTGTATCCAGCGGCTGAATTACGAAGGACGCAGATCAACGTGGTCACAGAATAGAAATACGACCAGAAGTCCCACTCGCGTCGGAACCTTTGAAGTTTCTATCCTCGCGCATGTCGCCTCGCGCATCTTGATTCCTCGCCATCCTACGCAATCCTGGCAAGTTCCCCCGGCAGTTTGGACCTTCAAAAGAAGGTTAAAACTGCCGAGGGAACTTGCCAGGGTGGCATCGGATGGCGTAAAATATCGCGCATGCGCATTAAAGAAATGCGGACAAGTTGTCACGCGAGTTGGACTTCTGGTCGTATTTCTATTCTGTGACGTGGCCGTGTCGAGGCATATCAAAGGCGCCTCCCCCCCCGTAATAAGGCCCCTTTAACAAGCTTACATTTTCAAGTGAAAAATAAAACTAAGCCCCTTCAGCTACAAAACTCCCTGACAAACCCCCGGGGGTTTCAAAATACGGCAAGTTGATTTATGTTTTGTTTATACAGTATGACGTGGGAAAACGACACGTGGCCAATTTTTCAGATGACTTTGCTCAGGCTTACTTTCAATTCAGTAAAAAAGTTAATTTAATTTGTGACTAGATTCCCCGTTGGCCCGTTTAACGCCATGTCATCGAAATTAGTAAAATGTTGGATAGAAATATTTCATAAAAAATTATGATACACTGTAAAAAACATACGATTTAAGGCCGTTACATCTTCCTTAAAAGTGCTCTCAAAATGTAGGAAATGGCTTTTCAGAAACCCAAATTTTAAAACTTTCCAGGGGTGTATACCTCCTTACCCCCTCTCCCCACGGCCCCCTAGCATTGTGTCGTCACTTTTGTAGGTAGGACCCCACAACTTATTCTGGGTTCAACATATATAGCCACCATCTAATCAATATACTTACACCAGCATTATTTCCAATCATAGTCAAGTTATAACCATCAAAAGAACCAATTTCACCTGTCTTTAATACCACATGTTGTAAATCACCTCCATACATCCAACGCACCAAGCCAGATTTAAACAGAGACAAAGACTTCATCCCAGATTTATCAATCCGCAAAACACTTAACATAATACACAACATCTGCAATGAAGTCGTAGAAATAATGTCAAACTTCAACAAGAGACAATACTTTATTTTGCATCAAAACTTACATTTACAAAGTACAACAGATTAATTGATATACGGTGATGCAGGTGTCTTGTGAAGACAATGTATTTTTGGCATAATGAAGCAATCCAATACATACCAGCGTTTGAATTCAATCCCTCAACCGTGTTATTGAAATATTAATAAGCGAAAAACAAAACATTTTTGAACGGTGAGGACACAGCTCATTATATGTGCTTTAAAGTTTGTAGAGTTTTTAAACCATTTGTCGATTGACTATGGTTCAAAATGCTCTAACAACATGGTTTAACTCTTTCCTGTCCGAATTGGTCTTTAGTATTTTATTCTGGCTAATGCCAGACGATTTTATTCACCTCTGGGGAAGCCCTCGGACAGGAATGAGTTAAACTATCTCTCTAACTCTTTCCTGTCCGAATTGGTCTTTAGTATTTTATTCTGGCTAACGCCAGACGACTTTATTCACCTCTGGGGAAGCCCTCGGAAAGGAATGAGTTGAATGAATGGTTTAAAGTACGTGTTGAATAAAATCTGCAATTTTACAAGATAAGCAACAACAGGAAAGAGTAACAACATGCACAATTTCTAAAGTGAATATTATTCTTTGCGAGCTTAAAGATCCTCGCTAGATTTTTGAAAAGTTGTACTGGATTTTCACATAAATGTTTTATGACTATAACGTTTGCAGTGATCACAACTACACACGTAAAAACGTGCAAGCTGTTACATGTCTGAAAGCAAGTTGTTACAAGGTTGTTCAACAGCCAGTTTGCTAACAAACATGCAGGTTGTTGCAACTTGTAACAAGGTTGATGACACCAACAGACTGGTGACAAGTTGTTCTAACCACTTGTTACCAGCTTACAATTTGTTAACAGGTTCATCCTAACAAGGCTGTGTGAACAGCATTGTTACAACCTGTTACCAGCCATGCTGCCAGCCTGTTGCAACAACATCCTGTTGACAAGCTGTGAGATGTTTTCGTGTGTTAAGTACTTAACGCCTGGTTTCCATATAATCGCCATAATCGCCGCGATCGCTCAAAAATTAACTTGGCGATCGCAACGATCATGTCGCTGTTTCCATATGATCGCGAAGGCGGCCATGGTTGATCGCGGCCATTGTTTTAATGGCTCGCTGGGATGCATACTGATCGCCAAGATCGCTGAGATTGCAAAATCACCGTTTCCATATAAAACGCAACGATCGCTGAGATAGAACACTTTCTATCTCGGCGATCGCGATCACAGCGATCGTTGCGTCAGTGGTTTCCATATGATCGCTACGGTCGCTAAGTTCATTTTTGCGTGATCGTGGCGATTATATGGAAACCAGGCTTAAATAACATGCTTCTTGAATCGCACACTTTCAATGTATATATCCAATCTGCACCACACAAGGCTTAGTCACGTGTCCTGATCACGTGTCTCAATGCTGCAACGTTAACCAGCATTATTTATTAGACACCAAAATGTACTTAGTAATACAAGCTGAAAGTGTGTTTTGCGTTGTTTTATGTTCGCATTGCGTACCTATTTTTACCTATTCTGTCTAAACATATCCTCTTCAGATCCACTCGACAACGTTCGAATTTGAAGGTCATATCTTTATACCAACGGCAGACACCTTATGGATAGACGTAATATCTCATCACTTAAGCTATTTTGTTATATACCAAAGACTTTCGTTTGCCAAAGATGAAATCCTATTGGTCAAATCATGGTCACGTGTTGTTTAACAAACTCAATGTTTCTTTCTGCCGCGGGAAACATTGCACTGTTTCCCTCTGACGTCAACAATGAAGAGGGAAACAGTGCAATGTTTCCCTCTGACGTCGCTTTAATCATGCGTTGTTCACGTGAATACGCGATTATTAATTGCATCAGATCAAGAACTTTGGACTTTTCGGAACATTTTGAAAATAAGAGCTTGTTTCGAACTTGTCTGGTTCGAAATAGTCCATTTTCCAAAGGAAAGAATATCTATACATATCTTCAAAGGTCTGAGAAAACCCGGGATAAATTTAAAGCTGTTTTTTGTACTTGTTGAGTCTGGTGTATTTGTTCAGTTGAATTGAAATACGAAGACAAAGTCAAAGTGTTTCGGTAAGTCTTTTTGCCTTTTGCAAGTTTCGAGTCATTTGGTATTTTGTATTTTAAAAGTCTTTGGTATATAACAAAACGCTTGTTGACTTTTGCCTCGAGAAACATCGAGTTTAACGGTCCCTCAGGCTTCAATGTCACCCTCTGGCTAAAGCCCTCGGGTGACATTGAAGCCTTTGGCTCTGTAAAACTCGATGTTTCTCTCGGCGCCAGTCAACAAGTGTACAGTGTTTCATTAATATGCTCATAATTGATATCGCATTATGTAGAGTGTGGGGCGCACTCAGTGGTGGGGCGTCAACCAAGTAAGGACGTGTGCTGAAACTTCACTTTTCTTGTCAGATCCATAAGAATAATCATACTGTATACTCAACTTTCATTAAGCATTTTAACGTTTTTACGTCTGAATTTTGTGGCTTTGTTTTTGCTGTAAGAGTGATAACTTAGTTCACGTCAAAAGATCCCCGCCCCAGATTCCTGATCAGGTGCCGTAAATTTTGGCAACATGACACAAAACTATTCGAAGGATTTCTCTATTTACATGTAAATAATTTTGGGGGGGAAACTTTCAAAATGAAATTCTCCATGATCGAACTACTAACGGATATTGTGCTGTGTCGAGAGAATTTGGCATTAACGAGTGAGAATCAAGCTGACATAAACACTGAAAACAAAGGCGAAGAATAATGACCTCGTCCACATCTATATACAGTACTGTATGTCTCGATTTGGATCGCAAATGCCAATTTTTTTCTCCATTTTTGAAAGGTTTTTGCCATCCACATGTAGAGAATGCTTTCAAAATGTATTGTTTTTGCCACCGTTTTCGTCGTTTATGTGTGAATGGTTGGCTAGTAATTGTACAGTATTATGATGCAAGATCAGAATACACGAAGGCTATATATATATTCTCTGCCAGTGCACGTCTAAAACAGAGACAACCTGCAGAAGGCATCATGTAGTGTGCCTAGCCAAAAGAGATTTCAATGTATCAGTTGGTGTTTGACATTTAAGATTTGTCCAACCGTTCATGAACAAGAGATCCACGACGACCAGAAGAGTAGAACACCACTTCGTCTTGGTGGCAGAAGAGCAAAGGAATTGCGTGATCTCAATAAACTCAATAGTTATTTACAACGTTAATGTTTTAAAACTGCTAAATGCTAAACGTCAATGTTAAAATAGTGTTAATAAGTTAGACAAGTACACGATTGTTGGTATCATATTTTTAAGTAACTGCACGATGACAATTGACAACGGTTGTTTATTTTGTTCTCTTATTTTGTAAACAATTCGGCAAGATTATTAATGATTGGCTTTTGCGTTGCCATACCAACTGTGTGTGCATGGGGGGATTTTTTGGCGGAGGGACACAGTGTATGTATTGTAATGGTTAATAATAAGTGCGACCCCGCCGACCCGGGTTCGATTCCTGCTCTCAGCAGTTATCTGATTGAAAATTTCACCTTGGTCGCATGTGAGAAGAGTGTTTCCAGTTTGACTCTACCAAACACCACAGGTTTCCTCTGGTACGTACTGTACCAATGAGGAATAGCCCTTACTGGAGGGATAACAGTTTAGATGTAACTGATATAGTTATCCAGTATAAATATCGTTAGTTTAGTTTTAGTTTAGTACAGTAAAACCGGCCTAGAGATAGTACTGCATAACAGTATGACAATAATATTGCTTACCACAAGGTTGACAAAGCATAAAATACCTAATAGGTATAAAAATGCATAATATATGTATCTTTTTCTCCCTCGAATTCCTGTTCGATGCAGGTTTCGTTCCTGAATATCAATCCTTCCAGCTTTAAAGTTACTTTCGTATTCTCTCTCAACAGCTCTCTTTTCTTTTAACTTCTGCCACATTCCCTTTCGTTGCCTCGATGATGTATCACTCGACTGGAAAAGAAATAATAAAAAAATATTTAAGTCCTATAACAAAATACTCTTAAAATTTAATTTGTTCATTCTGATCAATGAGCGAGTTTTGCTTCAAATATCAGTTATAATATTTAGACTGAAACAGGATGAAATTTTAAAGTTGCGCCCATAGGGTCATTTTCGTAATCGATTAATAATCGATTGATCATATTACATGATTGTGTTAGTCCTGTTTCGTACACGACAATTGAAATACATGCAGAAATTGAGTTCAAAGGCTATTTTACCAATGTTAAGGTTATTTTTACAGAAGACAAGTACTTTATATTTAAAATGAAAAGCTGACGACGACGATTATTACAGTCAAACCGGATATTCTTTCCGGCGAGACCTTGCAAACGGTACACGGCGACTTCTTCGCAAGTTGCTAAAAATTTGCATTTTAAATATCGAATTTCACATAAAACGAAGTTTACTTAGAGTTAGTTCTTCTGACTTTCAATAGAACTTCATATTATGTGAATGCGAAATTTTGGGAACTTGCCAAGAAATCGCCGTGTACCGTTTGTAAGTCAACATTGCTGTCAATATTGCAAGGTAACAAGGAAGCTAAGAAACTCTATACAACACTCGCTCTAGTGGCATTCCAATTACATAGTTGTATAATAATGTCAAGTTACAGACGTTTGGTGGACGTTCGTCAAGCTCAATTACTTAGAAACGATTTCTGAGCCCCAGACTTAGACGCTCTAACCATTGAGCCGCTGAGGCTCCGATGGAGAACTAAGAATTCAGATTCATTGTGTGCATGCTCCTAATTTAAGTGGTAGCGTTTTGAAATCTTAGCTCTCCATCGGAGCCTCAGACCCAGTTCACACTATACCGGATGTCCGGATAGCTTTTGTGCCGGCACGAAAACCATATCGGATAGGCCTTCTGTACACACACAAAACGCCTGTTCCGGCACAATTTCTGTGTCGGACCGGAGCTGCGCCGCTCCGATGTCGAAAGAGGTACATCTTTTATCGGATAGATTGTTGTGCCGTTTCAGCTCCAGTGTGAACGGAGTTCGAAATCGTTTCGGAAGTAAATTAATAGAGCGTGGTGATTGCTTGTATCGTACGGCATAATTATTTGCCGTTTCGTGCCGAGTCTGTTTACACTATACCGGATAGGTTTTCGCACCGGCACGAAAACCTATCCGGTATAGTGTGAACGGGGGCCTCAGTGGCTTTATTGGTTAGAGCGTCTAACCAGTCATTAGAAAGTCGCAGGTTCGAACCCTATCTGGGGTCTCAGAAATCTTTTCTGAGTAATTGAGCTTGACGAACGTCCACCAAACGTCTGTTACATATCATCAAGTTCGCAAACGACCACATGCACTACATGTATATATACGTACAACTTATCATATGCAAACGTTGCCACTAATTAGGAGCACATATGACTATGACTGATTTGCAATCTTAGCTTTCCATCGCAGCCTCAATAGGGACTTTAAAGCCGTGTTTACCCTGCAAGCCATGGCCTGGCCTTGGCCTGGCCCAGGCTAAATGTACCGTGTTTACACTGGCACAAGCCTGGCCAAGGCCAACAAAAGAAGCAAGCCCAGATATTTTGGCCAAGACCTGGCCTGGGCCAGCCCTGGACGTGTTTACACTGCCAAAAAGTACGCCAAAGTTAGGACAACAGTTAGGCCAGTAGGACGACAAGTAATAGATAAATCCCGAGAACGAGGGATGTATGCTATATAAAGACCCGAGGACGCGCACTGACTTAATTTATTATTGAGGAGGTTTTCCAACAAAGTTTTGTCTTTTTTTTCCACCTTGGACAAAGATTTTCCTTGTTTTTTTTCTTCATTTCGTTTCTAATTATTATTCAAGGGCTTTATGCGATATAAAGCCCTCGAAAGAACAAAGAAAACCGACTCAATAATAAATTAACGGCTGTTAACGCCTTCGCTCGGCCTTCGCTCGAAACGTTAGACTCCTATACGTTCTCTGTTTGTTCGGCAGTATATCTAACCTTACTATATTTCGATTGTTGTTTCTACACTGCCTACGCAGCACACTACTTTTATTTCACAGTTAATAAGTTTTATACAATTTAGGGGTTGATTATATGAGCTGGGCTAGCCAGGTTAACTGGGCTCACGCGATTGATTAGGATCTCACTGTGGTTTTGAAACTTGCATAAACTAAATTTACAAAGAAGAATTGGTTTAGTTTAGATGTAAACGAACCCTAACGTTCATTAAAATCTCCTTTTGTGGCCGAGGAAAGAATTTCGTGACACGAGTCAGCCCGGCTAACTGGGCTAGCCCGGCTCATATAACCAGCACCTTAAATAAGTTACGGTTAACTGATTATAATATTTGATATCTGAAGCTAGTTTAATTACTTCTAAAACGCCCCAGTATTGCTAAAATAATTGTAGTGTCCGTACTGAGGTCAATCTCAAGCAACAGTTCTCATTTTTTGGGCGTTTACGTTGTCCCGAAGACGTGAAAATGCTCTAAGGGGGCCTTAACACGAGCCCGGGTTGACAGCCAACCCGGGCTAACAGCCAACCCGGGCTAGCTCGCCAACCCGGGTCAACCCGTCTACGAATAAACCCCTGTTAGCGTTTACACGATAGCCGGGTCAACCCGTCTTGCCGGGTGACCCTTTTCAAGACCCGCGGGTCGACCCGGGTTGGAGAGGTGCGGAACAGTTTGGTCAATTCCTTTATGTAAACACGGGTTGGCTTGACCCGGGCTCGTGTAAAGTGTTGGCAATATTTTATAATTTGTGTTGAGAAAAGCTGACCCGGGTTGAGAAAAGCTGACCCGGGTTGAGATTGAGAAAAGCTGACCCGGGTTGGGAAAAAAAGCAGCCAACCCGGGTTCATGTAAACACGAAAAAAGAATAACCAGGGATGGCGAGCTTACCCGGGCTGGCACTCAACCCGGGCTCGTGTGAAGGCCCCCTAAGTAGCGTTGTATAAAGAACGAAGATTTGGGATTACTCTTGGGACTAAAAATTATACATTTTCTTTGTTTGGCAAAAATCATTATTTTGTTTAGAGGATGTCGTCGTTGAAGTTGACGTCATAGATCTTAAAGTCCCCAGTGGCTCAATGGTTAGAGCGTCTCAATGGTTAGAGTGGCTCAATGGTTAGAGTGGCTCAATGGTTAGAGTGGCTCAATGGTTAGAGTGGCTCAATGGTTAGAGTGGCTCAATGGTTAGAGCGTCTAGATCTAACCCGGTCATTAGAAGGTTGCTATTGAGCTTGACGAACGTCCACCAAACCGTCCAACGGTCTGTTACATTTCACCAAGCTCGCAAACGTACCACATGCATGCACTACATGTATACTAGACTTGCCACAAGTCGAGTAGTCGACTGCTTTGTTGTTTTATTCAAGACAGCCAACAAACCGTAGCGAGAAGGCGAGACGAATAGTGAGCTCCCTCCGACAAAAAAAGCGGAGCGGGCTCCGACAAAAACAAAGGGACTTTGGGAAAGTCAACATGTACAGTATACATACAACTAGTTATAATATCAAGTTAGTAGCAAGCTATTGTCGGAGTGACCTACAGTAGCAACGCTTTTGCTCCTTAACATTTCAAACATCAAAGTTTTTAGAACTATCTGGAGTTCAAATCTAAAATGTTACAAACTAATAAATACATTATTTTATATTCACTAAAAATTGCTTCCCATTTCTGATTTGAACCTGACTCTGATTAACTTTGCATATTAACAAACTTAAGCTGTCCATATATTTGGTAATGCTTGAAACAAAAAAAGTAACTATTGGACGAATGGATTTCGGCATTTGTATGATAGAAAGATTCATTTTAGCTTCATGACATATGCAGCTCCACAATAATTGCTTATTATTTCTTGGAATGTTAATGTCAAACCTGAACAAAGGACTACAAACATTATTAAATAAACTTAAGATGCATAAGTCCATCTATATAGAATAAAACATATTCCAAAGAATAATGCCATCCTGAAAACTCAAGATATAAGTTAATAAACAACTTGAAGTGGAACTATAGTGAAAATTGTAATAACCCATGTACAGTAGTTTATTAATTTCTTTTGGCATGATAGCTTTTGTTTTGTTTTGGAAATAAGTACTGTTTTTCTAAAACAAATTACTGTACTCTATATGGTTTAGCTCTAATTCAACTGAATATTTCATTAAAATTTTGGAACTACAAACAAAACTGCACTTGATGAAAAAGTTAATTTCAAGCCCTGTCCTGTGGGTGAGGTACATTACCTCTGACATGAGTGACATCAGAGTACAAGTTCTTGTCTTCTTGAACTTTTCTGTGTACAGTGTAAGTAAGTATAGTGTTTTCTGAGCTTGAAGTTGTTAAAGTATATAGTTACCAAATAGAGATATTGTCAGTAGCAACTCATATGGTCAACAAACTTTGTAAAGTTGCTCAAGATTTATAACTCTTGCCCCAAGATTTGAACAGACTCAACAGACTACAGTATCGCATTTCTCCCATGTTGAATTCAATTCTACAATTAATGCAGCAGAAATGCAACTTTTGAAACCATTAAATTCAGCACCTTGAATTGAATGTGGCAGGAAATTCAATTCAACAGCTTCTGTTGCATCATGCAGCACAAGTTGAATATTTTAATACATAAATTACACAACAGCATTAAGAAAATCTCCACTTTCAAATCCCTATCCTCTCGCTATATCTTAGTTGATGCATGCAACATTTGAAACAGAAGTTGCATTTCTGTCACATCCAATTGAATCATTTGATGTGGCATTATTGTCATGTTTGAAATAGGCTTAAGCCATATTTTATCATGGTTAAAACCAGACAATAGAGCCTAATTTATATGGAGCAAAATAAGCCACAGCTTAAATAAGTTGTCACTGTGACAGCTCATAGAAATGGTCAATTCTTGAATAAGCCATGGCTTTAATTTTGGACTAGCTTCAACCCAGAAATAAGCATTTTAGTTGTGGCTTATTGATTACAGTACATGACCATTTACATAAGCTGTTCACAACTTGTATTTAAGCCACAGCCTATTTAAGTTGGGGCTTATTTTGCCCTGTATAAAAGGCCCTAATTTATTCATTCTGGTGGTGGGGATGAACACAAAAGTTAAAACCTTCAATTTCACAAAATGTAACTTGCATTTCACTCATTTTGTTGTTTCCAGTATGTATATATAGGACTACATAGTTGACATGTAATGTTGACTTAAATTAGGCAAGGCAACTTGTTCATCTTTAACAAGACACCTGCTCATTTTTTCAAAATAGCTCGTCATCTTTTTAATAGTATACATACTAGGTCTACCGCAATCGCAGTGTGCAGTTGTAAACATTGTAAGCATATCTCGGTTTTGCAAAGCCTGTCGGGTCGAATATCGCAACAACAAAAATAATCACAAAACCTTAGACTCAGCTACCACAGGTAGCCTGAGTAATAAGCATTGTCTGAAGAAGACATTTAGTGGCAGAAAACACAGGAAAAATACTGGTATATTTGATGAAAGAGCATTGAATAAATATTCTATCAATCAATATGCTTCAATTGATTCATATGCACAATGAAAACAGTACAATATTTACTAATATAAATGCACTATTAAACTCTATATCAATTTGACAAAAGAACTTTAAGAAAGCCTTTTCCTTCGATAGGAAATACGATATTAAAAATATTGCTATGGTAGAATATAGATATACAGAATTAAAAGTATAATTCAATACAGACATTAGTGATATGAGTTACCTAATGGAATTACATTTTGAACAAAAATATTCGTGTAAAATTAGCACGAAAGATATGCTATGAACTTGAAAATGAAACATATAATACATGTCGAGTTATATGTAGTAAGAACAGAATAAACCATCGACTACAGTATATTAAAGTCTCAAGACTTTCTAGATATAAAATGATAAGAATCTACTGAATGAAGACATGAACCACAACGCAGGTATTAAACCATGACAGATTTATCCAAGATATTTTGAAAGCTTGCTTCACAATTATACTTACTCTATTAACATGTTTGAACAAATAGAAAGGTCTAAACCAAAATACTATAAATGTTCTGATGTGCAGAAATAAAACAGCAACAGCAGTGTTTATAATATGTTGAGACGATGTCGGTCAATAGAAATCTGCGAGTTAAACTCACATCTTGGCATACATAAATAAAAAAAATTCTTGAATACTCACCATTGTAGAAGTCTAAATCGACGTAGTAAATAAAGTGAAGATTGGTTCAAGTGATTCGAATGGTTTTTCAACGGCGTGAATGTTCAAAGAATGTGACGCTGTTGTTGATCTATTGCTGCTCAGCTATGATCTCGCCTTGATATACACTGCCGCCCGCACGCGATATCTACGCCTGAATCAGCCTGAATGAAGGCTCGCCATCCTGCCAAGTTCCCCCGGCAGTTTGGACCTTAAAACTGCCGGGGGAACTTGCAGAGCCGGCTCGCGCGCAGGCTAACTTGCCTCGAGCCGGCTCGAACTTGCCAGGATTGCGTATATATGTAGATGGCTTTGCGTAGGACATTGGTGATGTACAGTCCGTTCTGCGCATGACCGCAATGTGGTCCCAAAACATGACATTCGTAGATAATTACATGAAGTACTCAGCAAAATGTAAACCGTTAGGAACAACATTGCAGAAAACCAAGCGATTCGGCGAGGATATCTCCTCGGATTTCTTCTATTTCTCCTGAAAATGTTTTGTTTAGGGTACAAGTAATGAATGAGAACCAAGAAAAGCTTACAATCTTGAATAAGGTATTAGTATTATTTTTGTAAAATATAAAGATGTAAACATTAGTTTCGTACATGCGCAGAACGGACTGTACATCATCTTTAACAATGCGATTGGCGACTGCGTTTCCTATTTTTCCCAATTTACCTAAAATTGTCCTTTTAAGATTACATACATAGCTAGGTTAAGAGTATATGCTGATATCCCCCACAAGATTATCAAGCACTTTCAGTATGTTTTAGTGAACAATTTACATTGTTCAATCATTATTTATAAGCCAATTATAAATACCAATGCGATACTATATCGCTTTCGTTCTAATATTTACTATGTTAGACTCTGGTAACATATGCATTGATTTGTAGCAGACCTGCCAAGTGTCATGGTTTTGCCGTGAGACTCACGATTTTGACTACAATCTCACGGTCTCACGATTCCGTACTTGATTCTCACGATAAATGAAAATCCTAAAACTAGATTCTTCATTGGTATGATTTCAGTATTTTAATTTAACGAAATTTAGCGACAAAATAAATATGGACATAGATTGTATAGTCTGTACTTGTAGATGTAGGACAACTGACAAGTAACGTAGTAATTTAGCAGTCACGAAAAATTCATTTCCACATCCGCCATTTTGAAGTTCATGTGTACATAATTATGCACATACGTACACACGTAAAAACGCGCAAGCTGTTACATACCTGCAAGCAAGTTGTTACAAGGCTGTTCAACAGGCTGTCACCGTCATGTTTTCGCACTGGCTGTTCCAGTCTGTTAACATATCTGTAGCAGGTGACAATTTGCAACTTGTAACAAGGCTGATGATTCCAACAGACTGATGACAAGTTGTTCCAACAACCTGTTACCGCTCTGCACTCAACAAGTTGTTAACAGGTTGATGCTAACAAGGTTGTAGCAGCTTCTTGAATGAACAGCATTGTTACAACCTGTTAACAGCCTTGCTACCGACCTGTTGCGAACACATCCTGTTGACAAGCTGTGAGATTTTTACGTGTGTAGTTGTAATGCATAAATTATGCGCCCACGTGAGGTATCATCGGTTACAAATTATGAAGCTTAACCATCTAATAAAACCATCCCACAAGCGGGATGTTAAACTTGAACACATAAAGCTAAAAATCCTAGAGGGGTGTTGTGGTCGGGGTATGAGAGCAGGCACATTTTTCCGGAGGGTTGTGGTT
Source organism: Paragorgia papillata (assembly GCA_035771165.1). Lineage (NCBI taxonomy): Eukaryota > Metazoa > Cnidaria > Anthozoa > Scleralcyonacea > Coralliidae > Paragorgia > Paragorgia papillata. The sequence continues at coordinate 1,719,642 of JAWNZC010000229.1, forward strand.
AGGTTTAGGTTCACCGGGGGGCGTGATTAGGTTTAGGGTTTCCGGGGGGTGGTATGGGGGTGAGGTTTCGTTTAGAAAGGTTGTCCAATCAGATGGTGGTTTTAATAGTTGGTTAAGCTTCATAATTTGAATGAAATGATAGCTCCCCACGTGAAGTATTTCAATATGGCGTCCACATCAAAGTGTCAGGTATTACTATCATTTAAAAAAACCCTAAAAAGCTAAATAAAGCAAAACCCCCAAAACAACAATAACAACAACATTATTAATACTACTGTATTTGTTAAAACTACTATTACATGGGAAAAAGCAAAATGAATTGATTTGAACATGAACGTTGTTTTCTCACTATTTTTGCATTTTTCTCACTATTTTTTGGGAGGGAAAAATTGGATCTCACTGTTTTTGCTTGGGGTAGGTTGGCAGGTCTGTTGTAGTATCTCCACAATTATCAACACGCTTTTTGAAGAAGTATTGTTTACGCCTACATGTAACTCAAGCAGTGCCATGCAAGTACAGTTGATTTCTGCGTATAAACTTATAGCTAAGACATCTTGGCCGAGGGCCTAACATGTCAACAGTACACTTGAAACATTAGTGAAAAGGCTATTCAGATTTCAGAAAGATCCTGATTCTAACCCAAACAAGCACTCGTTTTGTCTCTTCGTCCACGGAAAGCTTGTTGTGGGAGCGAGAAAGTCGAGGTGCGTTTCGGAATAATTACTCGGGCTACGCGTACTGTGGTAGCCGAAATGCCGAATCTAGGATTAATTCGATATAAATTCCACTTCATTTAGACATTATATACATAGATGGTCCCTCATAAAAACTCCCTTTGCAAAGAATATTTAATAAAGTGCAGTAAATTCGAATAAACGATCAATGGTCGGACCGAACACGGTGAGAGCCGAGGTAAAATAATGATACAATACTGTTTTGCCAACAGTACAACTAAAACTAAAACTCGCTTTTGTCTTAATATGAATGGTTGTGCTAAATTATATGTCGTAAGTTGAGTTGCCTTCATTGAATATTAAATGCACTAAATGTCTGGTGTATTGCGTTTCATAAACAACGGTGAGGACTGGCAATTGTCGTATGCGTATCAGTTTATTAGAATAACTAAGGTATTAAGAAACATTGCCATCTGACAACAAAAGTGCAAAACTCCGATTTAATAATGGCACGGAGACGACAAATGCTTTTCGACTGCGTTGTTCCTTGGTTTTCTTTTATTAATAATTTGTAGACATGCGGCGATTTATGATAATTTCAATTTATTCACACTATTTTTAATACTTACAATGAAAAATACAAAGTTTACATGGTGATACATAAATAAATCAGAGTTAAATATAAAACAAAATATTTTATGAAAGAATATACATATGTGAGAGTGTAATTAAAGTATAAAGCTTTCGAGTTTAATCACTGCCTTGACATATTAATAAGTTGGGGATCAGCAGAGGATGAAATATTAAGATCGTGTCGAAGTGAGAAAATAGACATTGTATTATACGAGAATGAAATTCAGATCAACCTTGGTGACTTAATATTTTTTACATTGAAACAGAAAGGGTTTTTAAATCACTGGGAATATTTTCCCAGATTTTTGTAGCTGAGAATCTTATAAATGTTTGTTTACAATAATTAGTCCGGCGGGGAGAAAATAGTTCGCGCTACCTACGGCTAATTTGCTCACGATGCCAGAGTGTGAATTATTTGAGTGAGCCATGCATGAATTAGCGCTTGATACGATTGTGTAATGTTCAAGGGATGATCATTTTAATGTCACGATAAAGTCCATCATGAAACCGAACGCCGATCATCTACACAACGATGCACCACCATATATATTTGTTTACGTCTTATTTGAGAAATGCGCGACTTAAAAACTCTCACGGTCCTGTTAAAACCAATCCGATCTTTTTGAGGTGAATTCTTTGTGCACACAATCATATTATTGAATAAACTAATATCTAAAATTAACGCAGAATCAATGTAAAATATAAAATTTGTCATAAAAATGACTGACTACAGTATGCACTATACAGCACTGTCGCTGTCTTAAGTTCGTAGGTCGTCAAAAACCGAATTCCTACCGAATTTTGTTAACGAAATACAAGGGTACTCCTTTGGACTTGTAAATATCATATTTCTTGTGGATTTTTAGAAGTCACCATAACCGACATCGTGCCGTTTAACGAAGAACAAGGTTATAATCTAATGTAAGCCATATGAAAGAATACACTGGCAATGCCAGTTCAAGATCACGTGACGCTCAGGCGTGAAATTTTTAACATCAAACCGGAAGTTCTATTGTTTCAGAGCGGAGTTTCACGGTAATAATTCCATGTCCTACATAACCCAAGTACTTCATGAAAGCCTTACCCCAACACAACCTAACCTAAGGATGGCAATTCGTGTAGCCCTCTCCCTTTCCAGTGGCTATGGAGTATACTAGGTTACCTAAATGGTATGTGAATGCTGCCTTTGGTAATGTGGCAGAGTTGTGGGTTTTCTGATATGTGGGAGGAGAAGGCTTGGTGGTTGCGTGTTTCTGACTTTCTGTATGCATTTTAAACACAAGAAAGATAAATTCAAGAAGTAAAAACAATATTTTTATTGTGTATTTTTTAAAGCAATAGAATGCAACTGTAAAATGTTGAATATAAATGTAAAGCTAAAATTTCTTCTTAAAATAAACATCACGTCTTCGCACATCAGATTCAGATTAAACAATTGTTTAATAAATGACTAACTGACTCATTGAGAACTATGTAGACTAAACTTCACGGCTTGTCTTTAGGATATCTTGGTAGCGTTTGGGCTAAAGGTCTTTGGGAGAGGCTATATATTAATTGAAAAGATGCATACGCACCCGCTCCTCAGTATTGGCCATTTGACAGTTCAAATGTCTGTTGTAATGAAACAAAATTGCAATTGACTAATGACATTTGTTTAATCTTGCAGATGACTAAAGACATTTGTCTAATTTTACATGAAATTCACAATTAGCATACTGCATACATACCTGAAAACCTGTTCGCTCGACAGTCCAAACGAAAAGAAAGCATGTACTTCGCGCGTTGTATTCTGGTTAGTTGTTTTCGCACTGCATTTTGGGTCTATAGCAATTAGACCACAATGCAATGCGCCAATGAAAGATTTGAAAAAAGCCCCACTACATTATTTAGGTTTGCTGCCTTGCTCGCTCGCTTCAGGCTCGCTCGCTGCGGCAGCAATTACTCGACTTTTGCATATAATCCTCTAGCCTGGTACCCTGGCCCAATCAAAGAATATGGGCCAGGTAACCACTAAAGACTTCTGCTTTCCTATTGGTTGAAATTTCGCGCGTTTTTAGTGGCTATGAGTAAAACTGCAATCGTCATAAGTGGATTTAGCCCTGATGACGCGAGAATGAGATTAGTGGTTACCTGGCCCATATTTCTTTTGAAATTGGGCCAGGGTACCAGGCTAATAATCCTCCAGCCTGCTTTGCGCGCTCTGTTCTAAATTATCTACTACAGTACTTCGAAAGCTAGGAGGTGAGTTTGTTGATTTCTTTTCATGTGTTCTTGCCGTTTAATAGCATATTACTAGCCCCATCAGTGTATTGATGTTTACTGTTTCTGCAGTTTAACCGTTTGTTTCATGATGAACTCGTAGTTCACTTGTTGTTTCACCATTTCTGCGGTTTTAATACACGAGTCTGTTGTCGATCATTCGTTCTATTGCAAACATTTGTTCATGCTTCATTTCATTACCACACATTGGTATACTTCTGTAGATAATTATTTAACAGAATCTAAAATGAAGAATGTTGGTGTATGGGGAACTGATATTGAAATATTAACTGCAGCTTCTTTATATTTTGCACAGGCATTTATGTATATACAAAATTTGGTAATAATGACAAGTGGGCAAAATTTTCCAGAACTATGTTAAATGAGCCATTACCCATTGATAACCATGCGATTTACATTCAGAATAGTAATAACGTGCGTTTTGATGTAGTGCAAGATGTTTCCCAAGAGCTCATTCCAAACATAACCTCTAAAACAAAACCTGTACACGATTTCACAAGTAAACTTTCCATAGTAAAAGCAAAAAGAGACTTTCCTATGTCAAGTTATGCTATTACTTATAATTATTAATTTCATTATTACATGCTATAAATATTTAATACCACCGGTACAGAGTTGAGGATCAAACCGCTAACATTCTGGATCTTAATATATTGGCTTTTCTGATGCCTTTGGTCGAGCAACTGCAATGTTCATAGGTTTTCTACATTGGCTTCAGCAATTATTACTAACATGCAGCTGTTCAATGATCTGGCTCAAGACTGTCTGTGAATTGGTCTGAACCCAGGACCTGTAAACCTCATGAAAATTATTGCAAACAAAATCCAAGATGTGAGAACACAAGGAACATTCATGAAGATGACAGACTTTGAGGAAACAGTTTGTTGACATTGACAGTATCTTTATATGTTTTTTTGCATTAATTATGCTTTATTTATACTAAATGAGTTTTATATTTGTTATGCTGAGCAGGAAGCTTGTATAGTTATGTATGTTCTATGACTTCTATGTACTATTTGTGTTTTTACCGACTGTTGCTTGTCTTTGAGTTTGAGATCGGTAATGAGACAGTAGCTTTATTGATCCATTAGGATTTAATGAGTATGTAATTATAACGCCGTGAAGTTAGCAGTCAATTCACCGCTGCACCAATGCTTTGCTGGTCTGACTTGTAGCCTGTCTGTCTTGTAGCTCGTTCAATCCACCCATCCACCTTTTTCACTAACGGGTGGTGACTGGCAGCTAACTTCACGGAGTTGTCTATAACTTCACGGGGTTGTCTAATGATCACTTGAAACTACCCACGGTATCTACCGAATCTAGCACTGTAGGTTATTTTGTACTTTTTAACAAATGCTTAATATGTGCACCTAGGCTATGCCAAGCTGCATTGCTATGAGTAGCCCGAGTGAACCCCTAAGCAGGCGTCTTGTTATAATAGTACTTTGGATGTGTGGTTTTATTACGCGATGCTGATCATGAATTACTAAACACAAAAAGGTATTGCATGTAAATGTGCATTGACCGCGCGCATGCTTTAGTATAAAATAATGGTGAATACATGATTTTATGATTTTAATATTTTTATGAGATTAGAAACTGCCGTAATTTCAGTGATTTTAAACGTACAGTGAAAGAGTACTTTGCTCGCATTGCAAACGAGAGATTACCTACATAATCTTTTTTTTTTGATTTTCATAATTAGATATTTCATACAATACATCTTTTATCATAGTTGATTACATTTCTATTGGTGTAAATATAATTATATTTATAGTACGTGGTATACATTGTTATTATACAACCATATATTTATTATTTTATATTCCCTTGTTAGTTATCGTTACAGATGAAGAGCTGCTTTTGTTGTGGAAATACTGTTAACAAAAGCCGATAATAATAATAATAATAATGGAAACTTTATTAAATGTCTTTTTAGATAATATACAATTGTAAATCTCGCTTATTTAAGGTAATTTACAATCAGCTACTTGAATCAACACTAACAATATATAACTAATAACTATATATAACAACATAAAACAAATATATACAGTACAATAATTTTAAAAAGTTAGCAGTTCAGGATTTGTCCATTCCTTGTTTCGGCAACAGAATATGTAATAGGTGGTTCTGATTGCGATCGTCGTCATTCTATTGATACAATATTTTTGGTGAGTCTTGTCAAGACTAAGATCATTCAGCATTTCTATGAATGTAGAACATTCTGCTGCAAAGACACCAAGGCAGCTAATCGATAGGTTTACAAATTTAACTGATCTGAATTGTTCACTTTGACTTTGTTCCCTTATCAATTCTGAATATTTGGATTTTTTACGATCGACGTTGAGGCGGAAATAATAATGGAAACTTTATTAATTAATTTTTTCTAAACAAACAATTGTAAATCTCACTCATTGAGTAATTTACAATCGACTACTTGAATCACAACTAAGCTACTTAAAAACTTAAAAGTTCAGTAAGTCAGGATTCGTCCATTCCTTATTTCTGCAGCAAAAAATATAATAGGTTGTTCTGATGGCAATAGATATCATTTTTCTGACACAATAATTTTGATGCTTCACAACTCCTACATCGTTTAACATTGCTATAAAGGAGGTACACTCTTTTGCGAAAACACCGAGTGAACTAATCGAGAGATTGACAAATTTAACAGTGCTAAAGTGTTCACTTTGTTGTCTAACTATTTCTGCATAATTTGTCTTTTTAGCGCTCTACGTTGTTTTGAAGGTTGGATTCAAATCCCACGGTAAGTTCGACTATATATAGACATCCCTTTGAAGTAGATAGGAGTAAATCTGGACGATATTTGTCACCAGTTATTATTGAGGGGCTTTTGAATTCAGGAAGATCAACAAAAAGGTTGGAGCAATTGGCAGTTTGTAGGGTCTTAGCAAGAAAGTTCAGAATAGAGTCGTGTCTCCACGTAAAACGTTCAAGGTATGACCGTATGATTGACATCCGGCAACCACGTGTAGGAGAGTTTCTGCATGGGCGTAAGCAAAAGGAACAGTCAGAACTTGATGATATACCCCATCTGGAAAGGTTTTTGCGGGTAGGAAGAGAGTTATTGATATAACGCATAGTTAAATTATAGATGTTTTTGGTAGTTTAGATTGAGAAGCAGACCAGAACTTGTTTAACTTTGGTAAAGAGAATTTCGTAACATTAGAGAAAAATGAGCCTTGACAGGTCAAGTGGTTTTGAAGTTTATCCTCTTGTCCAGAACGGAAATCTTTGATAACTTCCTTGGTAGAGTTGTAAATATCATACTGAATGTTAGTGCTGTTATTAGTTGATTTCCAAAGCTCTTTTATTGATTCATTGGGAGATGTTTTTAAGGCATTTCGAAGAACTGTTTGACACTGAGTGAATTTGATCATGGTGGGAAAATACTTAGACCAAATTTGTTACGGGTTAGAAAGATGTTACTCAATGTTCCAGATACTGGTATTTCCAGCCATTTACAGTACGGATGTATTTGTTTACAACGGAATCAATATTTTCAGAGACCCAAGTTTTGGACAAGGTAGCAACAGTAAAATGCCAGGATATTTTAGATAAGACGTAGCGACTGTAAAGAAGAAGTTTATTTTTCGGATGTAGTGGTTTAAGGTCAATATCAGACATCAGTTCTGTGATGAGGGAGGTCAGCTCAGACTTGTGTTCTTGGTTGGACATATCAAAATCAAAGTATCTTCCTAAATATCGGAAAGATTCTCCAATTTTAGTAGTTGGGATTAGGTCACTGTTAATTAAGAGTTTAGGTAAATATTGGACGGATTTTGTTAAAGCTTTCTTGATACCAAAGTGCTACATTTGTCAACCCGGATAATCATACTGGACCATTGGCACCAGATACAGAAACGATTTAGAAGATGCTGGTTTTCTGATTCTTGGCCACTAATGACCGCGGCATCATCAGCAAACTGAAACCAGTGGATCGGGTTTAGGAATTGGAAGGAGAAACCAAATTGACGGTACTTATCGGCCTTTATGTGTTGAATGAAAGTGTTGAAGCACATATTAAATAGTAGTGGACTAAGACAATCACCTTCAGTGGCGGATTACCAGTTTCCGGGCCTGTAGGCTAAATAAAATTCACGGGCCTCATAGTGCACTGATCTATGAAATACTTATATCGATGCCGTATCTAGCTAGATTTAATTTGGGAGGCACCCGGTCACTCCGTCATCGGCAAATTCGGTAACGATATTCAAGTCCAGAAGACGCGAGAACCGTCTAAGGAGGTGCGGGGGCATGTTCCCCCGGAAAATTTGGAAATTTAGAGTCTCGAATGCCATTTCCAGCATTCTGGGGCCGTGGTCTTCCCATAATCACAATTTTCTATGAATGGCAAATGAGGCCGGAGCTAACTAGCTATTTGGAAGCACTTATTTCTAGTTCTTGAAAGGATGAGTTGGAATAACTGAACAAACGATCAGGTCTGTATACTATTGTAGAAGAAAATAAAAATCTACGCAGCTTTTTATCTCACAGTTTTCTTTGTAATAACTAGAACAAAATCAACAAATAACATTTTACATGATTCAACACTTGATGGAGTTTTCCCGTTCGGGCGTTCCTGATATAACAAGTACAACATGATGCATTTTCATATACATATTACAAAAATGGTTTGCGGCATTTTCATGAGGCAAATTCTTTGATAACATCCTGGAAATCGATTTTCCGGAAAACATCTGCCTCTATATTCATAATAGACAGATTGTTCAATTTCTGGTCTTTCATAGTGGATCTCAGCGCGTATTTTTGATGCATTTCAATGCGGAAAAGGACCGCTCACCCGAACAATTGCTCACCATCAAAGTCAAATAAATCCGGAGAGCAATTTCCGCATTTGGAAAGACTTCACGCATTCCTCTTCTTGTCAGAAGACGGTACATCTGAAGCTCAATGCTGACAGCGTCATCAGACTCATCTTCATTATGTATTGAAATTTTGCCCTTGATATATTCCCGAAAATAGACCAGCTCTTCTGCAAAAGATGACTCCAAGTCTTTTGGATACTGCTGTACCAAATTGTGTGCTTCACCTCCCAGCTGTTTTGCATCAAGCTGTTGTACGTTATGAAGAAATCCAAACTTATTCGACAAGTTAGTGTAGGCTTGTAGACGCCTATTGATCTCAGCATGTAGCCTGTCCAGAATAGGCAAGAAGACTTCAACCCTGAACTTTCACTGGGACTGAATTCTGTCTCTTCAGCTGCACCGTCATTCATCTTCAAGGGGCAAAGAGTCTGGGGCGAGCGCGGTCAAAGGGGGTAAACGCCTTACATTTTCATATGTAAACTTCACGATTTTTGATCAGTGGGTGAATGGTTTACGCTTGTTTTGAACGATTTCAGGTCCGTATCGTTTTATAATTTCTGTAATACTTCAAGGAAACGTAGGCAAAGCTTTGTATGTTATTTTGGAAGGCTTGGAGGATTATAAAAGAAATCGCGATGGTTTGTTGAGGAATTGTATGCGAGCGCTTCACTGATTTGGTCATGAAAATATTATTCTAGACTCTCTAGGTTCAGTTCACGTCCTTAAAAGTGCAATCTATCACTAACATTTAGAATACCTGCCCGTAAATTGGCTTGTTCATCGCTCCTCGCTCTGTATCAATAGGCGCGTGTACATACAATTCCTCAACAAACCATCGCGATTTCTTTTAGAATCCTCCAAGCCTTCCAAAATAACATACAAAGCTTTTTCTATGTTTCCTTGAAGTATTAAAAAAATTACAAAACGATACGGACCCGAAATCGTTCAAAACAAGCGTAAACCATTCACCCACTGATCAAAAATCGTGAAGTTTACATATGAAAATATATGGCGTTTGCCCCCTTTGACCGAGCTCGCCCCAGACTCTTTGCCCCCTTTTCAATATGGCGTCCGTAACCTTGAACTCGTCTATACTAATAAACTATATAGCTCTCGCTGTTCAAAAACTTGAAACTTAGGCTACCGTAATTTGGAGTAAAGAATGAGCCGTTTTGTGCAAATGGTAAACTGATGAGAAATGCTTTTGAATTACTTTTTATAGTTGTCTGATTTAGCTCATGCACTTTTACAGTTTTATCGCCTAGCCTCGAACCTTGGCAGGAAATAGCAAAAATACTTTGCTGATGCCAAGAGATAACGTAATCTCTTTCAAACAATTATTACCATTGGATATTATTTAAGGACGTTCTGAGACTTGTAGCAGTAGCAGTTCTCGCATCTGCAATCTAACAAACCCAATAATATCTTAAGCCTAAGACTAAATAAAATATACTATTGACGTATTAAACTTTTCCAAATTCCGTCAGAGATGCTTGCTACAATAATGAGTAATTCAATATCGTTATCTGGTCAAGTGTCAACTGATAGCATTTTTGGCGCCTGCACTTGAACATTTGAATATTGTGCGTAAAGATAAAGCCGTTGATCGTTTGCGCGTTAGCTGCTTCTCTTGAGTCTTGGGGATTCAACTGAACCTGTTTGGTGAATGCCTTAAAGAAAGAAGGAGAAGGGCGCACACTGCTGATATTCTCTTAAACGTTTACAAAGAAGCACAATAAACAATAGGCGCCATTCAGAGCCGTAAAGTTCTGTCTGTATGTAGTCGCGTTTTCGTGTTTAACGCTATAAACGGTTTAATGGAGTGTCTTCAAATGCTCTGTCTGATTGTCTCAGTAAAACGTGAACACTGATATTAAATAATAGAATACGTTCTGATGGTTTTGTGACGCGCGTGTCTTTAATATAATTGAGAATTTGGAAAAAATTAGTATTATAAGGTCAAGACATATTAACGTAACAGTATAAAGTAACTACTGGGCAAGTAAAGAAAACTCTACTTGCTGACAACGACCGAGACTCGAATCCCACAGCTGGCTTCCTAAATCCGATGCTCTAAACTACAGTTTAAGCGGCTATAGTAAACCGAAGGCAATTGCGGGCATGCATTTCGAATCCCAGTCGAGGCCAATTAGTTTTTTCTATAGAACTTTGCTTTATTCTTGCCTCTTTCATATCCAACAATTTGTTTATTATTTGTTCTGTTCTGTTGAGTAGATGCATAAAAGTTGACAGCTACTGAAGCCGACTGCATGACATACAACAGAGGTGCTAAAGGCTATAATATAATCAAACGTGCATGTAAGTCAAAATACAGCGCAAATGCAGTATTGATTACTGAAGTCAAAATGCAGTGCATATGCAGCGCTTTATTTTTGTGTAGATCTATATCAATGCGCTGCAGTTGCATTCAATATCGACAAAAAGTGCAGCGCATACTGCAGTGGATTTGCAGTCAAGAAAAAGTCAAAATGCAGTTACCATGCAGCGCTGCCATTTCCATACGGGGGACGCCATAGAGCAGGTCACGACTTGAGGAGCATTCATTTTCTACACACACAAACTGGCTACGGTCCGACAAATATGATTCAAACCAAGCAAGGGCCTTCCCTTTGATGCCAAAATCATTGCAGAGTCGAGTAAGTAATATGTCATGGTCCACAGTATCAAAAGCGGCAGAAAGGTCCAATAATAACAGAATGACATAGCCGCCGTTATCAATGCCGTGTAGAATATCATTGTGAACTCTCACCAGTGCTGTCTCAATGCTGTGTCCTTGTTTGTACGCAGACTGGAACAACTCATGTAGGCCAGAGTCATTGAGATGACAATTCAGTCTGGAAGCAACAACTTTCTCAGTAGCTTTAGCTATAAACCTAATATTAGAAATAGGTTGAAAGCTAGGCAGCTCTTCATTTAGGTTTCAGGACAGCCTCCTTGAACTTACAAGGTACCACAGCTTCATCAAATGATGGGTTTATAATTCGTTTGACAACTTGTAGTAACACATCAAAGCAGTCTTTCAAGATACAGCCCAATCTCGTTCCCAGAGCCCACGTTCCCCACCCGGGAAACGAGAGACTCTGGGATAATCCGTTTTACATCGATATTTCATTGGCTGATGAACACAGTGAACTCATAACTCTTCTTCCGGATAACAAGAATCCTGTGATGGCGTGAACGGATTATCCCAGAGTCTCTCCAGACTAGTTCCTAGTCCTCTTTTCTCTCGAACTTATTTTGGTGACGTCACAGAATAGGGATCGAGCGAGAGGACTAGCGGAAAATGTTCATCTTTATCTATCATGAATCCTGCTGGAGCTCGGATTCTTTAATGTTTATGAACGAGGGCACTTAAACAAACCTCTTCTTGAGAGCAGACAGCAAACGAGTAGGTTTCTTTATTTTACATTACGTTAAAAGGTTGTTTCATACGAGGCTTTATAAAGTAGTGTTCGGCGTAGGAAGTGATTGTGTTGAAACACATTTATACAAATCGAAATATGCTATTTTAACGTTTCGGCAGTAGACCAACCTTGCTATATGATGTTATAAAGAATTGTGCAGACCGACGTGAGTGTTATCTGCCTTGGTTTTCCGCCAAACGGCCGTTTGGTGCCTGTATAATTTGGGGCCAGATTTGGGGCCAAGCAAAACATTTTATTCCAGGCCTCTCACAATTTCGGTCTGCCGCTCGACGTTAAAAAGAGAGGCCTGGGAACCAGGCTGGAGTCTCTCGTTTCCCGGGTGGAGAACGTGGGCTCTGGGAACGAGATTGGATACAGCCAGGTATAGGATCCAGGATGCAGGATTTGCCAATCATGCGAGAGAGCAGGGTAGATAGCTCTTCATCAGTAGTAGGCGTGAAGTGATGTAGCTCATGTCCAGTCCCTGACATCGGCCTCCGTTGTAAGATCATTTCTTATAATCTGTATTTTCTCTACGAAAAAGTCAACAAATCTGTTAGCGAGGACGCAAGCATCATCATGTGAAGGTAGTTTATTCATTTGAGCATCCTATCTACTGCAGTGAACAAAACAGTTTGGTTGGAGCTGTTTTCTTCTATAAGCGCGGAATAAAATCCCATTTTGGATTGATAGATAAGTCTATTGACTACATTGCATTGCTCAGTGTAGATTTCCCTGTTAATAGTGAGCCTGTTGGTACGCCATAGACGCTCAAGTCTTCGTCTCTTGACCTTCTCAACTCTTATTCCAAAGATTAAAGACAGGGTGTTATCATATAGTGCTGTAAGCTCAGAAACATCAATATTGTTATAATTCATCAGAGGTGAATTCTCAATATCCGTTTTAAGGCGTTCCTTATCCACTGATTTAACCCTCCGGTAAGTGATTTCCTTACGCTGGAAAGGCTTCGTTAGAGATATCTTACAATGTACTGCCATGTGGTCAGAAATTACTGGATCAGTAACACTGAAGTTGGAAACAAGATCAACATCTCTCCTAGTAATGACCAAATCTAGGGTGTGGCCATTTTGACGAGTTGCGACGTTAATGTGTTGTTGTAGGTCGAACGTCTCTAGTAGATCCATAAATCGTGATGCAAATCGTGACGCCCCCCGTTTTGAGGGAAGGTGCGAGGGAAATTTTGGAGATGACGCCTAAAACATGTAACTTAAGACCTTAATATTTTGGTCAAAAGTGTCCTCAGAATGAAGTAAATGCCGTTTTAGAGGCCCCAGGACATGCCCCCAGGCAGACCCCCATAGATTTGTGTCATCACTTTGTGCTAAAAACGACCCCCCCCCCTTTCAAAAATCCAGGTTGCGCTCTTGAGTTCTGTATTGAAACTTGAAAAGAGTCAAACTACAATCACGCCGTATACACCAAGTGCGGTGATCGAAGAAGAAAAGTTCGGTAATAACTGACAAATAAGAACATATGCAGCGCCAAGCCGAAATTCATCGAATTTTAAGAAGAAAGAAAGAAATCCAATCCTTGCAGAACTACCGAAAACTCAGGCGATGAGCAGCTAATAGAAAATGTCGAACAGGAGCCTCCAATATCCGAATAAAATGATGATGAGAAACGACTGCGTGCCGGCGTAGAAATTGCTCCTAAATAATAAATTAAAATAATTAACTATGCATAATTAAGAAAGGAAAGAAAGGTTTTAAATAAGAATACGTTACTCTTTTTATGGCCTGTTTATATATATATATATATATATATGGAGCCGATTTGCCGGGATAAACTTTATGTTAATTCTGTTTATATGGAAGCGAGTTATCTGGCAAGTTGTAATATTTGAGATGATTAGCATCAACAAAAGTGACATAAACAACGAATATACAGTAGAAAATTCATCCCGCTATGCCGAGTTACCGGGGGAAAGTGTTCATATGGGGAAATGTTTATCTTGTCTGGCGTCGAGATCCCGGCTGTCAGTGCCGAGTTCTCGCCAGGGCGAGTTACTCGTCTGTCTCATATAAACACTACGGTGGGAAAACAGTGCTTGTTTTGTTGAGTTCTACCGACCGGGAATTCGCCAGGTAGTATAACTCGGCTGGCCGGGTAACTCGCCAGGTTCGGGGTAACTCACCAGGTTCGGGGTAACTCCGCTGGCCGGGTAACTCGCCAGGTGCCGGGTAACTCGCCTCCATATACATACAGGCCCTTAGAAGTAAGCAGTGATGGATTTACAGGGGGGTGCAGGGGGGTGAGCACCCCCTGGCCTTGGCCAAGGACTAGGTATTAGGTATCATAGCTATCATATGATTCATAGATATATGATTCATATATTAGCTATTATATGATTCATAGATATTAATAGGTATAAAAAATATTTTCTCGCTCAGCACCTCCCCCCCCCCTCACTGGTAGTAATTATTTTGTTTCTTTCGACAAACTTTGTGCACAACCAGTTGTTTGTAAACTATAATTAAACCGAACTTTCACTTTTTTTTTAAAAATCACATCTTAGAGTTTGATATTGTACTTTTAAATCGGCAGGTCTTTCTAAAAAATATTTGAAATCATGTCAGGACCAAAGATAGTTCAAGCAAAGGAAGGAGACTGCCGTGGATCAAAATGTGTGCTTTTCTTTGGTGTTCGTGTACCAGCTTTTGTTCCTTTCGACCAGAACTTTGAATCGGATTCCCCCCAATATTTGACGAGAGCAGATGACGTCTGGATCACATCTTACCCCAAGTCAGGTATTGTATTTACAAGTCGGGTACCGTATTAATAATAATAATAATAATAAAAACGGCTTTTGTTACAGTATTTCCACAACAAAAGCGGCTCTTCATCTGTAACGATAACTAACAAGGGAATATAAAATAATAAATATATGGTTGTATAATAACAATATATACCAAGTACTATAAATATAATTCTAAAATTCATTAATAATTCATGAGGAAAACACAAAGAAAAATCATGAGCGTATCGGATCTATATATGTGATATAGACTCGCTCTAAGTTTCTCGCTGGTTTTCAACGGCTGAGATAAGCTTAATTTTCAAAATTACTACGCCAATGAACGTATGAAGTGATTCTTTTTAGAAGCCATTTAAAAACCTTGCAGTACGGGCTTTATCGGATATAAAACACTCGGCTATCGCCTCGTGTTTTATATCCGATAAAGCCCTCCTGCGCGGTTTATAAATATTACTTCTATTTTACATCGCGTAAACATGCACCATTTATAAAAATGTAATCAACTATGATAAAAGATGTATTGTATGAAATATCTAATTATGAAAATCCCAAAAAAAGATTATGTAGCTAATCTCTCGTTTGCAATGCGAGCAAAGTACTCTTTCACTGTACGTTTAAAATCACTGAAATTACGGCAGTTTCTAATCTCTATAGGCAAACTATTAAATATACGTTCGCTGCGCTGTCTTGAAAAGTGCGCATGCCATTTTCAAAAGGGACAGTTAATTTAATTTCTGTAGACGATCTTAATGTTCTCCCAGGAACATGCTGGTCTAGCTTCAGGTACGAAGGCCATGCACTGATTAAAATATAAGGCCTTAAATACAGCGTGTGACAAATGAAAGTCCCTCCGCTCTGCAATCGGAAGCCACCCCAGTTTCAAAATGTCCAATTTCGTAGCATACTTTCCAATTACAAAGCCAGCGGCTACAAGCTGAACGCGCTGGAGGCGTTTTAAAAGATACATAGGCGTGGAATGACTCAATGTCGTTGTAGTCAGTCTTCGACAACACTAGGCACCCAGCTATTTGCTTCCTGATATTAAAAGGGGCAAGATGTTGAGTTTCCTAATAACAGATAGAGTTATAGCTGCTTGATATTTTGCAACTTATTACATCAGTCCATGTTAAATTCTGATGCACCTGCATCAGTGCCTAATAAACGAGTGGTGACAACACGTTCGAGGTTCTTTCATTTACATAAAGACTAATAGGATATTCGTGAAGCTGATGTACCCGTGCAAGCTGCGAGGTCGAAAACAGCATCGCTTTTGTTTTCCGAGGATTAAGAACAAGGTTGCAGTCCAGTGAGCAGAAGGACAATTTGTCCAGAGCGACTTGTAGCTCCGATTGACATTATTGAAGGTCAGAAGGCTTGCAATGACGGTAACTGAAGAGTTGTATCATCTGCGTACTGATGACAGGCGGTTTTTGGAGGTAGCACTTGAGGTAAATCGTTGACGTACAAGTTAAATAAAACGAGACCTATAATAGATCCCTGGGACACCCCAAAACTTACTCCAATACTGTCAGAAGCACGATAATTTACTTGGACATACTGCTTTCTGTCTGTCAAATAACTGGTTATCTATCTCAAGGATGCTTTTAAAAAACCTAGGCGATGTAATTTCGACAACACAGTCTGATATGCGACTGTATCAAACGCCTTTGAAAAGTCAGCTAAAGCCGCGATGGTGACTTCACCTTTTTTCATTAGCCTTTAGTATATCATCCTTAATGGCTAGCATGGTAGTGCTGGTAGAATGACCTCGGCTTCTCTCTCTCTCTAACGCCCTAAGCTTGGCGTTAGCATGTTTTGTGGTAGCGTACAGAAGCTCTTACCCGCCCCCTCGCACTACAAGTTCGCGCTAAAGTCAAACATCTAATTGAAAACAATTATAGTATACAGCGGTTGCATGTGGACTGCCACAAAAGTAGACATAGTCTGCTATTTTTTATTTTTTTTTTCTTCAAGGTACGACTTGGACTGCAGAGATTGTTTGGCAGATTTACAATGAAGGAAAAACAAGTGACACGAGGTTAAACAAACGTGTCCCTTTCTTTGAGGGAAACAAACTTTTATCCTCCAACACTGCTGACAGTCGACCTTCCTTGGAGAGTCGTTCCAGTCCCCGACTGACTCATTCACATTTGCCATTTCATGTAATTCCCAAAGGTCATTGCAAAGAAACACAATGCAAGTACATATATATTGCTAGGAATCCAAAAGATGTCGCAGTTTCATATTTTCATTTTGTAAAGAGCTTTGGTGAGGATGTTTGCGGTTTTCGAGGTTCATTTGAATTCTTAGTGAAGACATTTACACAAGGAGAAGGTGAGTGAACTGATAAAGCAATATATAAATGATAGCAGTTAAGGTGGATTTCTACTTGCTACTTTTATCTCGAGATCTATTTTTTCGATCGCTTGGCTGTTCTGAGCATGCGCATTGGATCTCAATGAGAAATGAGCGGATCAAATCATGAATCGCGAAATCGGTAATAAGAAGTTGAAAATGTTCCTGCTTTTGTCGATTGCTCGATGGTCACAACGTGTCTTTGAACATCGAAGAACTGCATGCTGCGTGTGTACCAGCTCGAACAAAGTCAGAATGTCATACAAGAAAGAAACGACAAAGACGTAGAAGACGTGCAGGGTGCTAAACATTATCGAGTACTAGACATTGCTCCAGAAACTCGATCTTTCCAACAAACTATACCAGTTTAATTCGATTTGGAATTTTCATCCAAAAAGGATCGAGACACTCTTTGCCTTTGGAATCGACCGTCATTTCGTGTTTTCAAGGAGCAGAATATTACGAAATGAGCTTACTACCACCATACTATAAAATCGCGAGATATATATTGATCGAGAAAAGTAGATCGAGAGATAAAAGTAGCGAATGGAAATCTGCCTTAAACGTACTTTGTATGTATTTCTTCTCTTTTGATTGGACAAACTATGGCGGCCTAAAACTCGTGATCTTTTTCACCTAATTCATATAGCATCCGGTTTTGTAAGTAATATTTCAAATCCAAGTTAGTGTTTTAGACGTGGTTTCTAAGGTGCTGATTTGATTATATGAGCCGGGCTAGCCCGGTTAGCTGGGTTAGCCGGGCTGACTCGTGTCACGAAATTCTTTCCTCGACCACAAAAGGAGATTTTAATGAACGTTAGGGTTCGTTTACATCTAAACTAAACCAATTCTTTGTAAATTTAGTTTATGTGAGTGAGTTTCAAAACCACAGTGAGATCTTAATCAATCGCGTGAGCCCGGCTCATATAATCAACCTCCTAACCAAGTCTAAAACACTAACGAGGATTTGAAATAGCTTCTCACACATCATTAGATATTCATTGCAATGAGGGGGCAATTACAACAGACTGGTCGTCAAGCGCTTGCAGAGACAGGGAAAAATTTTTTTTAAAACGGCCATGAGTTTTGGTTCGCATTATGTTGAACAGCAGGATCAATTTAGCCAGGACTGATATTGAGCAGAGAAAATATAGATGACAATTGGAATAATGTAGAACTTTACAAACTATAAAGAAGACAGAAGATGTTAATGGTCGATACCGGAGAAAACAAAGCGTGAGGTGACTGTCTTGTATACTTTTATGTAATATTTAAAACGCGTGATGCGAGTGTTTATTGGATGTTATGTTCATCAGTTAGTATTCTTTATATAAAATTGTATGTTCATTAGTTACGCGCTCGGTCATTATTTTTAAGAAGACCTCGCGGAGCTCGGACATTATCCTATACATAAATATTATGAAAGGTAGATGGACGTTTAAACTTTCATTACTTCAATCAGTCTGCAAGCAACATCACTGTTTTGGCGCTTTTCGTAGGTTTCCGTTTGTCGTCGAATAACTTAAATTGCACCAACGTAAGTTTGGTTTCTTGTTAGTCTATTTTACTTGTAATATATGTATCGCATGTAGTCGCTTATATTGTGAAGCGCTGTTAGGTGAAAGAATCTGTTGGATTTGGAACTGGTTTCTATAGCGACAGAAAAGTGTATTGGGAAACAATACTAGCTAGTACACAGCGTACTGTATTTAGAAATTTTAAATTAACATATGTATTATTTTTTTTAACGACTTTATTGGATATTTACATAAAATTACTTAAAAAAATACCCAAACGGAAAAAGCGCGAACGGGACTCGAGGACCCATGCGAGGTGCCTTCCCGTTGTAATTAAAAATAGATATAAAAAGTATTGTTTCCCCCTCAATTTCCCTCATCTTCTAAGCCTTGCACACTTGAATTAATTGGGTCTCTGGGTTTCTAGGTATAAGTACATGTGACGTAAATCAAGCAACCGGATTGGCCGAAATGCTATGAATATCCGATGTGTGAGAAGAGTCAAGAGTTCTTCAAATACCTAAATAATTTATGAGGAATACACAAAGAACCATGTCCGTGGTGTTGTATCTGATAAAACAATCTTCCTGATTGGCTGATTTGTACATAAACGTGTATATAGTAACTTTGATTTTCTCGGCTTCGACAACGTTGTTCTTCAAAATTAGTACTGACACCAATGAACTTATGTACAGTACCAAATAGATCGTTTTTGAAGTTTCTGGTAAAGGTACTGCTGCTATAATGTTTTAAATATTACATAAAATTAATGCTTTTATTTCCGAGATGTGAATCACTGCTGAAAATCCCGTACACGTTTGAAAATCCGAAAATTCCAAAAAGCCCAGAAAATCCACAAAAATCTCAAAACATCACAAGAAATCTCAAAAGAAAATTCATAAAAATCCCCCAAAATCTCAAAAATTTCCCAAAACTAAAAAATTCTCCAAAAAATTTCACGGTATTTTGAAAATCAAAAAAATCTCTTACGCTTTTTGGGAGTAATACGCCCATCGCTTTAATATATTTATAATTATATAACTTATACAAAACATGATCAACTGTTTACTATCGTGTTCAACCATGCATGCGTCTGTGTTTGCAGCTTACAATCTATTTTAAGACTTTGTTTCAAACTCTCAGTATTTCGTTTTTAAAATCTTGATAGATTTAACTGTCACGAATCCATGCATCTTTATACAGCCATGTATTGTTGCTTTTATACCAATAACACAACAACATATTTATCAATTGTTGCCATAAGAATATTTAGAAAAAGAACTTTACTTCATTGTGGCTTTTCACTATAAAATTACTTTAATTTTTTTAATTGAGCATGTTACCCTGAATCAAAAGACTTCCGATTTTAACATTGCATAGAATAGGTTATTTAACATAAAATTCAAAAGTAACGTTCTCCGAAAGTGACCCCCCCCCCCCTTCTCCCCCTTCTCCCCCCACCCAAAAAAAAAAGAAAAAAAAAAGGTCGAGTCTGATAGCACAGTGATTCGCGCACGTGCCTTTCTCTTCTGTCATGCAGTGACTCAGGTTCGATTGCTTTTCAGTGCAGTTATCCGGTTAAAATTTTGCCGTGGCCACAATTCAAGTTGTCCTTTATTTGTAATTTTTTTTAAGATTAATAGCAATTTCATTAAGCATTTTAAAACAAAATTATAAGTAACTGGACACCCGAAGTAACTATAAAGAGCTAATTTAGTCGGGTGCCCATTATATTACATACATTATTGAATAAAGAAAAAGAGTCGCGGTATAGCAAGAAACGAGTCAACATTAATCACTAACAGAGTAGAAAGTACACAAATACAAAAAATGAATAAAGCAAAAGTCAAGACAAACATTAAAAACTAGCAGAGTAGAAAGTACAATAATATTGTATATAGATAAATAATTTGAGTAACCATGAGGCAAATTGAGCGAACTCGTCTGGATACTAGAATTTACTTTTATAATGTTCATCGTCATCTATTTAATCTATTTTCGCCGTTTTTCGGCAATAAAAGTTTCTTATTAGGATTTTTTGTTTGTTCCCAATCGTTAGGGCATTAACAATTTTCATAAAAATCTCGCCCCGTCTGCAACGAATCACAGCGCGTGATTTTACCGGAAGTAATCCGTGCCATATAATAAATATAATACACTTGGATTAAAGTATTAATATCAACAAAATGCCTTAATTTACATAAAACACCTATGTTCCTTGATAACTTTTTTGAGACATGGAAGACATGATCTTTCCAATTTAGGTGACTATCGATTAAAACTCCTATTATACTTTTAACCTCGTTTATGATTTTCCATTAATACTGAGGGTAATTGGATGAGTTACTTTCTTTCCACATGTGAGAAGAGTGGCTCTAGTTTGACTCTACCAAACACCACAGGTTTTCTCTGCATGGGTACTCCATTTCCCCCCGTATCTTAACACTGGACCAATGAGGGTTGGTCCTCACTGGACTTCTAAGGAGAACAGTTTAGATGTAACTGATAGGGTTATTTATAAGTTATAATCCTACACAAAAAAAAACACACGCAAAAATTATATTTATGTGCAAAGAAATGGAGTAGTATTCTTAAAACGTTAAAAAAGTAAGTCATTAATGCATTTTCTTACGGACTATTTAGGCTAAGTTTTGACGTGTGTGATATTTCACCATAATTTTAATTATGTGAACTTGAATTTGCCCACGAAATTTTTCAAGTTTGCGTCCTAGTGACATTGTGCCTTTAAACATGCACAAAACAACGAACATACACGTAAATAGAGAATGAACATATACAACGTATTTTTATATAATATATCAAAGTTCTATTTCAAAAGTTTCAATAAGCAGTCTCAGTTGGTTGCACATTAACAAACAGTTTAGTATGAATATCTTATTCCAAACAGTGAAATTAAAGTATAGTGTGCTGCGTAGGAAGTGTTGAAATATAAATCGAAAGATAACATAGGGCAGTAAATTTATAGTCAGAACTCAGAAGGGCCTTTGCTCGAAACGTTAGACTTCTACGTTTTCTGTTTCGGCAGTATATCCAACCTTACCATAGGCGTAGCAGCTCAATTCTGTTTGCGGGGCAGACATTTTTGCCCGAAAAATTTAAGGTTAAATATTGGTTTTTAAGTCGTATTTTTCAGTCTTAACGTATGAATTTTTCTTGAACATTTCACAGTAATACGTGTCAAAATTGCCCGAAATTCCTAGCAAAAAGTGCCCAAATTTACCTTTTTCAAATATCCCCCCCCCCCTGCTCGCCTAAGAACCTTACTATATTTCAATTTGAATATCTTTTGTCTTTTAATAATATTGTTTTATTGTCTTTATTATCTTATTAACTAATACAGTACTCCAGTACAAAACTATTGAATTTTCGTGCAAAAACTTTATAGTTCAATACGGATTTTGGCATGAGCACGTTCTTGGATGGTGGAAACACAGAAATGACCCAAATATTCTCTTCCTGAAATATGAAGATCTCAAAAAGGTTTGTAATTTTTATGGCTTTTTTAAATTTTTAAATTAACTTTCTTTTAATTTAACTTAATTGTTTTATCTTTTATCTTTTATCTTCTATGATCTAAGAATCTTGAGAAAGAAGTAAGAAAAATTGTTGCGTTTTTGGGAAAGAATCTTCAAGAGGAAACCATCAAGGCCATTACAAAACAATGCACGTTTGAAGAAATGAATAAAAATCGTTCAAATTACTGGGTGTCAGTTCCAGATGGACCAAGTCTTTTGCGGAAAGGACAAATTGGAGATTGGAAACATTATTTTACTCCAGAACTAAATGAGGAAATTGAAGTGAAGATTCTATCTAAGCTGAAGGGAACAGGACTTACATTTGATTTTGAATGAATGTTAATCTACTGCACAATATCTCAAATCCTATTTCGACGATATCTATCAGAATCATCTGTAGGGTAACATGATGAGAAAATTTCATTATAACAATAGAGTTGATGTTCGCGGGCATAAATGTTTTATGCCCGACTCAGGCATCTTTACTGTGGAATCCAGTTTTAAGAGTCAGATTAAGGCCCACCAAGCGTTTGAGACTGACTGAGACATTGAGACTTGTTTATCTTATAATTTAGCAGTAGTTAGGAACTGTTCATAACTACATGTAGAAGTTAGTTTTTAAAATTAGACATCTTGTAATTAGTTATATATTGTAAATTGCTAATTTTGTAATTTGTAAAGCGCTATTGGGGAATTTCTTTTTCGAAATAGTGCTATATAAATAAATAAATATTATTATTTAGCCCCAGCCGCAGCGAGGGTTAAAATTAGCTCTGAGAAGGGCCAAAAAACATATTTATGCCCAAGAACATCAACTGTATTACTATTATAATAATTTTATAGTGGGAATTTAGAAGAAAATCAAAGACAGTACAGTATTAAACAGTATCTTGAACAGTGCCGCCATCCTGCCGGCGTGTATTTCATTGCAATAAATATTTACGTAATATATCATACACGAGGAGGAGTGTTTCATCAGGATATCCAAACACCGAGACTTTTGTTGAAAACCGAGGCGAAGCCGAGGTTTTTGAACAAACTTCGAGGTGTTTGGATATCCTGATTAAACACTCCTCCGCGTGTATGATATAGCATCTCAAACAAATCAGTATTTTAAGAGAAAATCAAGATGAAAGTTTGCTTAATTTATGTAATTTCTTCCTCCGATATTCAAACCACCGACACGGTACCGATTTCCTTTGTGTTTTCTTCATGAATTATTAATGAGTTTTGGATATAACTCATAACTTACAACTGCAACATTTGTCATCAAAACACATAGGCGTACGCGGCGGGGAGGGGGCAGCTGTCCCCCCCCCCCCCAGATGAATGGAAATGTTGTCAAGTCGGGCAAATTTTCAACCTAAGTCGGGCAAAAAATATAGGAAAAAAAGCAAAAAAATAGGATGAAAATAAGGAAAAGGTAGGGTTTTTTTATATCAAAAGTCGGGCAATTTCCGTTTCAGTCGGGCAAAATGTTGTCCCCCCCCTATAAATTTGTGCCCGTACACCTTTGTCAAAACAATCTCTGCTTCAAGGTATTGACAAGAAAATTGTGATTTAGAACTGTTAAAACTGATAGGCTCAAATCTGAATTCTTCATTTTAACCCGCAAAATTCATCACAATGCCCGATAAAATTATTATATTATATATTAAATAACTTGAGTAAATTGAAGTTGCTAGATACTGCCTTCGTCAACTCTGTATTACATCTTCTATTTTTGTTTTTGTACCAATGTACAACAATATTCGATTTCTATTTTCTAATATTTTATTTTGTATTATTTTCATCTTATTTGTTCTCTCTTTCCGCTCACGTCCCTACCGCCCAGCGGTTAGTATTGAACTACTTTATGTTACATCTTAGTTTATGCTTTCCATACAATCTCGTACCCAGAGCCTGCGATTCTTTGGGTCTGTACCAAGGAACGGAGGCTCTGGGGAACTCCGATGAAACTTGTCATCTGATTGGTTAATAATTTAAAAACAGCAAAATTTCAAATAATGTGCACGTTGTTAACTTGTTTAACTCTTTCCTGTCCGAATTGCTCTTTAGTATATTATTCTGGCTAACGCCAGACGATTTTATTCACCTCTGGGGAAGCCCTCGGACAGGAATGAGTTAATCGATTTATCGACGTTCTGTAACACATAATTATACACGACAGACCCAAAATACAACTGAACACATGAAATAATTCAAAACAGCAAAAATCCCGACAATTTACAAGTTAAAACTATTCTTTATTATTCTCGCTTCGTCGCCAAACAAACATCCATCGTCTGACTCGTCTCGTAATTCTTCGCAGTTTCGTCTCAGAACTTTAAAATTATATTAGAGAATACAAGGTCGATGTTTAGCCAAAATTCCTGACAGAAAGTACAATTCCTTACCTGAGCGGCTGAGCCGATCACTGCCGGGTGACGCGGACATATAAAACACTCTCGCCAAATTGTCCGGTTGACGATTTAGAGAACAGCTAAGAAAGACCATTTGTATCACAACGCTTTGTCAAGAGCTTTGTAAAACATACTGGGTCATCCTTTATTGGTAAACAAATATTTTCTCTGGTCTTCGAGCTAAAGATCGTCGATGACAGTAACAAATTATAGGGAACTGGGAACCAGAGGACTGGGTACAAAAACCCAATTTTGGGGGTTTTTCATCGGAGTTTCCCAAAGCCTAAGCAGCAGAACTGCTTGTTGTTTCTGCTCAGCATATTCTCTCATCTCGAAATGATGATTATCGTTAATTGTGAAATGTCCTAGAATTACCAATAATCATCATTTTTAAAAAAGAATTCCCTACCCCCACCTCTAACCTGACCCAATCTCGTACCCAGACCCATACGCGCGCGGGAAGCGAATCACGATCGGAAATTGCGGCTGTCGACTGGGATCTAATCCAAGGTTGACCTGGATTAGCTACGCATGCGTAGAACGAATATCTTGCGTGTAAACGTCATCAATACACGCGAGACCAAGCGAGGCTGGATGAATCAGGAGCGAAGGAGCGTTGTGGTACATGTGGGTTCATACGATAAAATTAGTGAAGATAAAGGAAAATAATGCATCCATTGAAGAGCCGATACTAGGGATATTATAGGATATCAGGCATTTGCTGACTTGAAATCAAATATGGCGGGAAAATTAGACGAAGAACAAGGTGCTATCTAGTATCGTAAACTTCTTGTTAAATGACTAAAATCTGTTGTTTGTTGACCGTTTACTACCCCCAAAAGAAGTTGGGTTGGTTTTTTTTTTGCAGATGTGTGTACCCAATTGACCTTTAAAATGGATTTTGAAGTTCGAATCAGTCGTGGAAAGTGTACATGACGACTGATCATGAGGAAGTGACGAGTTCACATAAAACAAACCCAATCAACTATGGAGGAATGGAGGATGAATAAATATCTCAACTATTGATTTTTTCTTTGTCTTGATTTTGTTTTTGGCTATACATGGACAGTTCACTTGTTCTTGTTTTGCGTGTGCTGTGTTTAGAATTTAGTAAATTTAATTTCATCAAGCTCGGCCGACAACTCACTTGAGCCAGCACGCACGTGGCTTGCAAACTGCCCCATGAAAGTGGCCAATTTTCTATACGATTCTCGATCGTGGATCTGGGACAATCCATTTGAAAATCGACTCTGATTGGCTTAACGCGGTGACGTCTACTGCGCTGCGCAGATAATTTCACACCCATTCTCCCATCGCGGTCTTCATGTAATGGTGGTTGTTTTCGAGAAGGAGTGAAGCGAAATAACATGTTTATTGGGACTTAATCTGAGAAATTGAGAGTTATTCCTTTGCAAAAGTCATTTCAAGGAGACAAGAAATACTTATTTGCCTTTGTGGTATTTTTGGAACTCTGGTTCGAGTTTAAAGTATGACAGATAACAGATTCATCGTGGGCCGTGCTTCGTGACTAGTTCACTTTTCAGAATTCATAGTTTTCCGTACTTGTATGTAAAATAATTAAATATTTATGGTATATCGTCATATGGACACTGGATTTGACTTCAAGAAGTATCATTGGAGGCTATTTGAATAAAAAATAATTGTCTACATCTTTCAATCACCTCAAATATTCATAATTAGCTGAGTGGCTGATCAAGTTTATATCAACACCCAGGTGAAAATCTTGTCAAGATCTTACAAGATCTTGTAAGATCTTGTAAGATCTTGTAAGATCTTGTAAGATCTTGTAAGATCTTAAATAAGATTTTATAAGAAATTTCTTATAAGATCTTATAAGATCTTGTAAGATCTTGTAAGATCTTGTAAGATCTTGTAAGATCTTGTAAGATCTTGTAAGATCTTAAATAAGATCTTATAAGAAATTTCTTATAAGATCTTATAAGATCTTACAAAGATCTTGTAAGATCTTATAAGATCTTGAAAGATCTTGTAAGATCTTAAATAAGATCTTATAAGAAAATTCTTATAAGATCTTATAAGATCTTACAAAATGTTATAAGATCTTGTAAGATCTTGTACGATCTTGTAAGATCTTAAATAAGATCTTATAAGAAATTTCGTATAAGATCTTATAAGATCTTGTAAGATCTTGTAAGATCTTGTAAGATCTTGTAAGATCTTGTAAGATCTTAAATAAGATCTTATAAGAAATTTCTTATAAGATCTTATAAGATCTTACAAAGATCTTGTAAGATCTTATAAGATCTTGAAAGATCTTGTAAGATCTTAAATAAGATCTTATAAGAAAATTCTTATAAGATCTTATAAGATCTTACAAAATGTTATAAGATCTTGTAAGATCTTGTACGATCTTGTAAGATCTTAAATAAGATCTTATAAGAAAATTCTTATAAGATCTTATAAGATCTTACAAAATCTTATAAGATCTTATAAGATATTGTAAGCTGATCTTGTAAAATCTTGTAAGATCTTAAATAAGATCTTATAAGAAATTTCTTATAAGATATTATTTAAGATCTTGAACCAAATTTTGCATAAAGCTCACTAGATCTTTCAAGATCTTGTGTATTATCTTGTAAAAGCTTATAAGATATTTTGTATGATATATCCCTTACGAAAATGTTCTATAGAATCCTATAGAATATTCTGTTGGAAATCTAAATCCAATGGAATATTCTGTTGGATTTTTTTTTCAACAGAATATTCTGTTGGATATTCTGTATGACACTAAAGTGTCAATAGAATATTCTATTGGATTTTCTATAGCATATTAGTTTTTCTTCCACAAAGTATTATATTAGATTTTCTATATGAGGCCAATAGAACATTCTATTGAATATTCTCTAGAATATTCTATTCATTCGATTTTTTATTCATCTCTAAGTTATAACTCTGAAGTTAAAACATTGAGCTTCAAATGCTTTTCCAAGTTTACCATTTGTCATATTTTGCTTATAAGTGTTTCTTTTGATCTACCGTATATTGCTCAAGCAATATTTCCACCAAACTTTAACTATACGTTCCTTATCTTCAAAATTCCTGTGCTAACAGATATTTTGTGCAGCATGCTACACACTATTTGATTAGACATAAAACTTGACAAATGACCTAAATATACTAGCCCATAAAGTTGAATTAAAAAGTATTGATTTGTAAAACTCGATGTATGGCTTTCGACTTTCGAGTGACTATGGGCGAATACAACCTGCAAATTTACATAAACGTTTTGTGCTACCTTAAGACCACGCGAGGCTAACGCGGGATTATTATCCCATGATGACGCGGGAACCCGGTGACGCGTTCATTTTCGAATTGGAAGTTCGTTGGCGATTGTTGTTTGCCTTTTGCTTTGTAATTTGTTGCTTCTGTTTTATAAATGGTTCTTCGCTAGATCGACGTATACAGACGACGGATGCGATCACATTATTGAAGGTAAGTCATAGATTCTTTAATCAGCAATTTTGTATACTGATTTGTATAAATTTGAAATAGTCGGCAAGGTATACTCGGGGTATTTTATATTTATTCGCTACGGAATAGAAATGTTCTTAATTGTCGGAATACAAACGATTTGCGGTTTGATTCTTAAAAAATATGTTTATTTTCGTTGTTTATAAGTATTACAATTAAAGGATTTATGGTTTGTTTTGGGAATTGACAAATTGTTTTGTGTTGATCAACAACGGCGGTAATTTTGAATATACATAATATACAGTGTGTATCAAAAAAATTCGAACCCTTAGAAAATGAATTAGCATTCTTTTCAAACAACCTATTGTAGTAGTTTGAAAACCCTAAGCACTTCGCTGAACCCACAGATGCGTAAAACACACGGTCTTATACACCTGGGAAATTTAAATTAAGATAACTTGAAGTGTATGCATGGTGAAAGTATTTAAAAGCTTTTTCGCTTCGTTTAACTTATGTGCTGATTAATTTATAACGCAGCGCTTTTAGGGCTTTCAAACTACTACAATCGGTTGTGTGAAAAGAATGCTAATTCATTTTCTAAGGGTTCGAATTTTTTTGATACACACTGTATATACCCTGCATACTATAGAGCGTTTTCACTCATGTGATCGGTGGCCCTATGGGGGTGGTGAAACAATACGATATATTTGAATAAGAAAGAGCTAATTCCCATACCGTACACCAATATGGCCGTCATTTCATTGTTTTAGTACACCAATATGGCCGCCGTGACGTCAGATGAAAACGCTCTATAGGTAATTCATTTACAAAAAGTCGACCATTTGATTCCCTTTTTTGATGAACACAACTGTTATGTTTCAATATTTAATTTAAGAAAAGGCTTTACTGTGTTAATAACAACATAGCTTGAAAACTAGATATTCCTAGACTGCAATGTTCTCAGTGTTGGAATCTGGGGCAAACTTATGCATGTATGCTATAAACCAGACTACAAAGAATATTAAACATGTTTCAAAGAATATTAAAATTTACCAGTAAACATGGACTGGACTGGCCCGGTTAACTGGTTGTGACAACTGGGATCAAGGCAAACTGGGCTAGCTTGCTTGTCATGTAATTGAAATGTTGAAAAGACATACAATTTATATAGGATGGCTAGCCTGGTCCATGTAATCACCCCCTTAGTTCCTGATGTTCAGAGTTAATTAAACAAATGTTCAGAGTCTCACAAGTTTTATTCTATTTCACATCAATCTTTTGTTAATATCTCCATTTGTTATTATAGATGTACAGTACTAACTCCTGGCCAAATATGGGTCCGACAAAGTTAATAAATATCACCAGCAAGCTATTGATGCATGTAACCAAAAATGTAGGGATGCAAAATGTAGAATGGATGCTGCAGAAAGCAAAAACTTATAAAGACTATAAATTTTGAATGAATTAATTTTGTCATTACAGTACTAATTAAAAAGTAAATACTTTAAATAGTTAATTACAGTTTATTTTCAACAACCTTGTTTGAGAGTAATATTATGTCTCTTTTCACCAATTACCAAAGAGCTAGATCAATAACTGGACACACAAGTGAGTTGGGGTTGACTGTTCACCATACATGTAGAGTGATAATCATAAAATCATATAAAGCAAAATAATGGACAAAAACAAACTAATTATTTACACTCGTGTATGACCCCATCTCTACATTACCAGATCTAATGTAACAATATAATTATACAATGTAACATGTAACACATTTTGTTAAAGTGTTTATGAAATGAAAATTAAGTTTGTCTTATTTGAAAGTACTTTTAAAATGACAGAGTAACATATTTTGCTGGTTTTTGTTTCCTTGCTTTGTTTTTAGGATATCACAGTTTGTTTTATAAGTGAAACTACTGTAACCAGTGATGTCACAACACGTGCATAATGACTTACAGGGAAAGGTTATATATCTTTTCTATTATCAGATGGAAGCACTTCGAAGTGTGTGTGTTTCCCTTCCAACAACAAAAATAATTACATTTCAACTAATTCCGTTTAAAAATAGGAAAGATCTATACAGTATATATAAACCTTTCCCAGTAAGTCATTATGCGCATTGTGATGTCACTGGTTAGTTTCACATATAAAACAAACCGAGATATCTCAAGAAAGAAGCAAGCAAGCAAACAAAAAACAGCAAAAGATGTTACTCTGTCATTTCATAAGTACTTTCAAATAAGACAAACTTAATTTTCGTTTCATAAGCACTTTAAATCAAACTAATCATGCTCTTATTAAAGCCCTTCAAATGATATATCGGGGAAGATATTGTCATATTCAACAAGAACTTGTGTTATTTTGTAAGATTCTGCAACAGTCAAGATAGTAAGATTTTGTACAATCTTGTAAGATCTTGTAAGACCTTGTAGGTTCTTGTAAGATCTTGTAAGATTCAGCAAGATCTTGTAAGATCTTGTGACATCTTGTAAGATCTTGTAAGATTTTGTAGGATCTTGTAAGATCTTGTAGGATCTTGTAAGATCTTGTAAGATTCAGCAAGATCTTGTAGGATCTTGTAAGATCTTGTAAGATCTTGTAGGATCTTGTAAGATCTTGTAAGATCTTGTAAGATCTTGTAAGATCTTGTAGGATCTTGTAAGATCTTGTAAGATTCAGCAAGATCTTGTAAGATTCAGCAAGATCTTGTAAGATCTTGTAAGATCTTGTAAGATCTTGTAAGATCTTGTAAGATCTTGTAAGATCTTGTAGGATCTTGTAAGATCTTGTAAGATTCAGCAAGATCTTGTAAGATCTTGTAAGATCTTGTAGGATCTTGTAAGATTCAGCAAGATCTTGTAAGATCTTGTAAGATCTTGTAAGATTCAACAAGATCTTCTACAAGCTTGTCTAAAATCTTGTAAGATTTTAAGCTATCTTGTAAGATCTTGTAAGATTTTGATAAGATCTTGTAAGATCTTGATAAGATCTTGCAAGATCTTGCAAGATCTTGCAAGATCTTGCAAGAACTTGCCAAGATCTTGCAAGATCTTACATAAGATCTTATAAGATCTTGCCAAGATCTTGGCAAGATCTTATGTAAGATTTTCACCTGGGCATGTATGTATCTCCTCATACTTTTAACAAAAAAAATATTGTCTTATGGCTGTTGACATTGTGTTTATTACTTTTTATATATGTTATATGTGACATATTCTTATAGCTGTACAATGTACTACAAGGCATTGTTTGTTTTTTTAATTTGAACCTGGCACACTAAAATATACATGTATCTACAAGTAATATACATTGGTTTGAAGTATTATATCCATATGGGGTAAACATTAGTTGCTGATTTATACATTTTACACCAGTTTTAAACTGGTACTATACCTATGACCATATGGGAAGCATGAGTGGTGAAGAGTTATGTTCTCTGGTTTTCCCCCCTCCATAAAATCAACAATTCAATCTTAGGAGAACGTCAACCTTGTAAGGGACCTTGAGTCCTATTGTTGTTTCTCCAGTATCAGTTAGGTACAAATGTTAATAAATAAAATATATGATAATAAAATAATAAATGGTGAACTTATTTTTCTATTTAATTATAATTTAAGTACAAGGAGATACCCACTCTATGTAGTGACCCCATATAGTTTCCTTTTTAATATCTTGTTTTAAGTTATATCCATATTAAGTGTTAACCCCCCTAGCACTGAAAGGCAACAGTGGAAGCTGCCCCTCCAGTGGTGTAGGAAGCAATTTGATCTTGGAGTGGCTAGGACTTAGCAACAGTGAGTTGACCCATTCATTGTGAGCTTGCAAGGCCACCCCAACCAGCTAATGCATTCCCTCTGCAGTAGAATAAAATCATCTGGCATGTTAACCAGAATAAAATTCTAAATAGCTTAACCTGGTGGTGAAAAGGTTAATAAAATGATTTCTTAAAACTCATAATTTATTGCTCTATGACTTTACTCAGTTAGGCTGCACACAATGTAGCCTTGGTTCAAATATCTTCAGTTGGCACTTCATCCAAAAGTAAATTTATCAGTATACATTAGTATATAGTACAAATGAGCGTGTCACTAACTGTGGACACCCTTGTTATAAATGGGGACTACACGCACGCCAGCATTATCTACCTAGTGCTGGCAGAAGATACTTCGGGTTAGCCTAATTTGTCAAAGTTAATAGTAAGGTGGGGTGCATTGTGCTTTCCCTTGGAAATTTTAATCCTGACTGACATTTGGACGTTGGTGGGTCACAAGCAGTAGATTGCAGTTGCTGGGATAGAATAAATCCTATCCCAGCAGCAACTCTGTCAATGACCACTAGTGACCAAATGGAAACCAGGCTTTAGTCGCATTTTAGCCCCATTTTCAGAGTTACCAATGGAGCTTAGGAAAAATATTAAGTGGGCTGTATCCCCCCCCCCCCTAGTCCCTCTATTGTTACACCCTTATCAGTTACAAGTCTAAAGGGTATTTTTTTGTACCAGAAGCTGCTTTATTACAGTATATATACCACTAATCATATAATTGTAATGTTTTTAAGAGTAAAGTTGATATATTTAAGCAGTGTTTTGGGTATAAAGTTAAAAAGGTGGTGCCCTTGGTTTTACTTTGACACAAGAGAGCTCTAACATGTATTTTTTGTTTTAAACAGTATATACATCCATACACACATACATATTATATATAAATTACCGTATAGTTTAGTAGTGTCCTTGCTCTTGTCTCTTGTTGCTCCAAAAACAAGGCGAATGAAGAACTAGGATTCAAGAAGGATTCAAGACAAGCTTATATACAGAGCCTGCGATCCTTTTGGTCATTACTCAACCCCCGAGTTGGCCGAGCGGGGGTTGAGTACGAGAAAATCCTTGAATCCTTCGTATTGCATAACTTCATTCGTCATCGGTTTCAAATTATGAAGCTTAACCATCTAATAAAACCATAGCGGGATATTAAACTTGAACACATAAAGGTAAAAATCCTATAGGGGTGTAGCCTGCGAAAACAGACGTGTATTCCTTGCGTGAGCCCGCGGCTCACACCGCTGACGCCCACGCAATGTTGTTGGTTGTGCGCACTGGTTGTGCGATGTAGGCCCACATTATTCTACGGAACGGAACGGAACGGAACGGAACGGAACTCGACGTTGCATTATTTTACGGAACGGAAGCTTACGCATATATAATACTAGTATAGTGAAAATATGTCTATTATTGTATTTATTATTTCTGTGGGAATAATTTTAGCAATTTTTTTTCCTATTTAATTAACTGTAGTAAAACACGGTAAAGTCTCCGTTCACACCTAAACGTTTTTCTGCGTTTTTGTATTGTTTACTGTTCTCAATGGAATCGAGAACAATCAGTTCATTACTTGAAACAAAATAAAAACGCAGAAAAAAACCGTTTTCGTGTAAACGGAGCCTTTAGTCAGGTCCTTGTGTTTCCAATTGAAAAAAATTTGAGAGGCATATAAAACATCCAAAAATATTTAATTTTATTGGTATATCTCACATGTTACGTCTATGACGTCATCTTTATACGTAAAATTAAAGACGTTGATTACGTCATTATATGACGTCATCTTCCGCCATCTTTGATTGCCCAATATATATTTTATTTATATGACTTAAATAAATAGTCGTACATATTACAATGGAAACATATTGGTAGAATGCTAAAATTAAACTTTTAATACATAAACCTGCTTTAATATAAGTGGTGAAAAACAAATGCCCAACATTTTAATTTTCTGAGTTGTTTTTTGAAGGTCAAGAAAGTAATTTTTGCTCGAATTCAATATCAATTAGTCAAAAACAAAAAATAAATAGAAAAATTATAGAATTACAACCAAAATAAACAACTATTATGCAAACTTTTTACAAACCTTTTTGGCTGGGATTGTTCGAGGACGTAAAAAGAAACATTTCTCCTGCTTTTGGTTTCCATGCCGGCAAAGTAGACAGCTTGTCTTCTGGAGGTTTCCTTAAAATGTTAACGACATCCGACAAATCAAGGGGCGAAGTAGATGTTCGAAAGACTTGTACCGTTGATGACATAGTGTCACACTGCAATTTCCAGCACGAAAAGGAACGATCAATACACTGCAAGTTTCGAGTATCTTCTGGCAAACTGGCAAGTGATTGCATTTCCCGCCAATAGTTTCCGTACAAAGATCGTAAGATCGTAAGCTTCCGTTCCGTTCCGTTCCGTAAAATAATGCGACGTCGAGTTCCGTTCCGTTCCGTTCCGTTCCGTAGAATAATGTGGGCCTGCGATGTACGTTGTTCCTTGCGTGGGCGTCAGCGGTGTGAGCCGCGGGCTCACGCAAGGAATACACGTCTGTTTTCGCAGGCTAATAGGGGTGTTGCGGTCGGGGTATGAGAGGCGGCTCATTTTTCCGGAGGGTTGTGATTAGGTTTAGGGTTTCCGGGGGGCGTGATTACCGGGGGGTGGTATGGGGGTGAGGTTTCGTTTTAAAAGGTTGTCCAATCAGATGGTGGTTTTAATAGTGGTTAAGCTTCATAATTTGAAGGAAATGATAGCTCTCGTATTGCATAACTTCATTCGGCTTGTTTTTGGAGCAACAAGAGGCAAGAGCAAGGACACTACTAAACTATACGGTAATTTATGTATAATATGTTTGTGTATGGATGTATATACTGTTTAAAACAAAAAATACATGTTAGTGCTCCTGTGCCATAGTTAATAGAAAATATACATGGTTTGGAAACCTGGCAAACTTCAAAGCGGTTGACAAACAAGCTACGATTCATGTTGAAAGCTACATGAAGGTGCATAAATCCTTTGTTTTAGGTTTATTACTCGGGCTATCTATGGTAGAACGAGTCTAGGTTTCGGCTCCGTTTTTATTTTTTTTAAATTTTTTTTAAAAATGCTAATCTTCATGCTTTATTGCTTTTTTTCTTCGCTTTCCTGATGTCCTTGAGCTGTTCGCTGAAGTATACTTAATTGTTGATCAGTAATGTCGCTGGCAAGTATCCTGATCTTATATTGCGGTAGACGGGCCGTAGACGTACAATATAAAGGGCTTGTTTATACGGAGGCGAGCCGGACTAGATCGTGCGTTTGTTACTATTTAATTTTCATCTTGCGTTTATATGAGAACCGAGGCAGCCCGCCTAGCCGAGATGTCGCTTTGTGCAACCGGCATTTCGGTTATTTAAGACCGGTCTAGGTCAGAGCTCCGTATACGCGACAATGTTTGTCTATACAAGTTCCTTCTGGACAACGTTGTATTTCACAGGTTCTGTTTGCTCGTGTGTACGTTATAAATTGAAAACGTACTCGCAAAAGTGCGATTCTGGGTATCGTGCATGGGAAAATAAATGCAGCTCGGGTAGCAGGGCTAGAAATTGTCATGTAAACACAGGATGAAAGGTAAAGCAAGCAACTTGTTCATGCAGAGTCGGGAATTCCCTGTTTGTACACACTGCGCGGTCACTGCTTCCTGCAACGTACGCAGTCACAAACGCACCTTCATTTTACTCGTATTCAGTTTCGATCATATATTGTTGTGATCACAAATTGACAATTTTTTCCATCACCTATATAAAATCTTCATGAATGTGTGTAATTTGATCTGTCTGCGTTGACTTCGTTCTCTCGCAAACGTGTGACTGATATGTTTGAAAATGCCGTGTAAACTTTACAGTTATGAAAGAGATATACCGCGTTTCAACGTTTCTTCGACAGGTTCACAATTTAGCGGACAGAAGGCCCTGCGGAATCGACGTTTTACCAGAACCGAAGCTGGAGCAGATAAACCTGAGTTTTACATGTATAATTAAATACACACGTTTAGACACTCAGTCTTTGCAAGTCATCTATTGTCATCTTATTAATACCTCTCCTGATTTCGCTAGACAGTTCGGGTTTATCTTTCGTAATCTCATCATTGTAGGCTTCGAAAAACAGCAAAGCAGCTGGTGTATGCTCGCTGTAATTTACAAATACGACATTGCCCGTTGAACGCCACATCGCCCATTGCTTTGTTTACATGCATTCACAAAGCGCTGGATTATACTGAATACCAAGGGCTTCCCCAACCTCGTACCCATGGTCTTATCTCCGCTCCCCCGTCCCCGCCCACGCGCTGCGAAAAGACCCAAATATAACTTACTGGGGGTGGGTTATTTAGAAACGTGGCTAAACCATTGAACTAAAAATAACTGGAACGCTACGTTCAACCGGAAGTTTGAAGCCAAATTATGCAAGTCGTACCCAGCCTTTCCACGAAAAAAACAAACACGGCCAGTAGAAACGCAGTAGAAACTCGCGTGTCTGGGAGTCAAAACTCGCGTGTCTGGGAGTCAAATTTTGGCTTCAAGATTTGTATGCGCAGTTTACTGAACGTAGCGTTCCAGTTATTTTTAGTTCAATGGGCTAAACCAAGGGAGCACGCCAGACTGACCTGTGTTTCTTCTTCTTTGTTCGGAGTTCCTTATTTATATTCAGCCATTTTGAATAATGCGGTATATATCATTAGCGTATCGCAGGCGCGGGTTACGGCGCCGAAGGAAACCCGAGGCCCGAGCGTTTACGAGGCGGAGAAAGGAGGGAAGAGAAAAGGAGGGGAGTGAAACATCCGTCACGTGAAGGAGTATTGACCAATGGCGATACGTTATTTGGGTTTTGAAATCTAGCTATGCTCGTAGCCCTTGATCTGTCAACAATCAATTAGGTTGTTCACGCGAGGTAAGTTTAACAAACGTTTATAAGTTGCCAGCAGTTACAACCCATGAACCAACCGTCCCAGCGTTTCTGATATTCCTCAATTCCTGTCTAGTAAACACTATTTAGTAAAACATATAAATCGCTAGCCAACAGCGAACCACTTGTCAGAGAAAAAAGAAGAGAATTCGAATGCTGTATTTAAATTACATCGTCCAAGTAAAGTTCGAAATTCAAAGAACTTAAGAAACACGTCGTAAAATTGTAACATTATTTAATTTACTCACATATCAACTGAAATCCGCCTTCGATCTACTGATAGTATTCTGCCGAAACATAGAACGTAGATGTCTCACGTTTCGAGCGATTGGAGCCAAGGCCTTTTATAAATATAAAGTCAAAATGTTAGACATTACATTTCATGTTTCGGCAGTACACCAACCTTGCTATATTTCGACTTGCATTTCAACACTGCCCTCGCAGCAGGCTGCTTTTATTTCACTATTCCATTTTGGATGGGTAGTGACATCATACATGTATATCGACCATAATTAGAAATGTTCCTAGCAACGGAAATGTTCCTAGCAACGGTCAACCAACATCATCTTACAAAATCTCTGGCGTTTTACTCCCCTTCTATTTATCTTCCTTCCGACCGTTATTTAATTTTCGTAACGCGCTCGGGTTTCCTTCGGCGCCGTAACCCGCGCCTGCGATACGCTAATGATATATACCGCATTATTCAAAATGGCTGAATATAAATGAAGGAACTCCGAACAAAGAAAAAGAAACACAGGTCAGTCTGGCGTGCTTCCTTGGCTAAACTGAACACGAAAAGACAATGTTTTTATAATGGATTTTTTTTTTCTGACAAGACAAGGTGTACGTTTTATAACTGTCAAGAAAGCCAGACTCAGACTGCATGCCCAAATCGATGTTTATTTACGTCAGTTTACTCAGTGTTGTGCGATGCTGTAAACTGTATGTAGAAACAGAAGTCGCCGTCCTGAACTCGAAGGCCTCTATGCATAGAAATAATATACCTAGAATGCGGGCTCCTATCTCCTGTCAGTCAAAAAATTGTCGCCACAAAATGGCGGACTTATAAGGGCAAAAGGAACTCGCCCTAGGACTTTTTAACAGTTTTTTACACGGCCGCGGTTGATAACCGGTGTGGAGTGGACGATGGATGTATTTCAGCACTGAATTTCTTTGTTTTTTACGCCGGGAAATTTACTGGATTAGCGAATTTAAAGATAAAGGCATGTGAAGTGCAATATCCTTCGCCAAAACATTTCGAACATCAAACTCTGGATGTAGAAATGGCGACAATAGCGGCCTTTTAATACGAATATCGAATGGTTTTAGTGTTTTTACTGTTTTACATTATATATATTTTAATGATTCCCACTTGTCAATCTGTATGTGATTTATACTGAATGTGGAGGATTAATCCAGGAGACAGTAAGTGTTTTGTTCTTTTTTTATCCAATCTAATAGGGATTCTGGCTTGTGATTTTTGAAATATAAAATGTTTTATGCACCTGTCGTACTTTTTATATATCAGTCTTTTCGACATCTATTTATATTGACATATTAAATCCGTGTTTTTCTTAAGATTTTCTCCTAGTTTCCATTACGTATTTGATTATTTTCTTTTCTTTTAAACGGGCTTCCTTTGATGCAGACAATTTCTGAGTTTCAAGTTTAGCATGAGCCTATCTTTTTGTTGCTTTTTGTAATTGTGGTGAATTGATCGAAATATAATTTTGAACTTACAGTTTTTAGTACGTTCGTTTAACAAAGCAAGTGTCTTGCAAATTGTTTTATTATGCTAATGTGTATGTGGCTGATTTGTTGTCATGCATGTATCCAATTTATCCCTGAAACGTCCTCCAATTCTTTATTTTGAGAGGCGATCATTGTTGTATATATATCCCACCCCTTGCAAAATTCAAAATGGCGGATCTATAAGGGCAAAATAAATTTAATTTGGACACCTGTCACGTGACAGAGCACGCATTCTAGGTCTATTATTTCTATGCCTCTATGTCTCGATTGGCTTTTTGAAATAGTAAAATACGTGTAAATCTATCCGGTTGATTAGTGGGTTTTATTCGTCGAAGTCTACCCGAAACACCGCCAATTTTTCGTTAGTCGCTTTGTGTCCCGCCGCTTTGCCTTTGTTGTTTTTTATGTGCCAACTGTCAATGTTTTCAAGCGTTTCGTTGCGCGCCGTCTGACTGTTTGCGTTTATACGAAACGGTTGCCTAAAAAACAAAGACAATATCAGTAAACTATATGAACATTTAGAATACATGATCAAGGTGATATTTAAAGGTAATACAAATGTGCCTGAGTTGTTTAAGGAGTCCCAAGAACGAAAATATAAATATATACGTTGGCTGAACGGCGAAGTAAACATATTTATTAAAGTATATTGAACTCAGTTGAACGGTTGGCATGCAATAATTTGGATCTTTCGGAATTTAACGTATATAACGAAGTATTTTCCATAATTTAGGAAACATAGAACGGTATAACATTCGCGCTGGTTCAGTGGTAAGTAAGTTTTGGCTGTAATTCTGTAAAATACAGTGACAAGAAGAACATTGAACAAGCAACGTTCAGCGTGCGATATAATAATACTGTAAAATGTTAACAATATAGTAAGTAAAACGCGATACTGATAGGTAGACAACTTTAGTGAAATTGAGGCTAGCAATTAACAGTTGACAACATGAGCTTGTGGCTCCTTTTATGAATTATGATTAATGTTATTAAATAAGGTTGGCTCAGTTTAAAAATCAGCAATATAGTTCAAGTATAAGTGCCTACTTTAATACACCGGCCCGCAACTACACGAAACGGCATGAAATTGTTGTATGCGATGTGGAACTTAAAGAAATAGTAAATGTAATGAACTAACCTCTTGGAATTTCTAAAGCACAGAATAAGAATGTAAAGCCTTGTTGACAGCTGCAAGCCCAAGGTGTTGAATCTGTATATGTATTCTGCGAACCTTGGTCGTTCCAAGTGATGCAGTGAGATAATTTCCACACTTTCTTTCGAATGAAGGTTCAAACGATTGTCAACCAAAATAATTTGTGAATTTCGCATGGTCTTGATTGTAAGGAAATTTAAATCCGCTACTGTAAAATTTAAAACTCCTGTTCAATCTTCAGGCTGCTAATATCAGATCGCTGATGAGTGATGACTGTAGAAATCCATTCGAAGAATATAGAATCTCCTTAAATTCGCTGGTCGTTGGATTGAACGACGGAAGACTTTTGTATAGATGTTCAGAATTGTCCTTCAATAATACCAAATTGTTATCCATGGAGTGTTTTAATAATTTGCGCAATGAGCTTTCCCTCGATATTGTAAATATTCTTGCATTCAAGGTACTGCGACAAATTTTCAAAATAACCACCCGACGCTGACAAGAAAAGTTTGTTATCTCCCATATTCTGGGAGACACGTGACCAGCCCCAACCAGGGTCTTTTCGCAGCGGTGGGCGGAGATAAGACCTTGGGTACGAGGTTGGGGCTTCCCCAGCGGCGTTGTTTACACCAGCAAAAGCTTCATAGAAGACCTCGTCCGGTTTGTCAAAAAATTTGCACTGTTTCGCATGGCAGGTTTTCTATATGTGCAAGGGCTACGCCAAGGTTAGAAATCAGTAGCCCAAGTGAACGCCTAAGCAGGCGTCTTGTTAATATTTAAACAGTACAGTTGAGTGATTGAACCCAAACGTTGCTATTGGATGATTGCTTCATTATACAGAAAACACAATATGTTCAGTAACCGTGAAAGTGCACAAATTTCCATAAACCTGAACAAAAACATAAAACAATGACTTTTGTTGAGCTTCCAAACCATGTATATTTTCTATTAACTATGATCCTGCTCAGTTAACGTATTAAATAAGCGAATGAGATGAAAGGTCAATCCCTTGATATTAAAAAGATATCGTGGGGCAGATAATGGCTATTTAGATACTTCATAAAACACACAAGCATTTCATTGGTCAAAACGAGGAAGTTAATTAGTCAAACATAAGCTTTTCAAATGTAAACAAACGTGCGAAATAGTTCATGTTTCAAGCTTGAACGTAAATGGTAGTAAAGAAAAAAGTAATAAATAACAAAGAAAATTTTCAAGACAATATTCAGAAAAAAAATTGAGATGAAGAAAAATGCAAGTCGCATCCACGGTTTGAACTTGACCATTCTGCGTGCAAACTGACGATGTTACCACTGGGCTACTGAAGCAAGCGTTGAAATATCAGCAAAATATTAGGGTTATATCGTACAGTCCTTTTTTTCCATGTTCAAAAAGAACATTACTAGAGCATCTAAAAATATTTTGCATTTTTCAAAGGCATTGGACATCTGCCTGGCTGCCACGGCTATATTCATTTTATGGCAATTCAAATTAATTTAGAATAGCAAAAACGAATTTCATCTCAAAATCTGAAGTGTTAAAACTGTTTTCACCTGAAAAAATTTTTTTCATGCAGTCTTTTATATCTGTAATATTTCAACATGAACAGACAAAAAATTGCTCCTTCACCGATTTTTTTTGCCAAATTATAAAAAGATTTTTATGCCAAAAATAAAATTATAAGTTTTACAGGGAAATATAATTTAAAAGGAGATAAGACGGCAGCCAAGGACACACAAAATCGAAAACAAAATTATTGTAACAGTTACAGGGAAACTCGAACAGCATTGCTACTAAATGTTCGTGATTTAATACTGAAAGCGGCCGCTCTATATTTTTACCGTAAGCTTAATAAACTTTTCAGCCTTTTTCTTCGTTGGTTTTTTCCTCTTTCGAGTTTTGGTGTGACGGGTTTTCTTCTACTAAGGATGTTCTGCTTTATACGTAGACGTTGATTTGTTTCTGCTCTTTCAAAAGTGGTATACGTTTCCCAAAAACTCCTTTCTCAAGTCTTTTTGTCGTTGTTAGTTCAAATCTTTTTGTCAAGAACTATATTGTCCCCAGTGCCCCACAATAGTGGGGACTAGTCTTCGACTAGAGACTAGTCTTCGACTAGCTACGAATCGTACAATATACGATTGGGAACAAGAATACTTGTTTCCATCGTTCAAACTGACAGCTCGTACGTTGACAGCAAAAAATTCTGAGCTTCGATTGTCCCCGATTTAATTGTCGCGCATTGGTTAGAGTTACACCACAGGACGCAATAACTTGACATGGTAGATAGAACGTTGCCATAATGTGATATATAAATATATGACTGGCTTAAATGTTTCCTTGTTATTTGTATAGGTAATCGCATGGGGTCGAGGAAAATTAAGGTTTAATTTCACGAGTGTTTTCTAAATTCTACAAAATTGCCCGAGTCGCGAAACGACGAGAGTAATTTGTAAGATTTTGAAAACACGAGTTAAATTAAACCTTAATTTTACGAGAACTCGTGCGATTATGTGTTAATAATATAGCGGACAAAATTATTCAAGAGCTATATTATGTTCAGAAAATGTCGAAGTACAATGTACCTTATCATGCACGGTCGAGTCGGTGCTCGGCAACATTCCAAATTTCCCTCGCTCTATCGCTGTGCATGTGGCTTTCTTTTTGTAAATACATGCAAAAGTTCATAAATTTTCTAATGTATTCATTTTCACTAATAGTTTACACTCCCTCAATAGTTTAAATTAGTTCAAAGTAAACAAAAAAGCATTTTCAGACCGAAAAACCTTGCGGATTTGTTGAAAAAAATCAGACTGCTGAATACATGTTTATATGTATTCAGCAGTCTGGTCGAGCTTTGTAAACTGACAAGGCTGCATTGCTGAACAGAAATGAAATTTTCTTCTGAGAAAACAAAACTAGCTTCATGATCAAGCAACGATGTGCAAAACCTGTGGTAGT
The DNA here is from genome assembly GCA_035771165.1 of Paragorgia papillata. Taxonomy (NCBI): domain Eukaryota; kingdom Metazoa; phylum Cnidaria; class Anthozoa; order Scleralcyonacea; family Coralliidae; genus Paragorgia; species Paragorgia papillata. Next base: position 1,762,158 of record JAWNZC010000229.1, read on the forward strand.
CCACGAGCGAAATTGATTATATATGTTATTAACAATCCTGCAATGTCTGGCATAGGGCTTGATACCATGCCATTAACTACTGTACCCGCACTAGTGTGCCTAACAAGGATACAGTAATGTAAACTACGACCTTTGGAGGGTGTAGCTCCGTCGGAGAGGGTTTGCCCTAATAGCTGAGGAACAGTTTACAGGAACAGGCGATCCACCAAGACGGGAGCGGTCTCAGTGGCGTGGTGGCAGGGGGGGGGGGGCCAAGGCCCCCCCAGCTGGGGTTGGAAAAGGAGCGCCAAAACTAACAAGGGCGCCAAAACTTAACAAAATAAACCTATTTCTTTGTATAGCTAGGTCTTCAATGGGCGGATATAAAGATCTGAAATCTGTAATCTTTTGTGTTTTCTATGAAGTTTTATAATCTTCAGAATTCTGTAAAATCTCACTCCAAAATGCAGGAAATGGCATATCAGAGACGCTAGATTTCAAAATTCTCCGGGGGAGCATGCCCCCGGACCCCCCCAAAGAGGTTTGGCGCTACTTCACCTCTTGCATTGGCGTGGTCTTTGAGAGAACCCGTTGTTTGTTGTAATATTATATATTGCTACTTAGTTATTTTAAAACAAAAAATGTGATCATTTATCAAATACAGTAATGTCTTTTTTTGCCACCACGCCACTGAGCGGTCTTATAGGTAGAGCAGCTCCAGGCAAGCATAAAGTGATAAACTCCCAACTAACTTGTAGCAATGTTGCCGAGAATTACCCTCTCCTAACAGAACTACTGTCACACATAAAGTGGAGAAGTAACTTACCAAATGATAATCAATGGTTCCGAAATTACCATACCGACCTGGACCTAAGAAAGCCACCAGGAGCCAACCAACAGAGAAATGGCGAAAGCTGCAATTGATCGAACGACCAACATCCAGGTGACCATCAATGAACGGAACCTGTACGCAAAGCCAGAAGCAAAGGCCCACTCCTGCAACATAGAAAAGCAACAAACGGGCCCTTTCCAGAGCAGGTAGACAAGTGCATAGCAAACAACAGCAAGCAACGAGCTGGACTTAAGAGTAGCTGAAGAGCCCAATAAACTTAAATTACACTAAGCAAAAACCGGATAAGCCGGTACTGTTAAGCACAAGCTACTACAAATTGCAGCACACTACAGCACACTACGGCACATTTTCTTGGAGCAGCCAAGAACACCCCCTACAAATTAAGTTATCAGCCAGAGTAGCCAGGGAACAAACCCGATGTACAGGCGCAGCAATACAAACTACCAACAGCTAAGCACATGCTACTACTACACATAATTACAGCACACTACTGCACATTTTCTTGGAGTAGCCAAGAACACACCCTACATAAGTTATCACCCGGAGTAGCCGGGGAACAGACCAGATGTACTGGCGCGAAACACACAAGCGAACAGGCCAGGACCAGAGGACCCCCCACATGACTGTGCAACAGCAAGGGAGCACAAATACAGACCCCCAACGCCTGTACGGCAATGTTGCACAGTACGGACCCACACACGCACTAGCAGCTGGCCAGCAGGCAACAGCTGAACTAGAGGACCCCCACATGACTGTGCAACAGCAGGGGAGCACAAATACAGACCCCCAACGCCTGTACGGCGATGTTGCACAGTACGGACCCGCACACACTGAGGACCCCCCACATGACTGTGCAACAGCAGGGGAGCACAAATACAAACCCCCAACGCCTGTACGATAAGCAGTGTTGCACAGTACGGACCCGCATAACGACATCGCCAATACAATTATAGAGAGCCCGCACAACAGGGCAATGGCAGGGGAGCACAAATACACTGCCCCAGTGACAGTACGGCAGCAGAAAACACAATACAGTTCCCAACGACTGTACGGCAGCAGTAAAGCACATCTACAGTCACCCACAACTGTAGTATAGCCAAGTAGCACAAAGGAGCCCCCCGCAACTGCATATGACAGCAACTTAACGCAACGCAGATCCCCAGCAACAGTACGACAGTGAGGCACCGTAGGACAAAGGCAGTCACCCAGGGTACCGTAGGACAAACACGGCCTGTGCAACTGTGGGATAGTAAATAGCGCGAACGCAAAGCGGAACCCCCGCAACTGTATGACAGCAAGGAACATTAGCACAAATGCAGTCCCCCAGCAGCAAGAAGATTACAGCAAAGTAGCACACCTGCAACCACCTAGCAACTGTAAGACAGCAAGGAACATTAGCACAAAAGCAGTCCCCCCAGCAACATTATGATGGCAAAGTAGCACACAAGCAACCACCTAGCATCTGTATGATTGCAAAGTAGTGCAAATGCAGTACCCGGCCCGCAAGTGTAGCACCGCAAGGAGCACAAATACCATCCCCGCAACGATTGCAGGCACTAGGGTCACCAGCAGCAATACAAATCCTACATGCACGACTGAGCGAGCTCAAGCCAAGGAATGGCAACGGCTCAACCACCTGGACGCCTACTACACGGGGAGGGTGGGTGGTTGGTAGCGAAGTGTCACATACGGCAGTCAGTACACGAATGAGCTCTGAGCAACTACGCTCATTAAACTTAGTTAATTTGATACCCCCATCTAGAACCCCAAGGGACCTGCGGAACAACAGCACATACACATCGCATGATGTTAATTATTTTTATTTCATAAATACATTTAAATAACATATTGTACAATAGTCAAATGTCAGTGACGGGCTATGTAGAGAGTGTGAAACCGAAACGGCAAGTCTTTATATTTATAATGGGGTAATTAAATTGTATGCTGCAGTTGTCAATGTCATGCAAAAATGTATGACATGAATGCCAAATATTTATTCTATCTTTTACTGCATGCATGCATATACATTATACGTCTACTCTTGAAGAACAATTAATGTATAGTTGCTAAGTTGCTTTCATAATTTTGATGACAATTGCTGGAGATCTTCGTTTACAACTTCATTATTTCTAAACTTTACAGCAGTCATACTTCAGATGCTTGTTATCTCAAATGATTTTCCTTTACCTACCAACTGGATTGCATTATTATTTGACAAATTGTTGCAACAAAGTTATTTAAATAATTTAGTCAAATTTTGTGAGTTATTGGTGTACTGTATTAAAATTTGATTGGCCTACTAAACAATAACCATACTTTATTACCATAGGTTTTAAATAGTACCATAGCGTTAATAGTCAAGCTATTATCACACTGCCTCTCACCAATTTGATTGAGTTAATATTTGAATGGGTGACCATGCACATACGTGTATCTGCATGGGCTTGGGACTGATGCTTCTGTGCCGGATACAATCTCGTACCCAGAGCCTGCGATCCTTTTGGTCATTACCAAGGAACGGAGGCTCTGGGAAAGTCCGATGAAAAAGACCCCAAAATTGGGTTTTTGTTCCCAGTCCTCTGGTTCCCAGTTCCCTATAATTTGTACAGTCATCGACGATCGTTCGCTTGTTCGAAGACCAAGGGAAAATATTTGTTTACCGATAAAAAAGGCCCAACATTGTTTACAAAGCTCTCGACAATACAATCGATACAAATGGCCTTTCTTCGCTTTTCTCAAATTCGTCAACCAGACGATTTGACGAGTGTGTTTTAAATGTCCGCGTCGGCACTCGGCAGTAATCGGCTCAGGTAAGAAATTGTACTTTTTGCCAGGAATTTTGGCTAAACTACATCGACCTTGTATTCGCTAATATAATTTTAAAGTTCTGAAACGAAACTGCGAAGAATTACGAGACGAGTCAGACGATGGATGTTTGTTTGGCGACGAAGCGACAATAATAATAGTTTTAACTTGTAAATTGTTGGGATTTTTGCTGTTTTGAATTATTTCATGTGTTCAATTATATTTTGGGTTTGTCGTGTATAATTATGTGTTACAGAACGTCGAGAAATCGATTAAACAAATTAGCAACGTGCACACTATTTGAAATTTTACTGTTTTTTAACTAACCAATCAGATGACGAGTTTCATCGGAGTTTCCCAGAGCCTCTGATTCTTGGTAGTAGCCAAAAGGATCGCAGGCGCTGGGTACGAGATTGTGCCGGATATGAGTAGAGTTGTTAGTGCTCAGCCTCCTGTGCTTTGCTGGCTTTACTCTGAGTTCCTTTCTTAAGGTAAAAACACAGCATGGCTAGCATCGACAAAAATCTTGTTCAGCTCTGAATACAAGGTTACTACAAGTACATACAGTAATTACAACATTGGTTTTACCATAGTAGCTATAGGCATGATTGAACGCAGTAGATACATGCATGTCTGGACATGCCTATTTTTTATATAGTTTTATTTTTTCTATATTGTATCCATACGCCTTTGACATCCGATCAACGTATATTCCGCCCACAATTCATTGCGGGCATACCTTTCAGTTCTCTTGGGCACCTGACCTTGCATTTTCAAATGTCGAAGTTTAACAAAGATAGTCCAGTTCTTTGTATAAGAACAGGTGGTCATCAGTTGAACTAAATTACTCTAGTATATAATTTATACAGTTTTGAGTCATCTGCAGATAACTCTGAATTTTTCCCAGATGAAATATTGTCAGGCAACTCATTCAAAAACATTACAAAAAGCAATGGTCACAGAATGATGCAATCTTGTGGACTGCTTGATTTGGCAATATAAAAGCCATCCACTATATACTGTATAAAAACTAGAATTACATCATTTATTTAAAGGGGCAGTAAGACGGAAAATCTTCTATTCTTTAAATTTTGATTTTATTTAGAAGTACTTTCCATATGAGGAAGTATAGCGTTCTTATTACATCAATATCTCATCATGTTCCAGAGATATTCAGGTTTTTATAACATGTAAATGAGATGCCTTATGATGTCATCCACTCAACACAGATTAAACAAACTTCCCCTAAATGTGAATATATCAACGTGAATATACCCAATGTTTTAATGGAGCATGGGCGCTATTGATGTGCCAAGCTTCCAAACAACGTCTTTGGTGGTATCGTGGATTGGTAGTGATAATTTTTGAATTATCTCACGCAATCTCATCGCTTTTTGGTGATCTATTGAAATGCGTGCCAAACTGACGTTTTGTCTGGTCGATGTACTCCTGTTTACAGTCATTGCACGGAATGGAATAAATAGCATCTTTTCTCTGTTCTTTCTAGCCTGCGAGCCGGCTCTTGGGTAGGAGCCCCAATCCCCCAAAGGAGAGCCGGCTCGCCGGCTCGCAGGCTATGTAATTTCACAATACGATCCTTAGGTTTTGCAAAAATATGACCTAACGTATTTAAGAAAGGTTTTTGAGCAATTTTTACATTGAAACTACCTAAGATTCTTTTAATTGGTTCCGTAATTCCTTGAATGTACGGAACAATCGCAAAACCCATCATCGAATTTTCATCCTCAGTGTTTTCGCATGGTAGTGGTGGTGTAACTGGTTTTAAACAGTTTTTTAAGAAATCATTAGGGTAGTTATTCGCCTTTAAAACGTCAAATACATACTGTTGCTCACTTTCCCTCGACTCGGCACTAGATGGTATGCCCTGGGCTCTCAAAAACAAAGTTCTTGAAACGGACTTCTTATGGCATATAGGATGGTGAGAGTCAAATGAGAGGTATTTGTCAGTGTGTGTAGGTTTTCGGTATACCCCAGTTTCGAGATTCCCGTGGTCTGTTCTTTTGACAATCAAATCCAAAAAAGGCAAACTTCTATTCGTTTCACGTTCTACCGTGAATTGATTGAATCGAAAGCTCGATTTATTTTTGGACACCGCAGACATAACATCATCGACATATCTTTTCCAGAAAAAGGGCTTCACTTGTTCAGTAGCTAATGCCCTTTGTTCAATGTCTTCCATTACTAAATTAGCAATGACAGCGGACACAAGAGATTCCATGGCTGTACCAATGAGATTGCGTGGGATAATTCAAAAATTATCACTACCAATCCACAATACCACCAAAGACGTTGTTTGGAAGCTTGGCACATCAATAGCGCCCACGCTCTAGATAAATTGTTTTTCAGACTTGGCGTAGGGAATTGACAACATATGTTAGGTGTTATTTTTGTTGTTGTTCTCATTTTTGATTTTTTTTTGTTCTTTTTTTTTTGTAGGGGGGGTGGGGGGTACAAGCGTTGTAAATTTATTGCAAATGTGCATGGTGAATGGTGTATATTCTTCGTATATTCTGACTGCATTCTTGTTTTCTATGATTAAATTGCATATTGTATTTTATATTGGCAGGTCTTTCACGATTTTTGAACTTATGTCAGAACAATTAAGAATAGTTCAAACAAAAGAAGGAGAGTGCTTTGGACCAAAGAATGTACTTTTCTTGGGTGTTCGATTTCCAGCATTGATTCCTTTCGACCAGAACTTTGAATCAGCTCTTCCCCAATATGTGACGAGAGCAGATGACGTATGGATGGTATGTTATCCCAAGTCAGGTAAACTGAATGAATGTAGCCAGGCAAATGGTTGATGGTATATATAATTAAACTTATTGAATGGTTTGACCGATAATATGGCCAACTATTTTACGTATTTGTTGTCATTCAATGGAATATTGATAATATATGACTCAGTATTCTCGATTTTGATGGTCATATTTGGTAATTACAAGAGCGTAGTGAGCAATAAGGATTTCCCCCGTTCAATAATGTTGCGACCAAGTCGTACTGTTGCATTATTTCGTTCATATTAGAAAGAATTAATGACGTCGCTGCCGTACATTAAAGATCTTTTTACTTGCCAGGGAGCCTGACGTATCTCTTTCATTACTATATTTGTCTGTCTTACAATTTCTCATTTCTTTTACACTTGTCTCCCATCCCTTGCTTATCTTTCTATACTGTAGCTGATTTTCATATTTTTTCCTCCACAGTTGATAACACAGATATAGTTTATAATTGTTTATATATATATAAACAGATTAACACTAAACAACTTAGATGTTTGCAATCGATCCAAGAGTGCTCAATACCACCAGTGGTAGAACGTATGTAAACAAAAAGTTAAAATAAGTTCGTTACTACTCCGAGTTTCACGCCTATAGCGATCTTCAGGTAACTGTGAGAGTTCTGACTTAGATTTTATTTTTCTTGCAAAGTTCGTCATGGTGCGTGGGAGGCCTAGTGGCATCTCACTTTTTTCTTCACGCCGCAAGTGTTTGAAATGATGACCTTGTTCTGGTGCATGGCGACATTTTGAAACAAGTTCCAATCTTTTGTTTAAAAGTTTGTTCTTATCAGCTTTCATATGCACAGCTTCCCTTCCAAGCATAAGTTGCATCGTTTAGGACCACTTGTATATGGTGCTGCCTGTCTAAGTATTGACCATGCAGTTGATGTTAAATGCGCGTGTCTGTTTCTTTAGATTCCAGACATATTAGCATAGTTAAGTTTCGTTTAGGTATTTCTCGTTATTAGGATTTGGCGTGGTTTTGGTAGCGCTTTCTAAATGTATTCCCCCTCATACAAATGTAATGCATCGTTTTACACTTTTACCGTTGTCAGTCGAAGTTACCTCGGCCTGGTAGATAATGCTGCTTGTTAGACACTTTTTCTGGAGGGGGCATTCTTTTTTCTTTTGGCAATTGCATTCATTTGCGCAAAGGCCAACAATTAAGACCCTTGGCCTAATTAAAAGAGTCTGCGGCAGAGACATATCTGATGACAAAACCAGAAAACTGCTCTCTTGTTCGGCCTCGCCTAGAATACTGCTCCACAGAGTCGGACTGGCTTTAAGCACCGCCGGCTCACCTTTAAGCACCGCCGACTAATTAAAAATATCCAACGTCGAGCCCCAAAGTTTATACTCAACTATCCCTCCCAGGAGTTAAGCTACAAAGAAATACTCGCGTCACTTGATTTGCTACCGCTTGAATTTAGATGCAAACTGTCACACAAACAAAATTAGTTTAGATGTTCTTTCTTTCCGAGAACCACCAGCCTAATTTGGAATAGCTTGTCTACTACTATGAAGTGCTGCAGTAGTATTAGTCAGTTTAAGTGTAAGTTAAAGCGTTACTATAACACCATAGTCAACTTTTTTTTAAACTTTTTTTTAAACTTTTTTCTTATTTAGTTATTTACTTTAATTTATAACTTCTAATTGTAATCCAACAATGTATATTACCGCTCCTTAACTTGTTTGGGGGGAATTGTCAATTGGGGTGGATAGTCCTGTTTTTCTCGCCCAGCCACCATTTTGTATACTTGTTGTATTCATGTAACATAATGTTGTAGCAAATAAATGTAAAACATTTACATTTACAAATAAATGTAAATTTTTTGGTTTCATTGGATGGCTTCGTTTTGGACAGGACCCGAAAGTTGTGCTTGCTTCTCATGTTGTCCATGCAACTGTAACTGACCTTGATCGTATTGCGGTCAGTGAAGATCTTGTGCATGATACATGATGCGGGGAAATGCTTGTCAACTAGATTTAGGTTTGTCCTAACGTTTTTGCTGAAGGGCGGGTTAAACCTGATGATGTATTGTTTCTTTTTTGTTGTCTTGGGGCGCTTTCCAATTGACAAGGTTAGACCGGTCAGTCCGGCCAGAATGGACTTGCTTTTGATTAGGACCAAATTTTCCAGTCAGACCATCCCAGGCCTCAAACGAATCGTGTTCCATTTAACCGGACTGAAATAAAGGCCAGTTAACCCGGTCTAACCGTGTAAATGGAAAGCCCCCTTGGTTGTGAGGCTGTGGGTGCAGTTGGTTTGTTTTAAAAAACATGATGAAAATACAAATTCTCTCGAAATTCGTCAACTACCAATTACATTTCTTCCACTAGCCGACTTTGGTGACTCAACAACCAATCACATTTCGTTTCTAAAACACTTTGATGACGTTTCCGCTGAGCAGGCGAAATAAAGAAGCTGCCGACGAACCGAAACATGTTTTGGCTTTGTATTGCAGAATTAAAAAAAATAAAATAGGTAAAAAAAAAGTCATTAATGATCCAACTCCTTATACGCATATTTTGTTACAACTGAGAATACAGCTATGACACACACGCAATGTTTTTGTGGGAGAAGGGTTCGGGGAGAAGTACTCCGAGTGGTGAAAATTGTGGTCAGCCTCATCCCAACAACTCAACGTTACGGTTTTAGTTGTCCTAAGGGTAATAATCCCCAAGTAGGACTCTAGTCTAATGTCCTAGGGGTCGTAGTTCCCCATGTTGGACTTTGCCCAAGGGGTAATGATCCCCAAGGGCATATCCTACATATCCAAGGGGTAATAGATCCCCGAATTGGACATTTCCTACTTTCGACTAATTCTTATATTTACATCAATTCGTATGACTGAGTCTATGGGGTTGAGGGTGAGTGGGTGACCTTTGGGAGCACTTCATCCCCAAGCCAAAACTTTATTAAAATAGTAATGCTATATACAAAATTGATTCATATATTAAGATAATAAAGTGTCAACCGTAAGTCATTTGACGCAGTTCGCATGACAGACCCTTAGGAGTAGTGTTTTTGTGAAAACTTTTTGACTAACATTATATACAGTTTTGTTTTTTGTTTTTTTTGTTGTTTTTTTGTTTTTTGTTGTGTTGTGTTGTGTTGTGTTGTGTTGTGTTGTGTTGTGTTGTGTTGTGTTGTGTTGTGTTGTGTTGTGTTGTGTTTTTTTTTTGTTTTTTTTTTTTTAAATAAAGAAGTGTAAAATCGTTGAATGGGTGGGATGGGTGGTAATTTGCTCACTTTACCGAGCTTACACGTAGCTTACTGTGTAAAGCTCTTGATCACAATGGTTCATATGGTGCGTGTTGAAGTCTTATAAGGACGACTAAGTTAAATTTGATTGGTAGATTTTCCCGCGAAAAAAAGGAAATACCGTTTCCATTGGTAGACTATTCATTGCCTTGTGTTCTGCACGTGCGGAGTCATGCTGGTCGGAAAGACTGACCTTTATACCCATCTGGGGTTTATTTGAGTTGTTGACAGCTGAGAAATTGACCTTTGTCCGGACCCCTACCGATTTACAAGGCCTTTGCACACCTTTACGTTTTACTTAGACGTTTTTGTCTCATTAACTTAAATTTATATTTGCTATAGGCTTATATAAATTGGCTACCATCTCACCGTCTGGATCATGTTTTAAAACATCGTTGGCCGTAGAAAGCTGCTCAGTGGGCATGAAACGATCTAAAACTCTGAAAAAGAAAAGTAGCATTTTTATCGGAAATATTTTGGATTTATGTTGAGAGCTTGTGGACATTTTTCTCTATATCGATAGTTTTTCCTAATTTTACCTAAGTGAGTTTATCAGGCAAGAATACAAGAGGTATTTATGCACAATTTTATTCCGTTAAGTCGCTTAAAAAAACTTGAACTGATCATGCTGTGTTTTCATGAGCACAAGGCAGTGGGGATTTCCCCCCTCCGAATTAAGCATTTAATTGTTGAACTTGTTCTTTGTATTGAAGCTTCAGTTCTCGCAGTTCAAGCCCCTCACACATTCCTTTTTTTGTTTATTTTTGGTTATAATACGTTGTTTATTTCAAAGTAGTTTCGATTTCCTGTTTGGATACTCTGATCCTGCACGGTTATTGAGCAATCAACGCTTGTGTATAGTATAAATGTTGTTTTATAGTTAGGGACCGTTCGAATTCATTATTTATGCCCAGGGTTGGTACCGAAAAGAAATGGGTTGGGTAATCCAGTTTTTGACTAACTCACGGGTTGGGTAAAATAAGATTTGTCTTCAATGATATGGATGAAAGTGACGAGGAAAGTGATGAGCAGTTGAGTCAAGTGAATGAAGACCCACAAGGTCTGGGCGAAGTGCTGAATCATGTATACTGGCATTTGCAGACTAGTATAAATTTAAGATATCAGGTATACATCACCAATATATTTTTTATGTTAACTTTTTTCTTTGTTCTTCTAACTATTATCAAAACGAAAGTTTAAGGTGAATAAAAATAAATTTATCTAATGAATGGTATTGACAGTATAAACACAATTCGTGTACTGTAGTATTTGCAGTATGTGTACTTTATTTTAGTATGTATTTTGTTTTGCAAAGATATTTTATAAAAGGTAGGCAATTAATATTTAATAGTGGGTTGGGTAAAAAATATCTTAAACTATTTTGAGGTTGGGTAACTAAAAAAATTACCTGCTTCTAGTTTCTCTTCGGTACCAACCCTGGACATAAATAATGAACAGTCCCTAAAGCAATACCAAATGATTTTCGTGCAGGGTACTCTGATCCAAACACGCGGGATGTTGTGAGACTTCACCGTGTTTTTTCTATACGTGTTAAACATTTGTTGAGCTTGTTGTTGTTTTTTTGGCTATAATACGTTGTTTATTTCTACCTTTTTTAGTTTTTATATAAAATACGACAAAAGTGCTTTCGATTTCCGTGTTTGGATACTCTGATCCTGCACGGTTATTGACCAATCAGAGCTTGCGTAGTATAAATGTTATTTTATAACAGAATATCCAAACACCAAAGAATTTATTTAGTTAGTTTTTTTATTTATTTATTTATTTATTTATTTATTTATTTATTTATTTATTTATTTATTTATTTATTTATTTATTTATTTATTTATTTATTTATTTATTTATTAGCTTTGCCATCAAGATATATACATAAAAATAATAACGCTAACTGGACGATGGCTGGGTATCCGCAACAGCATGGCTGTTACTGCGGGCCCAAAAATACAAAACAAAACAAAAAAAATTTAGAAAAAATGACAATATATAAACAGTTCTAATAGCAGCAGCTTATTGGGTCTTTTAGACTTCGTGAGTTGTTGCACCTTGAACAGATGGTCTTAAATGTACGCGGATCTTCACAGTCATATAAGTTCTCTAACGCAGTAAAATAGTATTTAAGCAGTAATGACTTAAGGCTGGTCATGCTTAAGTCCAGCTTCTCAGCAAGTGTATTCCAAGTTCTAATTGTTCTTATCCAAAAGAATATTTGGTGAGTCGTCGTATTGCATCGTGGAACTATGCACTTAGCTGTGCTGGCGTTGCTGGATGATCTAGTGCACCTGGTCAGTTTTCTTAAGCAAAACATATAGGAGGAGCCGATTAAGCCATGAGTGACTTTGAAATAGTGCACTATGTCCAAGTATTCGTGCCAATAACAGATTGGGAGTGTAGCTAACAGTACAGTATGTAAATGATAGGTTAAGTATGTACTTCGTTGTGTTAGGTATCGTAACTAATCGTACATGTATCGTAATTAGTCGTATACTGTCGGGACATCCCATGATATCTTAGGAGAGTATATAAGTAGGTCGAGCGAGATATCTAGGTGAAGATAAGAGAGAGATGTATGAGTAAAGATATACAAGCTAACAAACTTGGTGTCAGGTGTGGTTTTCGACGACCATGATTAAAATGTCGGAAAGCAAACCACCGCCACTCATATTTGGCAACTCCAAAGACAAGTCACAAAGCGTTAAAATCTGGATAATGAAGTTCGATGCTTGGTGCATGCTTGGTGCAAAGATCGATCTTCTAGCGATCATTGGAAAGCAGACAAATACGTTAAGGAAATTTCTGCTTTCTACTTCGCTCTGTCGGATGAGACATTACAAATGTTTGAAACCATCATCCTTCCGATCGAAGATGACAACAGAAGAGAGAAAGCAACCATGGGTATATACTTCAAGACTCAAAGCCCACTTCACAGGACAAGACAATGTTTAAGTGTATACAAAACCCGTCGGAGTCTGTTACAGATTTTGAGACGCGTGTTAGAAGTAACCCTCACCAGGAACTAATGCGAGACAGATATGTACAGGGGTGCATAATAAGCACCTCAGAGAAACATTAATATATCATTACAAACCAGATGGCACTACACCATTCAGCTTTGAAGAACAACTTACAAGAGCAAAGTGCTGGGAAGCAGCCCACAACACTAACTTGACTATAATACAATCTACAAATACAGAGGAACAAGTCAACTACACAAATCAGCCCCATTCAGTTAATCCAGTGATAAAATGTCGATGGTGTGGGGGGCCTAGACATCCACGCAAACAACGCCCAGCGAAAAAGCATGGTATATATTGTAGAAATTGTTACATGAGAGAAAATCATATGACCGCTGTCTGTAAGTCGGCAAAAGATAAATTTAAAGCTGAGTTTGAAGCAAGGTGGAAAAGCCTAGCAAGCAGTTTTCCAACAGGGGGGCACATTTTGTTCAAACATCATACCAGAGAACAAGAGAAGAGTCATTATCCTCTGAGGATGAGAATGATCCCCAAGCCCGGGCGTAGGGCCGAAGGCCCGGAGCCCAGTGAATCTCGACATGCGTGTAGTCCACTTTACACGCGTGGAGAAAAAGCGAGGGAGACGAAATCTGGGAAATAGTTTATATATATATTTAGTATAAATTTACAATTTATAATGTAAATCCTCGAATTTCATTGGCTATTGCAGGAGTTTATAATTAACAATTAGACAACGAGGCCGAGTTCTCTATGAGGGAATAGTCAACGAGGCGAAGCCTCGTTGACTATCGCTCATAGAAAACGAGGGCGAGTTGTCAAATTGTTTTAGTATAAATTTACCAACAAAAGTTAAATAAATTCTCGACCACAACATATTCTTTGAGGCTCGTTTAATACATTTTTTGACGGCCAACAACACACGTTCAACAGTCATTTCGGACATCTCCTTGGCCCGTACAGTAATTGATGGAAAAGAAAAGTTTTCTTGCATAATTTAGCATGGATTTTCATGTACAATATTGAAACAATATATATCCACTCATTTGTTTTGTAAAAGTGACAAAAAGTTGAAAGAAACATTCAATTTAGCATATAGTTTACATCACGAAATCTTGTCAACAGCAAGCGTAATTTTGAAATGTGTTTTGTTTGCAGTTATTTCGTTTTAAACGACCACAGATAAACAATTTAACGATCTTACCATTAATAATTTCCATTCTAACCATTTTGTAGCCGTTTTTGTTTTCTGTAGAACGTATTGCTTCGCCTAAATGTTCAATTTCTTCTTTCATTTGCCCACTCCGTTATAATTTCGCCGCCATTGTTGCTTAACAGAACAACCGCTGGCTCTAATGATCAGTGGTCGTGCTGCACTACGCATTTTGTCATTGGTCAATTTCGTTAAAAGAAGGACTTTCATTGGTTTATCCCAGAGGTTTATATCACCAATTATAAACTCCTGCAATAGCCAATGAAATTCGAGGATTTACATTATAAACTTGTAAATTTATACTAATTGGTGATATAAACCTCTGGGATAAACCAATGAAAGTCATTCTTTAAAAAAAATTGACCAATGACAAAATGCGTAGTATACCACGAACAACGATCATTAGAGCCAGCGGTTGTTCTGTTAAGCAACAATGGCGGCGAAATTATAACGGAGTGGGCAAATGAAAGAAGAAACTGGACATTTAGGCGAAGCAATAGGTTCTACAAAAAGAAAAACGGCTACAAAATGGTTAAAATTATTAATTATTAATGGTAAGATCGTTAAATTGTTTATCTGTGGTTGTTTAAAACGAAATAACTGCAAACAAAACACATTTCAAAATTACGCTAGCTGTTGACAAGATTTCGTGATGTAAACTATATGCTAAATTGAATGTTTCTTTCAACTTTTTGTCACTTTACAAAACAAATGAGTGGATATATATTGTTTCAATATTGTACATGAAAATCCATGCTAAATTATGCAAGAAAACTTTTCTTTTCCATCAATTATTGTACGGGCCAAGGAGATGTCCGAAATGACTGTTGAACGTTTGTTGTTGGCTGTTAAAAAATGTATTAAACGAGCCTCAAAAAATATGTTATGGTCGAGAATTTATTTAACTTTTGTTGGTAAATTTATACAGTGTATACTCGTTTTCTATGAGCGATAGTCAACTCGGCTTCGCCTCGTTGACTATTCGCTCATAGAAAACTCGGGCTCGTTGTCTAATTGTTAAATATATGTTTGGTACGGTGTCACGCGGTAAGAATAGTTGGACACTGGTGACTAGCGACGAAGAAAACTATAAACTCTCAAACAAATAGTATTTTGCTTTCGTTTATTTAAACGAAACGAAATGAAATGGAGCACGAAGAAAAGAAGGATAATTAACCTAAACAATATACAGCTTCACGTTTTCGTGCTTTCCCTTTGCTCGTCCAAACCATAAGTCAGCTTAACTAAAGCTAACTTAAAACACTACCTTTAAGGCTTATATTACCGTGGTGGACGTGCATGCACTTTTTATTATTAAAATTACTTATGGGCTTTGTCGGTTTTCTTGGCTGTGTTTCGACTGAAATGTTGTCTTTTTAATTCTTCTTTCTGGAATCCGATTCTACTGAATTGTTTTTATCTCAGACTCTATTATAAATGTAATTTTTGAGCTGTTAATTTTTAATACTGCCTTTGCAAAATGTACATGCATAGAGAAGCCATTTAAAGGCTTGTTAAAATTAATCTTTTGAAACCTCCTAAAAACAATATATTTTTTACAACCATGCAGAATTTAATAATGAAATCTAAATTTTGCTTTGATATGTTAAACTTTCATTAAATGATTTAAATCAGTTTTGTCGTCCTATCGACCTACCATAAATTCTATAATTTAATATCCCAAGGATTTAATATAATTTGTTTTTATATCTGTTTGTTTTTGTATTGGCTGTATATCAGGAGTGCTTATTTTAATCAGGGGGTGGGTGGGTGGGGGGTGTTTCAAAAAAGCATGTAAAAGCGGGCGAGGGGTTGTTGCGTTCATGTATTTCTAGTTATGTACCATGACAACAAATACTTTACCTGGCTTCCTATTTCCATCAATAATTCAAGGACAGTGAAAGTACTTGTACAGACTCGGCAGCTACCTGCAACACACTTCCATCCAAAATGTTCCAGAAAATAGCAAAAATGGACAAGCTGAAACCATCCAAAGCCAGGATCACCCCATACGCCGGAGCTAGTATTAAGCCCATAGGAAAAGCAGTCTTCGCTTGTGAGGGAACAACCACATATGAAACACTGGAGTTTGAAGTCATCAACTCTGAAGACATCCCAGATAAACCAGCCCTACTTAGTGGTAAAGATAGTGAGCGCCTTTGCCTAATACAATTCAATAAGAAGAAAGTATTTGCATCTCAGTCCTCAAATATTAAACCACCGAGGTTGGGGACACAGTCACACATTCATGAGATGACAAACTTGCCTGAGAAACAAAGCCCAGGATTAACCAGGTTGTCCCGAATTCCAACACAATTTTGAAGGACTTGGCAAGATTGGAAAACCAGTGCATCTCAAACTTGACGCAAAAGTTACACCACGCCACGCAGCCGAGTCCACATAATACCCGTCTCTAAGCAGGGACTGATAAAAGCCAAGCTGGATGAGATGGTACAGCAGAAGAAGTTAAAAGTAGAGGAGCCAACCGATTGGTGCAGCAATATGACTGTTAAGGAAAAACAGCTGCCCGATGGATCTACTAAAATTAGACTGTGCCTAGACCCAAGCCAAACCATCAACAAGGCTATTAATATACCGCACTATGACCAGGGTTCAAAATAAATATTTTGGATTTAGATATTTTTGTAGGCTGTTTTATATGTGTACATTTTTTGTACCGGCTGTTTTGGTACGTGTTATTTGCCTGCTACGGGAGTCCACAGACATGCCATGAGAAGCCCGCCCAGGAACGTTTTAAGTTATATAATTAATAATTCCATTTCTAGCAGAAAAATAGCTTTTAAAAGAAAAAAAGTGTTTTATTATTGTACAATGAACAGCTGTTGTGGCTCAGAAAATAAATAACTACAGGCACACTGTATATTATATAAACAACTGTATAATTTTACAAAATTTAAAAACAGTGAAGAATAACAAAATCTGTTTTTACTTCTGACTTACTGTTATATTATAGAAAACCGAAAGTAACAGTGAGACTAAAGTAAACTTTCAAATCTTTAACTTAAAAAACATGTGATGACTTAGTTACACAGCACGCCATGCACTTGACTAGAAGTGAATGCGTTAACTTATTGTTCAATAAATAACTGACAGTTAACAGTTATGGCTCACGATACTGTTACTACAGATACTGTTACTCAGTGTTACTGTAGTGTACGTGCTTTAGTTTAGTTTGCAATACTGTTACATGTACAGCTTAACAATTGCATATGATTTAATGACCTTTTTAATATACCTTATTAATATACATTACATACTGTAATACTAAGTAATCCCAACAAATTATCCATAGGAACGACCTTGTAATCGTAGTTTAACGAAATCGTTATTTATAATTATCTATAGTACATAAAATTAACGACTTTGCTTTACAGTGTAAATCTGTTAAGAATCACATGAATGATCCAGTCCTGGAAGTGAATTCATATAAACTCCTACATAACATTATGTTATTAAGTACTTTGTAGTTGCACTGTAGCCAATCAGTCAGCGGCAAGTCAAGTGGCAGTGCTAGTCAGAATCAGCCTCAGACGAGCTTCTCATACCACAATCGAGGGGATCATCTTCAAAACTATATCCAGTTTCGTTTTGGGAGTCTTCAAGCAGAAGCGGAGGAGGTGTGCAAGTGTGAATCTCAGATTCAGACATGACATGATCTTCTTTATCAGATTCACTATCAGTAATAATATCATGGTCAGATTCACTCTCTGCCTCACTCTCAGACTCTTCCTCCACACCAACATCAACCTAGGCTCATTGAGCCTTTCAGAAATTCATTCCTCTCCATCTCTCTCGTTCTTTTGGCCCCTTTGCTTCTTTTCTTGTAGGCTTTTCTCTTTGTCTGGTTGGGTCGTCTTCTTTTTGCATTATTCCAGAGGGTTATTGCCATTTCACTGAATTCTTCATTGAAGATCTTAAGATTTGGACCTGTCACTTTAATGCGCAATAAATCGGTCAGATTTGATTCATTGAGCCTATTCCGCCAGTCAGTCTTTACCACACGTAAGTATGAAATGAAGGATTCGCAGACTGAATTTCCATATGGACAAGTTAAACACAGCTCAATGAGAATAAACAGCTCTTTGGCATCATCCTGTTTCAGATTTTTCAGACGTGGCCACAGATCCAAAGGATCAATAACAGCAACGTTGAAGAAGGACGTTGCCCAATGTACTAGCATAACATACTGCTCACACAGCTGCTCTTTGTTGCTCAGACTTAGTGGATGAACGGACCCAAAAGTGTCAAAGACTTTCTTCAGTGCTTCCAGTTGTATCTTGAGACTTTCTGTAGTGGCTTCTTCCATGGGCATCCATACATTTGAATTTAAGATCTTTGAAACGGAATGGGCAATTTCGTCGGCTTCTCTGGTTTCTTTACAAGACTCAGTCCCTTCTTCTGAATCATCAACAATGCTGCCGTAACGTTTACTGAGGGATTGATAGATTGTTTTCACATTATCTTTTATCAAACCAGCGAGAGTTGCTTTGCTTTGAGGTAGCCTTGTAACTTCTACACCCTGGTATTGGCTTGACCCTTCTTCTATCACTGACAGAACATGCTTCACTGTTGGAAGTGAACTTGCTGCAGCAGCTGGATCTTGATCTACTTTTGCTAGCATTATCTTGTATTTCTTTAGTGTTCTGTCTACAGCTTCCACTTGCTTGATGATGTTGACTTCATTTGTCTTTTGAGTGGTCAGGGAAAACTGCCGAGCTGGTTCTAGGATATCAACGTAGCCTACATGGCACATTTCAGAAGCACTGAACCTTGTGCAATGCGTCTCTCTTTCCTTCAAGCGTAGCCTTGTCATTCTTCTTGGTTGTATCAGCAATAACATTCTGAATGTGTGATAGATAGAGTCCTCTTTTGTCAATGAAAGATTTCATCGCACACAATTTGTGGTCTATCCAACGGGTTCCAGTTGATTTAGACGGCTTCACTTCCCCATTCTCAAATTCATACACATCTTTCAATATTTCATGTAATGCACGCAGTTCTCTCAAACGTTTGCCAGAGTTTTGGTAGATGTAGTACAAATCACGCATAGCGGTATCAATCTCTTCCATATCCTTCTTGAGAGCATCTTTAATTGCTAGCTCAAGGCGGTGGGACAAACACCAGAAGAACTTTATGTGTTGGCCATATTTCTGTTGCAGTAGACGTATAACATGCACCAGCTCGAACTCCTGAATTTACTGCAGTTCCATCAGATTAAAAAAACACAATTTGCTGCAACTTCTCTAGAATGTCACAGTCTCGAAATGCACATGTGATAGCATCTGTAATGCCTTGTGCATCTTGAGATACAACTGACTTCAAGCTTAGAAAAGCGAGGATTGGTTTAAAATCATCTGGGTCAACAAATATGATGTAAATTACTTCTTTTTCTATAAGGGCAGCATCTGTTGCTCCATCGGCTAATACAGTGATGAAATTAGCTCTCTTAATTTTGCCCTTTAACTCTTTCTCATAGAGGACTTTTGAAGCATAGTGAATAAATAGTTTGCAGCCCATATCATTCTCATATGCAGATGACTTAAGAAACTTGACTCCGTGCAGCTTTTCAAGCTCTACCAAATCATTAAAGTCAGAGAATGGGCGTCCCTTGAAAGCTGTTAAATAGGCAATGTCAAAGAGTTTTTTAACTGCGCTCTTACCTTCTTCGCTTAACTGAGCCATATTGTTGACTGACTGAAGTATGGGGGAGTCTTGTGATGGTTTTTCATGAACTACACGAGACCTTCTGTTTTCTATCCTTGCTTGTTCTTCTTCCTCTAATCGTAAAGCATGTTTGTGTACCTTACTTTGAGCATGTTCGTTAACAGCAGATGATTTCAAATTTCGTGAACCAGTAATAAACGCATTTGATGCAGGTAGCTTTGATTTCCATTTGATACAAATATCGCACGTCAAAACAGTCCTTGTAGAATTTATTCTTAGAAATTTATTGGTTTCTTTCCAAGATTTAAAAGTTGCCACTTTTAGTGACATTTTGTCTTGAAAGACTTTTAACCTAACCAAAAAAGTAAGAACAAGTTTATATAAAAAAGTTTGTAAAAAAACATTCTAAATGTTCACAGCAACAGAACATCAACGCGTGGAATGTTTACTTCACAAAATTTCCTTGTCCGTCTATTCTTAAATTCTAAGTCGTTTACTTTTAATAAAATACAGTCGTTGGCACCTAAGCGTGTACACCGCCCGTCAAAACATGTTTTATATCAACGTCAAAGTTAAATGTTTACCTTGCAAACGTATTAGGTTTTCATTCGTGAATCAGTGAATGTGCCCTTAGCCAATCACGTCTCGCCAATCCCACGGTGTTGATTTCAAAACGGTTAACTTTGGCTTAAATTTAGAACATGTTTTGACGGGCGGTGTACAAGCTTAGGTGCCAACGACTGTGGTATGATTCCATGCGACTGCGACATTAGTACGCCGTAACACCGGCGTTTTAAACAAATACGAACGAAGTTTAACAGATTAATACCCAGGCAGTACTTTGTGAAAATTATCATATCACCCGCGGCCGAGCGTGTATTAAAATCGCTCTGAAAATATAGTACCCTGAAGACTACAGGTACGAATTAATATGCTAGCCAGTATTTAACAGCATAAATAGGTGAAACGTGTAATTTTCTTACCTTGCTTAAGGTGCTCTGATACTCAACAGCCAAATAATTTGTGTAACTGTGCGTGTTTCCTCATTTGCATGGCAGGCTACATTCGATGACATAATCATCAACAAGAACAGAACACCGTGTCCCAAAAGACTGCAGGCTCAAATCGCGAATCTCGATTCTCCGCATTTATTACGTACGGTTTACAATAGAAGATTGGCAACAATACAGTAATAGAAAATTCAACGGTCTTTTTCAACAAATTCCAAATTATTTTAGTGCAACATTTTATGTCAATTCAGAAAGTTAATTTTTATTGAATAGTTCAAAATTCGTCGTATAATGATTTTTACCAAAGAAGGTGGCTTTTTCGATTTAAAAGTCGCCGGCTAGCGTCGTGAAAATGCCGGCCACAGCCGGCAGCCGGCTGCTATTTTGAACCCTGGGTATCAGATTCAACACAGGTGGCCTCGAGGCAATGGCAAAGCAGAGGCAGCTGTCAAAGGCGTGAAACAGCTACTAAAAACATCGGGCAAGGATAAGCTTCAACAAAGCCTGCTAAATTACAGAAATACACCACAGGTTGGTCACACTCTGAGTCCAGCTGAGAGGTCTATGGGCAGACGTACACGTGGGATACCACCCATATCGCGCCAACTCCTAGCTCCACCATAGATAATGATGGAAGGGGAACTGGATAGGAAACTTACGAAACCGGAAATAATGTTTGCACAACTTGCTATGGTAATTATACACTTATAAGGGGCTAATGCACCTAACTGGTGGTCCCACATTGCTAAAATCAGACACTGCTGAACTTAAGTGATATTACTCTATTGTTTAATTTCAGCAATAGCTAATCCTGGCCATGTGGGACCACCCGTTAGATGCATTAGCTACCTACAAGTGCATAATTACCATAGCAAGTTGTGCAAACATAGTTTCCGGTTTCGTAACATCGTTTAAGTTTCCTATCCATTTCCCCTTCCATTATCTTTGGCTCCACACTCGGGTGATTCTGCAGCGGTGCAGTCTATTATAGCAGGAAAACCATCTCGTGCCAAAGAATACTATGACAAACGAAAGGGACTTGACCACAGTCCACTCAAAATTGGTGACTTTGCCTACGTCAAGCCTTCTCCACGCAACAAGGGCAGTCCATGGGCGTATGGAGTCATAACAGACAAGCCAAATGTCAGGTCCTATACAGTAAGCACACCATCAGGCTCAATCCGCAGAAACAGAATCCAAGTACACCAGGCAGTGGCACCTCCAGTATTACAGCAAGACGACCGGGTACTCTCGGTACCTCCAGCCAAACAACCCAGTGACAGATCTAGCCACGACAAGGAATACCGAACTACCTACCAGCAGTGCACAAGCAGCAAGTGATGATTCCACCCCTCTGATGATAGAGAACCATTTGTCAGCCTCACCTCCAGAAGACCATCATATACTAGCACAACCACAGTTGAAAGAAAACCCAAGTGCCAGACAGGAAACAAACAGACAGGAAATAAATCAGGAGGATCTACCAGTCACCACCAGATCTGGCAGAATCTCTCGGAAGCCTAAGCGGTTAGGTCTTTAGTAACTTATTGTATGTAAACCAGATACTTTACTTTTCTAGGATTGTACTTTCTATTTATTTGTTGTTGGTTTTTTTTAAAAAAGAAGAGAGGGAGATGTTAGGTATCGTAACTAATCGTACATGTATCGTAATTAGTCGCAGGCTAATATACTGTCGGGACATCCCGTGATATCTTGGGAGAGTATATAAGTAGGTCGAGTGAGATATCTAGGTGAAGTTGTATAAACGTTTATAAGAGAGAGATATATAAATAAAAATATAAAAGCTAACAAACTGTTGCACGTCTTTGGGTTCGTTCTATTTTAACAATTAGTTCAGCGTAGATTGTGAGGCCCAGATCTGAGTTACATAACCAAAGTAAGGGCGTATGATTGCTAAGTATAGATTGTTCTCTTTGTCGCAGTATGTCGGATGTGTCGTGTATTTCTCCTAATTACCCTAGTAACTTGTTAGCACGTGCACTGCTCGTTAACTTGTTTGTTCCAGGTAAGGTCGGAGGAAATCCAGACACCGAGGGGAAATATAGTATATATTGTTATATATCATGTGTCAAAGTCCATTTTTCTAGTTTTCTGATTGGGCGAACGGTCCTTGCGTGGTGGTCCGAAAATCGTGATGTTTCCCGTGTAACCCACGGCAGCGGGTAACATTACATTTATTTTTCCCCAGGGGAAAATATGAATACCGGAAGTAGATGGTCAGGTTCAGTTTGTCTTTGTTTTCTCCAGTTTTCCTTCATTCAAAACAATGTCTGAAGGTTTTGCTCAACATTTCTGTTGTCATTTAAAGCCGGTTTTCCACTTGCGAATTTTTTCGCGCGAATCGAATTTTTCTTTTGTCTTATGAGCTCTCAGCTGGAACTAATTAGAAATCTATTCAATATTTACAATAGAAATGTCGATTCGCGCGAAAAAATTCGCAAGTGGAAAACCGGCTTGATATATAAGAAAACACTTATTTACTGGTTCGTCGTTGTTGCCCTCGGCTTCGCCTCGGGAACCAACGGCAGTCTCGGGGCCACAAATCACACTGTTTCCCTTGGCGCCAGGAAATTATATTATATTATATTATTATATTAAATTATATTAAATTATATTAAATTATATTTAAGAAACATTTTTATTATTATTATTATTATTTATTATTATTATTATTATTATTTTATTATTATTTTCATTTTTATTATTATTGTTATTATTATTATTATTATGAAAGTTATTATGAAATTATTATTAATCTCTGCATATGCAGGAAATTATGTAAGGCATCGAGCCACAGCCTGTGGCCTGGGGTGCCTTAGACTTTATAATCTCTCCTTGGCACTGTTCTTATGTGTCCATTACTTTTCGTAAAATTGTTCCCGAACCCAGCAAGCAAACACGCTGTAAGATTTCCATGCTAGATGGCATTTCCAATATCTTCAGCCACTTTTCAAATCCCCTTGATATTGCCCCCAATGCACCTATAACTATCGGTATGATTTTAACCGACCGGCAGTTCCAAATTCGCTTGATTTCGATTTTCAGGTCATGGTAATTTTCCACTTTCTCTCTCTCCTTGTTTACAACTCTTGTATCAAATGGGCAGGCGATGTCGATAATCCAGCAAGATCTTTCTTCTTTATTTAGTAACAAAATATCGGGTTTATTGTGTTCAATATGGTGGTTATTATTATTATTATTATTATTATTATTATTGTTATTGCTATTATTATTATTATTAAATTATATTAAATTATCTTTAAGAAACATTTTCCGTGTTTCTATTTAACAATTAGACCACGAGCCGTAACGTATCCGTTGAGGCTTCTTTAATTAATACATTTTTTAACTGGCAACATGCAAGAAACGTTCAACAGTCATTTCGGACATTTCTTTGGTCCCGTGCGGTATCTGATGGAAAGTTTTCTTGCATAATTTAGCATGGGTTTTCATGTACAATATTGAAACAATATATTTCTATTCATTTGATATGTAAAAGTGACCAAAAGTTGAAAGAAACTTTAGCTTGTAGTTTACATCACGAAATCTTGTCAATAGCAAGCGTAATTTGGAAATGTGTTTTGTTTGTAGTTACTTCGTTTTAAACGAACAGAGAAAAACAATTTAACGATCTTACCATTAATAATTTCCATTGTAACTATTTTGTAGCTATTTCCATTGTAACTATTTTGTTTTCTGTAGAACTTAAAAATGTTCAATTTCTTCTGTCATTTGTCCACCGTTATAATTTCGGCGCCATTGTTGCTTAACAGAACAACCGCTGGCTCGTGATATAGTACGCATTTTGTCATTGGTTAATTTCGTTAAAAGAGGGCTTTTCATTGGCTTATCGCCAGAGGTTTCTATTTAACAATTAGTCACCGAAGTCGAGGTGACTATCGGTGAATATTTACCGAGCCGTGAAGCGGCGAGGTAAATACACCGATAGTCACCGAGACTGAGGTGACTAATTGTTTTAGTATAATTTCAGAGGTTGATAAAAAACCAATCACGTTGAAACAAAAACTTTTAAACAACTGCTTTCATTTTAACAGTGGTGATTCTGTTTATTCACAGACGATGTTAGCAAGCCACAGTCTTTGTCAGTAAATAATTTCAAAAAAAGAGTAAACAACATCCTACTTTGGAATTGAACTTGTACATACATTCAAATATATGCTAAAAAGACTTTTTTCTGGTGTTTTGGATCCTGTGTTATGGCTTTTTTGCACTTAATTCATGTTCAATCTTATGTTCTTCACTCATGACGAAGTTTTCGCCACATCGCTACGACCAAAACCTAGCCAAAACATACAAAAAATACGAAGAATTATAGAAAATATACTTCCTTACCTTTATAAAGTTTTGTTTTCACGATATTTGATATGTACAACATCTCAGTGATAAATGTTTTCAGTATTATGCTCTTTTGTTTGTCTCAAAAACTACAGACCCCATTTTGAAAAAAAATAATCAACAGTTCAATGAACCAACAAATTCTAACATCTCATGCTTCAAAATGACAACTCCGAGGGGGAGACTGAAACGAGTAAAGTCAGTGCAGTGTTGAATAAGTACCAGTCTCTTTTCCAAAACTACTTTTGAAGAACAATTTCTTGTGATGCAATAGTCACCGCGCTAGGCGGTGACTATCACCTCAGATTCACCGCTGAGCGGACCAATCAGAAAGCTGGAAAGCCTCTTTTCCACATGAAATTATACTAACAGCGGATAGTAACTCCTGCGATAGCCAATGAAATTCAAGGATTTGTGATAGAAACTTGTAAATTTATACTAAAGAATTATAGAAACACGCAGGGAAGTTTGGGAAAACGAGAAATTACAGTGGGAACACGAGCCCAGAGGGCGAGTGTTTCCACACTATTTCGAGTTCATCCAAACTTTCACAAGTGTTTCTATAACTCTATAGGAACACGGAAAAAATGTTTTCTATTTGCTTTATAGAATAATCCGTCAAAAATAGATGAAACGTTAAAAATTATCCCAAATAAAAAGCATAGATTCTCATTACCCTCCATTGATGGCGTATTGGATAGCGTTTGATTCTGTACAAGTTTTAATTAGGCGTAATCTATCCATTTTCCCCATAGAGTTATAGAAACACGGGTTTCAACCAATTGCAATCAGCGCTTGCGTTTTCAAAATGTTATTTTATAAAGTATATATACAATATATAAAATATTAATATTATATATTTTGTAGAAACAATTGACATAAACATTAAACTCCTATCGTGTAGACATGCTTTAACTTGATGAAAAATATTTTTCAATTTTATATTTATGTTTATCCATGTTTGTATAAAAAGCTACGATTTTCAGCTAATTACAATGTACGTTTAACAAATGATGTGGCTATCCTCTGAAACAAACCCCGAACATTAAAACGTTTTATATGAAAGTGTCATGAGCCTCTGCAATATAATACTTAATTAATACCCATACTATTCATGAAGTAGATTAAATTTTATAAAATTAAATAAATTTTAGGGTACAAGCAACCCGTAATATTGTAACAACTGGAAAGTTAAAAATGTCAGCCAGCCAGTTCATAAGTCATTATTCAGATAAATAAAAAAACTTGTCTGAGACATAGACAATGACATTTATATAACAGACATACAGATTATATGCACAAAAGGAAAGACGTGTAGAACATGCATAAGCAATACACTAAACTACAAGTGTAACATCATAAAATTTAGTAAATTAAGTAAATTACTATGTTACAGGAAAGCAGTATTATATACAATGCAATGCCTCAATGCAAAAATGAAGAGCTAGTATATATTTTAAGAAATTTTGTTTTATTGACTTTCGATAAATAAGGACAATGAAGAACCTCGGGCACGCTACTTGCAGTATAACAATTTGGAACAAGTGTAAATATTAAATTGTGCTTGTTTTTCTTCAAGGTACACACTGGCTTTCAGAGATTGTTTGGCTGATTTACAACGAAGGAAGGACAAGTGATATTAGCATACACAAACGTGTTTGTTTTTTTGAGGCAAACAAACTTTTATCTTCCAATACTGCTGACAGTCGACCTTCCTTGGAGAGTCGTTCCAGTCCCCGACTGACTTTTTCACATTTGCCATTTCATGTAATTCCTAAAGGTCATTGCAAAGAAACACAATGCAAGTACATATATATTGCTAGGAATCCTAAAGATGTCGCAGTTTCATATTTTCACTTTTTAAAGAGCTATGGTGACGATCCCGATCATTGCCGTTTTCGAGGTTCATTTGAATTTTTTGTAAAGATATTCACACAAGGAGAAGGTGAGAGAAATAAACCAAAATATAATCATATAATGTCATTAATAGCGCTATAGTATAGTTAACATGTACCAAGTGTGTATTTCTTGCTTTCTACATGATTAGGCGAACGGTAGCAGTTAAAAAATTGTGATCTTTAATTCGGTGTTATCGAAAAAAGAATAACAAGATTATAAATATGGATAACATCAATTTAAAATTGTCAATTCTAGATCTGCCTTGAAAAATACTACTAAAAGATGCAAACTTTGCCTGGCTGAGAAATACCATCCAACAATGTCATGCACCTCCTCAACAAACGAAACGATTAAATAACTTCTATCAAGTTGTCGCTACATAAACAAATATTATATCTAACTTCAAAGAAACACCGCCTGCCATTTAAATCCTCCAAAAAACCCTACAAACACAACTTCGCATCTTTTTGAAAGGAAAAAACAATCAGTGGCGTAGCCAGGATCTTGTTTTTTTTTGGGGACAAGAACCTCGATCTCTTAGGGGCTCCTGGGGTGTGCCCCCTCCCCCCACCCCCCCGAGAAATTTTTTATTTCTAGGGTCTCTGAAACACTATTTCCTGCATTTTGAGGCTAGTATTTAAGAGTAATCCGAAAGCAATAAATTGCACAATTTTGTTATTATAAAACCAGAACCTAGAATGACACACGTCAGAATATCTTCAGATTTATTTATGAACAAGTTGTCAATGTAAAACCAGGTTGGAGGCATTTTGTATAGACCCTTAGTATTGCAATTTATAGCATATGCATATGCCGGCTATATATATATATATATATAACCAACCTCGTTCCCAGGGCCTTTTTGAAATTGGTGGGGCGGGAAAAGGCCCTGGAATCGGCTGATGGATTCTGTGCTTTCATTGGTTGATCGGTTTTCTTAAATATTCCTCGTAAACACAATTACATGTAATGCAAAGTTTCAATGGATTTGGTCATCACTCGTAATCGACAATAGCTCATAATCTGTCCACGTAAATACCTTGATCTGTTCTTATAGTGGCGGATGACGTGGAAAACTATTGAATCGACTCTTGAAGAAAATAATTTGCGCTCGGAGTTCAATTCTGCCGTCTTGTGGCGGTTAATACAAAAGTTGTCATATGGCTCGGGTATTCAGCAAAAGCTAGGATTTATGTGCAAAAGTGCAGAATATAATACTTGTCGGATTGAGATTCGAGTTCAAAGTTGATAAGCAGAAAGTGCGAGCGAGGTATTTGTTTTCAACATGAGCGAATTTAGACGAAAGGGCCAAAATATGCAAATTTATATGACTAGAAGTTACTATCGCAAGTAAAGTGCTGCCTCAAATGCAATAACAACCTGTGCACTTTGTGGCCAACAAACCCCCCCCCCCCCCTTGCCCACTTGATCCAAGTTTTCCCACTCCACCCAAGTTTGCCCACTCCACCCAAATTTGCCTACTCCACCTGTTTGCCCACTCCACCCAAGTTTGCCCACTCCACCCAAGTTTGCCCACGTCACCCAAGTTTGCCCACTCCACCTGTTTGCCCACTCCACCCAAGTTTGCCCACGTCACCCAAGTTTGCCCACTCCACCCACGTTTGCACACTCCATCCGAGTTTGCCCACTCCATCCAAGTTTTCCCACTCCACCCAAATTTGCCCACTCCACACAAGTTTGCACATTCCACCCACGTTCCCCCACTCCAAGCAAGTTTGCCCACACCATCCAATAAGAGCCCACAGATCTAGAGTTGCCTGTGAAGGTAGCTGGAAAGTTTAAAAATTTAATATTAATTACAGTGTACTGTATACACAGAGTATGTACACATGTATTTTTTTAATTATAAGATCGAAAACTACAAATTACTATAACTTATCCATTGACATGATTGACAAGGGTTTTGACAAGATATACACACAATTAATTTACAAATAGTAAATAATCATGCCTCGTGTTCTAATGCTGTGGCACTGCAAATGCAATTAATGCAATTCAAATTGTCTCATGTTATGAGTTAAGGCTAATTTCCACTCAGGAAAATCTTCCTCAGGACCGGAACAGACAGGAAAGTTTTCTTTGTCTTGTGAGCTCTCGGTCGGAACTAATGACTTTAACACAAAGAAAACTTTCCTGTCCTTTCCTATCCTACGGAAGATTTTCCTGAGTGGAAACTGGCCTAACTTAGAGCTTAAAAATATACAGCAATGTACCATGCATAATTATTTGAGTCCTTATAAAGAATATTTTTAGAATTTATAAGTAAAATATGTTCTTAGCCGACAAGGTGTCAATGCCTAGAACAGCGCAGTTGGTATAACTGAATGGTTCAGCAAAATAAAATCATCACGCGTAATATAATTCTCAGAAGCAAGACACTGTCAACTCTAGCTGCTTGTCGAGTTCCACTTGAATATACTGGATTAATAGCGCCGATGCACTCAAGACTGACCAATGAATGATGAATACTTCCGAAAGCAAATAAAGACATGATGTATCGTTCTTACCGTAAAATTTTCCTTCGAGGAAGAAGGTAAACTGCTCATGATCATGGCATTGCCAGTTCAGAAATCCATCGCCGTCGTGGTGTTAACCAACTTCAGACTATGATGCAATTTCACTGACCTATATATATAACTGGACTGCGGGTGCTGCCCAAAAATGTGTCCCCATTTTCACTTTCAAAATGGCGGCATTTATGGGTCCTTCTCACTGATCTCAATAAAACTGGATAGGCCATGGGGCCATCATGGCGAGTGGTCATAAAACTTCGAGCTCCCGAAAATTGTTACTTTTTCTTTACCTTTTTGTACTAATTTATGGAATAAGTCAATGGAAAAGCAAGATTTTAACAAGTTTAGTGGAACACAAGCTGTTGTACGAAAGTAGAGAAGCTGCAATTGCAAAAACGATTCTTAACGGAATTTACGGTCGTACTCATCGGCTAACGGTCAAACAACGACCGTTAGCGAATTCACTAAAATTTGCCATTGGATGCCGTTTTTTTCTTTACGCATCTTACTCAGTCATCGTAATTTGTTCATCGGGCGACGTTGAAGCTAACCCTGGACCAGGAACTGCTGGGCGTACGATATTGTCTCGGGAAAATGGAACATTAAAATGTATCAACTAAACAACACACCAACTAGAGGTGATAACGTACTTGATCTTGTTCTTACCAACAAACCCGATTTGGTAACTATACAAGAAATATGTTCTCCTACAGAAGCAGAAATTCTCACCGATCACAGTATTATCATCTTCGACATATTGGCATCTCCTAAAGCTTCACCAAAAATTCACAGAACTGTATATGACTATAATCGTGGCAATTTTGATGCTCTGCGATGTCCTCTCGAATCTCTAAATTTATCTAAGTTGATTTCATTAGACGGTGATATTAACCAAGACTGGTTGAATTAGAAAGATACATTCTTTGGTGCAGTTAATGAACATATACCAACTAAAAAACTACGGAATCGAAATAATTTACCATGGATCAATGGTGAAATACTTCACTACATCAAAAAGAAAAACTCCATAAGACTGCGACTAAAGAAATCTTTCAAACCAAGTGATCACCTCCGACAAAAGTTCAAAACACTTAGAACTACAATCAAGCAGGTGATCAATGAACGTCGATCTAACTACATTAACTATATCTGCAATGATGTTGGACACAACCCTAAACGTTTCTGGTCGTTGTTCAAATTGAAATCCAAGTGTCGCAATGTTCCTGAGAAAATATCAGTAAAATTAAACGAAAACGTTCGTTCGCATGCAGAAAATGCCACCGAGATAGCAACTCTTTTCAACAGATATTTTACATCAATATTTACCACTGATTCGAATATTAATGAAAACACTAACACTGTAGAACAACCATGCGAACCATTTTTAAATGAAATTATTCTGACTGAAGAAACAGTTTTATCAGCACTTAGGAACCTCGATAACAACAAAGCCCACGGAGAAGACCAAATTTCAGCATGTCTACTGAAAGAAACCGCAATTCAGATTACTCCATCGCTCTGCACTCTGTTCAATAAGTCCTTACAAACTGGAATACTACCACGTGATTGGAAACTTGCTAATGTTGTTCCCATACACAAGAAAGGAAATAAAGAACATGCAGAAAACTGATTTCCCTTCTTTCTCTTATTTCCAAACTACTGGAACGTTTAGTATTTGACATCATTAAAGATCATGTTCTCAACCAAAATAACTCTTCTCAACATGGCTTTATCACCGGTAAATCTTGTGTCACCCAACTTATTGAGGTTCTAGATAACATAGGCAGTCAGTTAGATCTTGGGAAACAGATTGATGTGATTTACCCATTGAACTATAAGAAGACTGGAACGATAACTCAGGGGGGGATTTTGAAGCCAGTGCCAGTCTCTTTGCAGGTAGCTCCCGTGCTTCAAGTTACTTAATATTCATCCCGCCATATATTTTGTTTGGGACGATAACAAATTACTCCAAAACAACGAATAGTTGAAATACATTGTGTAAGTATGTTTTTAGAAATAGCATTGCCTTCAATTTGATGTATAGTATAAGTTTCCTCGTTATGTTAAACTTTTTCAAATGTAGTAAATGTTCGGCCATATTTCGTTGGGAAATAACACTAAGAAACTTGTTGTAGTTTTTCTGAGTTTTGAGCTGAAATACTTAACGCCAAACGTTGGGCTGTATATGAAACTGAAGCTATTGAAAAATGTTATTTGGTATAGAAACTTCAAGAGTTTAGCTAAAAGGGAAATAATTAAAAACTATAAAAACAACTGCCATTTTGTAACGTTCGGCAAACAAAATGGCAGTTGTTTTTCTATTTTTTAAATATTTCCCTTTTAGCTAAAGTCTTGAAGTTTCTATACCAAATAACATTTTTCAATAGCTTCAGTTTCATATACAGCCCAACGTTCAGCGTTAAGTATTTCAGCTCAAAACTCAGAAAAACTAACATTTAAAGATATTTTGGCTTCACCCAATCATAGGGCCTGTTTATGGAGTTAGCGTTCCAGTCTTCCTATAGAGTTCACTGGATTTACCTCGATATGTCAAAGGCGTTTGACAACGTTAGTCATCGGCGCCTTCTACTTCGTCTTCGCGACTTTGGTTTCGGAGGTAGCATTCTGACGTGGTTCGGCTCTTACTTAAAAGATCGTCGTCAACAAACTAACTTACTTGGTGCAACATCTACACCGCTACCTGTGACTTCTGGGGTACCTCAAGGTTCCATTCTTGGACCGTTACTTTTTTTATTATACACCAATAATCTATCCAACTCTGTCGTAAACTCTAACCTAGCAGCATTCGCCGATGACACTAAGATCTTCAAAGAAATCAACTTAGAAGCAGACGCAGCATCCCTGCAAAATGACCTCTCCAACTTCGAAATCTCTTCTTCCAAAGCCGGTCTCCATCTAAACATATCTAAATGCAAAACCATTCATATAACTAGAAAAATTACCAGAATTGAGTATCCATACCAATTAAAAGATACCATGTTGGAGAATACAGATTGTGAATGTGACCTGGGAGTATGGACGACAGGAAACCTGACTTGGTCTAAGCAAGTGGCACAGCAAACCAGCACAGCCAACAAACTGCTGGGGTATATCAGAAGATCTACCAAGAACATTAAGTCCTTTCCAATACGACGAAAACTTTACCTTTCTCTAGTCCGTTCACAGCTGGTTTATGCATCTCAAGTATGGGCTCCGCAGTCAGTCGAATTAATATCTAGAATTGAACGTGTTCAACGACGGGCTTCCAAATTCATTCTGGATTCTAGAACGACTACTTACGACTAAACTCCTTCCTTTAACGTACTGGCATGAATACCTAGACATTGTATTTTTCTACAAAACTAACCACGGCATCAACATCCTCAACAAGACCACCCTACCAACTCCTCATCATCACAAACAAACAAGATCATCCAACCCTGACTGCGACAAATATCAAACCAAAAAATGTAATACTTCGACATACCAAAAATCATACACAATTCGGACAACAAGAACATGGAACATACTACCAAAAACGATTACAACAAAAAACATCACACTCTCAAACTTCAAGAAGTTACTATTTAACTACTATATTAACGCACTTAACAACACATATGACGTAGGCGACCCACGAACATGGAAAAGCATATGTTCAAAATGCAACACAGCTCGAAGCCTTATGAACCCACCCTCGTGTTGCTTTTAGTAGATCTCGTAGTAAATTTAATGTATGTTGTATATCGCTATGTATTTTTAAAGTAACAGTTAAATCGTACTTGTTTTGGGGCCGCAGTAATTGGCACTAGCTGTTGCGGTTACCCAGCCTATTGTCTTAATGTCTGTATTTATGTTTGTAATGTGTATGGCAAAGTTATTAAAATAAAATAAAATAAATAAAATAAATTTAGCGTGCTAGTTGTATGATCGAAATAGAGTTAGGAGTTTGTTATTTTGCTTTGATTGGCTAATTTTTCGCATCTCATTGTTAATTTGTTATTGTAATTTTTATATGATTGGCTTATTTTTGGTCACATGATTATCTTTCTTATATAAGCTCGTTGTTTGTTTACACTCTTTACGTTTCTTTCTGACGAAGGGCCTTCGCTCGAAACGTTAGACTCCTACGTTCTCTGTTTCGGCAGTATATCTAACCTTACTCTATTTCGATTGTTGTTTCAACACTGCCTACGCAGCACACTACTTTTATTTCACTGGTTGTATGATGACGTGCCACTATACCTAAGATGGCTGCCACTGAAGTTCATAAGCTTTCATAGATTGAAAACAGACAAAAAGAGTTATTTTAAGAAAATTTAAACGAATGTAAGGACACAAGAAGTACTTAATAAGGTTTAAGACGCTAATTTCTTTCATTTGTTTCTGTTACTGAGCTGTAACTTTCCTTGTTTTTCTTCAGTGCCGACAACGAAGAAACTTCACGATAATATAAACTGAAAAACAGACTATAAAATCTACGAAGAATTCAATTCCAAGTCTTAAATTGTACCTTTTATAGTAATCTTAATGCCTTAACAATATCTCGTGTTGTGTACTTGCCATCTTTTGACTGTATTTGTTGTTAAACAGCGAAAACTAAACGAACCGGCATCTGTTGTTTGCTTTACGGCTTTTCCGACTCCCCCGGCACAGAGTACTTAATATTCCTCCCCCCAGATAATCTCACCGTGCTGACGTCAACATTGCTTATGCCTCATTGTTCCACTCGTAAGATGGCGGCGACTGGCACGAAATGTTTGACTGCTGGCCATAGGGAATGTCCTATCCAGTTTATATAGAGATCAGTGGCACTGACCTATATATATATATAACTGGACTGCGGGTGCTGGCCAAAAATGTGTCCCCATTTTCACTTTCAAAATGGCGGCATTTATGGGTCCTTCTGCTAATGGTAGCGACCACTGTGCGAGGGCTTCCCCAGAGGTGAATAAAATCGTCTGGCGTTAGCCAAAATAAAATACTAAAGACCAATTCGGACAGGAAAGAGTTGGAGAGATAGTTTATAAATCGTTCCTGTCCGAGGGCTTTCCCAGAAGCGAATAAAATCGCCTGGCGTCAGCCAGAATCAGGGCGCTTGTATATACGTGGCCAGAATAAAATACTAAAGACCAATTCGGACAGGAAACTGGGCTGGCTCGTGTCACGAAATTCTTTCCTTGGGCACAAAAAAAGATTTTAATCAACATTAGGATTAGTTTACTAAACTAAAATCTAAACTAAACCAATTCTTCTTTGCACATTTAACTTTATGCGAGTTTCAAAACCACAGTAAGATCCTAATCAATCGCGTGAGCCGTTAACCGGGCTAGCCCGGCTCATGTAAACATGCTGGCCATAGTTAATAAATCGTTCCTGTCCAAGGACTTCCCCAGAGGTGAATAAAATCGTCTGGCGTTAGCCGTCAGAATAAAATACTAAAGACCAATTCGGACAGGAAAGAGTTAATGCATGCACGGTTGGTCATTGTTAATTTCTTGTGGAACGACTCAAGAGGCCTGCTGGATTATTTGTCTGACCAAATAGGAATATCAGTAGAACATGATCTCG
This sequence comes from Paragorgia papillata, assembly GCA_035771165.1. Lineage (NCBI taxonomy): Eukaryota > Metazoa > Cnidaria > Anthozoa > Scleralcyonacea > Coralliidae > Paragorgia > Paragorgia papillata. The sequence continues at coordinate 1,797,142 of JAWNZC010000229.1, forward strand.
AGTTTGTGTAAACAAAATATCAGACTTCTCAACCTAGAGGAACTAGAAACCTGGAGATTTTTGAAACGGAAGCCGAAAAAACTGGAGATTTCAGAAAAAACCTGGAGATTCACTCGATAATTCATTTTAAATGTATTAATGAAAGTTAATCTTGCTGAAAACCGGTCAGCGGGATTCACACGGAAGGAACGCAAGCTCTGGGAACGAGACTGGTGATCTCTCTGGTGTCACAAAAACGAAAATTTTCTGGCTGTGAAAGACAAAAATTTCAAAAAGTTCTTTCTATCGTCATATTGGGTTGTCAATTCATAATTTCATTTGCCGGGAGAATTCTATGGCTGCCTGGGAGACCGGGGGATCTTGTTGAAAACCGGGAGTCTCCCGGTGAAACCAGGAGACTTGAGAGGTCTGAAATATTTCGGTGCAATCGGTGGTTTTTCCATGTATATTATTTATGTTTGTTGCTGAGCGGCGCGGGACGTTTTCATGATGAGAGTCTTAATGTCTTATTGTAGTTCTGAACTACAATACTGATAATAATATTCCTAGACAATTATTACTGTTATAGCTTTCTAGCAGTCTGAATTAAAGACGTGCTGGCCGGCGTACGGCACGAACATGCACATGGTAATAAAATAAACAAGACTGTCAATGCACATGCATGGTCATGGAAATCTACAAACATTTCGTTTTATGAAGTCGCCAGCTCTATAAAGAATCGCTGAAAATCACGAGAAAATCGTAAAGAAGCGAGGCGTACCGAGTTCTTAGAGTGTCTTTATCAACCTTTTCCAAGTGTTATTAATAGCAGACGAGAAACTCATCAGTTGTCAGGTGTTTTAAAATCCGGTAAACGGCGAGTTCGTCCGTCTATTTTCCCGTCGTTAAAACAAGAAACCGGACGACAAACTATATCAGACTGGGACAGTGGAAGACCGTCGAAACCCGTCAGTCAGAAAACTATCATCTTCTATAAATATGAAGACTTTATCGAGTTATAAATAACATAATTCGACTCAATGCCGAGCAAAATACAGGCAGTTTTAAAAACATGTCTCATCAGTCCAGTCCTTAGGTATCGGTCAGCGACCTGCACCATTAGCAAAAGGACCCATAAATGCCGCCATTTTGAAAACGATTTTGGGGACACTTTTCCTAACTCAAAGGTAATAGGAGCACGCAGTCCAGCTATATATATAGGTCAGTGTGCAATTTATGATTGACTCCGGCAGAGCAATCCTAGCGTATGTGATGTAGTGTAGGAAGAAACTTCCTACGTCACAAAACATCATAAAATAGTCAACATACATACATACATACATACATACATACATACATACATACATACATAAAATTGGATAAGGGAAATACTCCTTTCTTTAAGTCCCATATTGGGGTAAAACAAGGATGCAATCTAAGTCCCACCTTATTCAACCTGTTTATCAATGATATACCTAATTTATTTAACAGCTCGTGTGCCCCAGTCAAACTTGGTGAAACTGATTTAAATTGTTTACTTTACGCAGACGACATAGTTTTACTATCCGAGTCCAGGTCTGGCTTACAAAACTGTCTCACAAATCTTGAATTTTACACCAAGAAATGGAAGTTGAACATTAATTTAAAAAAATCAAAAGTTTTATTGTTTGGAACACCAACCCAAAGACGTGCACACTTCCCATCAATTTGGTCTTTCGGGAAAATTGCTCTAGAGCAAGTTGATGAATATTGCTACCTTGGTATTACTTTTCACTTTTCCGGTAATTTTAAACGAACACAAAAAATACTTTATGGTAAAGCAATACGTGCCTATCATTGTTTATTCAAAAGTTTTTCAAACGTGGAGAATGTACCAATAAAATTGCTTTTAAAACTTTTCTCTTCAACGGTAGTTCCCGTTTTGCTGTTTAGCTGCGAAGTTTGGGGTCCATACTTACTGGGTAAAATAAACTCTTTTGCGATGTTTAAAACTAAAAATTTTAAATTAACAAATGATATAGAAAGACTACATCTAAAATTCTGCAAAAGAATCTTGGGTGTTCACTCAAAATCTACAAATTTAGCTGTCTATGGTGAACTAGGAAGGGCACCCCTAATTATACAAATAGCTACACTTATAACAAAATATTGGTTTCGCATCAAAAGCTCAACTTTTACAGATACCCTCGCTGGTGAAGCAGCGAGAGTCTGTATGGACTCTAATTTACAACCAATATTATTTACAAAATATTTACTACAACTATGTAATATAGAAGTTAATAATTTTAAAAATTTTGTAATACCACCCAAAGAACAAGGAAATTTTTGCCATTACTTGAGGAATAAATTACATGAGTTTTATACTGAATACTGGAAAGAGCAGATTCAACAAGGTGGAAATAATGGCAAATTAAGAGTCTTTAAAAAACTGAAAATAAATTTTGGCTTTGAAAAATATCTTTCTTCAATTCGCAACTTCAAACATCGTCAAGCGGTTACAAAATTAAGAATTTCAGCTCATAAACTACCTGTTGAAACTGGTCGATACGGAAATGTTTCATACAGTGAAAGATTATGCAAACATTGTGATCTAAATGAGATTGGGAACGAACAACACCTTTTAATGTCATGCAGAAACACAAAGTTCGCCGATCTTAGAGTTAATTTTATGGAAAGTCTCTGTAAAATAAATAACTCATTTTCTAAATTTAGCTATCAAGACCTTTTCATGTATGTCATTGCTATGCAAGACAAAACAATTATGACTTTGGTAGCTAAATACTGTTTTAATGTTTTAAGAAGTTTTGAAAGTTTATAGTTGAGCACGTACTCTAGTTTATATGTTATATGTATGTATCTTATATACCAAATCTGGTATTTATGTTGTTTAAATAAATAAATACATACATACATACATACATACAAATATACAAACATCCCTCGCAAAATCTCGATTTCGTTGACTATACATAGCTCGGTAAAGAGGTCTGGGCATGAGGCACAGGAACCCACGTCAAGATTAGTGTGCTGCCTTCGGCAGCAATAAACGTTGTGTAGCCACCAGACCAAGTGTTATATATAATAATAGCAGTACAAAATCATTTAATTTTGATAGCACATATGTACGAGTTTGGCATTTTATATATGTTCACTCAGTTCAGATAATTGAGTGAGGTTTTAATACCACCAACGCGAGTATCACATTTCGAATTTTAAGTCAATTTGTATAAAATTTGACGTATTCATTTTCAAGGCGAAAATTCTCAATGAACAAAGAGTGGTAAATAAACCTCTCGGAAGCGCCGTTAAAATATAGTCCTCAAAGGCTAATATTTATAGTGGTTAATAAAGTTTTTAAATAAATTTAAGGGTATAATCTCTCAGTTTACTACATAAATTTTAGTCACATCTCATATTAAAAGATATATTAATACAATGCGGATATGTCAACAAAAAATACATAAGCTGCACGGAAAATATTATGAACGCTATATTTTTAGCATGTCGTTTCTCTTGATATAAAAATATAAATATATCTATGCCTAATATAATAAAATAGACATGTAGAACAATTGAAAAGAACGCTTCACTTTATATTTCCCTGGCAAGCTTGGTGGTTCGTTTTGACGTTCTACGACGCAATACACCAAACTTCTCTGACGAGTCCGCCATTTCCCGGAATGATTTTGCATGCTAATTTCCATGCTAATTTATTACACCCAGAAATTATTGGGTGCAGAATCCAGCCAATCTCGTACCCAGACCCGCGCGTTCCCATGGCTGGATATCAGAATATGTTACAATATTGACAAAGAAGCTATGCACAAATTACCTACCTTAACGTTTTGGTAGTATGCTTACAATTTTAACTTTTGTGTCGGACTCTCGGATCAGTGTTTTCCCGCTCCAAAACGTTTGACAGCGGTGTTATGCCAGGGCCTTTTCCACCCCGCCAATTTCAAAAAGGCCCTGGGAACGAGGTTGATATAAAACACATTAACTAGTCTACTCAATTGGCCTTAAAACAACTGTCCGTTCCTCCACGGATTTAAACTTTTCACGAGAAACTTGTTAAGAGTTCTCCGGATTCAATGTACTTTTTCTTGAGCTTTCGACTCGGTGCTTCGAGTCTTCATCAGAGATGAGAGAAAGATGATAGGTCTAGTGTTTTATTGTGTTAACCATGATTTAATAACCGTGATGTAATAACCGTGATTTAATCGTTGTGAGCGTCTAATTGGTTGATTGTTTGTTGCCGTCGTATAGCGATTGGTTGTTTTGTCCGTTGGTTGATTTTTAATCGTACTGCCCTCAGGGGAAACTCTGGTGTTGGGTTTCTTCTTATCCTTGTTTTAATTACTCGGGCTACCTGTGGTTGGCCGAGCTTAGGTTTCGGCTCCGTTCATGTTTTTATTTTGTCGATGTTTCGAATTAGCAATCATTACGTCATCCCGTCAGGCTTTGCGAAACTGATGCGTGCTAAAATGCTATCTTATCAAGTTGAGTTGAAGTCAAGTGTTCTTTCTTGGACATGTTCAGTGTCTTCAGACATAGTTATTGTTCAGTAATTTCGCTGGCATGTATCTTGATCTTATATACGCTTACAATCGCTGATTAAACATGATTGTGCTGACCCGAAGGGACTCGACATATGAACGCTGTGTGGAAATAGCGTTTTGTGTATTGCGAATTGTGTTTTCTATCGGAGAATTAGATTGTGCTTTGACTATTTTCGGTGACGAATGACGTTTAGACTTTTATCAGTAATCTTGTTGACAAAGTTTGCCCATGAAGACAGAATAGACGAATTTATTACAGACGCGAAAAAATGCCGTGTTGACATCAGTATGCCTAGGAAGTTTACTGTTTACCTAGTAAGCGCTTTCTCCTGTTTGTTGACATTGATCACGACAGTATCTTTATATTTTTGCATATTATTTATGTGCTTTATTACTGAACGAGTTTTATATTTGTTATGCTGAGTAGGAAACTTGTATACAAATGTATGTTCTAAGTATGTTCTATCACAATAGTCTTATTGATCCATTAGGATTTCCATTCAATGTTGTAAGTGCTTTGAACCGTTGAGTATCTAATTTTGTCACAAGTATGTTAGCCATATCTTGATGTTCATTTTGATTTAAATTTTGATGCATAGATTGAGTATTAAGATATTCATCATGTTCCTCATGTATACAGTAATACTTTAATTACATATTGGCCATTATAACATCAGCAGCCAAGTGTGTGTTATATGCGGATGGTAACAAAATGTATATAGAGAAATTAGAGTGTCTGCTCTAAAGCAAAAACATGGAATCAGGATTCATGTTGTATGAAGATATTGCATAGATGTAGGGTGCAGGTATATTTTACTAGTCACCTATTGCATATTTGCTGTGCATCTGTACCTGGCCCACACATGTGAAGTTTGGGCACCTCAGACTAACTAAAATCAGTAAGGTTGAAAGACTACAATGCAGGGCAACTAAATATATTTTAAGTTTTTGAACTGGCAGGATGATTTATCATACAATCTGAATGATCATCTGAAAACAGTTAATCTACTACTATACCATTATCATACTGGCATGACTTGAAAGATCTTATCTATTTTAAACGTTATACAGGTCACTATAATATTCCTATTAATAGTTTTGTGCAACTCAATAATTCAGTCGGAATCACTAAAAACAATTCAGAACTAGATGTACTAAACTTTTTAAGCTAGTTAATACTTGAACTGTATATTTAAACTTTGGAGTAGTCTAATCCACTTATCCACCATCTAATTACTACATTAATGCTGTAATTATTAGTTAATGCTTCCAACGTCAATAACTTTTTTTTGGAAATCAATGTTTAAAATGTTCTTCATCCCGACCTGTAACGTACTCTCTTCTAAACCTTACTGCTACTGACCTTAATCACGTCTATTGTATTTGTTTACATGATTATCCTGAATTGTAAAATGGTCTAGAATTCCAGATAATCGTGAATATTAAAGAAAATGAAACCCAACCCTGACCCCCACCTCTAAACCTAACGACAACCCCCGGTAACCCTAAATCTAACCACAACCCGCCAGGGAGAAAGTTCCACCTCTCAGACCCTGACCACAACACCCCTGCTGTTTTTTTGTTAAATGCTTTTTAGTTTAACAACCCTCATGTGGGACAGAGAAGTCCCCTAGACTGCCTTCAGGATAATCCTGAATTCTAGACACTTTAAATTGACAATTCAGGATAATCCTGTTCACCAATGTGAAGTATGCACCACATTCAGCCTTCAATCTGATCTTCCTCGGCCCACTCCCACCTCTTTACTCGCGCGTTATAGAGACCTCCGCCCTTTCCAGTAGCCCAAGTGAACGCCTGACCCAGGCGTCTTGTTCATCAACGAGTATTCCCAACACAAGCACTCAAAACAATTGGATAAGAAGAAACCCAACACCGGAGTTTCCCCTGAGGACAGTACGATTCAAAATCAACCAACGGACAAAACAACCAATCGCTACACGACAGCAACAAACAATCAATCAATTAGACGCTCACAACGATTACAATCACGAAGACACATGGATGGTCAACATAATAAAACACTAGACCTATCATCTTTCTCTCACTTCTGATGAAGACTCGAAACACCGAATCGAAAGCTCAAGAAAACGTACATTGAATCCGGAGAACTCTTAACAACATATATATATAATTTATAAACGATCATGGTTGGTGTTAAAATGTCTGTATGTCTATAACATTCCAATAATATATCCCAAACTAAACTTAACTCTTGAATTTTTGTACAAAAATTGTATAGTTCATTACGGACTTTGGCATGAACACGTTCTTGGATGGTGGAAGCAAAGAAATGACCCAAATATCCTCTTCGTGAAATATGAAGATCTCAAAAAGGTTTGTAATTTTTATGTGTTTTTTTAATTTTTTTTAATTTGCCATACGTGTTCATTTTATTTTATTTTATTGTTTCATTTTTCTTAATTTTATATTAATATACGATGCAAGAATCTTGAGGCAGAGGTGAGAAAAATCGTTGCGTTTTTGGGAAAGAATCTTCACGAGGAGACCATCAAGGCCATTACAAAACAGTGTACGTTTGAAGAAATGAATAAAAATCGTGCAGTTTACAAGGTGGGGGTAGTTGAGGGACAAAATATTTTGCGGAAAGGACAAATTGGAGATTGGAAACATTATATTACTCCAGAACTAAATGAGGAAATTGAAGTGAAGATTCTGTCTAAGCTGAAAGGAACAGGACTTACATTTGATTTTGAATGAATGTTAATCTACTGCACAATATCTAAAATAATGCAGATCTCTTAGATTTCATCTCAGAATCATCTTCAGCGTAACAAGGGAGGGAAATATCTGTATTTTTAAAAAAGAATGTATTCAAAACTTTTCTATTCTCTATTTTATCACCAATATGTAACAGCTTAAGGTAATTTTAATAAATGTGTTTTTGATCAGGTTTAATTTTTAATTAGTTTCTAAATATTGTACTAAATTTTTCATTGTTGCTGTGCAACAAACTTCATATCAAACGGCTCACAAATTATTCTTAAAATTATTACCAAACCGATGATGCGCGGCATCGCCCAAAAAAACACGTCATGATTTCCGCTCAAAACATTAACGAATCCGTCTGCATTCTTAAACCTTTTTGGCTGGATAATTCAAAAGTAGCAAATGGACCAATCATATTTCAGTAATCTCACGGTGTCAACAGAAAAGGCTAAGAAATGCAGACGGTTCGTTAATGTCTTGGCGGAAATGATGACATATTTTTTAGTTTTCGTATATTAAGGCATACTTTTTTATCACGAGGAAGAAAGGACAGGTGAAGCATTTGGAGAGAAAACTTGTAGTTGTTTAGTCCCAAAATGTTGGGAAAAACGGAATTTGCGAGTTCGATGGAGCGAACTCCCAGCTGTGTCAGTGATGACAACTTTGAACAGACGAAGGCCGTACTCATTCTGTCATTCAGAATTTACTCAGAATATGGAAATACTGCTAAAGGACCAAATGAATGAATGCAAATGTTATCCGCCACATCGTTGTGGAGTTTAACATATATATTAGCTTGATTTGTTTTGACTTTATAACATTAAACACTCCATGGCCTTGTTGATCAGTTTAGTTCTGCCACAATTTTCATAACATACAGAAGCCAGAGAACAGATTAAATTTTTAAAATTTATCATTATATAGTACATTTATACATAATCAAACTACACAAGACAAAATACACTCATGAATTGTAAAAATTTTCTTTAATGAAATCATTGACAATGTTTGAAAACTGTAAATGACACAGTTCAATTATATTCTGTATTAAGTTGTCATGCTGCTTCACCTTCATAGTTGTTTCATTTTAAACTACCTACAACATAACATAGAAATATCACATTCAATTTTACAGATACTCACAAACAATTTTTTCATCAGGGAGTAAAATAGCTGTTAAGAATGTTAACTTAACACGTTAATACACATGACTTGGACACTGAGCATGGAGTATATTAAAACAAACTGGCTCGTTCTTGTTATAATGCATGCTACAGTTACTTCTATGGAAGGCATCAAACATAAATATTACAAACTTTAGAGTATTAACATGCTCCTATGTTGCCAAAGAAATATGCTGCTTGTCGAAATGACGAAATCTACTACAACTCTACAAGCCCATCTATCTTCTGTGCCATTATTTTACACGTCCTTCGGCTTTTTTAAAATGATCTACTCGATTGTGAACATTCCACAATTACAGTATTATCACACATTTGCATCCTACAAATCAGTTCATTAACCACCGGCCGTTTGCAATGTTGGGTTTCCCGTTTCCTTAGTATTAAATAACCCTTCGGGAGCTCTCCGTCCCCTTCGAAATTTCGTCAAAATATCAACTTATTTACTTACGATTCAGTTTCCCTTCACGTTCTTAGGTCCTCCATAGTTCCATGATGTGTCCCGTTGCTTGAAATACCAAAATGGGTTTGTGTTGTTCGTCTATTTCGTGATTATATGCGAAAACAACGAATTAACAACAGTAAAATATAGCAACTCACAACCTCGTCCCCAGGGCCATTTGTGGGGGCTGTGCCTGCCTCCTCCACAGGCCATATTGCATCATGGACAGGTCACACTGTTGAGAGGGCCTGCCAGATCCTGTAAACAAAATGGGGACTGATCCCATTATGCACAGCGAGACTAGGCCCTAGAGGCGATAGTTTTGAGAGGGCCTGCAATTTTTTCCGGCCGCTGATCGACAAATGTACGTCCAAGTTCTTTAAACACTGTGTCCCACCAGGAAATTCGGTCTAAACTTTCTTACAGATCATGACAATGAAGAAACCAATATGTTTTAGAATTACCGACCTTCTGCCAAAAATATTTTTAGCGACAAAAAGGAATTGAAGGGGAAAATATCTGCCGAACAAAAGCAAATTGGACGGTCAGGAAAGTAACAGGTTTTTCGTATTGTTTTTTGGTTTACTTTAGCTATCGAAGACTGTCAACTGACCAAGAGTTAACGAGATTTAATTTTGTTAAATTGTAGGCTATAGTGTAGCGTAATTCAAGTTTCAGTTGTTGTGGAAACCGAAAAAGTATAAACCAAAGAGTCGCTGGGTAGACTAAAGTGTATTTTCGTTGATTATTCCGGCCGAAAGTTGACAAAGTTCAACCGTAATTGCTTTCTTCAATAATTCCTGCATTTTAAAGCTAGGATTCGTATGCCATAAGTCTTCAATGGCCTTCAAAATCTTCGGATATAGCCATGGCTATTAACAATGGTAGTTAATTATGCAAATTTATTCCGTGCCAAGTTTTGCCAAATTTTTTACAGGATCTTGCAGGCCCTAAATTCGGCGTGTGTGACCTGTCCATGATGCAATAGGGCCTGTGGAGGAGGCAGGGGCTGGGCCAAGATGGCGGCCAAGAACAAATGGCCCTGGCACAGGCTGATCTGAGCTATCACCATATCTGATTGGTCGAGATAACATTGAATGTTTTAGGTATTCTGATTGGTGGAAACAAGGCAGGCGGCAGGCTAGCTCGCGGGCATTTGTTTATAGGGCTCAAATTATATTAAATAAGTGATACCAGAGTTGCCGGCTGTTAAAAACAACTTCAAAATGAATGAAAAGCTGGCGAAACACCCGTAAAAACGTCGGAAGAATATGTAATGATGGGTCGTGTCATCTCTGTCCCCTGGCTGCCATACAACGAAGTCCATGGGACGGCAATTTAGAGTGTTTTCTAAATCGGGCGAACAAAAGACTTGGTGAACAAAGTCAAAATGTATTTTTGCTGCGAAAGGAAAGTACACCACAGGGCAGAATTTACGTGTTTGGCCATTGAGAAGCAGGCTTTTTTCAAACAAGAATTCTCGACTAAACGAAGCCTAAATGTTTATCAAAACGCTGAATTGAATCCACCGAAAACTCACGAAAACAAGGCGGCCCGGCCAGACAACGGCAATCCAGTTTCTTGCGAATTTGGTACAACGGTGAAGCAAATGATAAATACTAAGCAATTACAGATATTTATTAATTAAATTTAAAAATTCGACAATGTATTTGGAAATGAATGTTTTGATTGTTTTCAGTTTGGGTCAGTCAAGCTGAACTAAATATTCAGAAAACATTGAGCCTAACCAGGCGCGATAAACTTTGTGAAGACTGGGTCCGAGTCAAAAATGAGTCAAAATATGGCTCATTTTTTTGCAGCCTGTGCCAGGCACTGATCTCAATAAAACTGGGTGGGGCATGATCGAGGCCGGATTTAGCGTGCCAGTTGTATGATGACGTGACCACTACCCAAGATGGCCGCCACTGAAGTTCATAGCTTTCGTAGATTGAAAACAGACAAAAAGAGTTATTTTAAGAAAATTTAAACGAATGTAAGGACACAAGAAGTACTTAATAAGGTTTAAGACGCTAATTTCTTGCATTTGGTTCTGTTATTGAGCTGTAAAACATTTAAATTTCGTTGTTTTTCTTCAGTGCCGACAACGAAGAAACTTCACGATAATATAAACTGAAAAACAGACAAAATCTACGAAGAATTCAATTCCAAGTCTTAAATTCTACCTTTTATAGTAATCTTAATGCCTTAACAATATCTCGTGTTGTGTACTTGCCATCTTTTGACTGTATTTTTTGTTAAACAGTGAAAACTAAACAAACTGGCATCTGTTGTTTGCTTTACGGCTTTTCCGACTCCCCCGGCAAAGAGTACTTAATATTCCTACCCCCGGATAATCTGACCGTGGTGACGTCAAGATTGCTTATGCCAGTCAACTTTGGGATTGGGAACAAGTTCTAAGGCCGCAATGCGTCATATGTTCCACTACGTAAGATGCACTGATAAGATGGCGGCGACTCAACCCATTGAACTCTAAGTAGACTGGAACGATAACTCGCTTGCACGTTTTGAAGCCAAAAATGGCGGACATGGGCGCCGCCATGCACGTCAACCCCAGTCCCTTTTACTGTATAACCGAGAGAAAATGAAGCTGAATTTGGTGAAATGGTTTGCAAAAACAGCTTGAAATCAAAGAAAAACTAAACTTGTTAACCACTTTTAGGCTTTAATCAAATTCCAATATACTGTAGAGTAGGTGAACACTGACATGACGAGTAAAAACAAGGAAAACAGTAAAAATATAAGCTCTCAAATGAAAGTCAACAATATGCAACCAAAATTGCCATGGTTTGGACAAATATAAAGAAAATACATAAGAATCCCAGGTTTAAAATGAACAGTTTGTTTATAAAATCAGTTAGGTTTTAAATTCCTCAATTTTCAGTAGGAAAAAAACAACAAAATGCACTTTACCGGGTGTTTTTACAGCTCTGGAGTTACTCTTCGTCTCGAAAAATGTCAGATTTAGCATTTCCACAACTGAAACTTGAGTTAAAGCAATAATTTAGCATTATCTTATTACTAATTCTTGGCATGACAACCTTCAAACGTTTGAGATAACAAAGAAAAATAAGAAAAACCTGCATTTTCCGTACGAGTTTCGGACTCGAATTTTCCTTTTGTTCGGCAGATATTTCGTCGTTCAATCCATTTTCGTGGGTAGAAATTGTTCAGGTACAAGGCCGATAAGCCCAATACGTACTAGATTCTTCGTTATCATCTATAAGAAACTTTAGGTCTAAAAAATGGTTGTTTTTTGCAGCGAGTTTTCAGTTTTTCATTGTGCCCTTCACACCTTCTGTTGACGTGCAATGGCTACCCTCAGCGGCCGGAAGTTTGACTTCACCAAATCATAGGGGCTGTCTTATGGAGTTAGCGTTCCAGTTTACTTAGAGTTCACTGACTCAACCTCGTCCCCAGAGCCATTTGTGGGGGCTGGGCCAAGATGGCGGCCAAGAACAAATGGCCCTGGCACAGGCTGAGCTATCACCACATCTGATTGGTCGAGATAACATTGGATGTTTTAGGTATTCTGATTGGTGGAAACAAGGCGGGCGGCAGGCTAACTCGCGGGCATTTGTTTATAGGCTAAATTAGTGATACCAGAATTGCCGGCTGTTAAAAACAACTTCAAAATGAATGAAAATGTGAGGAAAGCTGGCGAAACACCCGTAAAAACGTCGGAAGAATATGTAATGATGGGTCGTGTCATCTCTGTGCCCTAGCTGCCATACATCGAAGTCCATGGGACGGCAATTTAGAGTGTTTTCTAAATCGGGTGAACGAAAGACTTGGTGAACAAAGTCAAAAAGTATTTTGGCTGCGAACGGAAACTACACCACCGGGCAGAATTTACGTGTTTGGCCATTGAGAAGCAGGCTTTTTTCAAACAAGAATTCTCGACTAAACGAAGCCTAAATGTTTTTCAAAACGCTGAATTGAATCCACCGAAAACTCACGAAAACAAGGCCAGACAACGGCAATCCAGTTTCTTGCGAATTTGGTACAACGGTGAAGCAAATGATAAATAATAAGCATTTACAGATATTTATTAAAAGTCTATTTATTTTAATAATTCGACAATGTATTTGGAAATGAATGTTTTGATTGTTTTCAGTTCGGGTCAGTCAAGCTGAACTAAATATTCAGAAAAAATACAGCCTGACTAGGCGCGATAAACTTAGTGAAGCCTGGGTCCGAGTAAAAAATGCGTCAAAATATGGCTCATTATTTTGCAGCCTGTGCCAGGGCCATTTGTTCCCATTCTTGTTTTTGGCCGCCATCTTGGCCCAGCCCCTGCCTCCTCGACAGGCCCTCGTTGCATCATGGACAGGTCACACACGCCGAATTTAGGGCTTGCAAGATCCTGTAAAAAATTTGGCAAAACTTGGCACGGAATAAATTTGCATAATTAACTACCATTGTTAATATCCATGGCTATATCCGAAGATTTTGAAGGCCATTGAAGACTTATGACATACGAATCCTAGCTTTTAAATGCAGGAATTGTTGAAAAAAGCAATTACGGTTGAACTTTGTCAACTTTCGGCCGGAATATTCAACGAAAATACACTTTAGTCTACCCAGAGACTCTTTGGTTTATACTTTTTCGGTTTCCACAACAACTGAAACTTGAACTACGCTACACTATAGCCTACAATTTAACAAAATTAAATCTCGTTAACTCTTGGTCAGTTGACAGTCTTCGATAGCTAAATAAACCAAAAAGCAATACGAAAAACCTGTTACTTTCCTGACCGTCGAATTTGCTTTTGTTCGGCAGATATTTTCCCCTTCAATTCCTTTTTGTCGCTAAAAATATTATTGGCAGAAGGTCGGTAATTCTTAAACATATTGGTTTCTTCATTGTCATGATCTGTAAGAAAGTTTAGCCCGAATTTCCTGGTGGGTCACAGTGTTTAAAGAACTTGGACGTACGTTTGTAGAACAGCGGCCGGAAAAAATTTGCAGACCCTCTCAAAACTATCGCCTCTATAGGGCCTAGTCTCGCTGTGCATAATGGGATCGGCCATCATTTTGTTTACAGGATCTGGCAGGCCCTCTCAACAGTGTGACCTGTCCATGATGCAACGAGGGCCTGCGGAGGAGGCAGGCCCAACCCCCACAAATGGCCCTGGGGACGAGGTTGAGCAACTCACTCCTCATGGACAAATATGCGCCTGCTAACTTTCAGTACAGCGGCGAACCTGCACGTCATTCACAACAATAACACTCAAGTCTTGTTCTGATTGAAAGAACGAACATTGAATATGTTAATTTTACAAGTATATATTGGAATTATACTTTTGAAAATTTAGAAATATTATCAATTGAATTTTGGGAGATAAGTGCTTTTGGGAGATAAGTGCTCAGTGATATTTTACAGAGGATTTCACATAACTTTTGCCGAATGTGTTCCGAAGTTCGTTCGTTATTTCCGAAGTTGGCGACGAACTTCGCAAATTCATTACGTGCGAGATTGCGAAGTTCGTTGTTCACGGCATTATTTCAAAGTTCCCTGTTGGACGTATAGAGTACATATTCGAATAACAACGGATCTTAATACTTTCGGTAGACAAAACCTATAGTGCTGGATTCGGCAGATTCAATCTGAAGCGATCATTTCGATATAAAATGTATTTAAATCGGGCAAACAGAAACTATTTAAACATGTTTTGAAACACACGTCACCCAATGTAAGTACGACACACACTGTCATGGTTTACTTTTATATTCATCGAATTCTGCCAGAATATCATCTTTAGAATTACAGAATATTAGCTGGCTCTCCATGAGTCTCCACCAGTACCTTCCAGTGGAAGCAAGACAGCAGCAGTGTTTTGTTTTGACAGCTAGGCTGGCTTTCAATACACATTGCACAGTTCTTGCTTTTTCTTTATGCATAGTATTACGGGCAAAACGCGGAGGTTCCTTCTTCAGCTTCTTTAATCGCTCTTGTCCATGAAAATGGCAAAGACGGTAACGGTAAATTTGAGAAAACACAAACTTTCTAGTCGGAGTCTGGGCGTCTTCTCGGCAATTCCCACGAACTTTCGATTTTCGAATCAGTTAATTACTTAATTTCAGTTGATGTATTTCCGGATTTTGTCTCTCAACCAATCAGGGTTTCGTCCAGATTCTGGACGAAGAACACGGGTCTATGAATAGATTTGTGTCAGGCCCTTCTTTTTCTCTCCGTTCTCCGCCCCAGTCCCCAGAAGAAAAAGAAGGGCCTGATACTCAGGCTACCACTACTGAAACGCCTGCACTGCAGGTTAGGTGGGGCATGTTGCATATTTGGCGTCGTTTACAAATTAGGGCGTAACTTCCGGCTTCAATTTCTGGAGGCGCTCAGATAATAGATGCTCTATCCAGTCTCTTATATAGATCAGTGTTGCCCACCTGTTTAGTTGCATCAAGATCAACTTTGTTTGCATTCCATAATCGTGATTATGCATGTCGTTGGAGAGTTGAGAAATATCTTGGAAGAAATGCAGAATGACCGCTGCAATATAGTTTTTCTGTAAAAGGTCTGTCTTACATACTGTAGTTTACTGTTGTTTACATGTACAACGCGACTCTGGCTTGACAAAGGAACTTGCACATTGTTTCAAAATGTTTCAGGATTCCAAGATTACCTAAGTCTCATTTTAGTCATTCAAATGGGAGTTCGTGGTCTTACTTCCTATGTTAACTCCCTTCCAACGGGAAAAGGAAAAGCTTGGGAGGATTATGAACTTCGAAATACAACATTAATCATTGATGGCAATGGCTTATGCCATTATCTTTATCATACTATAAACCAACTGAATTGTAAATTTGGTGGTCAATACAGTCAACTGGAAGAACAAATAAAAGAGTTTTTTCGCAAGCTAACGTCACATGGTGTGGTCCCTTATGTTGTCTTTGATGGCATAATGCATGGAAGTGATAAGAAATTACGAACTATCACCAAAAGAAAAGCTGAGCTTATTAAACGAGCTCGTGATTTGTGGGAATCATCCAATAGTGAAGGTCATGATAGGGGTGCCTTGGTACTTCCACGGCTGACACAACTAGTATTCCTGAAGATTTTACGAGAAATAAGAGTGAAATATGCTGTTGCAGATTAGTAAGTATATACCATGCATGATTTTAATAGGTCAATTCTAAGGAGCTCAAGTGCTTGAAGAATGAGAATACAATAGAAATACAAAATAATATAGAATTGAATACATAAGAATAATTAATATATAGTATTCCACCCAAAACAATGGCCAACCCTAATTCAAGCATAATGCTAGTTGGGGTTTTACTAGTTTCTCTTTAAACAAATATTCAATGTGTTAATAACAAAAGCATATAAATTATAAAATAGAATTACCCAGCAGGCTTGCAGAGAGAAAACTGGAGGCCTAGGGCAGAATGGTGGGTGGAGACCCCTCACTAGGGGGTCTGGGGCATAATAATGCCATTTAGTATACTAAAGATTTCTTGGGAAATTCTTAAAACAATTTTTGTGCGGCTCCTTGATCTCTGAGGCCCCATAATGTACAGTACAGTGTATGAGGCCTTGGGGTAAATTGCTCCCTCCCTCTGCTCCCCCTCTCTTGGTAGCTTTGTTACTCCACAGTATCATTACCAGGTACTTGGCAACTTAATATTTAGTTTACTCTGTTTAATGCCATGATTTTACTCATCAAGTGTATATATTTGACTCAGTCTAACATCATACTATATTTTACTCATCAAGTGGAGACAGGTAAAGGTTTAATTGTAACTGTGGTACCCTGACTGGAGTTTTAACCATGTACTACAGCAGGCTCTTATAAGCAGCTTTATATACAACATTTTTGATGCTATATTTTTAATATTCAACATTTTTTATGCAAACAGGGCAGTGCCATTTCATTGTTAGTACGGTAGTATTATATAAACCCAAAACACAGAAGATTACCATAGAACTTGTTTCTTTTATTAATCATATGTATACACTTGCGTGCACTATCTCCTACTCTCACAATAACCCACACATGCCATTTCCTATTACTAATCAATTATGCCAATGAGTTGTTTCTTAATACTAGATTACCTACTGTCAGTATTAATTACCAACATACGATTTATATTTACATTATCCCCTCCTCAAAGGTGAATGTCCTCAATCTAATTTGTCTAAATTGTACAATGGGTAGACCATCGCAGTAGGAGGCCCCTCTTTTGGTAACACCTGCATCCTCGTGGGCATCTCTTGATGATGTACTGCTGGTTCATTGGGAAGTGCATTTCCTCTGTGGTTTTGCTCCATTGGATGGTCGATAAGCAGATATTCTTCAACTCTTGGTTTGCCTTTGATCAGCTTGAGCTGACTGTGGTGTGCCACTTTGGTTTTACCTTTCCTGGATTTTGGCTTGATGTGGTAGATTACATTACCAAGTCGACTGAGTTTCACATAGTGCCCTGCCCAGTGCAGATGGAACTTTTGGCTTGATCACTTTGGAATCCCATGGTTATTGAGCCATACGCGATCCCCTTGCTCAAACGTGAAACGAAGTACTTTCATTGGTTAACTTTGTTGCAGTCATCATACCTTCTTCTGCCTCCTTTGTGCCTCATTTATCTTGGTTGTAATGCCGTTATGGATGTCTTTTAAGGTCTTTTCCACCTTGTCCCAATAATTTGAACCTTTTTTTTTTTTGCTTCCAACGGAATGCTGTTCCGGTACGCTAGACTGTGAGGATTCCTTTGAGGGTGCTGTTTGACCTCTCCAGCTGCCCATTGGTTTGAGGATGGTACAGCGAAGTTCTCAGCTTATTTACACAATTACACCCAAAAAATGAAACACTTGTTTCATGAAATCTAGCCTGCGTAGCCGGCGCTGGGTGATCGGGAAAAGGGAGTGCCTGCAGGCGCCTATTGTTATTTTTCGTACCACCCCCTAATTAAAACAGTGTTAGAACTGTTAGAACTGTTTGTAATTTATGTTAGTTGACTGTACGGTGCTTTGTTTATAGCATCGTTACCTGTCTTACTTGTCTAACGTCGACACCGTATAACGTATAAATAATAATAATAATAATAATAATAATAATAATAATAAACTTTATTTAGAGAAGGTTTACATAAACATTTACAAAAATGTACCAGTTTAGCAAAGCTAATCTTACACTGGGCCTTCTATTATAAG
This sequence comes from Paragorgia papillata, assembly GCA_035771165.1. Taxonomy (NCBI): domain Eukaryota; kingdom Metazoa; phylum Cnidaria; class Anthozoa; order Scleralcyonacea; family Coralliidae; genus Paragorgia; species Paragorgia papillata. The sequence goes on from JAWNZC010000229.1 coordinate 1,815,235, forward strand.
TTCTTGAAACATGAAGATATAAAGTACAGGTAGAGCTGCTCCCGATTAATCGATTAATCGATTAATCGATTATTTTTCCACAATCGATTATGCTTAACAGTAATCGGATAATCGGATCATCTATAACACCACACAGTGTGATGCGGGAATGAGTTAATTTCTTTCCGGATTAAAAAATTCACTCGCAGCGTGCAAAGTTTACCGTAGTCTGATCGGGTTTACCAGTGCTGCGAAAATATCTTTAAAGTTTTTTATTAGAAGAATTTATTACCATTTGCGTCCAACATTGCGGCGTGCGGATTTTAAAAACCTTGTTTCACGTTTCAAAACGTTAGTTTCGCCACGCCAAGTGTCATGTTTGAGCGATTAAATTGACACGTTTGGGGGCGTTAAACATTAATAACAAACATGTTTTGCTCATGCACTTGAAAGGTTTCCCGTTTTTCCCCCCGCACGTTTGTAATTGTAAGCAAGGTTATAAGGTTATTAAGTAATAAAGAATAAAGTTATATTTTAATTTGCTGGTGTTACGTTCGGGATTTAGTAAACAACTAAAGTAAACATCCTTAATATCGTCTCTGTCTTTTCATGCATGTCTCTTGTGTGAAGTGTAACTGTAAGAGCGCGAGAAAGTGCGTAATCTATAATTGTGATTAACGTTCATTTTAAACGCAGATTTAAAACGTTTATACTGACTGGTGCAACCCCCAAAAATTTAGTAAAAACTTTAATTTAATTACAAACCACCATGGGCATGTCAATGATGTCATATTTAAATTAATTATCAATACGATTAATCGATATTAATCGATTGTTGACAACGATTAATCGATTACGAAAATTAACCGATGGGAGCAGCTCTAAGTACAGGTAAGTATAAATGTTAAATATTAAAACCTAAAAAATCCTAGTATTATCAATATTATACTAAATTAACATTATGTAACATATCCAATAAATATTTATAAACTTTTTGTTTAAAAAGACCTATTGAATGAACATTTCTTATATCAACAGGTAAACTGTTATATAGAGCAGCTCCACTATATGGGAGGCCTTTCCTGGTTATAGATAATTTATAGTTTGGTACCCATAGATTATGTTTAGTTGTACTTCTAGTGCTTCGTTGAGATACTGATGATAAAGACTTAAACATATATATCACATATGTAATCCGGCACAGGACCATTTATTGCCTTGTAGACCATAATAGCTATCTTGAACTTAACCCTAAGCTCAATTGGAAGAATACTAGATATTTGAAAGAGAGGGCCAGATGATGTATACCTTGACTTATCATATATTAACCGCAAGGAGATATTTTGTAACTTATGGAGTCTAGATATGTGACTGGACTGACCCCAAATTATGTTGCAATAATCTATTTTAGGTTGAAGAAATGTTTTATAATATAATAGTTAACCTAATATTAAGTGGCAAATAGGCTTTTATTTTACGAAGTAAAGCTATAAGTTTACTAAGTGCTGAAGCTGTGTTATCAACATGTATTTTCCATGTTAAGTGTTTGTCAATAGTAACTCCAAGAAGCTTTTCGCTGGCAACGTTCTCAGTAGAGTTCCGTTGTACTGTACTTGAAGGTCAGATTGGCCAATCTTAGCTGCTTTCTGGTAGGTACAAACAACCATGGACTTTGTTTTACTTTCATTCACAACCATACCATTTAAGGAGCACCAACGGCGGTTATCGTAATCGAAGATCGAGTAACAGGATCTGTGGAATGTAGGTTTAGTATAGGTAATAGCATGGTTTCGAGTGCAATTTGGAAAAAAAACATGCACGAGTGAGTTTTTCAAATACTGTCAAAATAGCACGAGTCCGAACGACGAGTGCTATTTGAAGTATTTGAAAAACTCACGAGTGTATGTTTTTCCAAATTGCACGAGAAACCATGCTATTACTTATTAATAATATACATGAAAAAATGTTCAAAACAACTGTACTAACATTTAACGTACGTATTTAGCCGTCCACTCCTCGCCTTTACTACTTGAAAAAGTTTACTCGAGGCATAAAGAAGCTTCTGGTCTTCTTGTAGGAAGCATAACTAGCTTCAAATTTGAACAAATTATCCCCAAAACCGCCGAATCTTGGCCGCCATCTTTGTTTGTTTTGTGTCGGGAAAAATCCACTGTACAATCAATTTGATTGGTTCTTAGTGATAACAGATTTTTGCACTGTGATCATTACAGATTTTTGCACTGTGATTACAGATTTTTGCACTGTGATTACAGATTTTTGCACTGTGATTACAGATATTTGCACTGTGATTACAGATTTTTGCACTGTGATAACACAATTCTGCACTGTTGTTTGGGATTAACTACACTGGAACCAGCCAATCACAGTCGAGATATTTTTTCATGTATATTATTATCATAGTAATAAACATTTAACTACAGTTCTCTGGTGTACATTGATTTATTTGGGATATTTATTTCCCCGTGAGTCAACGGCCTTTCGAGCAATCGTGCATGCATTCACATGATCTATCATTCAAGTGATCTATCACAACGGTCAACGTTTATGAGCAACGAAGGGAAAGACATTGCATTTAAGGTATGGATGAAGAAGGCAGGCGTAATCAGAACCCTGGAAAAGGAACCAACGTTGAAGGAGAAGAAATTGAAAGCCTTCGAAAGTCTGATGAGACTGTGAAAGAAGCCAATGTAGAATATCCGATCGACCAGGAAAGTCAAACCGAGCGTCGAGGATCGAAAGTTGACAGAAGAAGGCCAAGGAGAAAAGTTAGATGGGCTGAAAAGAGAGCGGACAGCAGCCCTTATTGCTGTTACCCGGAAAAGAAATGAAATAACTTCTTTCATGGTGGATACTGATAAACTACATGTAGTGAAAATCAAGGTAGGGTTTATGGAAAACCTTTTTTAACAGTTCAAAGATGCGTGCGAGTCTTAGAGAGTTGGCAGAAGACGGAGACAAGCAGGCAGCGCTTCAATACAACGAAGTTAAACAGATGGACATTGTGATACAGCTTCGCGAAATAGCATCGTGGATATCTCAAGCTGAACACAGTCTATCGGGCCACCTGAAATCACCTAGTTGTAGAAGCTCTAAGGACTCGCGAACGTCGAGGACCAGTACCAGAGCATCGAGGATTTCAGCCAAAGAATTAAGCTGGCTGAACTACAAGCCGAGAGGTCCAGGTTGGAGAAAAGACAAGAGTAGTGTCAAAAGGCCGATTCTGGGACATACCTTAATGGCCGCCAAAATTTTTTTGAGAAGCCCCTCCTGAAATTTTGGTTGACGATTCTGGGACATGTTGCAAAATGGTTGCCAAGTTTTTGGGACTTGGGTTTTGGGGTTTTTGGGATTGGGGATGTTTGGGATTTTTTGGGATTTTTTGATCTCCGATCCTGGGACAATTTCTTAAGTTTTTTTTTGGGTTGGGTTTTGGGGGATTAAATAAAGATGAATAGCAAAAGGAGTAACTTATGTCCAGACAGAGAGAAATGTATGTGGGTGGGTTTTACAACATATCCAGGCAAACCACCAAATATTATATATTTTAACAAAAGTACACATCCAGGAACAGTTTGCAACTACATACATCCAGGCGAAACAAAAACCCAAATGTTGGTTAGAACTGGAGTTTATGACACAGTTTTTTAAATTGAACTATTTTTTTTGGAAAAAATTAAAAGAACAAGAATGAACTCAAATGAAACTATTAATATTTTAAAAGAATCTGTTACCAGCGAAACCGCAAAAAAAATTCTTTTTCCTATATTCGAAATTCTTGAAAAAATAGAAGAAGAAAAGGATGAACTCGAAATAGATAACAAAAAACTTATAGCTCGCAATGGGTATCTCGAAAAAGAAAAAAGAGAACAACAAGCACACATAAAATACCTTGAAGGAGAAATTAAAAAAACATGGACCACAAAATGGAATGGAGGATTCCAAAGAAAACCACTACCAAAAAAAACATTCTTTAACACAACACCATGGAAATACTGAACATCTTTTTCTAAAAAAAATCAAAATCTTTAACAAAAAAATGTTAAAAATTTTGGAAACACATAAATAAAAATGGTTAAAATATCAAAATCAAAATTAATCAATGTTATCCAACACAGTTCCGAAAGCCATCATTATTTGTGTAGGAGTGTTGGGTGTAAGTTTGAAACACACAGCAAAACAGCATTGAGGTTACATTTAAAGTTTTCTCATGAAATAACAAAAAATTTCAATATGCTCAATAGGTGTACAACTTGTCTCAAAACATTTAATACCAAAATAGAAGCACAAGACCATGTCAAAAGCCATGCAAAAAGAGTAAAGACAAACAGATGATAAAACTTTTTAAAATCTTTAACAAAAATGTTAAAAATTTTGGATACAAAACCCTAAATAAATAATGAGTTATTATTATGGTTATGGTAGACAGAGAAGATCATTTGAAGATGGTTCTGACATGGAAAAGAAAATTAAAGAAATTGAAAAAAAATTAAAAAATCTTTCGTTGCATAACGAAAACTACAAAACAGTTTTTGATCTTAACATAACAAAAGCTGTCAAAACATTTGAAACATACAGTGGAGAGAGAAGACTGATACAAGCACGACAAGGAAACTCTGTTTTGTGGCAAGATGACAAAGACCATGCTCCAACATTTGGCTCAGATGCCATTGGTCCAGGCATAGATTACATTGAGAACAAGGGAGACAACTATATGTGTTTCGTTTGTCCAGAAATGGTTTGGGGAGATGTTTCTGTTTTTGTTGTTTGTGCTGTTGTTGACACATCTGTTTCTAGTTATTGTTGTTATCTTATTGGGAATGATAATGGTGGATGGGACAAATGTATTACCTTTAAACCATATTCCTACTCCAAATTAATGATTGGTGGTATTGAATATGGTACCGAGAAAACCATAAATATTACTGGCCCACACAGCATTCTTAGCAAACATATTATTTCCTGTCATTGGCTTGGGACTGGATCCTGTGTGTATTTAAATGGTAAAAGGGAACCAAGATCAGAATTTAAAACGGATTTGAGTTTACAAGGTTGTTCATCTGGGTCTGCATTTTTAAGAAAAATAATGGATGCCACACCTTCAAAACTTTCTGAACTGAAAGGAAAAATTTATGGAATTAAAATTGTTCATGGACCATTATTACCTCCCGAGATTGTTAAAATTAACAAGGATATGATGAAGGAATATGGAAACTTCATTTGAAAAACTTGACAAAAACTTTTAAAATCTTTACCAAGATAAATAATGAGTTATTACTATGGATATGATGACCCAGATTATTCTTATGGAGGTGGTGGTGGTGCTGACGGAGAACAAGGGGACCCAGGACCACAAGGTGACACAGGTGTCAAAGGCGACAAGGGGGACAAAGGTTTGACAGGACCAACAGGATCCACAGGACCAAAAGGATCAAAAGGTGACCAAGGTTTGACAGGTGCAACAGGTCCAACAGGATCCACAGGACCAACAGGACCAAAAGGAGATAGAGGTTTGACAGGAAACAAAGGTGATAGAGGTGATGAAGGTTTGGAAGGACAAAGAGGATTAACAGGTGACAAAGGAAATAGTGGAGACAGAGGTGCAATAGGGCCAACAGGTCCAAAAGGTCCAACAGGAACAGCTGCACAAAAAGGAGATCCAGGACCACAAGGTTCTAAAGGTGACAAGGGTGACAAGGGTGACAGAGGTTTGACAGGTATGGCTGGTACAGATGCTCATAAAGTAGGACCAAAAGGGGACCAAGGTAACACAGGACCCACAGGACCCAAAGGCGACAAAGGTGACAGAGGTTTGCAAGGAACCAAAGGAGACAAAGGGGATACTGGCATTAGAGGACCACAAGGAAACAAAGGCGACAGAGGTACCTTTGGAACGGCAGGTGCAACAGGACCACAAGGTCAAAAAGGAGACAAAGGTGACCATGGAACAACAGGTGCAACGGGATCCAAAGGTGACAAAGGCGACAAGGGAGACAAAGGTATGGCAGGAACAGCTGCACAAAAAGGAGACAAAGGAGATCCTGGTGACGATGGTGCGAAAGGGAACAAGGGCAACACAGGGGCAACAGGACCCCAAGGTCCACAGGGTGCCCAAGGCCCACAAGGAAGCCAAGGATCAACAGGACCCAAAGGAAACACAGGTTCCACAGGATCGCAAGGACCACAAGGACCCCAAGGAACAAAAGGGGACAAGGGAGATCCAGGACCAAAAGGCGACCAAGGAGACCAGGGAGTTCGAGGACTGCCAGGTGGAAAAGGGTCAACTGGGTTGAGAGGTCTCAGAGGTTTGAGAGGAGTTACAGGAATTACAGGACCTGCTGGAACTTTTTCGCAGTTGGTAAAATACAAAAAAGATAGTGGAAAAACAAATCATAAGGGAGGGGCATGGGACAACACAAACAACATTAGCACCCTACTTTCATTTACAGCAACCCATGATACTGGAAAATATTTAGTCTCATATTGGTTTACACTACAACCTGATGGCCTCAAAATTGATCAACAATCTAAGCAAACTGGTTGGTATGCTTCTTCCTATAGATCATATTTCGATCTAAAAACAAACCTTTACCATGGAAGTGTTACAGACAGATCAAACAAACTTTCAGGTTTGGAAACCATAACAATGGGAAAAACATACAATGAAAGGGACCCTCACCATATTTTTTGTCAAGGGATTGCCACTATTAAAAAGGGGACTCAAATGGCTTTGCACTCATATTCTGGTTCTGTTGGTGATGACTATACCTTCCTGTTTTTCAATGTGTGGGATGTTGAAATCAACCTGCTTAGAATTAGTTAAAGAGAATAATAAAAGAATGTTCAAAAACCAAAACACATTATCATCTCTGTTGTATGAAAGTTATAGCAAAGAAAACATTACACATATGGATATTTTCAACAAAAGATCATATTCTGTTAAAGATGAAGAGGATTTCCTAAATAAATATACAAAAGCCTACACATATTTGTCAAGGTCTGGAAATTTCAACAGATACCTTCTAGAAAGAACAACAGAAATTGGGCCTGTCATTGTTGACATTGATCTTAGCAAAAAACTTAAGGAGTCAAAACCATTATATTCTGAAAAGAAAGCCCTGAAATTGGCAAAACTTTTTCAAAAAATATTGAAAGAATTTCTTGTAAACCAAACAAACTTGGACTGTTTTGTATTGGAAAAGCCAGGATATTTTAAAGATGATGGAAAAACTTACAAAAATGGTTTCCACCTTCATTTTCCACATGTTTGGTTAACACAAAGGGAAAGACTTTTCATAAATAAACTTGTACAAGAAAAAACAACAATCCAACTTGACAATGCTGTTATTGCTGGAAACTGGTTTTTGTATGGTTCCAAAAAGAGTCCCGAGTCAGACCCATACCTTTTGAGTTACATTATTGAGGAAAAAAGGGATCATGTGGCGAACCAATATTCTGACCATGAACTAATATTTTTACTATCCGTTAGAAAAAAGGAGTACACACCAGTTAACAAACTATCTTTTTTACCAGAGATTGAACAGAAAGAAAAAAGTGGTATTATTATTAACTTTGATAACCACAAACAAAAAGATGAAAAAGAATTACAAAACTATATTGAACAGATTCCAGATTATGTTTCTGAAGATTACACATCTTGGAGATCGGTTGGGTTTGCTTTGTACAACGAAACCCATGGAGAAGATTATGGCAAGGATCTTTGGCACCTATTCTCCCAAAAATGTCCAGAAAAATATGACGAAAGTGAGTGCAACAAATTTTGGGAAAGCCCTGTTGAGACAACTTTTTCAATAGGGACAATAATTCATTATGCGAGTTTAATTTCCAAAGAAAAAAGGAAAAAGCAAACAGTAACTTTAAAAAAATATTTGAGAGCTGTTTAAACCAACTTAACAACTAGCTTTCAAACAAATTTCAACTATCTTTCAAACAAAATATAACAAGCTTAACAACTAGCTGTTAAACAAAATATAACAAATTAATAAATGGAACCAGAACAAAAACCAGAATTGGAACAAAAACAGGATATTAAACAGGAGCAAACCATTACAAAAACACCTCCTCCTGTCCATGTTAAAAACCCCAAAAGAGTCGCACAAGGTAAAAAACTTGCTGCAATAAGTAAGGAAGCAAAATTAAGGAAAAAAGCCAGAATTGAAAAGGAAAGAGCTGAAGAACCAAAAGAAGAAAATGGTGTAAGTATTTCCACATCTTGTGCAATAATTGGAACAATAGCAGCCCTAGTTACCACTTACATTACTTACTCCAAATGGAAGAAAGAGCCAGAAGAAAGTAAAGACAAACCCCAAAAGTCAAAAACAGTTTTCAAGGATCTTTCGAAATATGATCTTTAAATTTTTAAAATGAAATTCTTTCCACAATTGGAAAGAAATTCAATAAACATGATTGTCAACAGTTATGCAACAGAATGTGTCTTTGGAAGTAAAAACTGGTTTAATATTGGAAAACTAATTTTTTTAATTTCGAAAGGAAGTTATGAAGGTTACAGACTTTGGTTGTTGTATAGCAAATACGATACCAGAAATTATAATGAAAACCATTGTTATCATTTATGGGCAGATTTTGATCTTTTGATGCCAGACGATTTTGAAGAAGAATATGAAGATGAAGATGAATTTTTCAATAATTATTAAATTTTTTCCCTAATATAATAAATGAATACAGAGAGAGAAGTTGAATTAGAACCCGGTTATAACCGGTTACACAGAAGTTCAATAACCGGGGAACGGGCCAGGAATGTAATTACTTTCAACCCCAATTCTGCCAATGAAGGGGAAGTTATTTACATCCACATCCCAAAACTCAAACCCGGAACAACATTAGTCCCTGACAAGATGTTTCTCCTGTTCGACTTTAAGAACAAAAACACAAAGTCGTGGTTTAATAACAACCTTGCAAGACAACTCCAAGAACGTTTGGAAGTTAGATTTGCAGGTGAGAAAGTCTATGATAACACAGGAGAGAGTCTTTTGGGGACTTATAAGGATCTTTGGATGGACAAGCATGAGAGAGCTAACATGATTGAGGATGGCATCGCGACAGAAAATCAGCGAAAACTCATTTCAAAATCCGACGATGCCTCTTCTGACACATATGCGGCTGTGTATGGAACCAAACAGAGGATCAAGTTGGACAAGATTTTAAAGGATCATGGTCTTTATGCACCCCACAGCATGGCGAATGACTTGCAATACATAATTACACTACCAAAAGCTACCGCCATCATGAAGGCACAAAGTAGTCAATCTGTGGCTGGCTATTCTTTGGAAAATATTGAGTTGGAGTATGAAACCATTACCAACTTTTCATTGGTCCAGGAAATCGAATCATCATACCAAATGGGTCGAGCACTTTCTTTTGAACATGTAACTTTAATGAAAACCACACCATGGGCTGCTGCAACAACATTAATTAATGAAACCATTAATCTACCAAGAAAAAGCATGAAGGCGGTTGTAATGTTGTTTACAAAAGCAACAAGAAGTGGATCTGAAGAATTTGTGTATCCCAATATTGAAAGGGTCAAAATTACTATTGAAGGAGTCCCGAACAGTATTTACTCCCAGGGCATCCCAAAACGAAGATTGTTTGAAGAGGCTGAGCGACTTTTCAGACATACCAACTATCCAACAATCCAAGCTGATGAATTCTTTACAGAAAACCAGTTTGCACTTGTTGTGGATCTTCGGTCAATTAATGACAATGCTGTGTATGGCGATGGTACAAAACTTTTGACCACCCAATCTGGGATTATGTTAGAAATTAAGAAAAAGGCGACAGCAACAGATTTGAGATGTCATGTTTTCATTCTTTCAGATGGCTTATTGAAAGTCCAAGGAGGAGCTTTCCAGAGTGTCAACTATTAAAACTTTCCAAAATAAATGGAAAACGAAGACCCAAAACCATTCAATATAATCATTGTTGGAATGACGAGTTGTGGAAAGACTCATTACTTACTGAAAAATTTAGAAGAAAATTACAAAAAAAAATTTGAAAACATAGTTTTAATATGTCCAACTTTTGTATGGAACAAAACATATTTGGAATGGGAACATTTACATGATCCAAGATTTTTTGTCATCCCTTGCGACCAAGATGAGTCTGAAGATTTTCTGAAATATGTTGTTGATTATTGTAAAGGAACCCCAAGTCTAATTATTTTGGATGACTGTGCTTCTGGACAGAGTGTCAAAAACAGAACCAGCGAATTGGTAAAACTTGGTTTTGGTGCAAGGCACATGAATATTAGTACAATAGTTGTTACCCAACAGTTGACAAGCATTGCAAAACCATATCGGGAAAATATTTCAAAACTGGTTACCTTTTACAACCCAAACAGAAAAGACATGCAAGTAATTTTGGATGATTATTTGGATATACCAAAAGAAGAAGAGAAAAAAATTAAAGAAACATTAAAATCAAAAAAATATTCAAAATTAGAGATCAATTTAATCCACCCCTATGACCACAAAATAGTTGAACCATTTGGGGGAAACTTAATAAATTTTTGAAGACCAAGAACAATAAATGAGGAACCTAAGAATTTTGTTGAAAAACGGAGAAACAACAATTAAATTTGAAGATCCTTTGATCATTGAAGACACCAAACTAATGGTTAAGGATGCAACAGTTTTTTGGGATTACAATAATTTAACATCCTCAACCCATGTTTTACATGGAGGAAAGCAAATTAGTTTTTCCAGTGGATATTGGACTGTTGGTATGATTATGAGGGTTTTTAAGGAAAATGGAATAAAGTCAGAATTACTTCCATACAGCTGTAAAATCCAGTTATACCCAACAAAAGACCTTTACCTATATAACACACTTGGTCCATTACTGGGTTATTCAGAGACAACATTAATTAGGGCAGGGGCAAACATGGTCAGCCCAAAAACAGTCAACATAAATCTTGGAATGAAGTTTGTCTGTATATCTTGCGAGATGATTGATGGAACTAGGACATCATTTTCAGGAAAACGGGACAGAACAGCTGCAGTTCTTCCAATTACAACAAGACAATTATTGAAGGGATCAGTGGAAAAATTTGCAAACATCAACTCTGAGGCAATGTTGGACAATGGTGTTTACAACGAACTCAAATTTAAAGTTGACCACAATGTTGGCGATATTCTTCTTGAGATTTTTTTGTGTCCACAGAATTATGAGACTCCATAATAAAAAAGATGATTGACCAAAATTTAGAAACCATTAAAGGAGTGTTAAAAGACATGAAAAATTTGAAAATAACTTTAAAAAAAGAAAATAACCAAAATTTGACAAACTTAAAGGTGGCTGTAAATGATTTGATACCTGCTTTAAAGAATTATATAAAAGTAATTGAAATTTTGAAAATCTTCTAAAACTTTTTTTGAAAACTTATAACAAAATTTTGTTATAATTTTTTTTTAACACCACTATAAATAAAGATGAATAAGAACGAGGTTTTAAATGATTTGTATGAAGCAGCTTTAATAACAGTTGCAGCTGTTGGAGTAAGTATGGTTGTCAAAAAGTTAACAGGACAATCCCTTGCAGCACCGGCAAGTATTAAAGAAACAGCTAAACTTGGGGTTGCAGTTGCTGGTGGATTATTTACTGTAAAGATGGCACAGGACAAGGGATACATTCCAAAAAATGTGGACCCAAAGAAATCATGAAAACTTTTAAAATTGGGGATCCTAACAAAACCCAAAAATACAGAAAAAAACATCCTGTAAGCTCTCAAAAAAAAATTTGAACTGCAAAAAAAAAAGCCAAACTTCTCTTCCCTAAATAAATGGCATCAATGATAGCAGGAGGGTTGTTCAATGCAGTTGCCTTTGCTGGTGCTGGTTATTTGTTTCAATCATTTAACAAACATGGTTATGCTGACGAGGCAAAAAGACATAATTTGGCAACAGAAAAACTTCAAAAAGACAAAGAAAAGTTTTTTGAGAATGAAATTAAAAGAAAGGACAAAGTCAGGGAACTACAAGATGAAATTCGAAATGCAAACTATGACATGGCAGTAACATCAAAAGCATTCCAACAAATCCACGAAATTCAAAAAGAAAAACCAGTTGAACCAAAACTCGAAGATTATTACCAACCAAACGATGAAATGGAAAAATATATGACTATTACTGTAACACTTTTAGGGGCTGGTGCTGGTTGGTTGTTGGCGGTTGTTGTTTGATTTTTAAAATATTGGTAAAAATTTATAACATTTTTTGTTATAAGTTTTCAAAAGTTTTTATGATATTTTTAACATTTCATTTCTCCCCCTCATTAATCTTTTCAAAAGTTTTTGTGGTTCTTGACATTTCCTCATTAATGATTTTTGTGTACTCTTTGCACTTTCTGATACCACTCATCTCCTCTATTTTCAAAACATTTTCAACACTAAGAGCATTCCCAAATGTTTTGAACCCTGTTTGGTATGGTATGTATGCATTGTTTTTTGGAGAATAGTTTAAAATATACCTAATCTCATCAAATGTTCTTAATTCTGCTGCAGTTGGTTTTTTTATTTTTTTTAAAAGATCATCTCTTTGGCAAATTCCAATAATGATGAACATAATGTATTTTATGCCAAAATTTTTATCTGAAATCAAACCTAAACCTTTAAGAAGTTCTTTTGTTTTAAAAAAAAATTTCATAATTTCGTACCCAACAATTTTCTCTTCCTTTGGGAACAGTTTCCAAAACATTTTGGTATAATTTTTAAGGGGAAGTGGTAAGTTTTGTTCTCTGTGGTTAAAACCATGTAACTTTTCCAAAACCAAACCACATTTCCCACAAATTATGAATCCTTCAATTTCATCCCTTTTTGCCTTACAACATCTGGTTTTGTTTTTGTATGTTTCAAGATCTAAAAGGCTTTTGTTGAAATCTTTTTGTTCTTCTTCTTCGGGGGTTTCGATGATTGGAAAGTTTGAAATATTAAATTTTCGAAATGACATTGCTCTCTTTTTATTAAATTAATCTCGCTATTCCTTTAAATACCAAGAAAACCGTTCCGATTGAAGCCCCAAAAACTTCTGGCAATCTAATGTCGCTTTTTTCAGCAATGTCAGGTGTAAATATTCCTGGCTTATATTTGCTCCCACTAGTTTCAATGGGTTTTAAAGTTTCTACAGGTTTTAAAGGTTCTACAATAGGTTTTAAAGGTTTGTCAATATCTTTCCCAATATTAAGATGTCTGTTAAGCCCAAGAGTCATTCTTGTTGTGGCCAGCGTAAGAACATTATTGAAACCACTAATTGGATTAATAAGAATTCTCATGTCAGATGGGATTAAAATTAAACCAGGAGACACAGCAAAATTTAAAACAACATTTGTGGACTTAATGGCCTGCCTCATATTCGAAATGGAAACAGTAATGTCATCCTGGGCTATTGTATCCTCCATTAACTTTTTAAACACTTCTTGTGTTTGTAAACTTTTAGCACCTTCGCCAACAATGACCCATCTTGTTTTTGCTTGTGCTCCCAAAACACAGTAAACAAAAGATTCTAGGGATTGTTGGAATAACTTTTGACCCAATAGTGTTAACCCATTGGAATCTTTAGGTACAAAATGTTTAAAATCATCGGGATGCCTTGAACCAGCAGACACCAGTTCTTCATATGTGTTTACTCTTCCATAACTTTCTTTTGTTAAATTTACATATCTAACTTCGTATCCAAGATCTTTCATGTCTTGTGTAAATTCTTTCGCACTTTGTGTTGAGTTGCTTATTTTCTTCACCCAAACGTCATTAGGATTGTGTTGCAAAATTTTTATGACATCTGCTGTTAAAAACCTTCTGAGTTTGTTTGGATGTTTTAAGAACTTCCTTACCTGGAAAACATAGTGGTAATGGACAATGCTTGTCAAAAAAGAAGACCGAAATCTCTTAAAACCATTCTTAAAATGCTTGTTAGAAATACCGCACAAGTAGCTTGCAACATAACTGGCAGCAATAGCTGTAAAATATGGAATAGTGAGGAAATCATTTATGTTTGGATTCCTTGTTTTCATTGGCTGTTGAAAAGTTAAATCGATGGGGTTCAAATTTACAATGAAGTTTTCTCTTTCGTTTGCAAATATGGTAATTGTGTTTATGTTTACAGAAGCCTTTTTTTGTTTGGAAAATTTTTGGACTGTCCCAAAAACATCCCACTCCTTTGGCCATTCTTTAGATTCTGTCATTGTTTATTTTGGGGACTTTTGGTAAAAAAATATTGGCAAATGTTGGCAAATCTTTTAAAACTTTTGGAAATAAATGGAAGATAAACTTTTACTTATTGATCTTGAGTTACGAGATATTTACTACAATCCTGTAACAGGTTACCAATCTATGGAGAAACTTTACCAAGCTGCTGTAAAAGAAAACCCTTCAATAACCCGAAAACAAGTTAAGGAGTGGTTGCACAGCCAAAAAGTTTTTACATTGCACAAACCCATCAAAAAACCAAAAAAATACCAAAAAACATTCGTTAAAAATCTTGCCGACCAAATGCAAATGGACTTGGTGGATATGGCGAAATTTGGTTCTGAAAATAATGACCAAAAGTGGATATTGACAGGTATTGAAATTTTGTCAAGATTTGGTTTTGCTGTTCCTGTCCACAGAAAAAGTACTGTCGCTATGGTGCCAGGTGTTTCCAAAATGTTGGAAGAATTTAAGAAAAGATTTGGCAAATATCCAGAAACAGTCCAGTTTGACGAGGGAAAGGAGTTTTACAATGTTGGTGTAAAAACTCTTTTGAAATCTTTAAACATAGAATATTTTTCATCCAGATCCCACAGAAAGGCTGCACTTGTGGAAAGATTTAACAGAACTTTGAAAACCAGAATGTGGAAATTTTTTACTTTTAAAGGGAACAAGAAGTGGTTAGATAGTTTGGACAAATTTGTTAATAGTTACAACAACACCATACACAGCACTATTAAAATGAAACCAAAAGATGTCAATAATAGCAACCAATCCAAAGTTTTCTTTGTCCTGTATGGGACCCCGCCTCTTGAATCCCAAGTAAACCCAAAATTTAAAGTTGGGGACCATGTCAGGATCCGAAAATACAGAAAAAACTTTGCAAAGGGTTATGATCCAAATTTTACAGATGAAATTTTTACTGTGTCAGCGGTTTTCAGAGGAGTTCCTGTTATGTATAGAATTCGGGATAAGGAGGAGGACATTATGGGAAAATTTTATGGTGAGGAGTTGGTAAAAGTTGTTGGGGAACAGACATAAATAAATAATGACTGAAACTATGACTAGAGGAAATGAGGGTATGGAAATGGAGAAAATGGGTGATTTACCTGATATTCCAGATGATGGTGGAACTTTTGAATCATCTTTTGGAACTTCATATTTTGAAGAGCTTGACAAAATTTTTGATGAACATCCCGAAGCTTTCATAAAAGATGATGATTTTGGATCTGTTAGCAAAAGGGAAATGTTAGAAATGAGGGAAAGACTCAGTAAAAGACCTGTACAATTTAAAGATGAGTCGGATGAATCATTTTCAAAAAGAACAAAAACCTTTTTGGGAGCTGAGTCCAGAAGACAAAGTTTAGATGCTACAGAGGAGAAGAAAAAAATTTTTAAGGAAGAGTTAAGTCAAACAATAAAAAAAACCTATGGTAAAGCAAGTAAAATATTGTATGAAAAAAGTATATTTACCCGCAATCCAGAAACATTAGAGATTGATGGACTTAAGTTTGAAGGTGTACTAGTTATGGTTAAAGATGTCAATACCGGTGATTTTGACTATTCCAAAGTAAAAGGAAAAAAAGTTGTAGACAAAATTTTAAAATTTAAGAAACTGTTAAAAGAAGCAGGTGTGGAATATGGAAAAACTGGAGTTGGACGAATCGAAAATGAGCTTAACATACCCCCTCAAGCCGCCGAAGCGGTTCAAAGAGAAGTTGCTAGAGATTTGGAGGATGAAATAACAATGTTAAGGGATAACATGGAAACCCTAAATGAAACCCATGTATTAAAAATTAATGAAATGAACAATGAATTAACAAAGCTAAATGAAAAGCTAAAAGAAGAGAACGAAACCCATGTATTAAAAATTAATGAAATGAACAATGAATTAACAAAGCTAAATGAAAAGCTAAATGAAAAGACCGAAACCCATGTATTAATTGTTGATGAATTAAAAACACTAAGAGAAAAAATTAAAGAGCAAAACAGAATTCATGAATTAGAAGCCAACGAATTAAGGGAAAAAATTAAAGAGCAAAACAGAATCCAAGAAGCAGAAGAAAGCAGCAAACATCAAGATGGTGACAAAATTCTTAGAGAGCTTGCCGGAATCCTGGATCCAAAGGGAAAAAACGCAGCAGAGCGACTAGAATCTGTTGAAGTCAACAAACCATATTATGAAGATTTACTCGAAAAAGAAACAGAGCCAAGAATGAAACAACTTATTGACACCACTATAAAAGTTATTACCCTAAAAGCCGATCAAATTAGGTTAGAAGAAAATATTGCTCCGCTGGAAGAAGAAACAAAAGAAAGAATTAAAACCAGTGTTAGAGCCAGATTTGAAAAATTTAAAGAATGGGCAAAAGATAACATGGGAGCATTGGCTGCTATTGGCATTTCCATCGGAGGAATTATAGCAACTGTTGTTTTAGCTGGAAAAGCTGCTGTTGTAACAACTGCAAAGGCAACAGGAGCATTAGGGAAAGCATTGGCAAAACTTGCAAAAGCCGCTTGGCCTGTATTGGCACCAATTTTAAGCATATTGGCAACTGCTTTGTCATGGGGTGCAAAAGGATTAGCATGGTTGGCAAAGAATTTGTGGGTTCTTGCAATAGGTTTAACATATTTTGTTTACACAGAATACAAAAACTATAAGAAAAAATAAACATATAATAAATGAATGCAGAATACGCAACAATGAATGAAGAAAAAAATGAAGAACCGCAAGATTTGACTCTTAGGGAAAACTTAATCCGTCTATCCTTTGCAAAGGAGATCAAATATTCGGAAGCATATCTTAAAAAAGCTTCAATGACACAACTTGAAAAAATTAAACTAAATTATGAGAGAACCCAACTTGACAAAACAACATCCCTGTTAACAGAAACCCTTGTAACCAAATTTTCAGAGTTAATGGAACAGTTGGACTTGGTACAGGATGATGGAAAACTGGATGCGGAATTATCTTCAAATAAACTTTTTTGCGAAGATGTTAGGTCCTTGGTCAGAAAAATTTCGCCCTATATTCCAATGATTGGTTTGCTGACGGGAGGCATCATTATTGCAAAACATGTGTGGGATAGGAAACCTTTAAATAAAAATGTTACAGTACAAAATGATGAAAATATTAATGAAAATGTCAGTGGTGGCAGTTCTGTTGATCCCAGTGACAGTTGAACTAATATTACTTAAATTTTTACTTCTTTCATAATCTTGTTAGGTTATGAAAAAAATTGAATTTAAAAGAATGTTTTTAAAAGTATAATAAATGGAAAGTAAAGATCAGTTAAAAGAATTAAAATTAGAAATAAGACTTATGCAATATGAGTTGTATGAAAAACTAAAGGAACTTCATAATCCAAAATCAGAATCAGACTCATATTTATCAAGAGCAGAGTTGCTATATTTAGGTCATGAAAATGGAATCAAATGTTTGGAACACTTAACGCGAAAAACAATTTCTGAAATGCTTGGAACGGAATTTCAACCACATGAAAACCCAGGTAACCCAGATTACCATGATTTGGGTCCTGTTGAAGTAACCTTTACAGAGGTTGGTGGAGGTGATGAAGTAAAATTTCCAAGTATGTTTGATGCTTCCCTATGCCTTGGTGGAAAACAAAATCATAAAAAAATTGATTACCATATTAAAAATGGGACCACCATCGAGTATAACAAAAAATTTTGGACAGTCAGTCGTTGTTACATACAAAAAACAGAAAATGAAGTTGAGGTTGAGCTTTTACAGGAAGATCTTTATAAAAAAAATTTAGAATATTCAAAAAATGAACATGTTAGTTTAAAACCAATTGCAAGACCAGAGTTGCTTAAAATAGCCATTAAAAACGGAATCATAGCTCCAACCAGCTTTACCAACAAAAACCTATGTTACAAACTTGGGTTACAATATGTTAAACCTAAATTATATGTTAACAAAAAAACAAAACCTGTTAAAGTTTTGTTTACAGCAGTAGTTCCATTCAAAAGTGAGACAATTGAGTTTCCAAGTTTGGTACAGGCTGCTTTGGCAATAGGGTTAAAAACTCATTCCAGTATTAATTATTACATTAAAAACAAAATAATTGTTTGGTACAATGGGAAATATTGGTCTGTAAAACGAAAATAAAAATGGGCAACTCAAAATCAAAACCAAAAGAAAAACTTAACAAAAATCATATTACCAAAAAAGGTTTCCAGTTTGGTATTAGTTTTGGTAGGGAAGATTTGACAATGGAAGGAAATGTGCAAATAGGGTGGACAAACAAAACAGTAAAAAATTATACCATGGTTCCAAGTTGTAAAAAATCAACTTCTACAGAATCTTTAAAACAAAATAAAATAAATGATGATATTGACAAGAATTCAAAACTGGTACCAACAAATCCGACGACAAAGGAAGGACAGAAGGAAACTAATTCTTAGGAAAAAATGGGTTCAAAAAGAAAAAGATCGTTGGGTGCACAATGATGTTAGAAATGAACATTATTATTAAACAAACACAAAACCAGAATTTCTTATTTTAAAAATAAGATATTCTAAAAGAACCACTATAATAAACAATGACATATACAAAAAACCCTGAAGAACTCAAAAAACTTTTCCAAATTCGAATGCAACTTAGAGAAAGTGCAGTCAAAAGACTCCAAACAATACAAGAAGAAAAATTTCCACCAACATCCCTCAAAGAACTAAGACAAATAGGGGGTAAAATTGGTGTCAAAGGTTCCCATAAACTTAACTTAAAAACACTGTGCGAAAAAATGAACATCTCCCTAGTTAAAAATGAAGTTTACGATAAGTACCACAGAAATGTAATAAGAACACCAGTCAAAATAACATTTACTTCTGCTGCTGGCGAAACAATAGAGTTCCCAAGTATTTACAGAGCTGGACTATGTTTAAACAAAAACCCAAGTTTCATTCCTTATTACATTAAAAAAAACAAGGAAGTTTCGTACAATGGAAAACTATGGTCAATTAGTCGTTAAAAATTTTTAAAACCACATACATAAACAGGACTCTATACTGTTTTCTTGTCATTCCTTTTTAAAATTTCTATCCAAAGTTGGATAGAATTTTTTTCATGAAGTTTTCAGAAAAAGAAGTTTTTGGTTTAAAGAAATAATTTAAAATTTTTTTCATACACTAACTAATAAAGGAATGACGAAACAAACTAATGACCCTAAACTATTAAAGATTCGAGAAAATGCACGTCTCAGAAAACAGAGGCAGCTGCAAAGAGATAAGGAAATGAAACCATTTAAACCTGAAAGACTTGCCATGCTACAGGAAAAGGAAAAGGCAAAGGAGTTAAAGAAGGAGGAAAAACTTATTAACCAACAAGATAGGTTGAAAGATGATTTAACTAAGTTCCAACAAAAGACTTACAAAAAATTAGAGAAGAAGGAACAAGCAAAATGGTCCCGAGAGATCAAACAAGAAGAGGCAAGACAAGACAAAATTAAGTGGGATAAGAGATGGTTGGGTACTGGCAAAAAACTTAAGAAAACCCGTCAAGTTTTAGGGAACAAACTATCAAAAATTTTTAGAAAGAGGACCAAAGCTATCAAAAAACTTCGTCAAACGGAGCCAATTATGATCAAAGATTTTGCAAATGGGAAGGCGGCTTTGTATGAAATCTCGGGTCAAAACTACAAAGATCCAATAGTCTTTCTGGAACAAACAACAGCTGGGGTTGAAAAACTTGTTAATGGGATTGAAAATTCCAAAAAAGTAAAGACAACCCTCATTTGTAAACTTGTTCATTACGACTATGTGGAAGGACTTGAAGAAGTGGATCTTTTTTACTTTGGATCCAATATGAAAGCCATGACGACTGAGGAAGACGTCACGGAGCTGTACAAGGAGGCAAAAAGAGAGATGTTGGAAAATTTGTCAGCTCATCAGAAAAAAGGATCTGGTTGGTCAATAAGGTCAGTTGAGTCGTTACATATCTCAATAACCAAATACAAACCTTTAAATGGTAAAGGTTTCAAAGAATTACCAAAATTTGTTAAAGACAAAAAAGCCATCATTAACCCACAAAACACCAAAGATGACTATTGTTTACTGTATGCTGTTGCCATTGCAGAAACTTTGGAAAAAGAACCAAATGCTCAAAAACTTGAAAGAATTCCAGTATCAATCCAGTTAATGGTTGAAGACTATGACGTCACAGGCCTAACATTTCCTGTCAAAATTAAAGAAATTTCCAAGTTTGAACAGAACAACAAAATAGGTGTAAATGTTTTGTCCTATGATGATGAGATCAAAAAGGTTTTCCAAATGCAAATATCAAGGTCTGACCATGAAAAAAGGGTTAACTTATTTTGGTGGAATGACCACTATAGTTGCATTAAAGATAAGGGTAGGTTATTAACAGACCAAAATGACAAACACCAACACAAAAAGTTCTTTTGCGACTTTTGTTTAAATTCTTTTGAGACAGAAGAAATATTAAATAAGCATGAAGAAATTTGTAGAACCCATGACGCCCAAATCCAGGAATACCCAAAAGAAGGTGTCGACAATATCATGGGATGGGGTGGTAAAGATTTCAAAAAGACTCAAGATGTTCCATTCATCATAGTGGCAGATTCTGAGTGTATGCTTAAAACTTTAAAAACAGGGGTTAATGACGAAGAAAAAAGTTATACCCAAAAGTATCAAGAACACATTCCGATCAGCTATGGTTTCAATATCATATGCTCCGACCCAACTGTGTTTCCTGGTAAGTATGTTAGCCACACAAAACAGTATGAGTTTGAAGATATTGGTAAGATGTTTGTAGAGAGTCTGGAAAGAGAAGCAAAAAAGATTTGGAACACATATCTTAAAGATCCAAAGAAAATTATTATGTCAGCAGAGAATGAGAAAAACTTCCAAAATGCAACTACTTGTTATGTTTGTGGTGGTCAATTTGCTAACAAAAAACTTAAAGAACTGGACCCGAAAAGTATTTGGAAAGCTAACAAGAACACTGCAAAATCCAAAGTTAGAGATCATGACCATTTAAATGGTAAGTACAGAGGAGCAGCTCATAACGACTGTAATTTTGCAATGGGATCAGCAAAACATATACCAGTTTTGTTTCATAATTTTAGTGGTTATGATAGCCATTTGATAGCAAAATATTTAGGTATCTCAAATGGGAAACTTGGTTGTATTGCAAAAACTGAGGAAGAATACATAAGTGTTAACAAAACATTCTGGATGGATGGTGGTTGGAAAGAAAATGACAAAGGGGTAACAGTTAAAAAATGGGTTCCTTTGGAGTTACGATTTTTGGATTCGTTAAAGTTCATGTCTAGTTCTTTAGCAACACTAATGACCAACTTACCAAATGATGAGTTCCATTACACTGAAAATGGTTTTAAAGATCATCCAAAAGAAAATGTGGACCTGTTGAAACAAAAGGGTGTGTTCCCGTATGAGTTTTTGGATAGTTCAAAAAAGTTGGACTATCCACAACTTCCACCACATGAAAAATTCCATTCCAAATTAACAGGCAAAAATGTAAGCATTGAAGATTACAAACATGGTCAGAATGTTTGGCAAAAGTTTGGATGCAAAACTTTAAAGGATTACATGGAACTGTACCAAAAAACTGATGTTTTGGGACTCTCTGACGTCATCCAAAGTTTTAGAAAAATGTGCAAAAAAACTTATGGTTTGGATCCTATGTGGCACTACACAACCCCTGGATTGGCTTGGGATGCCTTGTTGAAAATGACGGGTCAAAAGTTGGAGCTCCTAACAGACCCAGATATGTATTTAATGATTGAAAAAGGCATTCGTGGTGGAATCTCTACAATTACCCACCGATATTCAGAAGCTAACAACAAGTACATGGAAGAGTATGATCCAGAAAAAGAAAGTGTTTTCATTCCATATTTGGACAAGAACAACTTATATGGTCATTCAATGATCCAACCATTGCCAGTTGGTGGTTTTAAATGGGTTCCCAAAGAGGAGTTGGAAGGATGGCAAAAATATTTAAAAATGGATGGTAAGGGGTGCTTTTTAGAAGTCAATTTAGAATATCCAGAAGAGTTGCATGACCCCCACAATGACATGCCATTTGCTGCCGAGAGATTAATGATTGACAAGGTTGAAAAGTTGGTACCAAATTTGAATAACAAAGAAAAATTTGTGGTACATTACGAAGCCTTGGAACAAATGTTGAAGCATGGTTTAATCCTAACAAAAATTCATCGTGCGGTTTCATTTACAGAAAAAGCTTGGATGGAACCATACATCATGTTAAACACAAAGTTAAGAACAGCAGCCAAGAATGACTTCGAAAAGGACTTTTTTAAACTCATGAATAACGCTCCTTTTGGAAAGACCATGGAAAATGTTAGGAACAGGGTTGACATCAGACTGGTTTCATTTGATGATCAGGTTGAAAAATTAGCAAAAAAAACAAACTACAAAGGCATCAGTATATTTGATGATTGTTTGGCTGCTGTACATATGCGGAAAAGTAGAGTTAAATTAAACAAACCCATATATTGTGGAGCTGCCATCCTTGACAAAAGTAAGATAACCATGTATGAGTTTCATTACAAATATATTAAACCAAAATATGGAGACAAGGCAAAACTGTTATTTACAGACACGGATTCCTTGTGCTACGAAATTAAAACTAACGATATTTTTGTAGATATTTCGCCAGATGTCAAAACCATGTTTGACACTTCTAACTTCCCTAAAACCCACCCAAGTGGAATAGAGTGTGGTGTTGGTAAGAAAGTCCTTGGTAGAATGAAATTTGAAACAGGTGCTGACCAAATATCAAAATTTGTGGGTTTAAGATCAAAATCATATGCCATCAAAATGGCCAGAAAAAGAAATCCTATAACTGGGTTATGGGAAGAAAGGGAGGACAAAAAGTGCAAAGGGATCGCAAAGGCTGTCATTAACAACGACATCAAATTTAATGATTATGTGGAAAACTTGTCAACTGGGGAAAACTTCCTAGTAGGGATGAACACTTTTAGAAGTACAGAACATACCATCCACACCATTCATGTTAACAAGATAGCACTAAATTCTGAGGACGACAAAAGGGTTATTATGGATGACAAAATAAGTACTTTGGCAATTGGTCATTACAAAACTAGGTAAGTTAAGTTCAAAATTTGTATTCAAATAGGAATACAGATTTTAAAAAGGTTCAAACTTTGTTTCCCTTAACTCTTATGTGATGAGATTCAATATGGTGGTTTGATTCCTCCTCTGTTGCAAAAGTTTTTAAACATTTTGAGCAATTCCATGTTACCCTTATCTTTTTTTGTGGACAACCTTTGTATGCAATCTAGCTGCTGTTATTGTCTTAGCTTTAAATGTACACAGCTTACAATCATAGTAAGAATTTTTTTGCGTGGGTTGAAATATGACAGAATGATATTTAGGCATTTTTATTTGTTTTAATTTTGGAGTTAAAAAACAACAATTTAAAAAAAAAACCCAAACCCCAAAACCCCAAGTCCCAAAAATTTTGGCGGCCATCTTGGAAAAAATTTTGGCAACCATCTTAAAAAAAACTTGGCAACCCCAATCCCAAAAAATCCCAGAACCCTTTGCGAACCCCAAGTCCCAAAAACTTGGCAACCATTTTGCAACATGTCCCAGAATCGTCAAACAAAATTTCAGGAGGGGCTTCTCAAAAAAATTTTGGCGGCCATTAAGGTATGTCCCAGAATCGGCCTTTTGACACTACTGACAAGCTCTTCGGGATGCGGAAGAAGATTTAAATTTAGAGATAGAGAGAGCTAAGGCAGAAAGAAGAAAATCATTAGCAGAAATAGACGAAGGCGAACTGGATTGTCATGAGTCAAAAGTTTCTGAATCGTTTTCTACTCTGGCATCTTTTCACCAACTCCCATCTGCGACATTGTCAGCTTCTGGTCCTTATCCAGCAGTGAACAAAACGATACAACCAAATTTGACATCGCATAAAGCCGTAACTGAGACAGTAGATACACGGAACCCGAACCCAAAAGAGAAACCATCTCAACTAAATGGTCTCGCCCCCGAGTTCAATCCCCGAACATTCATGAAACCCGCTTCAACACCGCATGACAACAGGAGGGTAAAGGTTAAAGACGAAGTATCCCGTCAAGAACAGAACAACACTACTCAGTTGATAGAGCGCACTCTTCAAAGTATGATTGCACTACAGCAGATGCAAACCGAAACCGTGATCATGCGTGCAATACGCACCAACAGTTAACTGCTGCTATGACACTACCTCAACCGTCCATACCTAAATTCAAGGGAGATCGTTGCCAATAGTGCCGACCAACTGTACTATTTGAACCAACATGTAGAAGGCGAGCCAAAATATCTCATTGGAGGATGTCTTCATATGTTCTCAGATGAGGGTTACGATGATGCAAGAAGATTGCTTAACGAGGAATATGGAGACCCGTATAAAATGTCAATGGCATATATAAAGATACTCAACTGGGCACCTATCAAGTCGGACGATGCCAGAGCTTTGAAATCTTTTTCTATGTTTTTAACAAAATGCAAGGTGGTTATGATAGGTATTTCCAACATGACGGTACTCAACCATGTACCAAACTTGCAAGCAGTGGTTTCCAAGTTACCCTTCCATCTACAAGTAAAATGGAGTGATCAAGCATCAAAGACCAGGGTATGGTAAAATTTGAGAATCTTGCTGACTTCATCAAGTCAGCTGCTAATTCTGCAAATGATCCAGTGTTTGGAAAAGAAGCCTTAATCAAAAGCAAAGGGAACTTTAAAAGGTCAGAAAGGAAGGACGGTTATCAGCCCAAACATAAGGATAACTGACAGTTTTGCAATAAATATCACGTCTGGCAAGGCCGGGTTTTCACACGGCCCGAGGCCGGGTCCACAAGCACCATTCACCTTTGCCAACTATGTAAGTTTTCCCATGATTTGGATGACTGCGAGCTATTTTATAAGAAAACAATTGAGCAAAGAAAGGAATTTCTGAAAGAGAGCAAAATGTGCTTCGATTGTAATGGGAAAAAAAACATATTTCAAAAGGATGTTTAGGAAAGAAAAGATGCAAGAAATGTGGTAAACCTCATCCATCTGCCTTCCACATTGAGGACTTTAAGATGAAAAAGTCAGACGACAACGAAACGCCAGAAGAAAGCAGTTGTTGTATTAATCTTCCAGCAAATTCTGGCAGCGCAGCTACCCCTGACGAGGCAGTTATTTTACACACCATTATACCAGTGAAGGTAAAGAAGAAGGGCAGCGTAGAATCCGTTATCACTTATGCGTTTTATGACAACGGCAATGGAGGTTGTTTCATGACAGAGGGCCTGAAAGAGCAAATTGGCATACAAGGTAAAAAGACAAAACTGCAACTCGGTACCATGCACGGTCGAAGCTTAGAAGATAGTATCATCGTGGAAGATCTAGTGGTAACTGACATGACAGATTCTAATCCAGTCGAAATACCTCGATTGTATACTGGAAGTGAGATATCAGTGACGGAGCAGCAGATCCCCACGCGTGAAATCGTTAATTGGTAGCAACTGTCCAGCAGCCCTCGAGCCTCTACAAGTCGTGCCTAGTGAAGGTTTATAAAGGTAAAGGTAAAGGTCTTTAATTAAAATACATCAAACGTGTATCTTTACGATCAAATTACTCCTAAGGATTTTTCAATGTGGCCGTGTCGAGGCATATCAAAGGCGCTTTAAGCAGCCGCCATACGACACAGTTCAGACCACGGATCCCAGATAAGCCCTAAAGGTCGTTTTGCAATGCGGCTGCGTCACGGGTGGACTCTCAACGGTCCTTTATGCATCAAAATGCGTCATTGGCAGATATTACCAGCCACCGAATTACAGTTCGGGAAGTCGAAGAGTATGTTTGAGATGGATTTTAATGATTACATAGTCAGTCCCGACGAACGTTGCCCTTCCCAGGAGGACAGAACATTTTTGAGCCAAGTGGAGAAAGGTATTCGTCTGATCAATGGTCATTATGAAATACCATTACCGTTCAGAAACTCTAATATGTCAATGCCGAATAACCGTGATCAAGCACTGAAACGAGCCTTGTGACAAAAGAAGAAAATGAAGCGTGACACCAAGTACCACCATGATTACTCCAACTTCATGAATGAAGTCATCCGTAAAGGTTATGCTCGAAAGATATCCAGAAAGTCGTCTGCTGCGAAACCTGGCAAGGTATGGTACATCCCGCCCCACGGCATATACCTGTGTCTTTGTTGGGAGCGTGCTCTGTGTCCATCCGAAAAAGCCTGGAAAAATACGTGTGGTTTTCGACTGCAGTGCCAAACATCGTGGAATATCACTGAATGAACAGTTGCTGCAAGGAGCAGACCTTGCAAATTCATTGGTTGGCGTAATTACTCGGTTCCGGCAAGAACCCGTATATAGCCTTTATGGCGGACATTGAGGCTATGTTCTATCAAGTGCAGGTTCCCGACGAGCACCTTAGATTTCTCTTGTGGCCAGACGGAGACTTAGATGTAGAAGTACAGGAGTATCAGATGACTGTCCATCTTTTCGGAGCAGTCTCCTCGCCAAGTTGTTGTAATTACGCGTTGAGGAAGACGGCTATTGACAACGAGTCTAACAATCCGATCGTTGCCGAAGTGGTTCGTCGGAATTTCTACGTAGACGATTGCCTACGATCAGATAAAACTGAAGAAACCACCATAAACGTTATACAAGATCTCAGAACCGTATGTGCGAAAGGAGGGTTTCGATTGACCAAGTTCGTCTGTAACAGCCATGCAGTCCTTAACTCAATTCCGATTGAGGAACGTTCTAAAGAAACCAGAACTCTTGATTTGGATCGAGATTTATTGCCTGTTGAACGTGCCCTGGGTATTCAGTAGTGTGTGGAATCAGATGTCTTCAAATTCCGTATCATTGTCAGTGACAAGCCATCAACGATACGAGGAATATTATCGACTGTTTCTTCAATCTACGACCCACTGGGCTTCGCAGCTCCCTTTACACTTCCTACTAAGAAGATATTGCTGAAGAATGCAAGATTTAATGGAAAAGATGGCTAACCCAGCTCCTTTTACTTGAGCAACGATGAACATGCAACGATGTGTCAAACCCCCCAAATTTGGATCAGTGGTTTCTCAGCAAATTCACATTTTCGTAGATGCGAGCTCTACCGGTTACGGAGCCGTTGTGTATCTTCGCTCACGAGATGAGAACGATTGTGTACATTGTTCCTTCTTAATGGGCAAAGCCCGTCTTGCTCCTGTTAAAGCGATCACAATACCACGCCTGGAGCTTACTGCTGCCACAGTCTCAGTTCGTATTGGTCAGCTGTTAAAGAAGGAACTGGATAACCAACCCGACTTTATGTACTATACCGATTCAACGACGGTCCTTCGTTACGTCATCAACGAACAAAAAATATTCCATGTATTTGTGGCAAATCGCGTGCAGTTAATTTGTGACTACTCGAACCCAGATCAGTGGAGATACGTCGAGACCGAAGAAATCCTGCAGATGATGCCTCGAGAGGGCTAGATGGTGCTACGTTTCTTACCCATCGACGGTGGTTAGAAGGCCCAGACTTTCTTTGGCAACCCGAGCACGAATGGCCCCAGCAACCAATCGACATGGGTCAAATTGCTGATGATGATCCAGAAGTTAAGACCATCGCAAGTAATGCGACGGAAATTGGCGAGTTGAGTAATCCTACCTGCATGCCACTTGATTAATTCTATTTCTGATTGGCGCCCGTTGAAAAAGGCAATGGTTGTGGTTCTCCGCACGAAGAAGGCATTACAGGCCAGAAGGCGAGCTCGCCTAGAACTAAATAGTGAGACTGTTAGCATAGAAGTGGAAACCAATGGAAACTCAACGCCTACCGTCTCAAAGATGACTTCGTCTAAAGATTCAAGCAGCTTTTGCTCTCCCCTCTCTGTTCAAGATCTAGAAGCTGAAGCTGCCATTCTGAAGTTTGTTCAGACCCTTGAGTTTGGTAAAGAGATAATCGCTCTCAACGCAATCAAACTCGAAAGCCATGTAGACCAACGAAAGCTATTAATATTTGGTAAATTTGTTATGGACCAGATGGAGGAAGGAATATCTGTTGACACTGCAAGAGCGTAGTAAATGGCAGCAACCGAAACGCAACCTGGTGTTGGTAGATATCGTGATTTTAAAGGATGAGAATACTCCGCGTAATGTACGTGGCCTTTGGGTTTGGTTGTGCAAGTGGAGGCGGATGCTCAAGGATTTGTCCGCAATAGTGAAGACACAGGAAAGCGAATTTAAGAGACCAACGTAATTATTCTAATTTATGTATATTTAAGTTTATGGTAATAAAACTAGGAGCGGTCTTTGAATAAACAAGTTTAAAAAGTCATTATCGTTGACTTTCAAGGAGAACACATCTAGGAGCTTATAGAACCTATACGGATATCGGATAACGAGAGGACACAGATGTAAGTTTATTCTCTTTATTTTACTATCATGATATCAGTGCTGGTCACAAGTTAATCGTTTAATTAATAGTTAGAACTGTTTGTAATTTATGTTAGTTGACTGTATCGTGCTTTGTTTATAGCACTTCGTTACCTGTCTTACTTGTCTAACGTCGACACCGTATAACGTATAAACGGCGGTTATCGTAATCGAAGATCGAGTAACAGGATCTGTGGAATGTAGGTTTAACATACAAATTAATTATCATTAATTTTACGTTCTGAATTCGTGTTCTGAGTGCCAGGCGTCATGTGACGTCATCACAATGGAATGTTTATTAAGCGCGAATATCATATTTCGACTTTTAAATGTCATAAAACATTATTATAATAACTAAACGTGAAAACTGGAACACAAAATATAAATATTAATATTGGCGGGCATCACCGTCCATAATTAACAAGTGGATAACCCATTACTGCCTGGGTCGGCCAAAAATGGCTCATTTATTGTTTTACTCTGTCTAATTAATGCATGCATCTGAGGATTTTACTCGTCAAAGCGAGAACCCCCTCAGACATTGTAGGCACCTCGAAATTAATGCCGGTCACCGGTCATAATTGACCGGTAAAATTATCCAGTTTGTCCGGTAAATATCGTTGCTTAATTTTCACATGCCTCGGTTTCCTTTGTTGTTTTCCGGGAATATATTCAATAGCCCCTGGCAAAACAATAGATTAATATTCCCCTCTAATATTCCCCTCTATATTTCTATTTCTTTATTTCTATATTGTGACTCCTGTCAACCTCGTCATGTGAAAGTTAAGCACGTTATTTTGAGGCCCCTCGGGGATATGTGTTTATTCACCTTGGGCTTCGCCCTCGGTGAATAAATCGCATATCCCCTCGTGGCCTAAAAATAACCTATACTTCATGCATGACCGGTAAAGTTTTGAGTGAAATCGATTTTTTTTTGTTTCGGGAAATATTGCTTTTATATATAATCGTTGCAGACGTTCAGTTTTATGTGCGGGTGTCTCGCACTACACCTTGAAACTGCACTAGCGGATGTCAAACCCCGAAAGCACTACGCATATTCATTCAAATATATGACCTGCATTTCAGACGATACTTCATCGCACATAGCAGCAGCTGTTCGACTCCGAAACAACTGGCGCAATAAAACGAGAAAATATCTGCCTTTTATTGTATCCCAGATTCCTGGGACAGAATCGGAACTTTTAATGAATGTCTTACTATTATGCAAAAGATACATTTACTTCTTATTACTCGGGCTACCGCAGGTAGACGAGTCTAGGTTTTGGCTCTGTTATTTTTTTATTTTTTTGTGTCGCCAAACGGCACTTCTGACGTCACAGCTCAAATGCTGATGGCGAGTTTTTTCTTCTCCTGACGCCTTTGGTTGTGTTGTTCGAGTTGAATTTGTGTTTTAATGATAAACACGCTCGCAATGCTTTTATACTATAGTAGACCTAGGTTGGTCCGCGATTTCGATAACCGTACGCTGAAAATGTGTAGTACTCGATCAAACTTTTGCGAAAATTCTCAATGTTTCGGCACACAAGTATGGCTGCCAAATCAATGTTTTGGTACACCAGTATGGCCACCATCTCATTGTTTTGGTAGACCAGTATGGCCACCACCTCATTGTTTTGGTATACCAGTATGGCCACCATCTCATTGTTTTGGTACACCAGTATGGCCACCATCTCATTGTTTTGGTAGACCAGTATGGCCACCATCTCAATGTTTTGCTACACTAGTATGGCCTGCACCATTTCATTGTTTGGGTACACCAGTATGGCCACCATTTCATTGTTTTGGTACACCAGTATGGCCACCATTTCAATGTTTTGGTGCACCAGTATGGCCACCATTTCAATGTTTTGGTGCACCAGTATGGCCACCATTTCAATGTTTTGGTACACCAGTATGGCCACCATTTCAATGTTTTGGTACACCAGTATTTGAGGCACCACTTCACTCACGATAATAACCTCTACTTTATTATATACTGACAATCACCTAATACAGTTACCAAATGATTGTCACAGATATCCAAGATGTTAAAGTTGCTACACAATCTTTATATGCCAGTTTGTGCCTTCGACACACTGTCACAAACATTTGTTCTTGTTTATAGACATAGTTCTATATCATTAACTCGGGCTACCTATGGTAAAGCCGAGTCTAGGGTTCGCCTCGGTTTGAATTCTGTGTTTTTATTGTTCATAGTTCGTATTAATCTTCTTTGTTATGTTGTATATATTTTTATATATTGACAATATATTTTTGTAACTTGAGTAATGCTGTCCATTGCATGTCTATTGTGAGCTAGAGTTAAACAGCCTATAAGTAGCCCGACTTTACGTCTAGCGGGCGTATTGTCTATTATATAATGTTATGACAGTTTCGATTGTGACACGCAGTTAATATTTTGTTCATTGTATCTGATAAATAAAATGTGTTTGGTTCTTGTTCTTTGATCGTCTTTTTCTTGCCAAAGAAATAACATAATTTTTTGAGAATTGTCCATGTTGTTCAATAAGTAAACTAACTTATACCAGCTACACAAGTGCACGTTGCACTTAAAGTCTTAAACGTTAATAGACAAATAAGTGAAAAAACCAATATGACCGGTAACAAATCCTCCGTGACAGGCAGATTTCATTTCTTACCGGTCACAATGACCGGCAGATTTCCAAGATTTATTTCGAGGCTTTGCCGCCCCGGCCCCGGCGCCAGCAATGGGTTAAAATGAACTTTATCTCTGTTACTTGTACAGTGTACAGTAAATAAATATATTCATGTAAATTTATAATTCGTATTTTTGCGTTTATTTATAGTGAAGCAGACAGTGATATTGCATCATTAGCCAATGCACTCAAAGGTCCAGTGATGGGGTTCGACAGTGATTATTTTATTT
This sequence comes from Paragorgia papillata, assembly GCA_035771165.1. Lineage (NCBI taxonomy): Eukaryota > Metazoa > Cnidaria > Anthozoa > Scleralcyonacea > Coralliidae > Paragorgia > Paragorgia papillata. The sequence continues at coordinate 1,846,838 of JAWNZC010000229.1, forward strand.
TTGATATCACTCAAGGCTACATCCCATTTCATTTTTATGATTTCTCTGGCTCCAATATGAAAGTAAAGAGGTTTCATAGTGCTGCACTGGCAAAACATCTTAATATCAGCCAAGAAATGTTGCCACTGCTTGCTTCACTTGTAGGAAATGATTATGTGTCCAATGAAATGCTTTTTTCATTCACTCGAAAGCTGATCAACCAATCATCTGGTGGTAAAATACCATCAATAGCTGCGTATCTATCACGCTACGATTCATTTGATGAAGCCATGGCTGATGCAACACAGCACTCACAAGAAATCAAGAAAGCCTTGTGGTTATCAGTTGAAGAATACCAACCTAAACCCACTAACTTACTGGGTTACTTGGAAAAAGGGGACTGCAGTAGTAACTTGGTGACATACAAGGGGCATGGAGTACCCTCGTGGATAATCACATTGTACAGAGAAGGTTCATTTTCTAAAGATTGCATGGGCTATATATGCCAAAGGAAAGTATTCCTTAAACCACAGGTTGAAGATATGAGCAAGCCATCTGCACATCAATGTACAACAGAGATAAGAAAGTATCTTTATAAGTTGCTCATGGAGTATGATCAGGAACAGGAAGGAGTCGACTTGGATGTTGAAGAAATGGCCTGTACAGAGTATGATAGACAAGGGTTATCGTTGGTGCAGTATAAAACTGTTCCAGAATTTAGCGCTTCTAAAACCAAAGTCAACATTTCCAAGATCCCAACCATGAGTAAAGATACTAAAATGGCTTATATTCTGAATGTGCTGTCATGCGACTCCACATTAGTCCAGCACCTCGCAGTCCAACATCAACTTGTGGTAGCTGCTTTAAGGTATTGGCTCATCAATACCATACCACCAGGCACGCAAGATCACCTTGCTGCCTTGCTGGTACATTATGTGGGTGAGAAGAACGACCGTACCAGCCAACAGAAGTACAATCTTGACGTGACTGGTCTTCACGGATTCTCTCAATGGCAAAACATAGTGTATTGGGCCAACAACCTCAATTCATTATTTTCTGATGTATTTCCTTCACTCCATATGGCCAGGTTGTATGATGGTGTTCATGTCTGCAAGCTTTATCACAAACTGAAGTCTTCGGGTTAGTATGGTTTAATATACTGGTATACAGTAAACCTTACTTCCAACTTACTGGTGGTAGTAACTATGACCATACTGTAGTATGGTGGTACGGCTTAGAGTGGTAGTTTGCTAGAAGAAATTATAGATTCATGCAAACAGGATATTAACCCATTCTTATCCGAGGCAGCCAAAAATAGCCCTTTTAATCAGGAGTTTCAATAATTTTAAAAGTAGCCAGCCTAATTGGAAAAAGTAGGTGGCTGAACTAATACTTACAATACATAAATACCAAATAAAAGTTCAGTTTTTCTACGTCTATTTAGTATTCTTAAGTGTTCTTAGTATGAAGTTGTTAAAATTTCAGTTGTTTTTGCTGTACAAGCTGTCGTAAGAACCTGCATGTTAGTCAAACTCAGTGGCGTAGCTACACTCGGGCCTGTGCCCGGGTAAAACCTGCGTGTGCCCGGGTTAAATGAGACATTCGAGACAGCTCAATACGTTGTTTTCAAGAAATCGAAAATGGCAACTGCTGGTGGGTTATTTGACCATGTTGGCAAATTTAACTCTGAGAGAGAGACTCTTAGTTCCTATGTGGAAAGAATGGAGATGTTATATATATATATGATGTTATATAATTTTGGTATTTTATATGGCGTTTTATAATGTTCAGAATTCTATAAAGTCTTCTCGCCACTAGATTTCAAAAATTTTCGGGAGGCATCCTAGCTGCCCCACTTAGAAATGTCACTGTGGGCCTTGGCCCACTTGGTGCCCGCCTAATTAATCAAACCTGGCTACGCCACTGGTCAAACTCAGAAAATTCTGAGCTCCAGACGGGACTGGCAAACTTGCAACATTTAGTCTTCTGATGCTAACCGGACGCTCTAACCATTGAAATGGTTAACCAGTCTAACCATTCAATGGTTAGAGCGTCCGGCTTATGCATTAGAAGTGTGAATTGGATTCGTTCAGATTCAGAGCAGTGATTAATTTCGGATTGGATTGGAAAAGTTATTCGGCAGTCAGGTATTACTGTATTTTACCGCTGTCTATATATTGTCAAACGATTTTTTTCGTCAGACTAGGGAACCCAACAGGCTCTAGCAACGATAAGTTCCAGTTACTTCAAAATCTCAAATTGGTGTTTGATGTTGGTATCAGAGGAATTCTTAGATCCTAATCCGATCTGAGCGTGATAAAGCATCCCGATCCGAAATAATCCAACAAGCTTTACCATTAAATTTCAAAATCCATTACAAAATTATGAACACTTGCTGCAGCAAGTTGTCAAGTGAAATCTTGTCATAGATACTGTAGTCTGTCGGGACTCGAACCCACAAACTTCCTGTAGGTATGTACAGTGCATGCTCCATAAAATTGTAAGCCCAAAGGGCATTAGTAATGTTTAATTATTCTTTCTTTAAAGGTTTCCAAGCAATTGAAATTGTTATTGATGTTCCATTATTTCAGCAACTTTATGATGCCGTACTCAAAGATCTTCCCAGTGACCAGAAGTTCACTCAAGCAGGAAAGGCTAAATCTAGTGTAAACAAGGGACTAAAGAAATTCAAACCAGAAAATCATTTTACACTTTTGAGCATATTATTATTATTATTGTTATTATTATTTACTCTTATTTTACAATGGTTACCCTTCAGTGTTTTTAATAAAAATACACAATAAGCTGATTTTTAAGGAGCCATATGACCATGCACTGAAACAAACAAAGGCCATAAAATAATGATGATTGTAATCCAGAACTTTGAATTCGGAAAGTGAGGTGTCTTTTTTCTTCAAAAAATTATTTGCCCACATATATGATAATTTACAAAATATTTTTTATCTGTACTAAATGTTCTGTGTTTTTGGACTAGGGGTCAATTGCGGAAACCTTAGTAGGATTTTTATAATTAAAAGACTTCTTTCAACATTATATGATAAAGTTTGCTTAATTTGTATGAACTAATCGTGAAGAGATTTTATTGTCTTTCTAAAAGTGATTGTAAGATTCAATGAATAGATTTGAATTCAGGTTATAAATCATTCCAATATAATTTTGTGTCTATAAACATCTGTCATGAATAAATAATTGAACTCCATTCTACGTATCTAGAACTGTAACTTCAATCATCACTCTTCAAACGTGAAGTCAGTATTTTTGTATATCACGTCAGATTCAGTATTCTACGCTGTCTGTTACTTTTGGACCGCGTAGAAAACAGTTTCTAGGAAGGCTGAAAGCGACGTAATATTGCTGACTTCTGTTCTGGAGTTAGCTTTCCAGTTATGAACATTTAGTTTACTGAAATAAACTATACTTAGGTTAGAGTCATTGATCTTAAAGATGCTTAATATTTAGATTTAAGCTACTCAATAGTAATACAAGCGAGAATTTGTGAAAACACCACGTTTATCATTTATTGCTATAAAAAATAATAAACGTGGTGTTATCTACGACAAACTTGTATTACTATTTTTACCATGCAGTTTTTCAAAGAATTAACTAGTAATTAGTGGTTGTATTTGGAGTATGTCTCCTCCAACGTGGCTGCCGTATCTTTGTCTTCCAAATCTCAAGGGATTGCTTGCAAACCACCAATAGAAGGACGGTTCCAAAAAGTATTTAGAGAATGGTTGCACCCACTCAGCCAATCGCGATCGAGTATTTCAACGCTCTATATTCCATAGTGTTTTGATTCATCAAGATTAGGCATATTAGTGAGCTCTATACAGAGTCCACTGCAAAGATCTTTTGTTTTCTTTTCTCATAGCACAGTAAACTCTATATAGAGTCACTAATGAGCTCAATTGAGTCACTAATGAATTCAATAGAGTCACTACTGTAGTCTATATAGAGTAAATTATCTGGTAAACGTGCTAGACGCATTAAAAGCAATTCTTAGAGCCCTATAGGGGGTATAAGATCATACCCCATAGCCTTGTTAGGATTTAGCTGTTTTAGTGCTTTTAGAACTTCTGTCAATCTCGTTCCCAGAGCCCACGTTCCCCACCCAGGAAACGAGAGACTGGGATAATCCGTTTCAAATCACAGGATTCTTGTTATTCCAGTTGAGGTACGCATGCGTAAATATCCGAGCGGAATCTGGATAGTATGTTCTCCTTGTTTGACTTTTCCCCAAACAAGTCAATGGGGTTGCTGGCGAAGCTCGAATTACAGCATCTACTACACACACGGCGAAGATATCGATCGCGGCAACGTCTTCACTGGAGTCTTGTCGTTCGACATCTTTGTTATTTTGGTTTTACTAATTCTACTTAGGCTGATGCGATATTGAAAAAAATATCGATAGTATCGACTATATCGAATTATGCAAATTAGAAAACGTAGTTTAGTCAACTTGCGTGTATACCGCATCACAAACAGCAAAAAACAAAGTTGCATGAAACTAGTCAAACATTAAAAGATTTATTTACAACAGTTTATGAATGTTTAAAGATTTATTTACAAGCTTAATGGTTTCGCAGTTTGTACGATTGTTTATAAATGTTCGCCTTGTTTGGCTTAAGCTGTACTCGCTTTGCCGTTACTATCTGTCCCGCTTTGCTAAAAAGTCTCTCAGTTGGAGCACTGCTTGCTGGAATCGCCAGATATCGTCGGACATACAGCGACAGGAGAGGAAAATCATTCTCATGGAATTTCCACCACTGGAGTGGGTCGTCATCTCCATCAATTGTCGGAAATTGCAAGTTCGGGCAATTTCGCTTGCCACGCGATCTCGTGGTGACTGCATACTTGTGAGAGAGCCAAGGGTCTTAACTTCTTAGCTTTCTAATTAGTTGGCGGTGGCTGGCTACTTGGTTCGTCCACGGTCTCTTCAGGCATCTTGCGAAAAACTGCGTCTTTCAAAAGGGTCTCTTCGACTGTATCCAACTCAGACACGGTTTGAATGTCACCGCCTTCAGGTGATCTTCTGTGATCACACTTACTCTGTTTACACTTTTAAATTGCCCACGCGCTTGCCACTTGAATTCGCAATTGCCGTCATACACGTGTTTTCTAAACTTTACCGGACAATAATTGACGAAAAAAAGGAGATTAAGTTGTCTAGTTCAAACTTTCGATATTTTCGATATGCGAAAAATCGAATATCGAATATCGATATTTTTGAAATATCGATATTTATCGAAAATATCGATATATCGCATCAGCCTAATTCTACTTCCGGTCACTTCAGACCAACTCATGCTCACTATTCAGCCAATAACGTAACGATTTGAAACGGATTATCCCAGAGTCTCTCGTTTCCCGGGTGGGGAACCTGGGCTCTGGGAACGAGATTGAACTTCTGTGTGATAAGGTACATTATACTTCGACATTTTCTGGACTTCAAAAACTCAATAATTCATGAGGAAAACACAAAAGAAAATCATGACCGTATCGTGTCTTTATATGTGATAACGATACCTCCTGATTTACGTAAACTTTAGCTTTGATTTTCTCGACTTAGTCACTACGCCAATGAACTTACCAAGTGGTTCGTTTTTGAAGCCGTTCAATAAATTCGCAGTTCGTGTTTTATCAGATATAAAGACACGAGGCGAATTAAACAGCACATAACATCTAGCCTGCCAATCTCGTACCCAGAGCCTTCGCCCGCGCGCAAACGAAAGCTCTGGGATAATAACAATTTCGGTAGTGCATGTGCACTTTAAAAAATACAATATTGTTATTGTGAAACAAAAGCGTGTCTTATCTTGAAACTAAAATCGTTTTCAAGCCTTTCCGGTTATTATGGATTGCCTAAAATTTCTTTAATTTAAAATTTAATCTAGGGCTAACCGGTTTCGGCTTTTTTAGGGGGGTTCCACAAAATGGCATTATTGCATCATCCCGTCAGGCCTTGCGAAACTGTAAGCTCAGCCTCGTTTTTCGATTTCTCGAGTTCTTTCTTTTCGACAGTTTGATCGAGTTGGGTTGAGGCATTGAACTCTAAGTAAACTGGAACGCCAACTCAGGGGGGGATTTTGAAGCCAGTGCCAGGCCCTTTGCAGGCAGCTCCCATCACTCCGTTAGTCCCGTGCTTTTCATCCTGCCATATATTTTGTTTGGGACGATAACAAATTACTCCAAAACAACGGATTGAAATACATTGTTTTATACGTATGTTTTTTAGAAATAGCATTGGCTTCAATTTGATGTATAGTATAAGTTTCCTCGTTATTTTAAACTTTTTAAAATGTAGTAAATGTTCGACCATATTTCGCTGGGAAATAACACTAAGAAACTTGTTGTAGTTTTTCTGAGTTTTGAGCTGAAATACTTAACGCTGAACGTTGGGCTATATATGAAACTTAAGAGTAGGTAAACCCCCCCATATAGCATTCAAAGGGATGCCGCCTCATTAAATATTCAGTGCGGCGCCCAATGTGATGCACGGTATGACGCCCGATGTGACGCCCGGTGTAATAATTAGTATTCAGTGTGATGCACCACTATGGCTACGGAAGTATTTAGTATTCAGTGTGATGCACGGTGTGATAATTAGTATTCGGTGTGATGCACGGTATGACGCACGGTGTGCATCACAGTGTGATGCACGAAAGTAATAAACGGACTGGTCGGCTAAGTTCGTTGGACGAATCTATACTTGTTCGAGACTTTAGAGAAAGATTGGAACGTTTGTTGAAAGCCGTTTAGAACTGAGACATGAATACTCGACGATCTAGAAACCGTAAATGTGAAGCCTGGGGAAATCAAGTACATGTCGATGAAGTGTCCGTTGTTGAATACCAAAAGCTGTTTCCATTAATAGAGACAATATACACAGACGCCATCGCCACTGAAATCGAGAAATTATACGAGGAAAAATGTTGTGGTTGTAAGATTGATCACCCCAGTCAGCGCCAGCATGATTGCCTCATGATGACCGAGGAAGAAAGATGGGAATTGTACTGTAAAGATGCCATTGCATTTGTAAACGATAAACGATTAATTTGGGACGAGTTTATTGAAGCGACAAGAGTGCTAAAGATCAGGTGTCATAAAGACGCTCTTGAACGTTTAAGACAATTAGAAAACACGTCAGCGTCGATATTGTATGCACTGTGGCAATTATATAATAATGCGGAGAATCCAGAAATGAAATGTATTCTAGGATATCTTTCTTACTGGAGAGAAAGTAATAAATGATTTTCTTGTATAAATGTTGTGTTTTGTCTTATATAAGGCTAATAGTTGTTGAGCAATACGTTCCATTTTTTGTTCGGAGGTAAACCCTAGTTCATGAGCGAGGAAATTGTAGGAAGATAGAATGAGGAATCACTTCGAGAAGTCGTGAAAAGAACGATTTTAAGTGTCGAAATATGAACTAAAGGCAAAGCGATTTATTACTTTGAAAGCGTTGCTAGGTTAAATAATTCGTCGCTATGATTTAGTATGTTATAAGATTCTCGCACGTGCAGAACACAAAAGGGAAAAGTCATTAAAGTTACTAATGCCCAAAACATAACCAGATTTGCATATAAGTAGAATATTTAATTCATTTTAGGGGATGTCATGAGTTGTGTGTGGATAACAAGGGGTATTAATGTGTGGGCATGTTCAGGCCAAAATATGATTAGCGGGGGCGTTACCATGGAGAATGTACAGCGTCGCGTCGTCTCATAAGGCAGAATTCAAAGTATTCAGTTTAAAATATTTATTTCTTGGTCCAAAAAATCAAAGCATAGTCGAAAGTGTTATCGTATTTGAAGAAAACACAGTTAATCAACCTGTTGGAGACAGTCCTGTTGTTAGTTTGGCAAGCGAAGAGTGTGTAAATGAATCTAGCTTCCCCCTAACCTTAGCTGGATAGAGTAAATATAATGATGCCTTCAATGAAGAAACCGTTCGGTAAGCTGTTCGAAAGATATTGAAACACTTTCTTTCAAAAGTTTGTATAAGCACTAATGTTTCTGTTTCGATTAAATGATTAACATATCTAAAACTGCTTAGTCTCTTCGTATAACATATCCTTTGACTGTTCGAATATCCGCTCGATATAAGCCTCGGGAAATCGTACTAGCGTAGATTCTCTTCTTTTCCTTCTTTTCTCCAGTTGCATATTAGCATAAATTGTTAACCAATATGATATTTTATCGTTACGATAAGAGCACCGTTTTTCAAATGTCTGCTTTTCATTCAGACACCAAGGCTCTATCACTTTGTCTTCACTTTATATGACCATTTTCTGTAGTGCCTTTCTTTTCTTTAGTTTTAAGAGTGTATATGCTCGAAGTAATTGTGTGTTTAAATCTTCGTCCCTGCGGTTTTCTATAAGCTGATGATCCCGTAGGTAAAGTCGAAGGTTTATCGCTCGTCTCCATTCTTTATTTTCTTCTTCACTCATCATGAAGAAAAACACCGCAACAACTAAACCTTTGTTGACAACAAGCAGTAACCATTGATTACTAATACTTAGATTGAGGAGATGTCTTCGTAAGTTCAAAATCGTTGTGTAAACACGGAACGGTTTGCCGTACTCGTAAAGTCAATCGAGAAGTCGCGAGTATGAGGAATTGAATCGAGAAACTGTAAGAACGTAAGGTACAGACGAAATATTATTTGTCTATAGAATGGCTGAGTGTAATGTTTAAGTCCATGTACACTATTGGTGTTAATGACTCATTAGCAATTTAAACAAAAGAACGTGTTTGCGCGAGTTTGGGCGACGTCAGAGCTTAGACAAAGAAATCCTAATTAATATGCTTATTCACGGCGTCGGTTTTCTCGGCGTATCATTTGCTTGCTATTTGCTGTTGGAGTAAGACCGCAGAGATGGAGGGTTTATATGAAAAATTGTTTTCAATGTTCGAAGCTATTTACAATGAAACTTTGTGGGAAGAATATTCGAAGCTTTGTCATGAAAAATGCTACGGTTGTAGGACTAACCATCCTAGTCAGAAACAACACAGTTGCCTAACAGATGATGAGCAATGGAGATCGTGCTACGAAGAGACCAGGACAAACGTCGACGAACGTATCTGGATAGAGTTCAACGAAGCGATGCAGGCGTTGAAATTACGAAACCAAAGAGACAATAATAAATACTCTCAAGACGCTACAGAGACAGTGGTTGAGCCGGTGGAAATTGACGACTCGCCAAATATTCTTTCTATATCTGTTCTGTTTAGCTGTCCATTAAAGTATCTGTACCAAGTAAAAGACACTGGTGTAAAATTTACGAGTACGATAAAGAATCCTCGAGAGGCTTACGAGGAGTATCTTCTTGAAAAGTCTAGAAACTTAACGACGAAAAGCAATCTGAACTATATGTGAACTAATGTTATATGTGTTATGAGAACATTATCGAGTTAATCCAAAGTTAAATTATGTTTTAAGTTAAATAAAATTTCTTGGACTATTTAGTGTGTAAGAAAGATGTGTAATTTTATATATGTGAAATTTTATCTGAAGAGAAATTAATAAAGACATATGAGCAACATTATAATAGTTCTTTGTAGTTTATTTTTATATTATAACAAATTACAGTGTACATATTGACAGCTAATTATTTACATAAACAAATGTTTTTAAATAAACTGTCCTGCGTTTACCGTTTCTTCTAGCGCACCCACTTCTTATAGATAATGTTTGTTTCTCTGTTTTGCATAATATAACTCGACAAGACCTTTTATACGAGAGTTGATAAGCGGTAACTTATACATTTAACATGTACCAAAGGAATATCAGAAAGACATACGCATTATTTGTAAATACTTTATTTAAATTCAGCATAGTACAGAAGATAATGTTTCAACGATTCAACAGCAACTTTAATTCTTATAATTGGTGTCATTCCAATACTAGGGCGTTTAGGTTGATTGTAGGAATACACTAGTTTTTTGTAATAATGGTTTCTTTCGTTTGATGAAATCTAAACATATATTCAAAATGCACAGTCCTATATAGCCTTTAATAAACCATTATCAGTATGTCTCAATGTCGCTTTTCTCAGGTATTCAGCACTTATTCTTATACCCTGGGTTGATATACATAATGTGTATCAGTCGGAAATATCCCGGATCTTACTCGGATTTCATCGGGACATGTCGGCGTGAGATCGACAAACAGGTAAGAATATGGCTCTTTGGTTGCCATCTGGTAGGCTTGCTGGAAAAACTTTGTGTTGTCGGGATACAACTGTTTGGCAAGATGAGTCACTTGACTTGCTTCACGAACATTTTTTGTTAGGACAAAGTAACTAGCGTTGAGAGAGATGGTACGATGGTCTTTGCTTTGATGAAACAAATTTTGCACAATATAAATCACGCTGAGATTACCATGATGGGATTTCTTCGTGAACAGTTTGGCAATAATCGTTATCTTTTTCACCCATCATATCATCAATGATAAATAGATTTCTTATTTGGGGATTAATACTATCCAATATAGATTCGGATAAACCTTGCACAAACTGAATCCCAGGAATAAGAAGTTCCATTTTAGCAAACGTGTCTTGGTACTCAGAATAAAAATAAATTATATTTTCTGGGACAGGGTCGATCATGATTTGGGCGTTGGCTAATAATTCCTTGACAAAGGTTGTCTTCCCAGTCTTGGTCCCTCCAGAGACCAAGAGTCCAAAGGGATGTGTTAATTGTATGGAGTATGTCTTTTTGTTGTCTTGGTAATTCGATGCGTTTCCATCAAATGGAGAATACTTAAATGTAGAATCAGTAGACATCGTTTGTATTGGCCGATCTCCCCCATGTAGGACCTTTACGTGACGTTGTAAATTAAACTGTCTTGAAAAGCTCTTTCCGCAAATATTACAAGCGCTAGGCATGTTCACACAACAACTCTCAAACTACTTGCGAAAATTTATGTGAGAAAAGTAAGATTATATCCTTGGGTTTCTTCTCTAACGCATGTGGGGATACCAAAACGAACCAAGGCGCATGCATAGCTGGACGTCACTTGGACGTTACGTAGACGCCGCCTCCAAGGGATTAACTCATGAGTAAATGAGTAACTCATGAGTAAATGAGTAACTCATGAGTTACTCATGAGTAAATGAGTAACTCGTGAGTTACTCATGAGTAAATGAGTAACTCGTGATGAGTTACTCATGACTAACTCATTTACTCATGAGTTACTCATTTACTCATGAGTAACTCACGAGTTACTCATTTACTCCTGAGTAACTCACGAGTTACTCATTTACTCATGAGTTACTCATGAGTAACTCATGAGTTACTCATTTACTCGCGAGTTACTTGGGAGTTACTCATTTACTCACGAGTTACTCATGAGTTAATCCCTTGGAGGCGGCGTCTACGTAACGTCCAAGTGACGTCCAGCTATGCATGCGCCTTGGTTCGTTTTGGTATCCCCACATGCATTAGAGAAGAAACCCAAGGATATAATCTTACTTTTCTCACATAAATTTTCGCAAGTAGTTTGAGAGTTGTTGTGTGAACATGCCTAGCGCTTGTAATATTTGCGGAAAGAGCTTTTCAAGACAGTTTAATTTACAACGTCACGTAAAGGTCCTACATGGGGGAGATCGGCCAATACAAACGATGTCTACTGATTCTACATTTAAGTATTCTCCATTTGATGGAAACGCATCGAATTACCAAGACAACAAAAAGACATACTCCATACAATTAACACATCCCTTTGGACTCTTGGTCTCTGGAGGGACCAAGACTGGGAAGACAACCTTTGTCAAGGAATTATTAGCCAACGCCCAAATCATGATCGACCCTGTCCCAGAAAATATAATTTATTTTTATTCTGAGTACCAAGACACGTTTGCTAAAATGGAACTTCTTATTCCTGGGATTCAGTTTGTGCAAGGTTTATCCGAATCTATATTGGATAGTATTAATCCCCAAATAAGAAATCTATTTATCATTGATGATATGATGGGTGAAAAAGATACGATTATTGCCAAACTGTTCACGAAGAAATCCCATCATGGTAATCTCAGCGTGATTTATATTGTGCAAAATTTGTTTCATCAAAGCAAAGACCATCGTACCATCTCTCTCAACGCTAGTTTACTTTGTCCTAACAAAAAATGTTCGTGAAGCAAGTCAAGTGACTCATCTTGCCAAACAGTTGTATCCCGACAACACAAAGTTTTTCCAGCAAGCCTACCAGATGGCAACCAAAGAGCCATATTCTTACCTGTTTGTCGATCTCACGCCGACATGTCCCGATGAAATCCGAGTAAGATCCGGGATATTTCCGACTGATACACATTATGTATATCAACCCAGGGTATAAGAATAAGTGCTGAATACCTGAGAAAAGCGACATTGAGACATACTGATAATGGTTTATTAAAGGCTATATAGGACTGTGCATTTTGAATATATGTTTAGATTTCATCAAACGAAAGAAACCATTATTACAAAAAACTAGTGTATTCCTACAATCAACCTAAACGCCCTAGTATTGGAATGACACCAATTATAAGAATTAAAGTTGCTGTTGAATCGTTGAAACATTATCTTCTGTACTATGCTGAATTTAAATAAAGTATTTACAAATAATGCGTATGTCTTTCTGATATTCCTTTGGTACATGTTAAATGTATAAGTTACCGCTTATCAACTCTCGTATAAAAGGTCTTGTCGAGTTATATTATGCAAAACAGAGAAACAAACATTATCTATAAGAAGTGGGTGCGCTAGAAGAAACGGTAAACGCAGGACAGTTTATTTAAAAACATTTGTTTTATGTAAATAATTAGCTGTCAATATGTACACTGTAATTTGTTATAATATAAAAATAAACTACAAAGAACTATTATAATGTTGCTCATATGTCTTTATTAATTTCTCTTCAGATAAAATTTCACATATATAAAATTACACATCTTTCTTACACACTAAATAGTCCAAGAAATTTTATTTAACTTAAAACATAATTTAACTTTGGATTAACTCGATAATGTTCTCATAACACATATAACATTAGTTCACATATAGTTCAGATTGCTTTTCGTCGTTAAGTTTCTAGACTTTTCAAGAAGATACTCCTCGTAAGCCTCTCGAGGATTCTTTATCGTACTCGTAAATTTTACACCAGTGTCTTTTACTTGGTACAGATACTTTAATGGACAGCTAAACAGAACAGATATAGAAAGAATATTTGGCGAGTCGTCAATTTCCACCGGCTCAACCACTGTCTCTGTAGCGTCTTGAGAGTATTTATTATTGTCTCTTTGGTTTCGTAATTTCAACGCCTGCATCGCTTCGTTGAACTCTATCCAGATACGTTCGTCGACGTTTGTCCTGGTCTCTTCGTAGCACGATCTCCATTGCTCATCATCTGTTAGGCAACTGTGTTGTTTCTGACTAGGATGGTTAGTCCTACAACCGTAGCATTTTTCATGACAAAGCTTCGAATATTCTTCCCACAAAGTTTCATTGTAAATAGCTTCGAACATTGAAAACAATTTTTCATATAAACCCTCCATCTCTGCGGTCTTACTCCAACAGCAAATAGCAAGCAAATGATACGCCGAGAAAACCGACGCCGTGAATAAGCATATTAATTAGGATTTCTTTGTCTAAGCTCTGACGTCGCCCAAACTCGCGCAAACACGTTCTTTTGTTTAAATTGCTAATGAGTCATTAACACCAATAGTGTACATGGACTTAAACATTACACTCAGCCATTCTATAGACAAATAATATTTCGTCTGTACCTTACGTTCTTACAGTTTCTCGATTCAATTCCTCATACTCGCGACTTCTCGATTGACTTTACGAGTACGGCAAACCGTTCCGTGTTTTACACAACGATTTTGAACTTACGAAGACATCTCCTCAATCTAAGTATTAGTAATCAATGGTTACTGCTTGTTGTCAACAAAGGTTTAGTTGTTGCGGTGTTTTTCTTCATGATGAGTGAAGAAGAAAATAAAGAATGGAGACGAGCGATAAACCTTCGACTTTACCTACGGGATCATCAGCTTATAGAAAACCGCAGGGACGAAGATTTAAACACACAATTACTTCGAGCATATACACTCTTAAAACTAAAGAAAAGAAAGGCACTACAGAAAATGGTCATATAAAGTGAAGACAAAGTGATAGAGCCTTGGTGTCTGAATGAAAAGCAGACATTTGAAAAACGGTGCTCTTATCGTAACGATAAAATATCATATTGGTTAACAATTTATGCTAATATGCAACTGGAGAAAAGAAGGAAAAGAAGAGAATCTACGCTAGTACGATTTCCCGAGGCTTATATCGAGCGGATATTCGAACAGTCAAAGGATATGTTATACGAAGAGACTAAGCAGTTTTAGATATGTTAATCATTTAATCGAAACAGAAACATTAGTGCTTATACAAACTTTTGAAAGAAAGTGTTTCAATATCTTTCGAACAGCTTACCGAACGGTTTCTTCATTGAAGGCATCATTATATTTACTCTATCCAGCTAAGGTTAGGGGGAAGCTAGATTCATTTACACACTCTTCGCTTGCCAAACTAACAACAGGACTGTCTCCAACAGGTTGATTAACTGTGTTTTCTTCAAATACGATAACACTTTCGACTATGCTTTGATTTTTTGGACCAAGAAATAAATATTTTAAACTGAATACTTTGAATTCTGCCTTATGAGACGACGCGACGCTGTACATTCTCCATGGTAACGCCCCCGCTAATCATATTTTGGCCTGAACATGCCCACACATTAATACCCCTTGTTATCCACACACAACTCATGACATCCCCTAAAATGAATTAAATATTCTACTTATATGCAAATCTGGTTATGTTTTGGGCATTAGTAACTTTAATGACTTTTCCCTTTTGTGTTCTGCACGTGCGAGAATCTTATAACATACTAAATCATAGCGACGAATTATTTAACCTAGCAACGCTTTCAAAGTAATAAATCGCTTTGCCTTTAGTTCATATTTCGACACTTAAAATCGTTCTTTTCACGACTTCTCGAAGTGATTCCTCATTCTATCTTCCTACAATTTCCTCGCTCATGAACTAGGGTTTACCTCCGAACAAAAAATGGAACGTATTGCTCAACAACTATTAGCCTTATATAAGACAAAACACAACATTTATACAAGAAAATCATTTATTACTTTCTCTCCAGTAAGAAAGATATCCTAGAATACATTTCATTTCTGGATTCTCCGCATTATTATATAATTGCCACAGTGCATACAATATCGACTCTGACGTGTTTTCTAATTGTCTTAAACGTTCAAGAGCGTCTTTATGACACCTGATCTTTAGCACTCTTGTCGCTTCAATAAACTCGTCCCAAATTAATCGTTTATCGTTTACAAATGCAATGGCATCTTTACAGTACAATTCCCATCTTTCTTCCTCGGTCATCATGAGGCAATCATGCTGGCGCTGACTGGGGTGATCAATCTTACAACCACAACATTTTTCCTCGTATAATTTCTCGATTTCAGTGGCGATGGCGTCTGTGTATATTGTCTCTATTAATGGAAACAGCTTTTGGTATTCAACAACGGACACTTCATCGACATGTACTTGATTTCCCCAGGCTTCACATTTACGGTTTCTAGATCGTCGAGTATTCATGTCTCAGTTCTAAACGGCTTTCAACAAACGTTCCAATCTTTCTCTAAAGTCTCGAACAAGTATAGATTCGTCCAACGAACTTAGCCGACCAGTCCGTTTATTACTTTCGTGCATCACACTGTGATGCACACCGTGCGTCATACCGTGCATCACACCGAATACTAATTATCACACCGTGCATCACACTGAATACTAAATACTTCCGTAGCCATAGTGGTGCATCACACTGAATACTAATTATTACACCGGGCGTCACATCGGGCGTCACACCGTGCATCACATTGGGCGCCGCACTGAATATTTAATGAGGCGGCATCCCTTTGAATGCTATATGGGGGGGGGGGGGGGGTTTACCTACTCTTAAGCTATTGAAAAATGCTATTTGGTATAGAAACTTCAAGACTTTAGCTAAAAGGGAAATAGTTAAAAAATATAAAAACAACCGCCATTTTGTAACGTTCGGTAAACAAAATGGCAGTTGTTTTTATATTTTTTAGTTATTTCCCGTTCAGCTAAAGTCTTGAAGTTTCTATACCAAATAGCATTTTTCAATAGCTTCAGTTTCATATACAGCCCAACGTTCAGCGTTAAGTATTTCAGCTCAAAACTCAGATTAAATATTTTCTGTTGGTACGATTTACATGAATTCTATATCGGAACCATCGCCTGAATCTGCCGAATTCAGCACTATAGGTTTTGTCTAGTCTACTGAAAGTATTCAGATACTTTAATACTTGAATAATAATTTACCATACAAATACAAAAATAATAATAAGCTAAATATGCAAGTATGGAAGGATAGCAATAGGGGGAAACTAAATTCCCATTTTACAACTGCTCTCCCATAAAAAGAAATAATATATGATAATAAAACGATACCCAAGATAACATCATGGAAAGTAAAACAAAAAAACCAAAAAAAACCAACCCAACTAAATTACTAAATTAAGTTTCCAAGTAAGCTTTAAGAGCTTTTTTAAATGTAACTATACTAGAGGAATTCACAACATAAGAAGGAAGAGAATTCCAATCGTTTAATTATTCGGCTAAATGGGCTTGTTGTTTTAATATATACACCAAATCGCTTCATGGAACTAAGTACTTCATATAAGACCATATATAGAGAATTTGAGTGCGTAATAATACTCGCAAATCGACAATCAGCGTTAATTAATACGTCTAACTGTACAATTACACAGTTTCAGAGCGGTTCTACGTAACTACACTGCTTAAGGATTGCTTCTGAGAGTTTTGTTGCTCACGGCCACGCCAATTTCAGAATCAGTAGCCCGAGTGAACGCCTGAGCAGGCGTCTTGTTAAGTATTATATTGCCGAGGCTCGTGAAACTTTCATATGAAACGTTTTAATGTTCGAGGTAAACTTAAAGCAGGTCGGGTTTGTTTCGGAGCCAGAGGATAGTCACATCATTTGTTAAATGTTCATTGTAATTAACTGAAAATCGTACGTAGCTTTTTATACAAACATGGATAAAACATAAATATAAAATTGAAAAATATTGAAGCTGCAATTCCAATGTCAACTCGATATTTAATAGCTGCCTTGAAGCGCCATCTTGAGGAGAAAAACGGTTCATTAGCTGTAAATCCATTGGATAGGTCAGATAAACGGTAAGAATTAATTTTCATACGCAACTTGTTTATAGACTACACGGTCATAGATCGTTCAAATAGATTTATCTTAACGTTTTGCCTGTTCAGATTTTTAAGGTTTCAACGACTGCTAGATTGCGAAATGAAAAAAAGTACAAGCGAAGGAGTTGGGCTTGGTCGGGAAAGAAGGACGAAAGGGAAGCTGTTACCGAAGAGGAAGAAGAAAGGTTTTGGCTAGAGTTGGTAGAATTGGGCATGTGTTCATCGAAAAGTTTGTTAAATACTGTGTATTATTATAATGGAAAGTTGTTCGGCCTTAGGCGCGCTGAACACCGTAATATAACCGTAAATAATTTCGAGATAGGAACAAATTACATCAAGTTTGAAGAGAACGTATCGTAAAACGTTTCATGGTGGGTTAAATGATTTGAAATATGTTCCAAGGTCAGTTCGCCATGTTTGTCACAAAGAAGGTGAGAAACATGAGCGTTGTCTTGTTGATATATATAGTCTACTTTAGAATGAACTAATGAAGCCTTAAATGTGTGGAAATGATCATTTGTGTGTAATGTGTGAAATAAAAATAACTTGCAATCATGAATTTGGTATGTATGCTTCTATGTCATTTTGAATTTATGATTAGGAAATGTGATAATAAACTGTTCTTTGTCTAAGCCGTTTATTATCTGATTTCTTAATTATAAATTCGGTTTGGGCGACGTTTACCGGGTTTCAAAACCTATGCACATGACGAAATATCCTCGCCTGATTGGCTAATTAGCTCATTATAGCTCTATTCGCTTTTTAAATTCTAAACTTTATTCATTTCTTAAAGACGTCAAGGCGTCCAAATTGTCTAAATTATTAGGACCTCATTCTGTTTCTCCTGACTGTACTAGTTCTGTCAACGAAGATAATCTAGTTTTCACCATTCCGTCTGATTTACCCTTGTCCGTCGACCCCGAGAGATCTGTTCTTGCGAAGGGTCTCAAGTTCGTTCCCAACTCCGGGCCCATTGATTTATTTTCAGTCAAAGAAGACACTGAAGCTTTTTTCCGCCGTTTACGCCTAAAAGCCCATTTTCATAATCAGTCCTCCACCTTTAATAAGGATGTCTTTGAGGAATCAACCCTAAAAAGTCTTCTTGGTCACCACCTGAAGGCCAATTTTCGTCTCTTGATCCTTTTGTTCGACAGTGCCGCCATGAAATTGACAGATTAAACCATTCACGCCCCAAAAAGGCTTCTAACCTCAACAAAGAGGAACTTCTAGCTTTTCAATCATTGCGTGGTCGTAATGACGTTGTCATCAAACCTGCGGACAAAGGTGGTGCCGTTGTTGTCTGGAGATCTGACTTGTACCGACAAGAAGGTCTTCGTCAACTCAGCGATGCCTCCTTTTACACTAAATTAAATTCCGATTCCACCCCTACTAATAAAAAACCTGTCAAAACTACCATTAACAATCATATTCAAGCCGGTGAATTGCCGGTGAATTGCCTGCCTCTGCCTCCAACCTGATAATCACCACTCCTAGAACACCTGCAGGTATCTATTTTTTACCTAAAATTCATAAACCTAACAATCCTGGCAGGCCGATCGTCTCTGCTTGCAGCTGTCCTACTGAACTCATTTCCAGCTTTTTAGACAATGTTATGTCACCTTTGATAAAGAAGTTGCCTTCTTATATCAAAGATACAAAACATGCTCTTCAGATTTTCGACCAAATACAATTTCAGCGGTTCCAGTAAATTCATTTTCACTATGGATGTTAAGTCTCTCTACACCGTCATTCCTCACCGCGATGGTCTGGAAGCTTTGAAGTTTTTCTTTGATCAACGCACCGTTTTGGAACCATCCACCACTACATTACTTCGTTTGGCAGAACTTGCACTCGCCCTCAACAATTTTTCATTTGATGGTGAACATTACCAACAGATTAGTGGAGTAGCAATATATGATTGTTTCGGAACAGCATCGTGCTCACGTGTGAATTTAGAGAGATTTATTAATTATGTTAATGATTTCCATCCAACGCTGAAATTCACATGGGAAATCAGTGAAACCTGTGTGTCGTTCCTGGATATCATTGGTATCGAGTAGTGATAATGCGCTCATGACTTCTGTCTCTTATAAGTCGACCGATTCACATAGTTACCTTTTATTTTCATCCTCTCATCCCAAACACACAATTTCTGCGACTTCGCCGCCTATGCAGTGATGACAAAGACTTTGAGACCAAATGTTTGGAAATGAGATCCTTTTTTGTCCAGCGTGGCTATCCCACCCACCTGTTAGACACTGCTGTTAACAAAGCATCTAGTATTCCTCGTCCTGACACTTTAAAACAACCTTTAGAAAGAGTTTCTGATAATAAATTAAAATACCATTAATTAGTTCTCACATTTCATCCTTTCAACTACAAAGTTAAAGATATCATTAGCCGCAATTTTCATATCCTAAAGAATTATCCTGAAACGTCAGCTATTTTCACCGATAACCATTTAATCTCTTTTCGGCGTAATAAAAATATTCGTGATGGTTTAGTGCGTAGTGCCCTTAGAAAAAATCTAATGGCACCAGCTAGCGGGTACCTTTTCTTGTTCCCGTACCCGTTGTTACACGTGTTCCTTTCTTAACTCCGCTACATGTATTTTGGGACCGAAATCTAATTTTGTTATTCAGCATAATTTTACTTGCATCTCCTCCAACATCATTTACTGTATTTCTTGCAATAAATGTTGCATGCTTTACATCGGTGAAACTGGCAGACGTTTATCTGACAGGTTTGCTGAACATCTTCGTTCCGTGAGGAACAATGATGTTGACAAGCCTGTTGCCCGACATTTTAATAGTGCCAACCATTGTATTTCGGACATGAAAGTTTGTGCCATCTCGCCCATTTCTGGCGGTAATGTCTGCCGCAAAAGACTAGAAAAGCGTCTCATTTTCAAAATTGGTACCATTCATCCTCACGGACTCAACGAACGTTTTTCTTTTATTTAACACCTCTGAAGACGTTTCTGTTTAGCAAGGGCGGACATAAACAGCGTTTTCACTTTATTAATTTATCTATTTTTACTCTCGTTCATCCTTTTTACACCCCCTCCTTTTTGCTCATCGACGGTATGAATAGCAAATGTCTTTCGCATCTCATTATCTATTTGTTATTGTTATTTTGCTTTGATTGGCTAATTTTTCGCATCTCATTATCAATTTGTTATTGTTATTTTTATCTGATTGGCTTATTTTTGGTCACATGATTACCTTTCGTATATAAGGTCATTGTTTGTTTACACTCTTTACGTTTCTCTCTGACGAAGGGTCTTCGCTCGAAACGTTAGACTCCTACGTTCTCTGTTTCGGCAGTATATCTAACCTTACTCTATTTCGATTGTTGTTTCTACACTGCCTATACGCACGCTACTTTTATTTTACTTCAACATTGTCATTTCGGACATTTCCTTGTCCCATACGGTAACTGATCGAAAAGTAAAGTTTTTTAGCATGGTTTTCATGTACAATATTGAAACAATATATTTTCACTCATTTGATATGTAAAAACGACAAAAAGTTGAAAGAAACATTCATTTTCAAATATAGTTTACATCACGAAATCTTATCAATAGCAAACGTAATTTTGAAATGTGTTTAATAATTTCCACTCTAACCATTTTGTAGCCGTTTTTGTTTTCTGTACAACTTATTGCTTTGCGTAAATGCTCAATTTCTTCTGTCATTTGCCCACCCGTTTATAATTTCAGCGCCATTGTTGTTTTACTTGCTTAACAGAACAACCGCTGGCTCTACTGATCATGATCATTGATCGTGACATACTACGCATTTTGTGATTGGTCAATTTAGTTAAAAGAAGGCTTGTAATTGGCTTATCACCAGAGGTTTCTATCAGCGGATATATAGGATTCGTAATAGAAATTTGTAAATTTATACTAAAACTCTTACAATTTTCTATACAAATCCTTGAACTTCATTGGCTATCGCAGGACTTACTATCCGCTGATAGAAACCTCTGGCGATAAGCCAATGAAAAGCCTTCTTTTAACGAAATTAACCAATGACAAAATGCGTTGTATACACCGCCAAAAATGGCATAGGTTGTTGCAGCAATGATGGCTGAACAGTACTGTAACAAGGCGGCTATCATGCGTGAACAGCACTGTTAAAACAACAGTATATTGTTCATCATTGTTCCGACAACATTGTTCAGCAATGATGAAGGAACAGTAGCTGTTCATGGCTGTTGGAACAGGAGAGAACAACACTGTTAGAACAGCATTGCCGTCGTTATAACATGGCTGTTCAGCACTGTTACTACATCATGCCATAACAACCTGTTGTATCATGCATGAACAAAACGGTTGGATTCACATGGTTGTTCAATGTTGTTTCAACAGGCGTGAACAGTGTTGTTGGACAAAAATAGGTATGCACACGCGATTTTCTCGCGGTTATTTTGGCGGATCAGTTGGTGAGGGATAACAGAATGGGGAAAGTGAACGCTTTTAATTTCTGGTATGGAAAAACGAACAGAAGAGAGCCGAATTCTCAATTAAAGTACTCAAAACTTCACGTCTTTTCAAAAATATAATATTCGATATAAAATTTCAAATCGTGGCCGGCATCTTTATAATTCTGCAAGTGTTTTTGTCCCTGAAAATACGTCAACAAAACCGTATGGATTTACAGTGTCTTGAAGATGAAAAGAAGACAGTTTTCTTGACAGGCGAAGACTGAGAAAGCTATTTAATATGAAAACTATAAAGAAGTGGATGGGTTTTTTTTAAATACGAAGAAACACAAAGATCGTAAAGAGGTTAATATAAGTCACAGATGGATTGCTCCACAAAAAGTTATGGTGTCAGCAGCAAGAAAGTATTTTTTTACTTTTTCTATTCAAAGACAATGTGGTTTTCTTTTCAACTTCATATAAAGGAGTTTTTAACGACTGAACTATCCAAATAATTTTGACACGAGAAAATGTAGAATGATGTTTAATATTGTAGTTAGAAATATATTAATGGCAGAAAATAAGTCTCTTCTGACAAACACCTGCAAATTTTGGCACCCTTTTCATTGACTAACTCCACATAATTTTGACAACTATATGATTTCTATAAACTAAAGTTATTTATACTACTTACTATTTTTTACCATTTATGAGCCGCAATCATCAGAGCATATTCATAGCTTCAAGGCCATGCATAACTGACCATATTAAAAAGTGGGCCCCATAATACTGTAATTTCACTTGTAGACGGACGGCCAACCTCGATAAAAGTGTCTCAAAAACACCGTTGATGGCATTTTTTGTTACAAGCAGGCAACCATGCTAAATCGTATCGGATAGTGTATACTTTGAAGGTCAGTGAGGAGTGTTGGCAGCCGTAATTATTGATTTATATACTAACATTTAGAGCTTTTTGAAAGCACAATGTGATGGATGAGATATCTGTATAACGCGCTGCCTATTTACGTTTGTGTTTTATTTGTATTGACTAAATTCAGAATGCTATCCTAATCCAATCAGCGTGCCTGAAGTTCTGCCGATTATTCTAATTCGCATTTCTCACAATCATAAACAAACAAGAAATATGGTGTGAATACACCTAAAATATACTTCGAAGCAAAGCCACAAAAAGGTAAGCTTGCCAAGAATCAGAAATTTATTAGACCTGGTAGCTACAGGAAAGTCTCATATTTGTAAATTACGTCGTTTCATATTTGTAATTTCCCGATACCGCCATGTATCTACTGTTATAAGGCTGAGTTTTTGTACTACAGTATAGTGTTGCTCATAATATCCTTAGACATTTAACTCACCGGTTCTATATATCTTGTGATACACGGAAAGGCAACCGGCCTAGTAATCTTGATCAATGTCTAAGCTACATTTATATGGTGGTTGCCTGCTTGTAAAAAAAAGTTTTCAGATTGTTGTGGCTGTTCTTCTAAGTGTTATATTTAGGCGAATTTGCGCAATGTTTCTTGTTTGTTTATAATTGTGAGTTATGCAAATTAGCATAATCAGAACTTCAGGCACGCTGATTGGATTGATTCTGAATTAGCAAATTCAAATAAAACACAAACGTAAATAGGCAGCACTTTACAGATATCCCATCCATCACATTGTGCTTTCAAAAACCTCTAAATTTTAGTATATAAATCAATAATTACGGCTGCCAACACCCATCACCTTCAAAGTATACACTATCCGATACGATTTAGTATGGTTGCCTTGCTTGCAACAAAAAATGCCATCAAAAGTAATATTTTGAAGCCTTGGCCGGCCGCCTATTGTGTTTTTTTTAACCACCTTCATAATAGACCACATTTTTGTCAAAACTGAGAGGCGGGTATATTAATTGTTGCAATGCCTTTTCACATGATGTACTATTAAAAATGATTCCTTGGCAAACGATGCCAACAACAAAATTTAGTCCAGGCAGTTTTGTATGAGATGTGGAAGATTATTTATATTCAATTTGAAAGAAAATCAGCCATTCTAAAGGAGGTTATAGTTCAACTTTTTGGGAGGCAGAGTGTGTGTCGTTTTTGCATTTCTTTGCATTGCATTTCACATAATGCAAGAAACAATAAATATGGATCAGACCCAAGTTTGGATGCATAGAGAAGGGGGGGGGGGGGGGTGCATGGAGAACTTTCAAAAGTATTTTTTTAAAACAATGAATGTTAGAAATTCACAAATCACAATACAGTATTGAATACTTAAAACCATTTAAACATCACTATTAACATATCTATAATTTAAAAGCTTTACACAGTACATTACTCTAATTTAAGTCATTTTATTTAAAATGCAGGGAGTACCACATCAGATACCCAAGAAATTTAGAACTAGCATGCTCCAGGATGCTCATCTGTACCAGTAGCCATTTTGACTCGATTTTCAGTTCAGGTATATCATTCCTTTAAAGGTGACGTACAGTCCGTTCTGCGCATGACCGCAATGTGGTCGAAGTACTCAGCTCAATGTAAACCGTTAAGGAACAACATGGGAGAAAACCAAGCGATTCGGCGAGGATACCTCCTCGGATTTCTTCTATTTCTCCTGAAAATGTTTTGTTTTGGGTAAAAGTAATGAATGGGAACCAAGAAAATCTTACAATCTTGAATGAGGCATTAGTATTATTTTTGTAAATAAAGATGTAAACATTAGTTTCGTACATGCGCAGAACGGACTGTACATCACCTTTAATATTATCAGTGTACATAATAATTGTAAGAGAATTGAATTTAAACTTCTCTTACAGTCATTATGAAAACTTTTGATGAGAGGAGCTTGGTTGAGTCAACTCATGTAAACAGCCCTTAAGATTTCCTTTTAGATGTGCCAAATGACTGCAAAATTACTCCAAAATTTCTGTGAAAAAATACAATATTAAGCATTTAGCAAAAAATACATAAAAAATATAGAAATACACAAGGCTTGTACATGAATATCTACCAGTACTGCACATGCATGCAGCAGCATGATGCAAGGAAAACATTTTGGTTTTTACAGGAAATGTTTCAGGGAAAAAACAAGAAAAAAAAACTTAACCAGGTTTCAAAAAGTAAATGTGTTATAAATCTACAGTACATGGCTTAATCAACAAATATGTCAACAAAATACAACTGATGCTACTGTAAGTATTTGTGAGTAAATGCATGAAAAAATAAGACCTTTATTAATTGGCAATTTAATTAAACAGCTCAGTTAATTTAGAAACTAAATACTATGTACGATACTTGTCTTTTCTTTTTATATAGCTTTGGCAGTTGGGCTTAACCAGAAGCCCATGATAAAGGATCTACATGCAAGTATTTTGTTTATAGCACTGGCTAGTGGCTTCACATGGAGATATATAATTCACAGCTGACATGGAGATAATTCACAGCTTCCAGACAAGAGGAAATATATTAATAATAATAATAATTTGCTTAGCATTCAACATATGTGGCTGAAAAATAATAAAAACTGGAGAATTTGTTTACGAATAACGAGCTTCAGGCACTAATCAAATGTGTTTCTTTTTCTCTTTTAATACAAATAACATAGTTTGGAAGAGAATTTCAAAACCGTGCGACCTGAAGATCAACTTATACTGTAGACAGAGTAGTTTGGCAATGAGAAACTGTTTGGGTTTTCAATAAAGACTATCAGAGTGCAACTTGCAAGCAGATATTGCATGCTAACATTGTTTGGGTTTTTGTTTTTATACATGTACAACATATATCTTTTTTCATTGTTCTAAAATACATGATATGTACGTTTAAAACAGAATAAAGTTTTTACATACACCTGTTGTTTATAGTCGCAGAGTTTTATTTGTCTTTATCTCGAACCCGTTTCTTCTGTATTGTGTCGAGTTTTTCGATAGCTTGCAATTTGCTAGTCTCCTTCGCATCCGTTTTTCTGCCTGTGCTATTCTTCGGTCCTAAGAAATATAGGATCAAAGAATAGGATCGCCATAATAACGGCTGCGAAGGAGACCAGCTCTTTGCTCGTTGTCGAAAGCTCGAATTAGCAACCCGGGCTAAATTTTCGTACTGGAGTTGTTTACGCGTCGACGAAGTAAACACGAAATAAAGAAACAATACTGACAACATCCCTGATACAGCCTGTTGCAACAGTTGTTTACGTCTGTTGGCACAATAAAAACAGGATTGTTATCAGGCATGATAAACACTGTTAGAACAGCATTGTTCACGCCTGTTGATTCATCATCCATGAACAATGTTGTTCGGAACAGGCATGAACAGCACTGTTGACAATACTGTTCACAGAGTGCAGCACAGCATTGTTCACGACTGTTCCAAACAACATTGTTCACGCCTGATGACAACTTGCAGCAGGCTGTGCGTTTTTGAGGTCCCCGGTTCGATCCCGGGCGGCAACATGGCATCAATCATGCACATTAGCAGAATTCGGAAGAGACCATAATGTCCCAAACCGTTCTGGCGTTATGGTCAGGGCCGGATTCAGCTTTAGCGGGGCCCCGCGGGGCCCGCGGCATATGCCGCTTCTGCCATATGGTTAATCCGGCACTGCATGTTATCCATGGTGTTACCTAAACTGGTATGTAATCATCGCTAATGGTGAGTCAAACGCATATGAACAACTATGGCATGTTGGCGTCTTATCGACGGAGAATCGAACCCCGACCTTCCGCGATACCACTATACTATCGAGGATCGGGTTAACGTCTCTGGCACCTTTCCTCACCAGACCATTTTTCATCATCATACCAAATTAAAGTGAATCATGAGTGATTAGAAAATTGTTCTACGTAGGGTTGTTACTATACATTATAATTCGATTTAGATGAAGCGTCAGATAACAAACTCGTCGATCATATAATGCAAATTGAAAGGAACTGTTGGCGAAGAAAATTGCTGTTTCATTTCTGCATTTTACTCCCCCAAATAAGAACATGCATTAAGACGACCAACGTCCAATATATTTACTCCAATTATCGGCTAGGTTTCTGTATGACGACCACTTCATCCACCAGCGGTTTCGCATCAGTTTCCGTATAGTGTAGTGGTTATCACGTACGCTTAATACGCGTAAAGTCCCCGGTTCAATGCCGGGCGGGAAGAGTCGAAAAGACAAACGTTAACTGTTGCGTTTCTTTTGAACATTTCCAGTTACGCACGTGAATCGGTGCACGAGCACACGGGTTGTTCAGTTAATTCCATGCCCTTCCTGTTTTGATCTTCACTATTAAACAAGACATCATAGAACATGGCCTTGATAAGAAACATATATACATCAGCAAGCTTCTGTAGTGTAGTGGTTCTCACGTAAGCCTAACACGCGTAAGGTCCCCGGTTCGATCCCGGGCGGAAACACAGATATTTTGATTTGTTTGAGTTGTATGTTCCACAAAAGAGTTCTCGATGTGATTGACTTGAAAATGCCGTCTAGCCAACGTTTTGCCAACAAGGCTAAAATTTTTAACGTATTTTGTCATTGTGTTTCCTCAACCTTGTCACAAAAGAACACTACGCCTATATTTGGTAAAACAAGTAATAAACGACCGAAATACGTTTCTTTAAAGAAATAGGTGGGAAAACGATGGAAAGGAATTATTACTCTCTTTCACTGCCAATATTTTTCTCTGGATAACACAGCAAATATTTGTATTCTCTCACATGTATATTGAAAGATAACTTAACAAACAAACAAACAAACAAACAAACAAACAAACAAACAAACAAACAAACAAACAAACAAACAAACAAACAAACAAACAAACAAACAAACAAACAAACAAACAAACAAACAATATCAGTAAAACCATAAATAGAAAGACCACTGTGAAGTATGCACCACATTCAGCCTTCGATTCAGCCTTCGATTCGGCCTTCGATTCAGCCGTCGATTCAATTATCACATCATATTGCGAAGTTATCCCCATATTCATCAGGTGGTAGCTATTACAGAATATCATACAAAAAGACAATTTTCTCAGGCGCTATTCTATAGGATTTCTTCAAATTAACATATCTTGTACAGAATTTCATGCTCTTTAATCTAGTATAAGTTTCCAGAGTGGCATAGACCCATGAACCACCCAGGCAAGCTTTAAACAAATTGCGGCGCGGCGTCATTAATACGACTGACGGATGTTATGTTGTATATTTCAGATTTCATCAGATATAAACACAATTTTCTCAGCCGCTATTCAATACGATTTTTTTAAATTTACATATGTTATACAGAATTTCATGCTCTTTAATCTAGTATAAGTCACCAGAGTGGCATAGACCCATGAACGACGCAGGTAAGCTTTAAACAAATTGCGCCGCGGCGTCATTGAAACGCCCTGACGGCGGTTATGTTGTATATTTCAGATTTCTTCAGAAACAGTACAATTTTCTCAGCCGCTATTCTATACGATTTTTTTTAATTTACATATGTTACACAGAATTTCATGCTCTTTGATCTAGTATAAGTCCCCAGAGTGGCATAGACCCACGAACGACGCAGGCAAGCTTTAAACAAATTGCGGCGCGGCGTTATTAATACGACTGACGGAGGTTATGTTGTATATATCATATTACATCAGATATAAACACAATTTTCTCAGCCGCTATTCTATACGATTTTTTTTAATTTACATATGTTATACAGAATTTCATGCTCTTTAATCCAGTATAAGTCACGAGAGTGGCATAGACCCATGAACGACGCAGGTAAGCTTTAAACAAATTGCGCCGCGGCGTCATTAATACGCGCTGACGGCGGTTATCTTGTATATTTCAGATTTCTTCAGAAACAGTACAATTTTCTCAGCCGCTATTCTATACAATTTTTTTTAATTTACATATGTTACACAGAATTTCATGCTCTTTAATCTAGTATAAGTTCCCAGAGTGGCATAGACCCACGAACGACGCAGGCAAGCTTTAAACAAATTGCGGCGCGGCGTTATTAATACGACTGACTGAGGTTATGTTGTATATATCATATTACATCAGATATAAACACAATTTTCTCAGCCGCTATTCTATACGATTTTTTTAAATTTACATATGTTATACAGAATTTCATGCTTTTTAATCTAGTGTAAGTCACCAGAGTGGCATAGACCCATGAACGACGCAGGCAAGCTTTAAACAAATTGCGGCGCGTCGTTATTAATAAGACTGACGGCGGTTATGCTGTATAATTATTTCAGATTTCCTCAGAAAAAGTACAATTTTCTCAGCCGCTATTCTGTACGATTTTTTTTAATTTACATATGTTATACAGAATTTCATGCTCTTTACTCTAGTATAAGTCTCCAGTGTGGCATAGACCCATGCACGACGCAGGCAAGCTTTAAACAAATTGCGGCGCGTCGTTATTAATACGACTGACGGAGGTTATGTTGTATATTTCAGATTTCCTCAGAAAAAGTAAAATTTTCTCAGCCGCTATTCTATACCATTTTTTTTAATTTACATATGTTATACAGAATTTCATGCTCTTTAATCTAGTATAAGTCACCAGAGTGGCATAGACCCATGAACGACGCAGGTAAGCTTAAAACAAATTGCGCCGCGGCGTCATTAATACGACTGACGGATGTTATGTTGTATATTTCAGATTTCATCAGATATAAACACAATTTTCTCAGCCGCTATTGTATACGATTTTTTCTAATTTACATATGTTATACAGAATTTTATTCTCTTTAATCTAGTATTAGTCACCAGAGTGGCATAGACCCATGAACGACGCAGGTAAGCTTAAAACAAATTGCGCCGCGGCGTCATTAATACGACTGACGGATGTTATGTTGTATATTTCAGATTTCATCAGATATAAACACAATTTTCTCAGCCGCTATTCTATACGATTTTTTTAAATTTACATATGTTATACAGAATTTCATGCTCTTTAATCTAGTATAAGTCACCAGAGTGGCATATACCCATGAACGACGCAGGTAAGCTTTAAACAAATTGCGCCGCGGCGTCATTAATACGCGCTGACGGCGGTTATGTTGTATATTTCAGATTTCTTCAGAAACAGTACAATTTTCTCAGCCGCTATTCTATACAATTTTTTTTAATTTACATATGTTACACAGAATTTCATGCTCTTTAGTCTTGTATAAGTCCCCAGAGTGGCATAGACCCATGAACGACGCAGGCAAGCTTTAAACAAATTGCGGCGCGGCGTTATTAATACGACTGAGGGAGGTTATGTTGTATATATCATATTACATCAGATATAAACACAATTTTCTCAGCCGCTATTCTATACGATTTTTTTTAATTTACATATGTTATACAGAATTTCATGCTCTTTAATCTAGTGTAAGTAACGAGAGTGGCATAGAGCCATGAACGACGCACGCAAGCTTTAAACAAATTGCGGCGCGTTGTTATTAATAAGACTGACGGCGGTTATGCTGTATAATTATTTCAGATTTCCTCAGAAAAAGTACAATTTTCTCAGCCGCTATTCTATACGATTTTTTTAAATTTACATATGTTATACAGAATTTCATGCTTTTTAATCTAGTATAAGTCACCAGAGTGGCATACACCCATGAACGACGCAGGCAAGCTTTAAACAAATTGCGGCGCGTCGTTATTAATACGACTGACGGAGGTTATGTTGTTTATTTCAGATTTCCTCAGAAAAAGTACAATTTTCTCAGCCGCTATTCTATACGATTTTTTTTAATTAACATATGTTATAGAGAATTTCATGCTCTTTAATCTAGTATAAGTCACCAGAGTGGCATAGGCCCATGAACGACGCAGGTAAGCTTAAAACAAATTGCGCCGCGGCGTCATTAATACGACTGACGGATGTTATGTTGTATATTTCAGATTTCATCAGATATAAACACAATTTTCTCAGCCGCTATTCCATACGATTTTTTTAAATTTACATATGTTATACAGAATTTCATGCTCTTTAATCTAGTATAAGTCACCAGAGTGGCATATACCCATGAACGACGCAGGTAAGCTTTAAACAAATTGCGCCGCGGCGTCATTAATACGCGCTGACGGCGGTTATGTTGTATATTTCAGATTTCTTCAGAAACAGTACAATTTTCTCAGCCGCTATTCTATACAATTGTTTTTAATTTACATATGTTACACAGAATTTCATGCTCTTTAGTCTTGTATAAGTCCCCAGAGTGGCATAGACCCATGAACGATGCACGCAAGCTTTAAACAAATTGCGGCGCGGCGTTATTAATACGACTGAGGGAGGTTATGTTGTATATATCATATTACATCAGATATAAACACAATATCAGCTACATATGTTATACAGAATTTCATGCTCTATAATCTAGTATAAGTCACGAGAGTGGCATAGAGCCATGAACGACGCAGGCAAGCTTTAAACAAATTGCGGCGCGTTGTTATTAATAAGACTGACGGCGGTTATGCTGTATAATTATTTCAGATTTCCTCAGAAAAAGTACAATTTTCTCAGCCGCTATTCTATACGATTATTTTAAATTTACATATGTTATACAGAATTTCATGCTTTTTAATCTAGTATAAGTCACCAGAGTGGCATAGACCCATGAACGACGCAGGCAAGCTTTAAACAAATTGCGGCGCGTCGTTATTAATAAGACTGACGGCGGTTATGCTGTATAATTATTTCAGATTTCCTCAGAAAAAGTACAATTTTCTCAGCCGCTATTCTGTACGATTTTTTTTAATTTACTTATGTAATACAGAATTTCATGCTCTTTACTCTAGTATAAGTCTCCAGTGTGGCATAGACCCATGCACGACGCAGGCAAGCTTTAAACAAATTGCGGCGCGTCGTTATTAATGCGACTGACGGAGGAGGTTATGTTGTTTATTTCAGATTTCCTCAGGAAAAGTAAAATTTTCTCAGCCGCTATTCTATACGATTTTTTTTAATTTACATATGTTATACAGAATTTCATGCTCTTTAATCCAGTATAAGTCACCAGAGTGGCATAGACCCATGAACGACGCAGGTAAGCTTTAAACAAATTGCGCCGCGGCGTCATTGAAACGCCCTGACGGCGGTTATGTTGTATATTTCAGATTTCTTCAGAAACAGTACAATTTTCTCAGCCGCTATTCTATACGATTTTTTTTAATTTACATATGTTACACAGAATTTCATGCTCTTTAATCTAGTATAAGTCCCCAGAGTGGCATAGACCCACGAACGACGCAGGCAAGCTTTAAACAAATTGCGGCGCGGCGTTATTAATACGACTGACGGAGGTTATGTTGTATATTTCAGATTTCCTCAGAAAAAGTAAAATTTTCTCAGCCGCTATTCTATACGATTTTTTTGAAAATTACATATGTTGTACAGAATTTCATGTTGTTTAATGTAGTAT
Source organism: Paragorgia papillata (assembly GCA_035771165.1). Classification (NCBI taxonomy): domain Eukaryota; kingdom Metazoa; phylum Cnidaria; class Anthozoa; order Scleralcyonacea; family Coralliidae; genus Paragorgia; species Paragorgia papillata. The sequence continues at coordinate 1,878,968 of JAWNZC010000229.1, forward strand.
AAGTCACCAGAGTGGCACACACCCATGAACGACGCAGGCGAGCTTTAAACAAATTGCGGCGCGGCGTTATTAATACGACTGACGGGAGTTGCCTTGCATATTTCAGATTACCTCAGATATAAACACAATTATCTCAGGCGCTATTCTATACGATTTTTTGGAAATTTACATATGTTATACAGAATTTCATGCTTTTTAATCTAGTATAAGTCACCAGAGTGGCATAGACCCATGAACGACGCAGGCAAGCTTTAAACAAATTGCGGCGCGTTGTTATTAATAAGACTGACGGCGGTTATGCTGTATAATTATTTCAGATTTCCTCAGAAAAAGTACAATTTTCTCAGCCGCTATTCTGTACGATTTTTTCAAATTTACATATGTTATACAGAATTTCATGCTTTTTAATCTAGTATAAGTCACCAGAGCGGCATAGACCCATGAACGACGCAGGCAAGCTTTAAACAAATTGCGGCGCGTCGTTATTAATAAGACTGACGGCGGTTATGCTGTATAATTATTTCAGATTTCCTCAGAAAAAGTACAATTTTCTCAGCCGCTATTCTGTACGATTTTTTTTAATTTACATATGTTATACAGAATTTCATGCTCTTTACTCTAGTATAAGTCTCCAGTGTGGCATAGACCCATGCACGACGCAGGCAAGCTTTAAACAAATTGCGGCGCGTCGTTATTAATACGACTGACGGAGGTTATGTTGTTTATTTCAGATTTCCTCAGAAAAAGTAAAATTTTCTCAGCCGCTATTCTATACGATTTTTGTTAATTTACATATGTTATATAGAATTTCATGCTCTTTAATCTAGTATAAGTCACCAGAGTGGCATAGACCCATGAACGACGCAGGTAAGCTTAAAACAAATTGCGCCGCGGCGTCATTAATACGACTGACGGATGTTATGTTGTATATTTCAGATTTCATGAGATATAAACACAATTTTCTCAGCCGGTATTCTATACCATTTTTTTAAATTTACATATGTTATACAGAATTTCATGCTCTTTAATCTAGTATAAGTCACCAGAGTGGCATAGACCCACGAACGACGCAGGCAAGCTTTAAACAAATTGCGGCGCGGCGTTATTAATACGACTGACGGAGGTTATGTTGTATATTTCAGATTTCCTCAGAAAAAGTACAATTTTCTCAGCCGCTATTCTATACGATTTTTTAAAATTTACATATGTTATACAGAATTTCATGCTTTTTAATCTAGTATTAGTCACCAGAGTGGCATAGACCCATGAACGACGCAGGCAAGCTTTAAACAAATTGCGGCGCGTCGTTATTAATAAGACTGACGGCGGTTATGCTGTATAATTATTTCAGATTTCCTCAGAAAAAGTACAATTTTCTCAGCCGCTATTCTGTACGATTTTTTTTAATTTACTTATGTAATACAGAATTTCATGCTCTTTACTCTAGTATAAGTCTCCAGTGTGGCATAGACCCATGCACGACGCAGGCAAGCTTTAAACAAATTGCGGCGCGTCGTTATTAATGCGACTGACGGAGGAGGTTATGTTGTTTATTTCAGATTTCCTCAGGAAAAGTAAAATTTTCTCAGCCGCTATTCTATACGATTTTTTTTAATTTACATATGTTATACAGAATTTCATGCTCTTTAATCTAGTATAAGTCACCAGAGTGGCATAGACCCATGAACGACGCAGGTAAGCTTAAAACAAATTGCGCCGCGGCGTCATTAATACGACTGACGGATGTTATGTTGTATATTTCAGATTTCATGAGATATAAACACAATTTTCTCAGCCGGTATTCTATACGATGTTTTTAAATTTACATATGTTATACAGAATTTCATGCTGTTTAATCCAGTATAAGTCACCAGAGTGGCATAGACCCATGAACGACGCAGGTAAGCTTTAAACAAATTGCGCCGCGGCGTCATTGAAACGCCCTGACGGCGGTTATGTTGTATATTTCAGATTTCTTCAGAAACAGTACAATTTTCTCAGCCGCTATTGTATACGATTTTTTTTAATTTACATATGTTACACAGAATTTCATGCTCTTTAATCTAGTATAAAGTCCCCAGAGTGGCATAGACCCATGAACGACGCAGGCAAGCTTTTAAACAAATTGCGGCGCGGCGTTATTAATACGACTGACGGAGGTTATGTTGTATTATTTCAGATTTCCTCAGAAAAAGTAAAATTTTCTCAGCCGCTATTCTATACGATTTTTTTTAATTTACATATGTTATACAGAATTTCATGCTTTTTAATCTAGTATAAGTCACCAGAGTGGCATAGACCCATGAACGACGCAGGCAAGCTTTAAACAAATTGCGGCGCGTTGTTATTAATAAGACTGACGGCGGTTATGCTGTATAATTATTTCAGATTTCCTCAGAAAAAGTACAATTTTATCAGCCGCTATTCTATACGATTTTTTTAAATTTACATATGTTATACAGAATTTCATGCTTTTTAATCTAGTATAAGTCACCAGAGTGGCAGAGACCCATGCACGACGCAGGCAAGCTTTAAACAAATTGCGGCGCGGCGTCATTAATACGACTGACGGATGTTATGTTGTATATTTCAGATTTCGTGAGATATAAACACAATTTTCTCAGCCGGTATTCTATACGATTTTTTTAAATTTACATATGTTATACAGAATTTCATGCTCTTTAATCTAGTATAAGTCACCAGAGTGGCATAGACCCATGAACGACGCAGGTAAGCTTTAAACAAATTGCGCCGCGGCGTCATTGAAACGCCCTGACGGCGGTTATGTTGTATATTTCAGATTTCTTCAGAAACAGTACAATTTTCTCAGCCGCTATTCTATACGATTTTTTTTAATTTACATATGTTACACAGAATTTCATGCTCTTTAATCTAGTATAAGTCCCCAGAGTGGCATAGACCCACGAACGACGCAGGCAAGCTTTAAACAAATTGCGGCGCGGCGTTATTAATACGACTGACGGAGGTTATGTTGTATATTTCAGATTTCCTCAGAAAAAGTAAAATTTTCTCAGCCGCTATTCTATACGATTTTTTTGAAATTTACATATGTTGTATAGAATTTCATGCTCTTTAATTTGGTATAAGTCGCCAGAGTGGCACAGACCCATGAAAGACGCAGGCGAGCGTTAAACAAATTGCGGCGCAGCGTTATTAATACGACTGACGGGGGTTGCGTTGCATATTTCAGATTACCTCAGATATAAACACAATTATCTCGGCGCTATTCTATACGATTTTTTTGAAAATTACATATGTTGTACAGAATTTCATGTTGTTTAATGTAGTATAAGTCACCAGAGTGGCACACACCCATGAACGACGCAGGCGAGCGTTAAACAAATTGCGGCGCGGCGTTATTAATACGACTGACGGGAGTTGCCTTGCATATTTCAGATTACCTCAGATATAAACACAATTATCTCAGGCGCTATTCTATACGATGTTTTTGAAATTTACATATGTTGTACAGAATTTCATGTATTAATGACGCCGCGGCGCAATTTGTTTAAAGCTTGCCTCGTTCATGGGTCTATGCCACTCCGGTGACTTATACTAGATTAAAGAGCATGAAATTCTGTATAACATATGTAAATTAAAAAAAATCGTATTGAATAGCGGCTGAGAGAATTGTATCTTTTCTGAGGAAATCTGAAATATACAGCATAACCGTCGTCAGTCGTTTTAATGACGCCGCGGCGCAGTTTGTTTAAAGCTTGCCTGCGTCGTTCATGGGTCTATGCCACTCTGGGGACTTACACTAGATTAAAGAGCATTAAATTCTGTATAACATATGTAAAAATGGTATAGAATAGCGGCTGAGAAATTTGTGTTTATATCTTATGTAATAGGAAATATACAACATAAACCCCGTCAGTCGTATTAATGACGCCGCGGCACAATTTGTTTAAAGCTTGCCTGCGTCGTTCATGGGTCTACGCCACTCTGGTGACTTATACTAGATTAAAGAGCATGAAATTCTGTATAACATATGTAAATTAAAAAAAATCGTACAGAATAGCGGCTGAGAAAATTGTACCTTTTCTGAGGAAATCTGATATATACAGCATAACCGCCGTCAGTCGTATTAATGACGGCGCGGCGCAATTTGTTTAAAGCTTGCCTGTGTCGTTCATGGGTCTATGCCACTCTGGGGACTTATATTAGATTAAAGAGCATGAAATTCTGTATAACATATGTAAATTAAAAAAAATCGTATAGAATAGCGGCTGAGAAAATTGTGTTTATATCTGATGTAATATGATATATACAACATAACCTCCGTCAGTCGTATTAATAACGCCGCGCCGCAATTTGTTTAAAGCTTGCCTGCGTCGTTCATGGGTCTATGCCACTCTGGGGACTTATACTAGATTAAAGAGCATGAAATTCTGTATAACATATGTAAATTAAAAAAAATCGTATAGAATAACGGCTGAGAAATTTGTGTTTATATCTGATGTAATAAGAAATATACAACATAATTCCCGTCAGTCGTATTATTGACGCCGCGGCGCAATTTGTTTAAAGCTTGCCTGCGTCGTTCATGGGTTTATGCCACTCTGGAAGCTTATACTGTATTAAAGAGCATGAAATTCTGTACAAGATATGTTAATTTGAAGAAATGCTATAGACTAGCGCCTGAGAAAATTGTATTTTTGTATGATATTCTGCAATAGAGAGCACCTGATGAATATGGAGATAACTTCGCAATAAGATGCGATAATTGAATCGACGGCTGAATCGATGGCCGAATCGAAGGCTGAATCGAAGGCTGAATGTGGTGCATACTTCACAGTGGTAAACTTACTTAACTGAAATCGCACTAGCTAGGGCATTGCATAAAATATACTTTTACTTCTTAGATGTACATGTAAATTTTGGAAATACTTCAACCATAGACAAATCATAGGTCACAACTTAAGAAAAACAGTCAAAATTATTTGCCTCAAGTCAGTCCCCTGTTTAACAAATTCCGCCCTCCCCCCAGGAAAGAATACATACTTGCATTCTCGTACAAGGGTGCAAACAGAGTAACTCTAGTCGAGAAGGGAGCGAGAAACTATAGTTGACAACCTTTGCTGGATAGCGAAAATTGACTAAGTGCCATGTTTTTTATAATCATGGAAATTAATTCGTAGACTATCTAATAATTTCCCGAATGTTTCCCCCTCCCCCCTATACAATGTTGATGTGTGCGTGAAATCACATCCAGAGGTTTATGTTATGATCAACATTGTGTTTGGGGGGAAGGGGGGACTATTTCAAACTATTCTGGCAGTGAATATTTAAATCTTTAACAACTGGCCTCCAACAATGCTAAAAGGACATGCTTTTCATAAGAAGTCTACGTATATTATTTCCATGATTGTAGTCACCAGTGTCCAAATATTCTTACCGCGTGACACCGTACCAACTACGAAACATATATATATATATATATAAACTATTTCCCAGATTTCGTCTCCCTCGCTTTTTCTACACGCGTGTAAAGTGGACCACACGCATGTCGAGATTAGCACCCTCACCAGGCTCCGGGCCTTCGGCCCTACGCCCGGGCTCGAGGACTTAGGCCTATATAGAGCGTTTTCACTCACGTGATCGGTGGCCCCATTGGGGTGGTGAAACAATAATCAATTATTGGACGAGTCTGAGCAAAATATCATGATTTGTCAGTGGCGAGCTACTAGTTATTTGCCGATGCCGAAGGCAGAGGCAAATAACTGGTAGCGAGACACTGACAAATCATGATATTTTGCGATAGACGAGTTCAATAATTGATTTATCATTCATAAAATAGTTAAAAATCTGAAATGCCTGAAGTTAGAGATCGCCACTCTCCTCTGTGTCTTCGGCATACTAAAATCTTCGTAAAACTTACTTTTTGTTGGCACGAGTGTTGCTTTTTATCTCACTAAATCTTCCTTTTAACTATTTCTTTTCTAAAGTACATTGTCGTTATGAATGCTTCCAAATACTCTCGATTATTTCCTCGGATAGCTGAAGAACTAGCCGCCATGTTTACGAAAATTATTTGCAGTCAGCAGCGCCATTGCTAATGCGCATGCTCATAACATTATTTGCAGCAAAAAAATTATTTGCACTCAGTTATTTGCAGGTGAATTAACCAATCGGAATGCAGGATAGAAAGGAAATGAATGATAATACGAAATATTTGAATAAGAAAGAGCTAATTCCCATACCACCAATATGGCCGCCATTTCATTGTTTTGGTACACCAATATGGCCGCCGTGACGTCAGATGAAAACGCTCTATTACCTGCAAGGTAGTGTGAATGCTGCCTTGTCACTTTGTTAGAATATAGTGTTGAAACTGTCGAAAATCAGCATAAATAGAATAAAATAGTATCCTAAAAAGTATGAGATTTCAATAATTTCCGCAGTAAGCGACTTTTGTCGCGTTGAAGCAGTGCTTCTCAGCATGAGGTAATTACGCATTCATAACAAGAGTTTGATAATAATTAACCACACAATAAATGAACATTCATCCATTGATAATGGAGGGGAACTGGATAGGAAACTTACGAAACCGGAAACGTTGTTTGCAGAACTTGTTATGGTAATTATACACTTCGAATGGGGCTAATGCCCCTAATGGGTGGTCCCAAATGGCTAAAATCAGACACTGCTGAACTTCAGTATTAGGTGCATTAGCCCCTTCGAAGTGTATAATTACCATAAGCAATAAATTACCATAAACATCGTTTCCGGTTTCGTAACATCGTTTTAAAGTGCCCCTAACCTCGACATTTTTATTATCTTATTTCTTTAGAAGATTTTCGCTTTGTTTTTGAGATATTTCATTAATTGTTTGATATGTAAATGTCCGGAATCTACGTCACACATGCATAATGACTCATCAGAGAATTTATATATCTTTGCGTTCATCAAATAAAAACACTAAAGTATGAATAACATGTGTGCGTGTTTCTCCGACAACACCAAACTTCTCGATTTTAAAATATTTCGTTCGAGAATGAAAGAAGTACACCAACTTCTTCGATAAGTCATTATGCATGTGTGACGTAGATTCCGGAGACAATAAAAATTGTCGAGGTTAGGTTAACTGACGAGCGTCTAAAGAGTGTGTGAAGAAACCACTATTAAAAGGCATGGGGAGGGGGGGGGGGGGGGGGGCACGGTTCCCCTGTGAAGATTTTATGAGGCGCTAACAAACTGCACAAAATGAAATGACGCAAAAACGTTTGTCATATATGAGAATTTGGTGAGTTGAAGAGCGAAACTAATTAACCCTATCTAGACTGCATAGGGGGGAGGGGGGGGGTGAACAGAGGCTAGCCTGCGCCACAGACGACTAAACACCAGTATAGTAACGGTGTTTAGTTAAGAAATGGCTCATGGTTTGGCGTGCTCCATCGAGTTATGGATGCACTTGGGAAATTGGGAGAGCACGAATTGAGTGCTCTCCCAATTTCCCAAGTGCATCCATAACTCGATGGAGCACACTAAACCATGAGCCATTTCTTTTATAACATAGCATTAAATCTTTTCACAAGCCGGCGAATCGTTTTGGTTGTTGTGTTTTTCTACTTTCGTAGCCAAGTCTTTTTTGTTCACTAAAATCCAACCAAAAGGACAGTTTAAACTCGGTTACCCAGACCCAGTTTATGTCTTCTGGGTCGTCGTTCTTTATTACTCAATAAAATTAAATGACTCGGGTATTTTGATAATATAAAAGGCCATAGTCAATTTAAAACCCAGTTTTATTTTGAATTTTTTTCCCGCGCTTTTTTGCCGTGCTCCATCGAGTTTTAGTATCAACCAACTCGTGGTCTATTACAAATCCGGCTTTGTGATTGGCTGAGCTACCATGGTCTATTGGTGATAGACCATGGTAGCGTTATCCAATGATAAACCTTCTTATAGCTGGAATACTCCTATTCTGACCAATCAGACGCCACGGCATATTCACGCCGCAAGCCAAACCTGGAAACTAGGCTAAAAAATCAAACATGGCGTCTCCTAAAATATTTGTACGAGTGAAGAAAACATTGGGTCGAAAGTAATGGAAATATATTCAGTTTGACATTTTCGAATAAGAAAATGAATTCGCTTATGCCTATGGAGTATATCTACACCAAATTTGAAGCAAAGTAGTTACAATCTTGTGTTTTGTGAGCGATTGTTTACCATACGCCATCGAACTGCTCTGCATTATGTATGGGGAGACTTCTGCAAACAAAAAGGTAAAACTATCTGAACATTTAGAACAATGTTTGATAAGACTTCTTTACGTTAAAGAAAGTTGTTTATGGTTGATACTAAAACAATTAGACAACTCGTCCTCGTTTTCTAATTATTAAATGGAGCACGCACGACAGCCAATCAAAAACGTTGCTATATCAAAGCTGTGTTATAATTGTCTGTGGCGCAGGCTAAACAGAAGCCAGCACGCCACTGTTGCCAAACGGCAAGATTGGCCATTATATTATTTTGAGCACATCGTGATTAGCGACCACGGCAGATTGCTATGGTCACGATATTGTTCCAAAAAGCGAGCTACAATCCACTCCTGGAACGAGCCTTCACCTACTCTTATGAGGTGTTGTGCCTGAGAAATTAGAGTCATCTCGACTAGCGCAACCACGCCTCGATCCGGACTGTCAGCGGACGGTGCATAGACAACACCGCCGGTACTTGATATAAGTGACTCTCTTAAACTTTTCAAGGTGTTGTCATCGTGTTTTTCGTTTTTAAGAGAATCTTTCCAAGACCCTGACCCGTAGTCGGACATGTCTGATACAATAAGTACTTGAGTAATATTCGACGACTCTTTGAGCACTTGAGTAACTTCAACTAGAAGACGTAGACATTTTCGTAATCGCTCTAGACTGTAACGAATTACGACTTTCTCGCCACGGATGTGGACACCGATGTAGGGACCACGAAGAAAAGCTTTTTTGAACTTTTCCACTTCCTTATAAATTCCAGCGTTCGATTTCAGAGCAAATTGCAGGTCTTTAGCGGATACCTTTGCACCTTTTTCGCTAAAGTATGTTCGGTAACTCCCGCCGATTCCTCGCCATATCAATATAGTTAAGCATTTAGCTCCGCGCACGACTTCGCTCTCTAGTCTGGTCCATTCTCTTATCACAAAAGGGTCGACGCAAATAAATTTCGAGTTTGAACTCTTTTTGACAAATTCTCCAATAAACGAGCATTCGGTCCAACCTTTCGCCTTTGCGTTCTGACTAATCTTGTTGTATTGCTTGTTGCTCAACCGAAACCGATTTCTTGTGGATTGTTCTGCATTTGTGGCCTTATATAGAAAGTGTACGATCACGTTACTGGCGTTAGCCAATAAGCATTCAGCTTCGAACTCTTTTTTCTCGGCCAATGCGGCGTACTCACTTGCCTTAAGCATGCTGTTGAGATGCGTTAAATCGAAGTAAATTCCCAAAGAATGGCCCTTTCTTTTAAATCGAGAGTCCTTGACCTTTGGCTGTACAAGTTTTCGCCCGCCAAGCTTTGCTTGCCAGGCAAGCGCGAGAAACGCGCGTGTGTTCATCGTCATTTGTTCCCAATAGGGAGAATAGACCTGCACGTACCCCGCGGGTTTCGGCTCTGCCCGATTACTACCCCGAACTTTGGCGAACTCAAATTTCTTCGGGTAGTTCTGTTTCGCGTATTTATAAACCAAATCATGAACTTTAATCTTGTTTTCGGCCGGACTTTCGATATAGTTTATTATCAACTCTCTGCCAAAGCATTTTTTCACATTGTTCGTCAAACTGTTGGGTACCTTTACACGGTTTTCTTGCTGGTACAAAGTGGTTGGTTTGATGTGTTGTGTTTTCAAGATCGTGGCGGCAGTCGGCTTTAGCATTGAGGCTGTTGGGTTGTTTTTTTCGGATTGCGATGTGAAAATGTTAATGTTGTTGACAAATTTGATCTGATTCGTTTCAGGAATTGTTCTATAATTCTTCACTGGATTTCCAGGATGGCGTACGAACAAAGGAATGACGAAAAACAGTCGGAACAAAGTAAAAAGGCAAAAAATGAAAGAAAATACTTTGAAGTAAGCCCAGCGCCTATATATAAATAGCAAGAATTACATTGGAAATTAGTGAACGAACGAACGAACAAACTAACGGTCGAAATAAGGAACAAACGAAGAAAAGAAAGGAAGGAAGGAAGGAAGAAAGGAAGGAAGGAAGGAAGGAAGGAAGGAAGGAAGGAAGGAAGGAAGGAAGGAAGGAAGTATCGTTACTTCACTGAAACATTAATTAAAATGCTTAATCAAAAACGTAAAAATCCTTACCATCCCCATAATCCGTAATGATAGCCAGACCTCGAGTCAAAGGTTCTTCTTCGTAGTCTCATCCTTAGTCCTGAGGAGGTGCAAACATTTAAATACATAATTAAATAAATAAATAAATAAATAAATAAATAAATAAATAAATAAATAAATAAATAAGTAAATAAATAAATAAATAAATAAATAAATAATAACTATTAAATATATAAGTAAATATTAATTAACTAAATATATAAATAAATAAATACGTACATAAATAAGTAAATAAATAAATAAATGAAAGTAAATAAATAAATACATAAACATAATGAATATCGACTAGTGTGGCTGATACACGACAAAACTCAAATAACTATATGATTTTCTCTTTTAAATGGTTTGAACCTAGGATTACTATTAGTACATGTTTGTGAGTTAGTGTAGTCTTGAGAAAAGGTGTTGTTAATTATAGTGGTGCAAGACTGACGTTATATAACAGGGTTGTAGGAGTTGGGGGGGGGGGGGGCATAATTTGCTCTGGCTCAAATGATTGTAAGATTGTAGCGAAAGTCCCCAAACGATTTATGTTCAGTTATTGTTGTTGACTGTTTTTTTAGTGATAACGAACAGAAAATCCTAAAATCTTAGCAATTAAAGACCGATTTTTTGCCAGTTTAGATCCGTTTAAACTTCCTGAAAATTACTCTCAGAAGTCAGGAAATGCTATTTCAGAGATCCTAATTTCAAACTATTCGTACATACTATGAAAGTTGCTCGTCTAGGTTAATGTAGTCTTCAGAAAGACTGTTGGTGGTATTGACTGACGTTATAACGTAAATGGTTTGAACCTAAGAGTATATCAGTATATGTTTGTGAAAGTTGCTCGTCTAGGTTAGTGTAGTCTTGAGAAAGATTATTAGTGGTGGTGGTAATAGTGACTGACGTTTCGACGGCATCCTCAGACTGAAACGAAGTGTTAATTTGCCAGGGGCGTTTTTATTTATGTGCTCTAGTTAATTACTTCTTCGTAACCGCAACTGTTACAATTAACACGACAAAACTCAAATAGCGATATTATTTTCTCTTTTAAATGATTTGAACCTAGGATTACTATTATATTAGTACATATTTGTAAAGTTGCTCGTCTTGGTTAGTCTAGTCTTGAGAAAGAGTGTTGTTATATAATGGTGCATGACTGACGTTATAAAGTGAATGGTTTGAACTTAAGAGTATTCGTACATTTTTGTGAAATTTTCTCGTCTGGTGGTGGTGACTGGCGTTATAACGTAAAGCTACTGTTACACGATGCGATTTTTCTTGCAACTTGCAACAAATTTAACCATTAAAAAAATCGCAAGTTGCCTTTAAGTGGATAGAACCTTCGAGTATATTTGTACATATTCAGTTGTGAAAATTGCTCGTATGTAGGTTAGTGTAGTCTTGAGAAAGACTGGTGGTGGTGGTGGCTGACGTTATATATAACGTAAACGGTTTAAACCTAGCAGTATTATAGTACATATTTGTGAAAGTTGCTCGTCTATATAGGTTAGTGTATAGTCTTAAGAAAGGCTGTTCGTGTTGGTTCTATAGAAGTAATATTTAAAACATGACCAGCAGTGTTTTATCAGAGACGATAGCCGAGTGTTTTACATCTGATAAAACACGTACTGCGAATGTTTTAAAATAGCTTTCAAAAACGATCCATTTGGTAAGTTCATTGGCGTAGTAAGTTTGAAAAATAACGTTGTCTAAGCCGAGAAAATCAAAGCTAAAGTTTATGTAAATCAGAAGGTTAAAACCACGGACATGGTACTGATTTCCTTTGTGTTTTCCTCATGTAATGAGTTTTTGTCTGAAGTAGTATTAGTATAGTGGTTGACGTTATAAAGTAAATGGTCTGAACCTATAGGAGTATATTATATAATTAGTACCGAGAAAGACTCTTGGTGGTAGTGACTGACGTTTAAAAGATAATTAAGTAAATATAGTAAATGGTTTGAAGTATAAATTTGGTTTATTAATATAGATGTTTATTTGCTCGTCTATAGATTAGTGCAGTCTTGACAAAGACTGTTGGTGGTACGTAGAGACTGACGTTATAAAGTAAATGGTTTGAACCTAGCATTAGTATTAATTAGTTTATTCATGCATAAATTTTCCTTGATGTGCCGCGGTTAATAAATAGGTTATTGACCTTGCATATTAAATGACCTACTATATCGCTTTAAAACTACGTCTAGAATACCATTTTTTTGTTAAATAACGACAAATATCGTCTGTGTCATGAATATACTAAGTCGGTTAGTGACCTTAACCTCGGTCACTACTACGCTGGTTATTACCCTCGGGCCTGCGGCCCTCGGGGTTAATAACCAGCATAGTGACCTCGGTTTCGGTCACTAACCTATACTTAGTACATGTTTGTAAAAGTTGCTCGTCTAATAAGTTAGTGGTGACTGACGTTATATAAAGTAAATGGTTTGAACCTATATAGGAGTATTATTAGTACATGTTTGTAAAAGCTGCTCGTCTAGGTTAGTGCATGATAGTGATTGACGCGTTTCGACGGCCATCCTCAGACTCACACGAAATGTTTGCCAGGTGCGCTTTTATTCACGCGATCTTCATGATTTATTAGGTCTTGGTAACCGCATGCGCAACTTTTACACGTGCCACTATGACATAATTAACTAGAGGGCACTCAGAGACAGTGTATATATATCTCCGCTAGTAGGTTATTAGAGATGTTTAAAAAGAAAACGAGCCATCCCGCTAACCAGGCTAGCTCACGAGACTTACACATTTATGAATGAATAAAATGCTTGATTGCATTCGTATCATAATTACGCAAAAATGTTTGCATAAAATAAGGATAATGAGCGCAATCAAATTGCCGTCAGATTTTTATTCAATTTCTCATCCAAATTTTCAGATTTTTATTCAATTTCTCATCCAAATTTTGACTAAATTCAACCAAAATCTAATGGATGGACAGACAGACAGACAGGCAGGCAGGCAGGCAGGCAGACAGACAGACAAACAGGCAGTCAGCGAGGCAGGCAGGCAGGCAGGCAGGCAGGCAGGCAGACAGACAGACAGACAGACAGACAGACAGACAGGCAGGCAGGCAGGCAGACAGACAGACAAACAGGCAGTCAGCGAGGCAGGCAGGCAGGCAGGCAGGCAGGCAGGCAGGCAGGCAGACAGGCAGGCAGACAGACAGACAGACAGACAGACAGACAGACAGACAGACAGACAGACAGACAGACAGACAGACAGACAGACAGACAGACAGACAGACAGACAGACAGACAGACAGACAGACAGACAGACAGACAGACAGACAGACAGACAGACAGACAGACAGACAGACAGACAGACAGACAGACAGACAGACAGACAGACAGACAGACAGACAGACAGACAGACAGACAGACAGACAGACAGACAGACAGACAGACAGACAGACAGACAGACAGACAGACAGACAGACAGACAGACAGACAGACAGACAGACAGACAGACAGACAGACAGACAGACAGACAGACAGACAGACAGACAGACAGACAGACAGACAGACAGACAGACAGACAGACAGACAGACAGACAGACAGACAGACAGACAGACAGACAGACAGACAGACAGACAGACAGACAGACAGACAGACAGACAGACAGACAGACAGACAGACAGACAGACAGACAGACAGACAGACAGACAGACAGACAGACAGACAGACAGACAGACAGACAGACAGACAGACAGACAGACAGACAGACAGACAGACAGACAGACAGACAGACAGACAGACAGACAGACAGACAGACAGACAGACAGACAGACAGACAGACAGACAGACAGACAGACAGACAGACAGACAGACAGACAGACAGACAGACAGACAGACAGACAGACAGACAGACAGACAGACAGACAGACAGACAGACAGACAGACAGACAGACAGACAGACAGACAGACAGACAGACAGACAGACAGACAGACAGACAGACAGACAGACAGACAGACAGACAGACAGACAGACAGACAGACAGACAGACAGACAGACAGACAGACAGACAGACAGACAGACAGACAGACAGACAGACAGACAGACAGACAGACAGACAGACAGACAGACAGACAGACAGACAGACAGACAGACAGACAGACAGACAGACAGACAGACAGACAGACAGACAGACAGACAGACAGACAGACAGACAGACAGACAGACAGACAGACAGACAGACAGACAGACAGACAGACAGACAGACAGACAGACAGACAGACAGACAGACAGACAGACAGACAGACAGACAGACAGACAGACAGACAGACAGACAGACAGACAGACAGACAGACAGACAGACAGACAGACAGACAGACAGACAGACAGACAGACAGACAGACAGACAGACAGACAGACAGACAGACAGACAGACAGACAGACAGACAGACAGACAGACAGACAGACAGACAGACAGACAGACAGACAGACAGAGGTAAAAGCATAACCTACTCACAAAGCATAACCTACTCAAAACTCACTTACACAAGGGTAGTGAGCGTTGCATTATCGCTAATAGGTACCCACGGCAACTTCACAGAGTGCTCAACAACACCGAAGTGAAGGAGCATACATAGTTCAATCTACAGACACGGTGTTTCGCTGTACAACAGCTCATCAGTGTAGCTTGGAACAATCTGAATGAATTTCACCAATTACTTATACACATGCGATCGTCGGTGACAACCGCATGTGGGAAAGCATCGGTGAAATACATTCAGATAGCGTGAAGTGCGCATGGGCCCAGAGTGCTCAGACTTTTGAGCTCGCTGGCAACCCTCTTGGATCTCTGGCTTCGGGCAGTCAATCAAGCGCACAAACGC
Source organism: Paragorgia papillata (assembly GCA_035771165.1). Lineage (NCBI taxonomy): Eukaryota > Metazoa > Cnidaria > Anthozoa > Scleralcyonacea > Coralliidae > Paragorgia > Paragorgia papillata. The sequence goes on from JAWNZC010000229.1 coordinate 1,894,161, forward strand.
GGGAAATTTGCGATCCAAAGGCAAAGCAAGGATATTTTCCAGGTCAATTTAAAGTGTGGGGACTTTATAGAGATACCCGAGCGAAGGTGTGCTACCAAGTTCCTAACCGAAGTTAAACGACGAAAAACCGATTCACTCGAGGTGAGATCGTTTTAATTTGTTTACCATAGAAGAGAGCGTCAAAGTCAATATGCTGCGCGTTTGCTTGTGACTGCAGTGAGTCGCGGCAAAGAACAAAACATTGTTACTGAGACACTTGAACTTTGATCCGTCAGCGACATGCATTAGATTAATTGCAAGGCTATGGACGAACTCGATGCGTTACAATTTGAGTTAGAGTCTCTACCCTATACCAAAGACGAGGCTGAACTAAAATAATTCGCAGCTTCGATAAGCCTAGATGTTGAGCTCGCGGGGAAAAGTAAAATAGTCGCAACAAAGTTAATTCAAGAATCGATTGAGGCGAGGGTAAACGAAGATGGGGAATTGCCAGCGGAAGTTTCGGGGTTCGAAAAGCCATCATTTCTTTGAAACCCGTATTGCAGAAGAAAAGCGAATCTGAACTTGCACTAAAGCGAATTAAAACAGCAAATCGAAGAGTTAAAACAACAACAACAACAACAACAACAACAACAACAAACGGAAATTGATGGGCAACATGCGGTCTCAATTGGCACAGATCAAAGTGCAAGCACATGACAAGCAATTGATAAGCGATATTGCAGATATAAACGCGGGTAAACCTTAGAAAGTACTAAGGAGGAGAAGCTTCCTACAAATGCGTCATTTTTGCGCCGCGAGTTTAAAATTTCGGGACAGATTGGCGAGCCAGGTCAAACCGACAAACCCACTTTTGTGTTGCTTACTCACCATATCAATTCTGGTTTAAAGCGTCAATACAAGGGGAGCGAAATCGCCGACGCTGTGATTCGTGCTATTTATTTGCATAGTAGTCTACGTATAGCTACGTGGAGACTTTAATGATTTGTCTCTTCCTAAACTGAGGAAAATCCTTCGCGTTCATTATCCGGAGAAAACTGCGTCAGAATTATATCAACAGCTGTCTACGATCTTTCAACACCCGAAAGAAACCACACAGCAGTTCCTTCTTCGCGCCCTTGACTTGCGTAATAAAGTAGGTTTGCTAGCAAAGAATCCGACTGCGAAGTTCACTACGATGAACCTTTAATTCAAAAGACGTTCACGAAATCCTTCGCGACATACAACAAGGTCAGAGCATCGCTTCCAAAGAGCTGTTTCCAATTGTTCTCGCATGTGGGGGGGGGGGGGGGGGGGGGGGGAGCATTGACACCAAAGCGCGTGCAATCTAAATGCGACAACGAAAGCGTAGTGAAGATATTGCGCAGTGGAACATCAAAGGACGAGAATTTCGCTTTCAAGGCATGGGTATAACGAGCCCATTTCGCTTTCGACGCATTGGTATGACGAGCCCATTTCGCTTTCGACGCATGGGTATGACGAGCCCATTTCGCTTTCGATGCATGGGTATGACGAGCCCATGTCGCTTCGACGCATGGGTATGACAAGCCCATTTCGCATTCGACGCATGGGTATGACAAGCCCAGTTCGCATTCGACGCATGGGTATGACGAGCCCATGTCGCTTCGATGCATGGGTATGACAAGCCCATTTCGCATTCAACGCATGAGTGCAACGAGCCCATTTCACAGCCGACGCATGGGTATGACAAGCCCATTTCGCATTCGACGCATGGGTATGACAAGCCCATTTCGCATTCGACGCATGGGTATGGCGGGCCCGTGTCGCTTCGACGCATGTGTATGACGAGCCCATTTCGCATTCAACGCATGGGTGTGACGAGCCCATTTCACAGCCGACGCATGGGTATAACTTGCCCATTTCGCATTTTGACGCATGGGTAATAACGAGCCCATTTCGCTTTCGACGCATGGATACAACTAACCAACTTCGCTTTCGACGCATTGGTATAACGAGCCCATTTCGCATCCAACGCATGGGTATAACGAGCCCATTTCGCATTCGATGCATGGGTACAACTAGCCCATTTCACAGCCGACGCATGGGTATAACTTGCCCATTTCACATTTTGACGCATGGATATGACGAGCCCATTTCGCTTTCGACGCATGGGTACGACAAGACCATTTCGGTTTCGACGCATGGACAATAACGAGCCCATTTCGCTTTCGACGCATGGGTATGACGAGCCCATTTCGCATTCGACGCATGGGTATGACGAGCCCATTTCGCATTCGACGCATGGGTATGACGAGCCCATGTCGCTTCGATGCATGGGTATGACAAGCCCATTTCGCATTCAACGCATGAGTGTAACGAGCCCATTTCACAGCCGACGCATGGGTATGACAAGCCCATTTCGCATTCGACGCATGGGTATGGCGGGCCCGTGTCTCTTCGACGCATGTGTATGACGAGCCCATTTCGCATTCAACGCATGGGTGTGACGAGCCCATTTCACAGCCGACGCATGGGTATAACTTGCCCATTTCGCATTTTGACGCATGGGTAATAACGAGCCCATTTCGCTTTCGACGCATGGGTATGGCGGGCCCGTGTCTCTTCGACGCATGTGTATGACGAGCCCATTTCGCATTCAACGCATGGGTGTGACGAGCCCATTTCACAGCCGACGCATGGGTATAACTTGCCCATTTCGCATTTTGACGCATGGGTAATAACGAGCCCATTTCGCTTTCGACGCATGGGTACAACTAACCCACTTCGCTTTCGACGCATTGGTATAACGAGCCCATTTCGCATCCAACGCATGGGTATAACGAGCCCATTTCGCATTCGATGCATGGGTACAACTAGCCCATTTCACAGCCGACGCATGGGTATAACTTGCCCATTTCACATTTTGACGCATGGATATGACGAGCCCATTTCGCTTTCGACGCATGGGTACGACAAGACCATTTCGGTTTCGACGCATGGGCAATAACGAGCCCATTTCGCTTTCGACGCATGGGTATGACGAGCCCATTTCGCATTCGACGCACGGATATAACGTGCCCATTTCGCATTTCGACGCATGGGTATGACGTGCCCATTTCGCATTCGATGCATGGGTACAACTAGCCCATTTCACAGCCGACGCATGGGTATAACTTGCCCATTTCACATTTTGACGCATGGATATGACGAGCCCATTTCGCTTTCGACGCATGGGTACGACAAGACCATTTCGGTTTCGACGCATGGGCAATAACGAGCCCATTTCGCTTTCGACGCATGGGTATGACGAGCCCATTTCGCATTTCGACGCATGGGTATGACGTGCCCATTTCGCATTTCGACGCATGGGTATGACGAGCCCATTTCGCTTTCGACGTATGGGTATAAGGAGCCCATTCGCATTCAACGCATGGGTGTAACGAGCCAATTTCGCATTCAACGCATGGGTGTAACGAGCCAATTTCGCATTCGACGCATGGGTACCAGTATAGGCGAAACAGGCTGATCGCGCAACGCGCAGTGCGAAATGCGTATATATAAGACCAGTTTCACTACACAACACGCTCGGTAATTGGGTGAGATACGTACCGCTACAGCACACCCAGGGTTGAACTAACTCTTCGCCGATCTTCGCGCAACGTTCATGGTCGAATGAGTTCATGACACAACACGCATGGTTGAACAAACCGCTACTTAATGCTCATGGTTAAACTATAGTACATCGCGCAACGCTTATAGTGGAATGAGTTATGACGCAACGCTCATAGCAGAATGACTTTATCACGCAACACTCATGAGTGAACGAGTTTATGACGCAACGCTCACGGTTGAACTAACCGCTACGCAAGGCTCATGGTTGAACTCGCTAATCGCGCAACGCTCATAGCCGAATGAGTTTATCACGCAACACTCATGACCGAACGAGTTTATGAAGCAACGCGCATAGGGGAACAAACCGGTACGCAAGCCTCGTGGTTGAAGTAACGCTCAGGTCTGCACGAAGTTATGACGTGACGCTCATGATTGCACGAGTTGAGTACGCAACGCTCATGGTTGAACGCATCGGTATGCAATGCTCATGGTTGAAATCGCTAATCGCACAACGCTCATAGCCGAATGAGTTTATCACGCAACACTCATGACCGAACGAGTTTATGACGCAACGCTCATGGTTGAACTCTCTAATCGCGCAACGCTCATGGTTGAACTCACTAATCGCGCAACGCTCATGGTTGAACTATTGATGGCGTACCGCTCATGATTGCAAGAGGTTATGACGCAACGCTCATGGTTGAACAAACCGGTACGCAACGCTCAGGGTTGAACTCTCTAATCGCGCAACGCTCATGATTGAACTCGCTAATCGCGCAACGCTCATGGCTGAACTACTGATGGCATACCGCTCATGATTGCACGAGTTTATGACGCAACGCTCATGGTTGAACAAACCGTTACGCAACGCTCATGGTTGAACTCGCTAATCGCACAACGCTCATGGTTGAACTATTCATGAAGTACCGCTCATGATTGCACGAGTTTATGATGCAACGCTTATGGTTGAACGAGTCTATGACACAACGCGCACGAGTTTTTGACGCAACGCTCATGGTGGAAGTAACGCTCAGGCCCGTTAGCACGCGTCGATCAAAGTCGAACGAAGCCGTCGCGCTCATAGCGAAAGGAAATCACTCGTCGAAACTCACTAGTATCACTAACTCTTTACACTAGGTAGAACAAACCCATTAGCCGTCCATCAGACGATTGGTTGGGTAACTTCATTACAGTCGGACGACGAATACCATTGATGCTTGGAGGCTGAGAATATCACAACAGTGATCTCTCAGCTTGGTGAGCGGATCAGGATCAACAGGACCAGTCAACCTGATCCTTCTCCAAGCACCAAGGCACAACAAGCAGGAACCAGTCGGGGGACCTGTTACCCAACCTTCCAAACGGGTAAGTATAAAGAAGATTCCTTCTGGCAACCGACCGACAGATCTAGTCGAGGTATGGTTTAATATAAATAAATAAAAGTAGCGTGCTGCGTAGGCAGTGTAGAAACAACAATCGAAATATAGTAAGGTTAGATATACTGCCGAAACAGAGAACGTAGGAGTCTAACGTTTCGAGCGAAGGCCCTTCGTCAGTTTCTCTCGAAGGGCCTTCGCTCGAAACGTTCTCTGTTTCGGCAGTATATCTAACCTAATTACTATATTTCGATATATATATATATATATATATATATATATATATATATATATATATATATATATATATATATATATATATATATATATATATATAGTTCAATCTACAGACACGGTGTTTCGCTGTACAACAGCTCATCAGTGTAGCTTGGAACAATCTGAATGAATTTCACTATATATATATATATATATATATATACCTGGCGGTGAACATTTCACTGCATGGACTCTCAAAAATGACCGCCGCTGAGCGTTGAGGCTGTCGAAACGTCAGTAACCACTATCACTAGTCTTTCTCTACTCAAGACTACAAACCCAGACGAACAACTTTCACAACATGTGCTTTGTAGAAACAACAATCGAAATATAGTAACTTAGGTTAGATATACTGCCGAAACAGAGAACGTAGGAATCTAACGTTTCGAGCGAAGGCCCTTCGTCAGAGAGAAACGTAGCTAAAGAGTGTAAACAAACAATGAGCTTATATACGAAAGGTAATCATGTGACCAAAAATAAGCCAATCAGATAAAAATGACAATAACAAATTGATAATGAGATGCGAAAAATTAGCCAATCAAAGCAAAATAACAATAACAAATAGAAAATGAGATGCGAAAGACATTTGCTATTCATACCGTCGATGAGTAAAGGGTGTAAAAAGGATGAGCGAGAATAAAAATAGATAAATTAATAAAGTGAAAACGCTGTTTATGTACGCCCTTGCTGAACAGAAACAACGTCTTCAGAGGTGTTAAATAAAAGAAAAACGTTCGTTGAGTCCGTGAGGATGAATGGTACCAATTTTGAAAATGAGACGCTTTTCTAGTCTTTTGCGGCTGACATTACCGCCAGAAATGGGTGAGATGGCACAAACTTTCATGTCTGAAATACAATGGTTGGCACTATTAAAATGTCGGGCAACAGGCTTGTCAACATCATTGTTCCTCACGGAACGAAGATGTTCAGCAAACCTGTCAGATAAATGTCTGCCAGTTTCACCGGTGTAAAGCATGCAACATTTATTGCAAGAAATACAGTAAATGATATTGGAAGAGATGCAAGTAAAATTATGCTGAATAACAAAATTAGATTTAGGTCCCGAAATACATGTAGCGGAGTTAAGAAAGGAAACGTGTAACAACGGGTACGGAAACAAGAAAAGGTACCCGCAGGTGCCAGTAGATTTTTTCTAAGGGCACTACGCACTAAACCATCACGAATATTTTTATTACGCCGAAAAGAGATTAAAGGGTTATCGGTGACAATAGCTGACGTTTCAGGATCATTCTTTAGGATATGAAAATTGCGGCTAATGATATCCTTAACTTTGTAGTTGAAAGGATGAAATGTGAGAACTAATGGTATTTTATTATCAGAAACTCCTTCTAAAGGTTGTTTTAAAGTGTCAGGACGAGGAATACTAGATGCTTTGTTAATAGCAGTGTCTAACAGGTGGGTGTAATAGCCACGCTGGACAAAAAAGGATCTCATTTCCAAACATTTGGTCTCAAAGTCTTTGTCATCACTGCATAGGCGGCGAAGTCGCAGAAATTGAGAGTATGGAATGGATTGTTTAGTGTGTTTGGGATGAGAGGATGAAAATAAAAGGTAACTATGTGAATCGGTCGGCTTATAAGAGACAGAAGTCATGAGTGATTATCACTAATCGATACCAAGATATCCAGGAACGACACACATGTTTCACTGATTTCCCATGTGAATTTGAGCGCTGGATGGAAATCATTAACATAATTAATAAATCTCTCTAAATTCACACGTGAGCACGATGCTGTTCCGAAACAATCATCTATGTATCTCTTAAAGAGATCAGGAAAGGGTCCAATGTATCGTTCAAAGATTTGTTTTTCAACATAACCAACAAATAAGTTTGCGTAGCTAGGGCCCATTTTGGTACCCATTGCTACTCCACTAATCTGTTGGTAATGTTCACCATCAAATGAAAAATTGTTGAGGGTGAGTCACAAGTAGTCTGCCAAGCGAAGTAATGTAGTGGTGGATGGTTCCAAAACGGTGCGTTGATCAAAGAAAAACTTCAAAGCTTCCAGACCATCGCGGTGAGGAATGACGGTGTAGAGAGACTTAACATCCATAGTGAAAATGAATTTACTGGAACCGCTGAAATGTATTTGGTCGAAAATCTGTAGAGCATGTTTTATATCTTTGATATAAGAAGGCAACTTCTTTACCAAAGGTGACATAACATTGTCTAAAAAGCTGGAAATGAGTTCAGTATAGGACAGCTGCAAGCAGAGACGATCGGCCTGCCAGGATTGTTAGGTTTATGAATTTTAGGTAAAAAATAGATAACTGGTGTTCTAGGAGTGGTGATTATCAGGTTGGAGGCAGAGGCAGGCAATTCACCGGCTTGAATAAGATTGTTAATGGTAGTTTTGACAATTTTTTTGTGAGTAGGGGTGGAATCGGAATTTAACTTAGTGTAAAAGGAGGCATCGCTGAGTTGACGAAGAGCTTCTTGTCGGTACAAGTCAGATCTCCAGACAACAACGGCACCACCTTTGTCCGCAGGTTTGATGACAACGTCATTACGACCACGCAATGATTGAAAAGCTAGAAGTTCCTCTTTGTTGAGGTTAGAGGCCCTTTTGGGGCGTGAATGGTTTAATCTGTCAATTTCATGGCGGCACTGGCGAACAAAATGATCAAGAGACGAAAATTGGCCTTCAGGTGGAGACCAAGAAGACTTTTTAGGGTTGATTTCCTCAAAGACATCCTTATTAAAGGTGGAGGACTGATTATGAAAATGGGCTTTTAGGCGTAAACGGCGGAAAAAAGCTTCAGTGTCTTCTTTGACTGAAAATAAATCAATGGGCCCGGAGTTGGGAACGAACTTGAGACCCTTCGCAAGAACAGATCTCTCGGGGTCGGACAAGGGTAAATCAGACGGAATGGTGAAAACTAGATTATCTTCGTTGACAGAACTAGTATACAGTCAGGAGAAACAGAATGAGGTCCATATAATTTAGACAATTTGGACGCCTTGACGTCTTTAAGAAATGAATAAAGTTTAGAATTTAAAAAGCGAATTTTGGTGATAATATCAGTGACCAAAATTGGTGGACAAACCTGAGAAAGAAAAGTTTTACAATGCGAAATATTGTCATCAGTTTGCTGTATGTAGATGGACATCGACTGAATGGTCATACGCATCAAACGACGAGAGTGATTCGAACAAGCCGCCGAGATGGAGTCAGAGAAATGGCGGTGAATGGTCGGTAAATTAAAATGCAAGAGGTTGAAGGAAGATTTAAAGCCGTAGGGAATGACCCGACATTTATCTGACAGAGAACGTTGGAATCTAACGTTTCGAGTAAAGGTCAAACCCTTCTCTCTGACGAAGGGCCTTTGCTCGAAACGTTAGATTCCTACGTTCTCTGTTTCGGCAGTATATCTAACCTAAGTTACTATATTTCGATTGTTGTTTCAACACTGCCTACGCAGCACGCTACTTTTATTTCACTATATATTTATCTGACAGGTTTGCTGAACATCTTCGTTCCGTGAGGAACAATGATGTTGACAAGCCTGTTGCCCGACATTTTAATAGTGCCAACCATTGTATTTCAGACATGAAAGTTTGTGCCATCTCACCCATTTCTGGCGGTAATGTCAGCCGCAAAAGACTAGAAAAGCGTCTCATTTTCAAAATTGGTACCATTCATCCTCACGGACTCAACGAACGTTTTTCTTTTATTTAACACCTCTGAAGACGTTGTTTCTGTTCAGCAAGGGCGTACATAAACAGCGTTTTCACTTTATTAATTTATCTATTTTTATTCTCGCTCATCCTTTTTACACCCCCTCCTTTTTACTCATCGACGGTATGAATAGCAAATGTCTTTCGCATCTCATTTTCTATTTGTTATTGTCATTTTGCTTTGATTGGCTAATTTTTCGCATCTCATTATCAATTTGTTATTGTCATTTTTATCTGATTGGCTTATTTTTGGTCACATGATTACCTTTCGTATATCAGTAAGCTCATTGTTTATTTGTTTGTTTACACTCTTTAGCTACGTTTCTCTCTGACGAAGGGCCTTCGCTCGAAACGTTAGATTCCTACGTTCTCTGTTTCGGCAGTATATCTAACCTAAGTTACTATATTTCGATTGTTACACCCGGTAAGCCGAGTTACCCGGTTCAGTGCCCAAATGAACGTTGTATTTAAATGGAAGCGAGTTACGTGGTAAGTTGTAATATTTGACATGATTATTTTGATTAGTGACATAAAGCAACGAATATAGAAAATTTATCCCCGCGGTATCTATCCCGCTTTGTCGAACAATTTTACTCGTCAAACGGAGAACCTTTAGCACGACTGTGTATATAGGTAGCAATTATAGTTAAAAGTATATGCATCATTATGCTAATAACTAAAATATGTGGCTCAGTTATACTTATAAACAGTCACGAAATTGAAAAATAAACACTTAATTGAAACAAACGTGGGTCAACAAAACTAACCTGTTAAATAAACACAATCACTTTTCTTCGTTTTTCATGAACCGTTCAACAACAAATTGTCCAGTCAGATAACACGAGAACGAAATTCTAGCAGACCCCGTTCACTCCATAAAGGAATGATGTAATTTGCAGGTATTGAAATAACGGTGTTCCTATTGAGAACTTGACAACTCCAACAAAAGAACACCATTCACGTGCTCTGCGGTGGCGTGCGGGAAATAATATTAGCCGTGGTTAGTGACCGTAACAGGCATTCAAATTAATTGATAATTAGTGTTTTCGTGACATATATAGTTTCGGTTTGCGAAGCATGCACGTTAGAGAAACACCTCGAAGTTACCAACCGAAAATATGTAACTCTTTAACAGCACAATGTAATATTGAGAGACTGGTGGTATAGAGAAATGGAGCATACACTGCATTAGAACCGCGGGTTCGACTTTAAATGTTGCATCTAACTTTACACTCGAAATTTTCCTCTCTCGCGTCTTCAGGTTTCAGCGGGTCATTTCGGTATAAAGCGCTCTCAGTTCGTCAGAATTTATGGCTCGAAAATAAGATATATAGATATCGTTAGAAAGCTATTAATTTGTAGAATACAATGTTGTATTTAATTTTACGATAAATACAAACCACTGATAAGAGTTTTGAATTTTTTAAGAAAAAACAGAGGGATTCACTTTATTTTGTTCAAATTTCTTTTTTTCAGTTCGATTCTGAGATAAATTTCCAGCAGCGTGTTTTGATATGTCGTCAGTTTTGCTGATTTTATTGACGACCATGCAAACGGTTGAAAATGCTGTTTTTCGACCAACATTATAATAATAATAATAATAATAATAGTCTTTATTTAGTGAAGGTATAAACATCTTTTACATGAAATGTATTCCGCCAGATGGCCTTCAGTTGGGTGTAAAGTTAGTATCAATTAATTAGTGTGTTATACAATTACAGGTTAGTTTATATTTACAAGATACGCATACAAATTCTTCTAGGTGAAGCACATTATTGTTTTGTTTTAAAAAATAGTTTTTTAATTCTTTTTTAAATGTAGATATGGTGGTTCTCTCAGTGTCTTTTAAGTAGTCTGGTAGAGAGTTAAACAACATAGCACCACTGTACGAAATTTTTGTTTTTCCAAACTCGGTTGAGACTTTAGGAATTTTCAGGTCTGTTAATGATGATCTTGTGTTTACGCCATGTGTTTCTTTAACGAGTTGGAATAGGTCGTACAAGTTCGATGGAGCTTTGTTCTTTAGTACACTGAACACCAGAATTAGTTTTCTTAATTTAATGAGACTGTGTATCGGAATCCAATTCAGTATTTTAAAAAGTTCGACAGACGAATCATCAGTTGTTGCTTCCAGTATAATGCGTGCCGACCTTTTCTGTAATTTTAGAAGATCGTGCAGCCTTTCATTTGAAGCACACCCCCAGACCGTACAGCAATAAAGTAGGCGTGGGAAGATTAACGACTCATAAAACAATATACGAGAGTGATGAGGTAAATTTTTTCGTATCCGTTTGAGTAGAAAAAGTCGTTTACTTATAATTTGAGATATATTTGCTATCTGTTCGTCCCATTGAAGTACACTATCAAAGTGTACTCCAAGCAGTTTAAATGTTTTTACTTCGTCAATTACTTCGTTTATTTTAACAAAAATGTTTTCACAGGTGTCGGATTTACGTTTAGAAAGAATTTTCATGCTTTTGCTTTTTTTGCAATTTAAGGACATGAGATTTGCATTTACCCAGTTCGATACTTGATTGAGGTCATTTGTTAATTTCAGGTTTAGATCTGCTATTGATAGACTGGAAGCTAGTAATGATGTGTCGTCAGCGAAAATAAACGGTGTTGTATTATTTTGAAAAAGTGGAAGATCATTAATGAATATAATAAATAGAAGCGGTCCTAAGATTGACCCTTGAGGGACACCACAACTGACCGGTAATACATCAGAGAAACACGTTTTGAATTTTACTTTTTGAGTTCGGTTTGAAAGAAACGAGTTAAACCAGTCTATTGTCGCTGGATTGAAATGATATAATTCGAGTTTTTTTAGTAGTATTTTAGGGTCTAGTATATCAAACGCTTTTGAGAAATCAAGTAAAGTCAGGCCATTGATTTCTCCCTTCTCAATTGAATTGAGCAGAGACTCGTGCAGACACAGCAGCAAGGTTTCACAGGAGTGGTTTGTTCTGAAACCATGCTGATGTTTTGTGAAGAGTCTGTGACGTTGCAGGAAATTGTATGAACTGTTATGTACATGTCTTTCTAATATTTTGGAAACAACAGAGAGTATAGAAAGGGGTCTAAAGTTCGATCTTTCAAACAACGACTCACTCTTATGCTTTGGTGTAACCCTGGCTTCTTTCCACAGAGATGGGAAAACACTACTGATTATACTGATGTTACATAGTTTTGTAACCGATTTAGTAAGGGCAGGTGCTGCCGATTTCAAGAAAAATGCATCAATCCCGTCCAGTCCAGTAGCTTTATTAACATTTAGGTTATTTAGTAAGTTGAGGACTGTTTCTTCAGTAATGAGCGGTATACTAAAGCTTGTGCTTTCGGAGATATTAGAGTTAATGAACATTTCAAGCTTTGTGAAATCAGTTTGATTGGTGGAAGGTATTTTTTTTCTTGTTTCTTTGATAATGTCCACGAAATAGTTGTTGAAAATATTACTTATCTCGTGGTGGTCTGTGTATTTTACACCATTTACAAGCAGAAATTCAGGAGTTGAATTTGTTTTCACTGATGCAGCTTCCTTGAATATTTTCCACAGCACTTTTGGCTTAGAGATATTTTCGTTTAATAGTTTGGTGTAATAATCTGCTTTCGATTTGCTAATTTCATTAACTATTTTGTTTCTGCACTGTTTATACATGGTGCAATCTTTATCTAGATTTGTTTTCTTTGCTTGTTTCAGGTAGCTGTCTCTTAGTTTTATATTATTCCGTACTTCTTTAGTTAGCCACTTGGGGAGGCGCTTAGATTTAACTCTTTTTACGATTATTGGAGCATGTTTGCTTAAAGTATTTAAATACATTTCATTCCACATATCAAGGTATATGTTCGCGTCATCGATATTGTCAAGCAGGTGCCATGGTAATTGTTTTATTTCTTCGTTGAATTGGTTTATATTGAAATGCTTTAAGTTCCTATACCTTATTGACTGGTGTTTGAGTGTTTTTATTTCCTTTGGGTTAATTTTTCGGGTAGCGAAGATTGAGCGATGGTCACTTAGTCCGGTTTCAATCACTCCTGATTTTAGTATCGACTGAGGGTGTCACGTGTATATGTGATCTATTGTAGTTTTGGATGCAGGTCTAGTAATATCTTGAATTAATTCGAACAATAACATTCGAACGAAATAAGTCATAAAATCGAGACCAGGCAATAATTACAAAAACGCTGACACAGTTCTGCTGGAAATTATGATTTATCTCGGAATCATATCGAACTGCGAAATTTTTTCCCGAAAATAATAAAAAGCCTTGTACTTTACTCGCCCCGAGTAAAGTCCTCTGGTTTTATTTAAAAAATTTACAACTATTATTGGCGAAAAATAATAATAATAAAAAATCAAAATAATAAAAAAAAATAATTAAAAAAAATAATAAAAAATCAAATACAAGATTGTATTCTACAAAATTAGTATAGGATATCTATTATATTTGTGGCATAAAGAGCGCTTTACCTAATTATCATTATTATTATTATTATTATTATTATTATTATTATTATTATTATTTTTATTATTTTTATTCAAGGAGGATAAGTTTTTCAGCAGAGCTGGTGGGGTCCTCCATTTACAACTAAGACGTATAGGCACCCTACAAACCTTAATGAAGACCTTAAAATCTTTGCAACATGCCGTTCAAGGACGTTCAAAGAAAATGCCCAAATATTACTTGTAGCAAGTCCTACGATAACTCTGTAATCCTGAGGTTGAAGATGGTCCGTTCGGCCGGTGTGATGTTCTGAAATTCGGTCGCCGTGCTGAGATTCTATATGCATTTCTCAATCCGTAATCGATTTTTTAACGTCCAGAACAGTCAAACTTGTTTGCCTTGATAGAACTATTTCATACGAACAACAACAACAGCCTTGAAAAGGTTGATTTATGAAAATTCGTAGACTGGTAAAATCCAAACTTTTGTTGAATTTGCCAATGGTTGCAAATTTGTCTACAAAAAGCAATATACATATATCTCCGCACAGCGACATGCAATCTCGGACTGCCATACCTCACCTGCCCTGAAACGCGGACATGCAACAGTGGCCGGTGGCGCGCCAGAGGGGGGCAGCCCCCCTGTCGGGGAATCCTAGCCCCCTCATCGGAAAAAAATTGCAGATTTGTCGGGGAATGATCTGGAAGAAAAATTCTATTTTTAACAATTGATGAAGAAATAATTACAACGCACAAAATTCAATTTTCTGTCTGCAATATTGAACGAAAATGGCAAAAGTTAATGACCACACTAGGTGTTCAACAGATTTTTCTTTATTGATACCTTGAAAATAAATGCTGTAACTTGTCGGATATTGCGATAATTTCATGCTGAAAAGATGGGAAAAGCTATTCTAGACGTTCAAATTCTGAAAATTTTCCGTGGGAGAATGCCCCCAGATCCCCATACTAGCCCCCCTGTCGGGGCCCTTAGCCCTGTGTCGGGGAACTCTTGGCGCCACCCCTGCCATGCAACCTCTGCCTTTGGAACCAGCTCAGGGTAAAGGCTGTTTTCCAGTTTGCAGTTCAGAATTTGAATATATATAAGACACTTTGGGTTGAAAATAGCGTGATACAGCCCCCTTTAAAGTCCACATGACAACTGACATGAAAACTTTTATGTATTTTGTATTTTGAAGCCGCATTAGCTTAGAATTATAATGAAAAATGGTTTGATATACATGTCTTTCACAGACTCACCCTGCTATCAAGTTATTGCTACCCAGCGTAGCATACCTGAGCGGACCTATAACTCATGTAGAGTGAGTCAGTTGCATTGTAATTGAATATATTATCAATTAATAGGGCTAATAGCGTTAAACGATCGGAAATCACATAGAAAATCGGCCACTTTCATGGGGCAGTTCGCAGTCCACGTGCGTGCTGGCTCAAGTGAGTTGTCGGCCGTGTATTGATGACGTTTACACGCAAGATATTCGTTCTACGCATACGGGTCAGCCCGTATTTCGCGAGGCTCGACAGCCGCCATTTCCGATCGTGCATGGCCCTTTTTAAGACCAAAATCTGTGTGACGTTAACTCAGATAACGGGACTAATTATGATAAAAGGATTAATACCGACTTTCGAATCCCACGCAGTGCTGCGCCTAAAATTACGAGCGTGCATGGTCTTTCAATATGCGGGGATCCGTTTCGAGGCCTAAAAATTCGAAAGTTGTTTGGATTTGGGGGGGGGGGGGGGGTATGCAACTGGACTCCCAGCAAACGAGAAGAACTGGGTGCAGATGTATCCCACCCATTCCTCACGTATATTTAATTTTTAATTTTTAATTTTAATTTTAATTTTAGTTTTAGTTTACCACTACTCTTCTGCATATACATGAACGATCTTCCGTTGTCACAATGTAGTAGCTCCCTTGAATCTTACGTTGATGATTCCAGGATCTTCCTATATTTTCCAATAAAAGATATGATCTCTACTAAAGCAAAACTGGAAGAAGATCTTTGTCTAGTAGCCAAATGGTGCTCAACTAATCAGATATTAATCAACCCGGGCAAGACTAAGTTCCTTGTTATTGGCACACCCCAGTTGCTAAAGAAACTTCCTGATACAATGACTCTCTCATTCTTAGGGAAAGAAATCAAGCCTGAGTTCAGTGCAAAAGATTTAGGAGTTATCGTAGACTCGCATTTGAGTGATTTGACGTACAACAAACATATCAGAAAACTTATTTCCTCATGCACTTCGAAACTGTGTCAGATTAACAGAGTGAAGGACAGTTTTGACAAAGAAACGCTTGGCCTAATCATCTCATCTCTTGTCATCAGTAAGCTTTTTTACTGTTCTTCAATGTGATCAAATACATATGCCACAAATATTAGCAACAGAACTTTGTACAGAACTTTGCATGCATGATAATCACAAATACAAGAAAGTATGATCACATCACTCCTGCACTACGCCAGATTGGTTGGCTACCTGTCAGTGAACAACTGCTGCTCAGAGACTCAATTATGACCTACAAATGTATGAACTTGCTCGCTCCACCATATTTAAATAACACATTTAGTAAAAGCTCTTCAATACACAACCGACTCACACGTAACCAAGATAGTGTACAAATTCCTCTTCACCGAACTGCTTCTGGGCAATGATCGTTTCACTACAGAGCTGTAAAACTTTGGAATAGTTTAAAAGATAACATTAAACAGGCAACATCTCTCAGTCACTCA
Source organism: Paragorgia papillata (assembly GCA_035771165.1). NCBI lineage: Eukaryota > Metazoa > Cnidaria > Anthozoa > Scleralcyonacea > Coralliidae > Paragorgia > Paragorgia papillata. The sequence continues at coordinate 1,910,283 of JAWNZC010000229.1, forward strand.
AGAAGTTAATGAAAAACTATTTGTTAGACAATATTTATTAATAGCCAGTAATTAATATTTTAAGCTGTCTTTATTTACATATTTGATTTTATAAATATTCATATTTTACATTATAAATTTTAAACAGTAATGGGCATTGAAAAGCCCAGTTGGGAATTGCTCAATAAAGTATGTATGTATGTATGTATGTTGATGTGGACGTGGATGTTGATGTTGAGGTTGATTTTACGTTGGCATTGACGTTGACGGTTACGGTTACTGTTATTTTATTTTTATTTTTATTTTTATTTTTGTTTTTATTTTTGTTGTTATGTTTGTTTTTGTTTTTTAGTTTTTTAATTTTTTAATTTTTTTTAATTTTTTAAATTTTTAATTTTTTAATTTTTTTAACTTTTTAATCTAATCTAATCTAATCTAATCTAATCTAATCTAATCTAATCTAATCTAATCTAATCTAATCTAATCTAATCTAATCTAATCTAATCTAATCTAATCTAATCTAATCTAATCTAATTTATCTAATCTAATCTAATCTAATCTAATCTAATCTAATCTAATCTAAACTAATCTAAACTAATCTAAACTAATCTAAACTAATCTAAACTAATCTAATCTAATCTAATCTAATCTAATTTAATTTAATTTTAAACGATTTTAAACGATTTTGACGGGGGGATTTTATTTCATTTCATTTCATTTCATTTCATTTCATTTCATTTCATTTCATTTCATTTCATTTCATTTCATTTCATTTCATTTCATTTCATTTCATTTCATTTCATTTCATTTCATTTCATTTCATTTCATTTCATTTCATTTCATTTCATTTCATTTCATTTCATTTCATTTCATTTCATTTCATTTCATTTCATTTCATTTCATTTCATTTCATTTCATTTCATTTCATTTCATTTCATTTCATTTCATTTCATTTCATTTCATTTCATTTCATTTCATTTCATTTCATTTCATTTCATTTCATTTCATTTCATTTCATTTCATTTCATTTCATTTCATTTCATTTCATTTCATTTCATTTCATTTCATTTCATTTCATTTCATTTCATTTCATTTCATTTCATTTCATTTCATTTCATTTCATTTCATTTCATTTCATTTCATTTCATTTCATTTCATTTCATTTCATTTCATTTCATTTCATTTTTATTTCATTTCATTTCATTTCATTTCATTTCATTTCATTTCATTTCATTTCATTTCATTTCATTTCATTTCATTTCATTTCATTTCATTTCATTTCATTTCATTTCATTTCATTTCATTTCATTTCATTACATTTCATTTCATTTCATTTCATTTCATTTCATTTCATTTCATTTCATTTCATTTCATTTCATTTCATTTCATTTCATTTCATTTTATTTCATTTCATTTTATTTCATTTTATTTTATTTTATTTTATTTTATTTTATTTTATTTTATTTTATCGCGGCAGAACAAAATTAACTCGCGGCAAAACGAAATTAACTCGCGGCAAAACGAAATTAACTCGCGCCGAAACGAATTAACTCGCGGTAAAACGAAATTAACTCTTTACTCAAAACGGCTCAATGGTCAGTGGTAGTCAACGATCTTGTTTGTCGTCTTTGTTCAGCGAATGCCAAAGGTGAAGTTTCAAATGATTTGTTCTGCTTGTGGTTCCAATTTGGAACGCGAGTTAATTTTGTTTTGCCGCGAGTTAATTTTGTTTTGCCGCGAGTTAATTTGTTTTGCCGCGAGTTAATTTTGTTTGGCCGCGGGTTAATTTTGTTCTGCCGTGAGTATTTGTTTTTGCCGTGACACTTGTGGGCCACCGTACGTACTTTACTCGTACAGCTCTGAAAGCTCTTTTTGACTGGAAAAAAGTGCAAGTGCGGTGAATTGCCCACATAATAAACTAAGTAGATACATCAGTTGCCTGCGGACCACTGTGAAGTATGCACAACATTCAGCCTTCGATTCAGCCTTCGATTTGGCCTTCGATTCAGCCGTCGATTCAATTATCGCACTTATTGGGAGGTTATCTCCATATTCATCAGGTGGTCGCTATTACAGAATATCATGATACAAAAACACACTGTTCTCAGGCGCTATTCCATAGGATTTCTCCAAATTAACATATGTTATACAGAATTTCATGCTCTTTAACCCAGTATAAGTCCCCAGAGTGGCATAGACCCATGAACAATGCACGCAACTTTAAACAAATTGCGGCGCGGCGTCATTAATACGACAGACGGGGGTTATGTTGCATTTTTCAGATTTCCTCCGAAAAAGTACAATTTTCTCATGCGTTATTCTATACGATTTTTTTAAATTAACATATGTTATACAGAATTTCATGCTCTTTAATCTAGTATGAGTTGCCAGAGTGGCATAGGCCCACGAACGACGCAGGCAAACTTTAAACAAATTGCGGCGCGGCGTTATTAATACGACTGATGGGGGTTATGTTGCATATTTCATATTACATCAGATATAAACACAATTTTCTCAGCCGCTATTCTATACGTACTATTTACAGAATGAGTGGCCGTTCTGTATCGGGGTATACAGACACGAGGCGAAGCCGAGTGCCTGTATCCCGATACAGAGCGGACACGAATTCTGTAAATGACTTCTAAAACGCCTATTAAGGTAACTAAACAACAATAAATCATGTTAACAGCTGATAAACCTTCGAGGTAAGGTTTAACAGGCTACGATTATTAAATTAGTGATACGAGCATGCGCTTTAATTTAATATTAGTCCCACATTTTCTATTCTAAGTGACGTGGCATAAATGGCCTTACTGGTCATCATTTGTTATTCAACAAATGTTGTTGGGCAATAAATGTTTGCATCTTCATCTTGTATGAGGACGCTACCAGCGTACCTCACTCAAGATAGTCGAATGCGAAGTGTCTGTACACTTGCTACAGAACTGATATGATCAGTGTCTGTAAATGTGATACAGAATTGATGTTTTTTTAAACAGTTCTGTAACACATTTACAGACACTGATATCAGTTCTGTACCGGGGTAAACAGACATTGATTAAAAATTAATTTCCTTTGAATTTTCCTCATGAATTATTAATGAGTTTTAGAAGACTTTTTAAAATTTACATATGTTATACAGAATTTCATGCTATTTAATCTAGTATAAGTCCCCAGAGTGGCAAAGAACCATGAACGACGCAGGCAAGCTTTAAACAAATGCGTCATTAATACGACTGACGGGGGTTTCGTATTACATCAGATATAAACACACTTTTCTCAGCCGCTATTCTATACGATTTTTTTAAATTTACATATGTTATACAGAATTTCGGGCTCTTTAATTTAGTGTAAGTAACCAGAGTGGCATAGACCCATGAACGACGCAGGCAAGCTTTAAACAAATTGCGGCGCGGCGTCATTAATAGACGGGGGTTGCGTTGCATATTATATAATGTATTAAAGGAAGTAGAATCTAAACATGATGGGGAAAAATTGAAATTAAATTTTTTTTCTTTGATTTTGGGATGTTGAGTCGACGAATTGTGAAGTGTTTTCATAAAAATCCAGACTCTTTAAACGACACGGCTTGTTTTAGAATACTTCGTTAAAAAATTCAGAAATCAACAAAAATTACGGTTTGCTTCCAATTTTTATCATCGCATTTTCGTATTCTCCATACTAGGCGCATAAAATAAACCGAAAAAATAATTTCCCTTGAGTTGACCTATAAGAATGTAAGAATTGAATGACAAGGGAAAGGGGTTTTGGTTTATACAATTACGTATAGACTTCATATCGAGTCCGTCTTTCCAAATGCGTATCAGCATATTTAGGCGACGTACAGCACATCAATCGTGCTAAGCGTATCATTCAGTCATAAGCGTATCATCCTCTGCGTATCATGAGTGATAAGCATATCAATGAGTGACAATGTATCTCTTTTTAATACGTAAGCAACTAAAGTTGCTTAAGTAGTGTACGCCATAGTGGATGAGTAAATTTTATTTTCGAACATATTAACTCCTTATTTGTTCGAACTGCATGGTATCAAACCAATCTCGTACCCAGAGCCTGCGATCCTTTTCCGTTCCTTGGTAATGACCAAAAGGATCGCAGGCTCTGGGTACGAGATTGGGTATCAAACATGCTGCGAAAACTAGTATCCAGGGTCTTATATCGGCGCTCTTGCAACTTCCCTGGGTACGAGTCTGACACGCTGCCGTGCTGTGCATTTCAAAAAAACGGATTATTGGCTTAAAATTCCCCGCATTTGGGACAAGCATGATGCAATTAAGAAACACGTTGATATTATAATTTATTATGTAAAAGTATATATATATAATAATAATAATTATTATTATTTATTTATATAGCGCCTATCCAGGTCTGCTCTAGGCGCTTTATAGCTCAAAACTAATTAAAGACAGACTTAAATAGATGTGTTTTGATTTTGGATTTAAAAATAGAAAGACTTGGGGAAGATCTGATGCTTCTAGGTAAAGTGTTCCAGAATTCAGGAGCGGCAACGGAGAAGGATCGATGGCCATAAGAGAGTAGATTAAAATTGACGGTTGAGAAGAATTTCGGATGAAGAGCGGAGAGTTTTTCGTGGAATGTAGCGTGTAATCACTAATCAGGTCGGAGATGTAGACAGGAGCTTGGCCATTAAGAGATTGAATGTAAGAATGAGGATTTTAAACTTGATACGTTCTGCAACCGATAGCCAATAAGATCCATAAGGATAGGAGTGATGTTATCACGTTTGCAGGAAAAAGTGATAAGACGGGCAGCAGCATTTGTGTACAGATTGGAGTTTTTTTATAAGATTTTTTGGAAGACCGTATAGGAGAGAATTGCTGTGATCAATTTTGGATGTGACGAATGCATGGATTAAGGTTTTGGTGGTCTTTACAGATAGGAATTTCCTTATGCGAGCGATATTACGAAGATGGTAGAAGGCAGTTTTACAAACAGAGTTTACATGGGCATACATCGACATAGTGGTATCAAAAATAACGCCAATACTTCTTGCAGAATTAGATGGTTGAATGAGGTCGGGTCCAAATCGGAGTGGAGTAAAGGTCTTTTGGGGCTATGCTTGGAATAGAAGTAGAGTAATATATATTAGCTTCTTTAACAAAGGTATGCCTGATTCGCGTTCATATAGGTGTATACCCTTCTGGAATTATATACCAAATTAAAGAGTGTGAAATTCTGTAGAACATATGTAAATTTTAAAAAAATTCCTATATAACGCCCGAGAAAAGTGTATTTATATCTGATGTAATATGAAATATGCAACTAACCCCCGTCAGACGTATTAATAACACCGCGCCGCAATTTGTTTAAAGCTTGCCTGCGTCGTTCATAGGTCTATGCCACTCTGGAGACTTACAACACATTAAAGAGCATGAAATTCTGTACAACATATGTAAATTTTAAAAAAATCGTATAGAATAGCGCCTGAGAAAATTGTACTTTTTCTGAGGAAATCTGAAATATGCAACGCAACCCCGTCAGTCGTATAAATGACGCCGCGCCGCAATTTGTTTAAAGCTTGCCTGCGTCGTTCATGGGTCTATGCCACTCTGGAGACTTACAACACATTAAAGAGCATGAAATTCTGTACAACATATGTAAATTTTAAAAAATCGTATAAAATAGCGCCTGAGAAAATTGTACTTTCAGTTCTGAAGAAATCTGAAATATGCAACGCAACCCCCGTCAGTCGTATTAATGACGCCGCGCCGCAATTTGTTTAAAGCTTGCCTGCATCGTTCATGGGTCTATGCCACTCTGGGAACTTATACCAGATTAAAGAACATGAAATTCTGTATAACATATGTAAATTTAAAAACATTGTATAGAATAGCGCCTGAGAAAAGTGTGTTTATATCTGATGAAATATGCAACATAACCCCCGTCAGTCGTATTAATATTAACGCCGCGCCGCAATTTGTTTAAAGCTTGGCTGCGTCGTTCATGGGTCTATGCCACTCTGGAGATTTACAGCAGATTAAAGAGCATGAAATTCTGTACAACATATGTTAATTTGGAGAAATCCTGTTGAATAGCGCCTGAGAAAATTGTGTTTTTGTATGATATTCTGTAATAGCGACCACCTGATGAATATGGAGATCACGCTCCAGGCCCACGAGAGAAATAGGCCCTTCTTTTGCCAGACCAATCTGACCAATCAACGAGAGACTCTGGGATAATCCCAGAGTCTCTAGCTCGTTTCCCGGGTGGGGAACGTGGGCTCTGGGAACGAGATTGTTGCCAAACAACAATATAACATTTAATAATAAATATAGTAAATACTAAACAAATAATGTCATAGCGTGAATATAAAGTGTTCTTTACCACAAAAATTCAAATTATTCTGTGGTCCTGGGCCCCTAGCCTGTTCGGCTGTTTAGCTCGACTCGGACCAATCTCGTACCCAGAGCCTGCGATCTTTTTGGTCATTACCAAGGATCAGAGGCTCTGGGAAACTCCGATGAAACTTGTCATCTGATTGGTTAGTTTAAAAACAGTAAAATTTCAAATAATGTCCACGTTGCTAACTTGTTTAATCGATTTCTCGACGTTTTGTAACACATAATGATACACGATAGACCCAAAATACAATTGAGCACATGAAATAATTAAAAACAGCAAAAAGTTAGAACTATTAATAGTTTATACAAGTTAGAACTATTATTATTCTCCTGCTTCGTCGCCAAACAAACGTCCATCGTCTGACTCGTCTCGTAATTCTTCGCAGTTCCGTCTCAGAACTTTAAAATTATATTAGAGACTACAAGGTCGATGTAGTTTAGCCAAAATTCCTGACAGAAAGTACAATTCCTTACCTGAGCGGCTGAGCAGATCACTGCCAAGTGCCGATGGCGACACGGACATATAAAACACTCTCGTTAAATCGCCCAGTTGACGATTTAGAGGAAAGCTAAGAAAGACCATTTGTATTGTAGCGCTTTGTCAAGAGCTTTGTAAAACATACTGGGCCATTCTTTATCGGTAAACAAATATTTTCCTTGGTCTTCGAACAAGCTAAAGATCGTCGATGACAGTAACAAATTATAGGGAACTGGGAACCAGAGGACTGGGAACAAAAACCCAATTTTGGGGTCTTTTTCATCGGAGTTTCCCAGAGCCTCCGTTCCTTGGTAATGACCAAAAGGATCGCAGGCTCTGGGTACGAGATTGGACTCGGACTTATCAAATGCAAGCGGCAAAAACGGAGCAAGAGACTGGTGTGAGTACTGAGCGTAATCACCAATTTTGGCGCCAAAACAGCACGGTTGGAGCTCTGGGAACGAGAATGGCGCCGATTATCTGAAATTCTGAGTTCGCATCGACGCAACCGACTTTTTAACCAAAATGTTTTGGACATCACTTCGAATGTACATATAGTAATTACTAATTAGCAAAGGTTTCAAAAACACTGTCAGTAACTAAAGGATGATTTGTTTCGATTTCCAACAATTTCGGCGGAGATTTGCAACATTGTTCATCTAAGGCTGTTTTCCATGAAATATTTCAATTCCCAATGCACGCTCCGCCCGCGCGGGCAAAGCGGACGTGATGGAAAACAGCCTTTTAAGACATGTAAAAAGAGACAGCTTTGTGTATATTATAATTTTGAGACGACACATGAAAACACTCTACAGTATATAGGCCCAATCTCGTTCCCAGAGCCAAATATAGGCCATGTTGTCTCTTGCAGCTCCAGATAACATCGCAATAAGATGCGATAATTGAATCGACGGCTGAATCGAATTTGGCCGAATTGAATTCTGAATCGAAGGCTGAATGAGGCTACTGATGACCACTCTTTAAAAAACCACTGTGAAGTATGCACCACATTCAGCCTTCGATTCGGCCTTCGATTCAGCCGTCGATTCAATTATCGCATCTTATTGCGAAGTTATCCCCTTATTCATCAGGTGGTCTCTATTGCAGAATATCATACAAAAACACAATTTTCTCAGGCGCTATTCTATAGGATTTTTTTTAATTTAGATATGTTATACAGAATTTCATGCTCTTTAATCTAGTGTAAGTCCACAGAGTGGCATAGACCCATGAACGACGCAGGCAAGCTTTAAACAAATTGCGCCGCGGCGTCATTAAAACGACTGACCCGGAATTATGTTGAATATTTCTTATTACATCAGATATAAACACAAATTTTTCAGGCGCTATTCTATACGATTTTTTTTAATTTAGATATGTTAAACAGAATTTCATGCTCTTTAATCTAGTATAAGTCACCAGAGTGGCATAGACCCATGAACGACGCAGGCAAGCTTTAAACAAATTGCGCCGCGGCGTCATTGAAACAACTGACGGCGGTTATGCTGTATATTTCAGATTTCCCCAGAAAAGGTACAATTTTCTCAGCCGCTATTCTATACGATTTTTTTTAATTTAGATATGTTATACAGAATTTCATGCTCTTTAATCTAGTATAAGTCCACAGAGTGGCATAGACCCATGAACGACGCAGGCAAGCTTTAAACAAATTGCGCCGCGGCGTCATTAAAACGACTGACCGGGAATTATGTTGAATATTTCTTATTACATCAGATATAAACACAAATTTCTCAGCCGCTATTGTATACGATTTTTTTTAATTTAGATATGTTATACAGAATTTCATGCTCTTTAATCTACTATAAGTCACCAGAGTGGCATAGACCCATGAACGACGCAGGCAGGCAAGCTTTAAACAAATTGCGCCGCGGCGTCATTAAAACGACTGACGGCGGTTATGCTGTATATTTCAGATTTCCTCAGAAAAGGTACAATTTTCTCAGCCGCTATTCTATACCATTTTTTTTAATTTACATATGTTATACAGAATTCCATGCTCTTTAATCTAGTATAATTCCCAGAGTGGCATATACCCATGAACGACGCAGGCAAGCTTTAAACAAATTGCGCCGCGGCGTCATTAAAACGACTGACGGCGGTTATGCTGTATATTTCAGATTTCCTCAGAAAAGGTACAATTTTCTCAGCCGCTATTCTATACAATTTTTTTTAATTTAGATATGTTATACAGAATTCCATGCTCTTTAATCTAGTATAAGTCCCCAGAGTGGCATAGACCCATGAACGACGCAGGCAAGCTTTAAACAAATTGCGCCGCGGCGTCATTAAAACGACTGACCGGGGAATTATGTTGTATATTTCTTATTACGTCAGATATAAACGCAAATTTCTCAGCCGCTATTCTATACAATTTTTTTAAATTTAGATATGTTATATAGAATTTCATGCTCTTTAATCTACTATAAGTCACCAGAGTGGCATAGACCCATGAACGACGCAGGCAGGCAAGCTTTAAACAAATTGCGCCGCGGCGTCATTAAAACGACTGACGGCGGTTATGCTGTATATTTCAGATTTCCTCAGAAAAGGTACAATTTTCTCAGCCGCTATTCAATACGATTTTTATAAATTTACATATGTTATACAGAATTTCATGCTCTTTAATCTAGTATTAGTCCCCAGAGTGGCATAGACCCATGAACGACGTAGGCAAGCTTTAAACAATTTGGTTAAAGCTTGCCTGCCTGCGTCGTTCATGGGTGTATGCCACTCTGGGGACTTATACTAGATTAAAGAGCATGAAATTCTGTTTAACATATCTAAATTAAAAAAAATCGTATAGAATAGCCGCTGAGAAATTTGTACTTTTTCTGAGGAAATCTGAAATATACAACATAACATCCGTCAGTCGTATTAATAACGCCGCGACGCAATTTGTTTAAAGCCTGCCTGCGTCGTTCATGGGTCTATGCCACTCTGGGGACTTATACTAGATTAAAGAGCATGAAATTCTGTTTAACATATCTAAATTTAAAAAAATCGTATAGAATAGCGGCTGAGAAATTTGTGTTTATATCTGATGAAATCTGAAATATACAACATAACATCCGTCAGTCGTATTAATAACGCCGCGCCGCAATTTGTTTAAAGCCTGCCTGCGTCGTTCATGGGTCTATGCCACTCTGGGGACTTATACTAGATTAAAGAGCATGAAATTCTGTTTAACATATCTAAATTAAAAAAAATCGTATAGAATAGCGGCTGAGAAAATTGTACCTTTTCTGAGGAAATCTGAAATATACAGGATAACCGCCGTCAGTCGTTTTAATGACGCCGCGGCGCAATTTGTTTAAAGCTTGCCTGCCTGCGTCGTTCATGGGTCTATGCCACTCTGGTGACTTATACTAGATTAAAGAGCATGAAATTCTGTTTAACATATCTAAATTAAAAAAAATCGTATAGAATAGCGGCTGAGAAATTTGTACTTTTTCTGAGGAAATCTGAAATATACAACATAACATCCGTCAGTCGTATTAATAACGCCCCGCCGCAATTTGTTTAAAGCCTACCTGCGTCGTTCATGGGTCTATGCCACTCTGGGGACTTATACTAGATTAAAGAGCATGAAATTCTGTATAACATATCTAAATTTAAAAAAATCGTATAGAATAACGGCTGAGAAAATTGTACCTTTTCTGGGGAAATCTGAAATATACAGCATAACCGCCGTCAGTCGTTTTAATGACGCCGCGGCGCAATTTGTTTAAAGCTTGCCTGCGTCGTTCATGGGTCTATGCCACTCTGGTGACTTATAGTAGATTAAAGAGCATGAAATTCTGTATAACATATGTAAATTAAAAAAAATCGTATAGAATAGCGGCTGAGAAATTTGTGTTTATATCTGATGTAATAAGAAATATTCAACATAATTCACGGTCAGTCGTTTTAATGACGCCGCGGCGCAATTTGTTTAAAGCTTGCCTGCGTCGTTCATGGGTCTATGCCACTCTGGGGACTTATACTAGATTAAAAAGCATGAAATTCTGTATAACATATCTAAATTTTAAAAAATCGTATAGAATAGCGGCTGAGAAATTTGTGTTTATATCTGATGTAATATGATATATACAACATGACATCCGTGAGTCGTATTAATAACGCCGCGCCGCAATTTGTTTAAAGCTTGCCTGCGTCGTTCATGGGTTCATGCCACTCTGGAAACTTATACTAGATTAAAGAGCATGAAATTCTGTACAAGATATGTTAATTTGAAGAAATCCTATAGAATAGCGCCTGAGAAAATTGTGTTTTTGTATGATATTCTGCAATAGAGACCACCTGATGAATAAGGGGATAACTTCGCAATAAGATGCGATAATTGAATCGACGGCTGAATCGAAGGCCGAATCGAAGGCTGAATCGAAGGCTGAATGTGGAGCATACTTCACAGTGGTAATAGAAAGATCAATTAGATTTCTAGCGTCTGACATCTCCGCATGACTAAACATGAGTGGTTTGAGATTTGTTGGCTCACTGAAATCAATTACCCAAGAGCCAGACGCCTCACACGCGTAAGGTCCCCGGTTCGATCCCGGGCGGCAACATTACATTCATACATACATAGGTTTATACTTCTCCAAAGGCTTTTCAGCTCTAATTTACAAAGTGTTATTTACATGTCTATATTAACAAAAGTTTAAGATTGCCAATTTACCATAATTAAGGAAAACTATATTAAAACAATAACATATTATATTAAAATAAGTCACCTATTTAAAAAATCCATAAGAAGGTTCTTCTTTAAATTATATTTAAAGCTTTGGAGCGACGTTCTAGATTTTAGTGATTCGTCAAGGTTATTCCAAATTGCAGAAGCTCTGTATAAAAACGATTTCTGAGGAGTCTAACTTTTGGTCGAGGGTCGAGGGTCGAGGGTTGCAAGTTGAGGGTCGAGGGTCGCAAGGCGAGGGTCGAGGGTTAAAAGTCGAGGGTAAGAAAAATATGTGGGGGAAATGAAAAATAAATGTTTTATACAATCACCGTTCGTGATCTCTCAACTGGGTAAATCTAAAATATGTCAGCGAAATTATACAGCGAAGTTGTTTCTGGTGATGCTTGACATGCATGTGCAGGAAATGAGTGACATTTTTCAGATTACTTTTCACAATAACAAGCTAAATAAAACTACTTATACTTGACGGATATGATATGATATAGCGATGATAAAATCATTAAAATTAACAGCAAAGACGAACGTATCTGCCGCGCACCTGGAGGACGTGCAGCGCTGGTTTATTAAGCTTTTATAAACGTTCAATAGCGTTATAGCGGTTGGTACCACAATAGTGAGGCGCTAATAACTCAAACTAGCTTAGTTTGATCTCTAAACATAATACTCAACATTACAAGAGGTTCCAAATATTACCTTGCTAAGATTTATCGCCTTTTGTAGAGCGACATGTTCATCTTCCGTTTGGTACTCTTCCAGCCAGTTTACCAACCCAAAAAGTTTTCGAAGTTTCTTCGATTTCGATTTCGCTTGAGCTACTGTTTCCTTTACCAGAAACAAACGCTAATATCCTCAAACGCAAGACTATGCATGGTTATATATCCAACACTGACAATGAGCACACCTCTCCGTATATGACAAGCATGTCAGCTGTTATTTCCTTATTAATTTTCCACTTAGTTGAGTAAAAGTAATACCACCCGTGGTAATACGCAGTTGAGAGATCACGAACGGTGATTGTATAAAACATTTATTTTTCATTTCCCCCCCATATTTTTCTGACCCTCGACTTTTAGCCCTCGACCCTCGCCTTGCGACCCTCGACCCTCGCCTTGCAACCCTCGACCCTCGACTTGCAACCCTCGACCCTCGACCAAAAGTTAGACTCATTGTGTAATTGTTTACTCTGACGCGTTACGCGATTGCTAATCTCAGACCGAGTAACAAACTTTTGACATAAATAATCTGGCGCTAAGTTGTTCATACATTTGTAAGTCATAACGCAATCTCGTAAATGCAAAATCTTCACCAATTACATATGCATATAGCAGAATTCGGAAGAGTCCATAATGTTTCTAAACTTTCTGGCGTTATGGTGTTGTTTTTCTTTTGTTTAAACTGCTTTATACAAAATTTTACTCAACAGGTATGTAAAACAAGAAGTGTCGCTAATGGTGAGTCAAACGCATATGATCAACTATTATTTTATGTTGGGGTCTCATCGTCGGTCCTTTCCTCGCCAGACCATTTTTCTTCCGCATGCCAAAGTGAATCAGTGATTAGAAAATTGTTCTACGCACGGTTCTAGCTGCTACAATACTTTTATTTATAATTTGATTTAGATAAAGCGTCAGATAACAAACTCGCCGATCATAATGTAAATTGGAAGGAATTGTTGGCGAAGAAAATTGCTGTTTCATTTCTGCATTTTAATCGCCAAATAAGAGCATTAAGAGGACCCACATCCAAAATTGCCATTCTACATCGCTAGAACATGTATATTTACTCCAATTATCGGCTAAGTTTCTGTATGACGACCCTTCATCGGTCTGCCGTTTCACATCTGTTTCCGTAGTGTAGTGTGTTTTCTTTTGTCATAGCACAGCGAACTCTCTATATAGAGTCACTAATGAATTCAATAGAGTCACTAATGAATTCAATAGAGTCGCTAATAAATTCGATAGAGTCACTAATAAATTCAATAGAGTCACTACTGTAGTCTACTGTGTTCTTGAATTGGTTTGCACTTGACGTCATGACACTCTCTCCTCCGCAGAGGCTTCCGTATTCGCGTAAATCGTAAAGCGCGCGGAGCTACTTTTCTTTCCCTCTTCCCATCATTCCTCGCGCGTCTTCTCCGCCTCCGAGGAGTCCGAGCCTCTGCGGAGGAGATCTAGAGAGCGCCATGCGGCCATGACAGCCACGTTGGAGGAACTGACTTTGATAAAAGAATCTCATTAGAAGCCATTGTAGTGGAGTATGTTTCCTCCAACATTGCCGCCGTATCTTTGTCCCAGTTCTAAATCTCAAGGGATTGATTGCAAACCACCAATATATAGAGTAAATAGCGCTCCGCACAGATGACGTCGGTGTTGTGAATTTCATCATGTTTATTTGTCCGCATTTTTCATTAATTCTGAGTTGCCAACAATAGAAAAACGTTCATTTTGAATCCCTTGAGTGTTGATTTTGGTTTGTTTGTCCACATGCTAGGTTTATAAATAGCAACTGTGCGCTTCGCTATTCTCCGGTAAACGTGCTAGACGCAAAAAAAAACCATTTATAGTTAAAATTGAAACTTTGGTCCCATGGGACGCTTCCATAGCACACGTGACCATTGAGTATATTATTTGAGATCAGTGGTTAGCATGCGCCGCAGACTTAGTCCATGGGCAGCGGTCTTCATTTGATGTTTTGAAGAAGTGCATGCTGGGTACTGGTAACGAAGGAAACGTTGCCAGTCAGATAATTGTCAGATATTATCTTTGGAAAATAAGTTTCTAGAAATCTTTACATGAATACACGAAATCTTTATATATGGATCTGAAGCAAACTGCAAGTTTACTACAGTAGGCATTTAATAGTATGGAGACGAGAGAAAAACATTGGGCAAACAGTTTATGATTCAATCATTTATATTTATATAATTTGAATATTCAACGTACCGACATCTGCAGTTTATATGTGGCATGTAATGTTAAATCTCGACATGATATTCACGAAAGGAAAACAGCAGTTGTTGGTGAATTTAATGCAATGAACAAGTACGAAGTTCTTGGTATCGTTGGAGAAGGTAGGATGATATGTTTGTTTTATAATATTGAGTAAGTTTATCAAAGCTCTTAATTTGTTCTTCGTTTCACTTATCTAAATTGTAAACTGAATAATCTAAATCTTTTCTTTTAATTAAGGTGCGTATGGCGTTGTAATGAAATGCAGAAATAAGGTACTGTTGATTACATGTACAGTATATTAGAAAATATAATCACATTGTGTTGAATAATTAAATGATGATATTTATGTCATAATATTATTGATTGAAAAGTATTGTGTACATTCTTATTAGGTTTTTGTGTACCCATGTAGTTTTCACACTTTGCACTCTACTGTATTTATAAGTAAACATCGTATAATTATTACACTGTCTACCAACTTTTTTTTATATGATACAATTATACATTGAGCAAAGTAAAGATATGGTAAACTGCCAACTGAAGGTTTTTGGTAATGAAAAACTGAGATGTTTTGAGCAGCGCTCTTCATCACATTTCACTCTGATGTAGGGCTCTCCTTGAAATGTCAGTTTTCCATCACCAAAAATCTTGGCAGTTCACCAACCTCGTACCCAGGGCCTTCTCTGCTTTCAAAATGGTGAGCACGATCGGAAATGGCGGCTGTCGAGGCTTGCAAAATACGGGCTGACCCGTATTAGCTACGCATGCGTAGAACGAATATCTTGCGTGTAAAGTGTAAACATCATCAATACATGGCCGACAGGCTGCACACTTCAGCGAGGACACCCCAAGCTCAAAGTCAAACATCTCCGCTCAAAATCGTCGCTCGACCATAATTCTTCCACGAGCGCATAGCACGAATGTTGGGCTTGCCATAGAATACGGTTTGTTGACAACTTGTGGAATTTTCGCGATGTACGAAGCCATTACCCTTCTCAAATTCATCAGTTTCAAATGTCCTCAGAACTCACTTGAGCCAGCACGCACGTGGACTACGAACTGCCCCATGAAAGTGGGTGATTTCCGATCGTGAGGAGAAGGCCCTGGAAAAGGCTGGTCATGTGACCACAACAAGTTTGTGTGTGGCCTACATTGTACCAGGGGGATTGGTACAGTCACAGATATAAAACAGAGTGGTTTAATGGCTTGTATATGTCAAACTGTTTAGCGAACTATATTTTAAGCAATTGAGAATAGCCAAAACTGTACTTTGTCAAAGAACAAACCAGTTAATGACCATCAGTAGGTCTATATTATAACATTGCATTTATAGAATGCAAGTAAGAAGTGTTTATTTGTTTCTGGACTTCTGAATCAAATTTATCAAATTTATCAAATCAAAGTCTTCAGTGCTGATTTATAATGTTTGTCGATGGTGTTTGAATATTATTAAAGAATAATTAGTACTTCAACGACAACAGCAGATTCGAATAATGCTGTTTGAAATTATATAAATTGACACAAATTACAACAACAATTAAATTTCCACAAATCCCAAACATGTGGAGAAGAAACATTCAACACATTAAACTGTCCAGATGGTAATTGAATCTCAACAATCAAGTCGCATTTGAATATCAAGTATGTCAGTATATGTAGCAGTACCTGAACTGCAGTAGCTCTATTGAAAGTAGGTTGTTCATCACCATTGCCTTCAGCTTCATTCTAGTGACGATTGATGGCAACAAATATGAAATATCCAGCAAATGTCGTAAATCAACATTTAAAATTTTTTTAAAATATATTATTAATAAGTAAATGTTCATTCAATACTTTAAATTCTGATTTACCGCTTGGATTTACCTCTACAAGACTTGCAACAAATATCTTCTACGAATCTACATTTAGAATCAAATCAACTGCTCCCCCCAGGATGGGCTAAGTTCAAATTACCCATGTGACCAAATACTCCAAGAATCGTGGAGTATTTTGGATTCACGTGATGCAGCCTTTGCCAGCTAGCCTTCTCCTTTTGCAATTTTGAAAGCAGAGAAGGCCCTGGGTAAGAGGTTAGGTAGTTCACCACATTTTCACTTTGCACTACATGTAGTACTTAATTTCTACACAATTATACATTATGTGGCTAGAATATGGCATGGAGTGAAGTAAATTACTGCTGAGATTAAATTATGGAACAAAATACTGATGTTTTAATTGTTTTTTTAAATTAATTATATAATTACATGTGTATACAAATAAACACTTATTTCCTGATACCAAGATAAACATGTATGTACAGTATGTTCTGTGTCCCGAGACTGCTGTAGTTACCCCAGGCAAAGTCGAGGGTAACAACGAGTTGTCAACAGTTTACAAAAACACTGTTTAGGTTCCACGGTATTAGTAAATAAGTGTTTTGTTATATAATTACATTAAATGACAACATTCATGGTTTTTCATATTTTCAGGGTTAGAGCAATTCTTTATAAGGGCCCAGCCCCCCAACCTTGTGGGGCCTCTGATGAATTTATGATGATCTGACGTGATCACGACATTTGAATCAATGAATTATTAAGCCTACCTACATTAGACTGGGTGTGGGGTGAGTGGGTGTAAAGTGCTCGCCGAAATTCGCAGTTATCAAGTAAATAAGGGCAAAGTTACGTTAGTTTTACTTCAGTTTTACACTAATTAGCCTAGTATATTTTCTATCTTAAAGTTTTGATTACAAAAAGACAGTCAGTATGGTCAAAGGGAGACTACCCTAATTTCAGGTTTTTTCGGAACAAAGTTAATGCTTTGTGTAAGAAAGCACGTTGCTCATACTACAGTGACAATGTGGCCAAAATTAATCAGTCAACCCCACGCAAATGGTGGGCGAAAGTAAAAAAGATGGCTGCTCTTTCCTTATCAAAAACTGTTTCCTCTTTAATTTACAACAACTTTTCTTATTCTGGAGTATCTTTAACGATGAGTTGGTCGCTGTTAGTTCATCTCTTTGTCCACTGGAGTGGTTACCAATTCCAGTTGAGGATCTACCGCCAGAATTTATTATTGCAGTTGAAGAAGTCGAAAACGCCGTACGCTCTTGTAATCACCATTCTTCACCTGGTCCTGATTTCCAGCGTGGTTATTTCGCGAAAATGCGTCACATCTTTGTCAGTTTGTCGTCACATTAGTGCTATATTCAACGCTTCTTTTCGGGTCAAGGCCATGTTCCTATTTTGTGGAAATGTGCTAATGTCACATCTCTTCCTAAAACTTCACCTGCTCTCGACATTGATTCCGACTCCAGGCCAATTTCCCTTACGCCTATCTTAAGGTTACATTGATAAAACACTGATTTCATGATCATATTTTACATTTTTATCGATTTACATTAAGAAACTGGAAATCTCTCGACTGCCGCAATTTTTTTTCGAAAATATTAAAAAGCGACCAAGATATAGCCAAAAATGTTACGACTACTGACATTTCTTGGCGCGAAAGTTGCAATTATGATTGATAGCGAATTATTAGTCTTCGCGGGTATAGAATATCTTTGTGTGAAATCAAATGTGTGAATGGGAATGTCGCGGTTTGTTGGTTTGAAGACATTTCTGAACAACACAGTAAAATTCCGAAAGAAGTATATTACTTGTTTCTCTCGATCCGCGAGTCCGCGGGCGCCATGCGTTTGAAATCAAAGGCAGTAGAGGAAAAACATAAGTCTATTTTGCTCTAATCGGAAAAAGAGAAAGTGTGTTAACCGAAAGGATTTCGCTGCCAAGTTTCTAACGAAAGACAAGCGCTGGCGGATAATGACATTGGTTCATAGTTCTCTCAGGAACAACAATTCGACGCTCCCAGTTCTTTTACGACAACGGAAACAATGACTGCGAGTGCAAGTAATACAAAGCTGGAAGAATTGAAGCAAGAAATCTTTGCTCGAAGATAACCGCGCTAGCATTCTTTACATTTGCGTTTCGCCCGCATGGTGTAAAGAAGAAGTGTTCCTATCAGGCTTTCCTCACCATTTGATCGGGGAGAAAACCTTGCCAAGACACACTAACGTAGAGTTGAGTCTGATTGGTTTACGGTCCAAGGTGATAAGAGGATTATAAGTGTGGGCGGGGGAAAGGAAAGGGTAAAACCCCGCCAAATCTTTTATCCTCTTTTACAGAGAAAGAAAATTTCGTCAATTCCCTCTACAAAAATAGATATCGGCGGCTTCCGTTTTATCCGATTCTTTCCAAACTTTGCCACAACAGTAAACGAATAAAACCATGTTCGCATTTTAGATGTAGATACTTTTCCCATAATATGCATCTCTTCTACCGTTTTTACCAAGTCAAGATGAGTCAACTTGCCCGCTTAATATCAAAGCAAATACAATACATGTGAAAAAATGCGAACACGGTTTTATTCTTTGGTCATTTGAGATGAAAAATATGATGTTTTGGAAGTTTCTGAGTGAAACCAGAACCGCCAAAATCTCATGGCGCAAAGGGCGCTATTATTTAAAAAGCTCCTCGTAGCAACTGCAGTTTTTAAAGGTGTAGAATTTTTGTTAAATTGTTGCCAAATTTGAGAGACAAAACTCACAAATTAAGCGCGCGGTGAGTATTTTGGTGAAATAAGATTCTATAATGTGATGTAACCTTAATTATACAACAACCTAAGAAAAACAAACACTCTGATTGGCTAACTATGCGTAATTATTAAAGTACACATGCACAGCTGACGTAACAAAGTCGCAAAAAAATTTTGTTTTATAAAAATGTGATCAAATTACACGTTTGAAGATGCAACTTGGTACAAAATAAAGTACATTTCAACTGTCTGAGGATTACACATATCACTCAGTGATGAGAGACACGGCTATCAAGTCGTTGTCGGACGACACTGTCGACACAGACATATTAAAATTATCGACATAAATACGGTCATTTAATACCTTCGTCTCCGGCGCACAACGCTGTCTACTCCACAGCTTCAGAAATTTTCTGATACAATTTTCATTCCTCTTCATGGAAATACTGTTCAGCCATACAAATCCAGGATATATCAGCCATTGTCAACAAGATGTCCAAACACAGAACATATAATTTCGCTGGTTAATAGTACGCGTGCTTCTCGGCCTTCTCCAACGATAAATGCTTTCCCAGCTGAATTTGCAGCATAAGAAGCGTCCAAATATACATGGGACAGCAAGATCCCGTCCAGAAGAACTAATCTGTTTGTTCAACGATAAATATTTTGGCTAGAAATGCCGACGAAGACACGAAGTTTGAATGAACTTTCAATTTGTCATGATCTCAGGCTAGATCATGATTTGCATAAATTATACGTGACATAACCGGAAACTGAAAAATTTACCAATCAGGACAGCCTTATTTCTTCTGTCGCCCAATCAGATTGCTTTATTTGTATAGATCACTTATGACGTAATTAAACCTGAATTTAAAATTTTACCTCCTTTTCAATAGCCCTGCTGATTTGACGATTCAAAAATATCAAACATTTCTTATTAAATAATAAAATTTGATGTATAAAACAAATAGATGACATTTTTTCCGTGCGTGTGTACTGTAATAACGCACAGAAGACGTCACAGCGTGTAAAGAACAACAGTCACACTACTCGACTGCGTCTCGTGTCGTACTTTTTTGTTCTTTACATGCTGTGACGTCATCTGTGCGTTATTACAGTACACACGCACGGAAAAATGTCATCTATTTGTTAAGTAAAATACTGGAAACATTCCCTTATGAGTGGTTATTAAAATCAAGGCTCGAGCACTACTTTGGCTCTTATTCATCTATTCCATTATTGGTACAAAGCTCTTGATAGTCCTGGAACATCATTGTACATTTGTTTCTTAGACTTTTCTAAAGCGTTTGATCGTATCGACCATAACGTTTTATTAAATAAATTAAAACAGATGGAGGTTCACCCCGTTCTCCTTAATTGGACTGCTAGCTTTTTATCTAACAGATATCAACGTGTTAAGATTGCATGGTCGTGACTTTCTGAATGGAAAACGGTCCAAGCCGGAGTCCCTCAAGGCACCAAACTTGGTCCACTCTTATTTTTTATCATGATTAATGATATGGTTGCCCTGATAATTTGGTAAAATATGTTGATGATTTTACAACATGGGAAGTACTGGCAAGGAATTTTGAGTCGTCCCTTCCCCTAAATGTGAAGTATGAAGATTGGTCATCTCTTAACAATATGTCTCTCAACTCGAGAGTTGATAGTTAGTTTTTTGGATAACTCCCCAAGTCCGTCGCCCCCTGATCGGTGGAAACAGAGTCGAAATCGTTAAAGAAACTAAATTGCTAGGAGTGTTGATTTCGGATGACCTCAAGTGGAATAGCCACATAGATTCCATATGCAAGAAAGCAGCAAAACGTCTGTTTTCTATTCGTCTGCTAAAAAGGAATGCTTTCCCAAATAAGGTCCTTCTTACAGTTTATTATACATGTATTCGACCAATAGACCTTTCCGCATGAAGTGCGTGGATAACGCGTTGAGAGATTTGATTGGCTCTCGCAAAACTTCGGACATCGAAAACTTCGGACAAACATTGGACATTAGCCAATCAGATTTGTCAGAAAGAAAGATCACGTGATCCATTCACTTCATGTGGAAAGGTCTATTCTAGAGTACGCTTGCGAGGTGTGGCATAATGCCCTCCCTATTTATCTCCACGATCAATTATTCCGGATATTCTATCCTAACCTTACATACCAAGATACGTTGGTGGCCGCTGATGCCAATACGTTGTACGATCGTCGCAGTCTGCTTTGTAAACGGTTATTTCAAAAGATGCTTAATCCGAAGCATAAACTAAACTATCTAATACCCAACAGCAGAACTCATAGATACAATTTACGTAATTCCACTAATATAGCTATTCCAGTATGTAAAACAGAACGTTTTAGGAGGAGTTTTATTCCATCGGCTATTAAAGCTTTTAATAACATGTAGTTTATAAGACGTAATTTATTTATCTTGTATACGATCATATTTGATCTGTAATGTCATACATATCTATTTCTTACTTCCTGTAATATCTCAGTAATTCAATAGTTTTTTTGTAAGTGAGGTAATTTTAATAAAATCTTATCTTATTTATTTTGTAAGCCCATCGTTAATAAAAAAATTGTTAATGTCTTAGACTGGGTTTAGACGTCGCATTTAATGTGTCGCATTTAATGTTACGGTTGAAATTTAACGCTAAATAGCTCTAAAAGGTTGGTGTTTCGATTTTCAAATTACCGCGTGTTGGCGGGTCAAACATTTTTGACCTTTCGGTTCCTCGTTGAAAAGGACTTTTCCCACCTGCAGCGCGCCAAAATTTACCGGTGAATTTTTCGACGTAATTCGGAAAGTAATTATATTCAGGCTAAATTGCTATGCAAGTGCTATATTTGGAAGTTGGAGTTAAACAGACTCTTGAAAACGTTTTAGTAGGGGTAGAACCCATTGCATGTACGGACAACCCGAAACACGTCAAAACAGGGCGATGTACATTTCAGCGATTTCCCGCCAGAATATTTAATTAGATTCAAAAACCTGCAAGCGAAACAAGTTCGCCTCTTTCCTCCAGCTTTACCGCTCTCCCGCCTTTACGCTCTCCCGCCTTTACGCTCTCCCGCCTTTCCACCCGCCCGCAAAAACTAAGAGGCGGCACCCAGCTGATAAAAGAAGCGCCATGTTTTCTTCAAGCGAGTATCAAAAAGTATAAAACACAAAGAAGACCTTCAGAGGCTCTCTGTGTTTCAACATGTGTTGTTAAACCTTGGCGTTGGTCGCCCGTTTGTCGTTACTTAGTGAATGTAAGCTTTCGCTTAAAGCTCTCTCATTCTTAAAACTCGATTAATGCGTTGCTTTCAACTAGTTCGACAGTTTTCCTCGGTCGAAAATTCCAACACCCTTAGCAAGTAACGCTTTATTGCCACCCTACTTCATACTAATTGTTTTCGTCCGCCACAAAACATTCTGGACGATACAAACAAGTACGACATGTTGAAAATGATCTTCGAAGTAATTATACAAATTAATGCATTTTATTCGACTGCATTTTATGCGACGTCGCATTTCCGTCGAATTTGCGACACAGCTCGTCGCATAATTCGACAGCGTCGAATTAAATGCGACGTGTCGGATAAAATCATTCTAGACGTCGCATTTCCGTCGAATAAAATAGGTCGCATTAAATGCGATGGAACTTCGACGTCTAAACCCAGCCTTAGCTAACCCACGAAAGACTAATTAATTTATTAAGTTTTCGTTATGATCACGAAACACACGAACAACGTTTTGATGTTCTATTTCAGTTCCTTTCAGCACTATTTATTTACACAGTCAAGTAAACGAACGCGTATCGTTGCGAGTTCAACAAGCCCGGTTTGTCGGGATGAAAACGATTGCATGGACATTTTCATCCCGGTTAACTGGACTAGCCTGGTTGCCATGTAATCGAAATGTTAAAAAAAACAAACATGCGTTTTATATATAAAGCGGGCTAGCCCGGTTAACCGGGCCAGCCTGGTCCATGTAATCGCCCCCTTAAACGGAGAAAAAATTAGGTAAAAAGTCAACTCTGAATATGGAAAACAGTGAAAAGTATTTGCAACCACCGTAGTCGCCATCTCAGCGTCTGGATCACGTTTTAAAATCGTTGGCCGTAAAAAGCTACTCAGTGTGCATGAAACGGTCTTTCAAAAACTCATTAATTCACGAGGAAAATTCAAAAGAAATTAAAGTTTAATCAGTGTCTTTATATGTGACACGAAGTGAATTTATCAAATCATTAATAATTCATAAGGAAAATTCAAAAGAAATGAATGTTTAATCAGGTGTTTGTAAATACTGTTAAAACATTGATTAATAAAACATCAATGTTTATCAAAGTTATTAGACACTAACGGCTCAAATTCAGCTTTTTCTGAGTTAAAATGATCTTATCTAACGTTTCTTACAACTCTTAAACAAAGTATTCATCATGTACACTTAGAATTTGATAAGTAAGTTAAAATATTCGCGTCCGATCTTTATGGGCATCTACAATGGCTCGCCGAGATCGGCCGCTCATATTTTAACTACTACATAAAAATTCAGAAAAAGAAAAGCAGCTTTTTCATCGGGAATATTCAATTTGGATTTGTGTTGAGAGCTCGTGGACATTTTGCTCTATGTGCATGTAGATAGTTATTTTTTTACCAAGTGAGTTTATCAGGCAAGAATACAAGAGGTTTTTACACACAATTGTCTTTCGTTAAGTCGCTTTAAAACGTGATCTGATCACAACTTTTTGCTGTGTTTTCATAAGCACAAATCACCGCACGTGTTTTTTCTACGAGTTAAGCATTTGTTGAGCTTGTTTTTTTTTGTCGAAGCTTCTCGTAGTTCAAGACCTTACACATTCCTTTTTTTGTTTATTTATGGCTAAAATACGTTGTTTATTTCAACCTTTTTTGCGTACTGTTAGTGCAATTTCAGATATAAAGACACGAGGCGAAGCCAAGTGTTTTTATATCTGATAAAACACGAACTGCGAGTTTATTGAACGGCTTCAAAAACGAACCACTTGGTAAGTTCATTGGCGTAGTAAGTTTGAAAAATAACCTTGTCTATGCCGAGAAAATCAAAGCTAATGTGTAAATCAGGAGGTATCTTTATCACATATAAAGAACTATTAAACTTTAATTTCGTTTGAATTTTCCTCATGAATTATTAATGAGTTTTTGAATTTTATATAAAATACGACAAACGTTCTTTCGATTTTCTGCACTGTTTTTGACCAATCAGAGCTTGCGTAGTATATAAATGTTATTTTATAATTAAAATTAATGCATGAAATTTTGAATTTTGTGACTTTTTCTAAACGTTACTGCGGAACACTTTTCTGTGTCAAAATAATTATTACACTGATTAGTGTTGCCATGGCAATCACATTTTTTATTATGACGTGTTGACAACAATTTAGAAATTCTGCTTTAATTTGGTATTATTTTTTTTTTTCATTATTTCAGAGTATTTGATTAACTTTAGTATTTTTAATATAATTCCATAAATTTTGTGTTATTTAAGTTCATCTAAGGTGTCACAGATCCAAAATGGTGGCGCTAGAAATCACGCTAGAAATCACGCTAGCAAGACCGGTGGTCAATATGATGACCAGTCAGATGTTAATATGGGGGGTCGTAACATTGTTCTAATTACTAAACTAACTATATTTATAGTGGATAACGTTATATCTAAACTGTTTTCCCTAGAGGTCCAGTAAAGATCTTAATGTTAAAAGAGTGTGTTGAATTTTTTTAAATTATATTTAGGAGACGAACGAAGTTGTAGCAATCAAGAAATTCAAAGATAGTGAAGGTAATAATGCATGTATTTCAACTATATTTAACGTGACCGTTAATTTCCCAATTCGATAAAGTTTTTTCATTAAAAGACATTTACTGAAAATAAACTGACGCAATGCGACAAGTACTTGTGACACACGTACGGCTTGACTAGTTCTCAGTTATAAATATCGATAAACAACCTCGGTCTAGATACCATCTGAGTTCCAGGAGCTCAATGGTTAGAGTGTCTGGTTGGCATTCGGAGGGTTGTGAGTTTGAGTTCGGTCTGGAGCTCAGAGTTTTTCTCTTAGTTTACTGTCTGTCGTGGCAATAGAAGCGTTCCTAAAATATTGCTGCAATATATTCGTCAAGTTGAACAATTCATTTCATAAGATTCGTTGACAACTTCCTGTTTTGAATTCTGTTTTGGATTTGATTGCTGTTTGGCAAATAATCCTTTTTCTTATTGGTTGTTTAAAAACCAGAAACCAATCAAATTCAAAACAGGAAGTTAGCAATAATTTTCATCAAATGAATTAGTCAAACATAGCAAATGAATTGCAAAAATATTTTAGGAACGCTTCTATTGCTACGACAGTATCGTACTTAACGAAAAAAACTTTACCCAATTTGAGTTTGTTTTCAAATATTCCTAAGGGACCGCAGTAACTGGGGAAACCTGTTGCGATTGCCCTAGCGCTTGTTTTGTCTTTTAACATTGTAGAGTGCTGAAGCTTATTAAACATTATTAAACATTAAACATTAAACAAAAACTTTACCGAATTTGAGTTTGTTTTCAAATATTCCTATTTGTTATCAATTGTGTAGATTATTTTTTAGTGTTACTAATGAAATGGTTAATGATGACAATTTTAGACAATGCTGATGTGAAAAGAACGACGATGAGAGAACTACGAGTTCTTAAGTTATTAAAACAAGAAAACATTGTTCAACTCAGGTGAGGAAATAACACAGAGAATTTTTGGCTCTGTCACGTGATTGGTCTTAATGCGACGTTCCTGCAATGTGATTGGTTCCTGAGCGGTCTCTACAAACCGGTAAAGACAGGTCATTATAAAATTGAAAAACAAAAATCAGAAAATTAAGCATTTACAGTTTTCGTTGAGAGTCGGTTACTTCTGTATTTGCTGCTTGTACTCTATAAATAAAACTAAAATACTGGCCTGGGACATATAATAAAAACCTTAATAACCTTGCTTGGTCGGTCTTTACGGCAAAATTGTTTTTTTCGCACAAACCTCGCTCCTTCGTTGCTAGGTCTGTACTGAAAGATTACGGACAGGATAAATGTGCTTTCCGCTCAGTAAATAATTTTTTTATTATAAACTTACACACTAAATCCTTGATCACATTCATGACATAATGCTTTATAGACTCTTTAACGCAACTGTTTTATTTTTATAGGGAAGCATTTAGAAGAAGAGGGAAGTTATATTTGGTTTTCGAATACGTGGAAAAGGTTTTATTAATTATACTATATATTATTGTCTATATATTATTATTATGCATTTATTCTAATAATCGCTTATAGTAATTTTATAACTGCTTTGCATGGTGAAGAAAGTTATAATAAAATGTTTGCGGATACAACCATGTAAAATATATTTATTCTGCTGAGCTTTCGTCCTGTTGCTCAGGACATCATCAGAGCAATCTATGTGTAGACCAAGCATAGATTGCTCTGATGATGTCGTGAGCAACACAGGACGAAAGCTCAGCAGAATAAATATATTTTGCATGGTTGTATCCGCAAACATTTTATTATAATCGCTTATATGTTAATGTACAGAAAAATATTTACCGTATTAACTCGATTAAGCGATCTTTAAATTTCTGGCTATTCAGATGGGGCGCTTATTTGGGGGCGGCGCTCTTTAAAAATCACAACTTTTACGTTCTTGACCTTTCAACGGAGCTACGCGTTGCGAAAGTTTTGAAGAGAGCTACATGGGAGAGCAATAAAATATACCCACTTCGAACTAAAAAACATAGTTGATTGTACTACAGAAGAAGAAATTACCGAGACTGGCCTCAGATCGAGTTGTACCGTACTTATTTGGCTCAATGGTCTAATAGTAGAGAGGTTTAGGCTACGTTTACACGGTACCGGACGAAGTCGAGACCGGTCAGGCGAATTCGTCCTATTTCGCCGTGTAAACAGGCGGGACTGACCGTACTAATTCGAGACCGGTTCCGAATTCGTCCGGTACCATGTAAACGGTGTCTTAGACCCAGTGCGACTTCGAATTGGTTCGAGTTCCCCCACGAAGGGGACTAAGTCACACTCGAACTCGTCTTTTGATTGGACGGCATTCCCGCAAAATTGCTCAGATCTATTGCGCAGTAGCAAACTCGAACTCGCACTGGGTCTAAACCTTCCTAGTGCTTCGATTAAGCGCCGTATTTATTAGGAACCGCGCTTATTCGAGGGAGGCGCTCTTTAGTCTTTTCGTTCTCAACTGCGCTTATTTTGGGGACGGCGCTTAAGCCTGGTTTCCATAAGATCGTCTCGATCGCCCCAATCGTCCCGATCGGGCGATTCGAAATATCTCTGTCTGATTGGAGAAATTTGGGCAACCGGGGCGACCGGGACGATCGTATGGAAACCAGGCTTTAGTAAATACGGTATGCGTGTGTGGAAGTTGGAACCTGATTCTGAATGTTATCTGATAAGCTGAACGCCGAGGCAGATAAAACGCCGAGGTCTGCATAATTCTTTCTATCATACGAATACCGGATTCAATAATTGTTTCATTACGAAAAATTGAAGATACGCGGCCAGGCTTATACATAATTAAATACAACCTTGTACCCAGGGCATTTTGCCTCCACGTTGGGAGGTCGACGAAAATGGCCCTGGCATCGGCTGCTCGATTCTATAATCTGATTGGCCGGTTTAAGAACTTATAATTCAGATTTTATTATTCATAAAAATTTGAATTACAATAGATCCGTGATACTCTGCAAAATTTACCCAAAGAATGAAAACGATAGCTTTGGTTTTAGAACAACATTAAATATATATTTGTTCATGACATTTACATGTATCCTGGGTAATCGTGGGGAGTATCATGATGAATAATGCTAGCTATAGCTGCTTTTATGATAAAGGGGGTTCACACGAGTGATTCGGCAGAGCGTTAAATATTTCTCATTTATTATTCATTTATACGTTTGCCCTGGGTACGAAGTTGAATTAAGTAAAAAGTGGACGTTCTCTGACCAAAAAATATTACTAATTCGAGATTTTGTCTGCTCATTGTTTTATCATTAACTCAAAATACTAGATGAAATTGATGTAGTCTACTCTGCTCACTAGAAGTCTCTTAACAATAATTCCGGGTTTTGGTGCTGACGTCAATCACCCAATCTGGGCTTGGCGGGATTCGTAATGTTTAGATCAGAATAAGTTTTCTATAACAAACGTCAGCTGCCCATATTTAGTAATGCTTGAAACAAAAAAAGAAAATGCTTAGAAATTTTTTTGGGAGCTGTTACCAATCCTTACCGACCCAGAGCTTTTACCGTACCGACCCAGAGCTTTTACCGTACGTATAAAGGGAAAGGTCATGTGTCAGAAGTGTTGTCGTGTATGGTAGTGTCACAACCTGGACACTAAAAGAAGAGGACTTAGCTGGGCATGACAAGAGAATGGTTAGATGATGGATGGGTATAATGAACGAATCTATATTTTAAAAGAAAATCGACCTCAATATTTGCTAAATTTGACTGTAATCTTCCTCCAATTTCTAAATTTTTAAATTTTCTTATGAATTGTGAATGCACTTGAGAAAAACCGAGAAAGACCGGTCATTACAAAAAATTTGAAAAACCAAAATCAGCAAATTAAGCAATTTAAACTAAGCTAGGCATGACAAAAGAATTGTTAGATGGGAAATCGTTTGATAAGTTAAGAGCAAAGTGAAAAGGTGGTAAACTGCCGAGAATAATTTTGATAACGAGATACTGACGTTTCGAGCGGAGCCTTTATCCACATTTTACTCTGGTGAAGGGCTCCGCTCGCCGAAACGTCGCTATTTCGTTATCAAAACTATTTTCATGTTTACCATCTTTTCAATGTACTCTATATCTAAAACACTGCTTACGTAGCACTCTACTTCTTTACACTCTGAGAAGTGAAGAAAATTTAGTGGACTGGCGAGTATTTGAAATGGTATACGAGGTCGTAGGTTGAGATGGTTTGGACATGATGGAGAGAATGAAAGATGAGAAATGGGTAAAGATGTCAGGAAAGATTGTCATCGTGCATGGAGAGGCAGGCCTTGGAAGATTGGGATGAGGTTGTGTGTGGTGAACTCACTGCCAGCGGGATAGATCTAGAAATATTTTCCATCAAAGTAAATTCTGCTTACAGCATGACTGTGGTTATAGATGTTGATTAAAATAATGGCATATTTTTGTGTTATTCTGAATGTAATGAATGTTGTTTAAATTATAGATCTATCAATGAAAATTGCTGAGTTAATCAGTGCTTTTCAAGATTTTGTTGTTTTGTTAATTTCTAGAATATGCTAGAACTTCTTGATGAAATGCCCAATGGAGTTCCAGTATCTAGGTCAAGGTAATGTTTTGTGTTCTGTTATGTTCTGCGTTCTGTGTTCTGTTCTGTTGGCAATTATATTAAGAGATTATTAACCGAGAACGAGGTCTGTACGGGAAAATCTCAGACCGACGTCTTGACAGTACGGACCGAGCCGCAGGCGAGGTTCGTACAAAAAAGACCGAGGTCTGATATTTTCCCGTACAGACCGAGTAAACGAGGTTAATAAAGTGTTTATTATATGGCTATTTCAAGTTTTTCGATAATTATTGTATCAAACTTAGTGTGAAAACCTTAGAAATTCACGCGAGCAAAATCAACATCCGGGACAGCGGTCCGGATACGGAAAAAGACGGACCGTGGCCCGGATACGCATTTTTACGGACCGTGCGTTGACCAATCAGAACTCAGGATATTACAAAGCCATATAATAAATTGGTAATACATTGCGCTGCAATTGTTTATCTAAAACAAAGCGAGCCTATACGTATACTAACTAGAAATAAAGTGATCTACAAAAGAGACACCTGACCATCATGTAAACAGATGGTTCGGCTGTTACCTCAGCAAAATCGCGATAATTGTTGCTTCTTGACTTCTTGATTCTGTGTTACTTGTAAACAATTTGTTGGCCGCAGTTATCACTTGTGGCTTAAACTACATTCCAACGACTTATAATTTTGTTGGTTTTTTTTCATTCTCTTCAACTAGGAGTCATGTCTTTCAACTAATCAAAGCCATCCAGTGGTGTCATCGTAATAATGTCATTCATCGAGGTACAGTACATAGAAATAAAGTAATTGCTTTGCCCCGTAAAGAGATTTGTACTTTTAAGTTTCGATTACTTCTTTCTTTTTATAAAAACAGTTTTTTTGCTTGTATAAAAGATATTATTATATGGCTGGGTTTGATTTCCGGTCCGTACCGAAAACGACGCATGCTGATTGGTTCCTGAGCGGTCGGGATTTTACGATATTGACCTCCGGTCGATACGATTTTTTCTCGGCCCTGTAGTTTTGGCGAGAACATTTCTGAGTGATTTGAATACAAATAAAATAGTACTGGGTATCTTTATTCAAATATTCTGAACAATAAAATGTGTTGGAACATTGCTGCTGGTTTTCTTTAAAGCTGTTTATCTAAAAACACGACAAATAAAAGCCGAACTGGTGTAAACAAGAAGGCCAAGAAGCGACACGAAAAAATTAACAGGTAAGGTAAACAGCATACTCCAAAGACAAAAACAACGCTCGAAACTTAAAAATAAAATGAATTTCCTTATTAACCTCGTTTTCTCGGTCTGTACGGGAAAGTATTTGCCTTCGGTTTTATCGCACAAACCTCGCTCCTTCGTCGCTCGGTCTGTACGAAAACCTCAGGCAAATACTTTCCCGTACAGACCTCGCACTCGGTTAATAATAACTTCTTATTAACCGAGAGCGCGGTCATTACGGAAAAATATCAGACCGAGGTCTTGACAGACATAAAGACCGAGGTCTGATATTTTTCCGTAATGACCAAGCGGACGAGGTTAATAAGAGGTTTATTATATGGCATTTTGAAACAACACATCTTACATTACCTTGTCAATAGTGTGACCTCGAGCGTGTGACATAGACTCCTCGTTTTCAATGTTTTGCTCTTGTTGTGATCGCTTTCGGAGTCCTAAAACTCACTGCCAGATTGCTCATCGTCCCACTCATACATAATTTAGTCCTCAGGTAATTGAATTCACAAAATTTTTGCGGTTTTCTTTCATTGTTTAGTTGCAAACAACATGTCTGCCAAAATCTGTAATCGACCGGCACGTGACGCGTCTCAGCCAATGAGAACACACGATTTCAACGGAAGTAACTTGTGCCATATAATAAGTCCTTATTATTGAACTATTTCTGAGGGGCTTCCCACTCTCAAGTCTTATGTATTTTACTCTGGCTAACGCCAGAAGATTGAACTTGTCACAGGGGAAAACCCACCGACGGGAAAGGGTTAATTTAATTTGTAATTTGATTTTGTGAAGCATGCGAATCGACAAGAAAAACAGAATTTATTTAAACTACTTCAGGTTTTCTTATTTTTAAAAACATTCGTATAAGTATTTATGTGAGGCGGGTTTTCTTTAGTTTATTTATTTTTATAAATACTGTATTTATATTTGTATATAAGTATTTTATCTTAGTATTTACTAGTTTGTATTGTATTTAGTACTTTTATGTAGCAAACACATTTTAAATACATAGACATGCAGTTGGGATTTTAGATTGAGTGAAATTGATTTATATGCTTTCTAACACGTTTTGAGATGTTACGTTTGTCATTGGCAGTAATTTAGTTATGGTCACTTGCTATTTGAAAATTTGGGTGATCAGTTTATGTCTAATATGCACCAAATCTTTGGTTAGGATTTGCGTTGCGGAAAGCCCTACATGAAGTACCTGAGTTATGTTGAGCCAGTGAGCTCTATATATAACTGGAGTGATATATGCTATTCATTTACCGGCAAAGATTGAAGTCAAACATGGTGGCCATGTAGGCCTGAAGTACGTATAGTTCCAGTCACCTACGCGATCTTTTGACTGGATCAGACTTGACCAGACCGCGTAGAAGACTGGAACTATACGTACTTTAGGCC
Source organism: Paragorgia papillata (assembly GCA_035771165.1). Classification (NCBI taxonomy): domain Eukaryota; kingdom Metazoa; phylum Cnidaria; class Anthozoa; order Scleralcyonacea; family Coralliidae; genus Paragorgia; species Paragorgia papillata. The sequence goes on from JAWNZC010000229.1 coordinate 1,942,345, forward strand.
CAAAAGGATCGCGGGCACTGGGAACAAGATTGCCACAAGGATATCAGTCCAGCTATATATATAGAGAGTTCACTGTGTTAAGCAATCGCTGCCACGTCCACAAAATTTCGATAAACGTTGACATTTGCTGAAAGTTTTAAGAATATACTGTATCAGATGCGGCGAATAGCCGCGGAATTCTCAGAAATATACTGACAGATTTATAAGATGTAAGTTTTCAATATAGTATGTCGTTTAAAATCAGCAATGAACATTTTCTCAGGTAAAGTGCCCGACTTATTTAACTGATAAAATTGAGAAATATTGATAAAAAACTTTATTCAAAACACAACTCATTAATTTCAAAATTCTTTGAATTTTGTGGGCCTGGTAGCGATTAAAATGTTTCTCTCCATTCCACAGTTCGGTGATTTTCGTAGTATTTGATTTTGTTGTTGTGTTTCAACACTGCATGCACGTTGTTCCAGCAGTCGCAATCTGGATCAATATTAACAAGTTTCTCTATTTTCATAAACTAATCAGAAACTCAGATCGTGGTTTGTGTGTTTTAAATCACACTCCATGCATGTTTTTTTAGGGTTTTTAAACTGAAGAATTGGTGCTCAGAATTGGTGCTCGTAATTAGTTTTAAACTATATTTATATGGGACATTAACTTATATTTTACAGATATTAAACCAGAAAATTTGTTAATTAGCAAGAACGATTCTTTAAAATTATGCGACTTTGGTAGGTATTAATAGATTTAGCATAATTATGTAGTGTTGTGCTCATATAGGTAATCATATATCAACAAGTATACTCCTAACGCAGGCAAGTGAAAAATTCGACATAGTTTAACGCTACTCTGGCTTAAAATTTTTTGTTTGAACGCAACTGAAAAAGTTACTATTCATGACCCAACGTTTCGACACTCCAATCTGGTGTTTTTATTGTGAAGAAAGCTTAGGAAAATTTATCAAATAGTCTTCTGGTAATAGACTGCCATCATCCCGGTTTAATCAAGCGCAGACAATATGTTTGATGGTACCGTCGATTGGTGTTGATCATTTTTGAATTTTCTTACGCAATCTGATGGCATGGAATAAATAGTATCTCTTTTCTGTTCTTTTGCAATACGATCCAACGTTAAGAAAGGTTTTTGCACAGCTTTTACATCGAATTTTCCTAAATTCTTTTCATTGGTTTTGTAATTCTTTGAATACACGGAACCACCGCAAAACCCATCAACTAATTTTCATTCTCAGTGGTAGTGCGGTATAACTTGTTTTAAACATCTTTTTAAGAAATCGTCAGAGTAGTTATTCGCTTTTAAAAAACATTTACTGTCGCCCACTTACAGTATGTTTTTTCCTGAGCCTGAGCGTTTTTTTTTCTAGGTCTTTAATTGAATTAGCTGTATATTAACTGATATAGTATATGATGTACATGTACTAGTCTAAAGATATATACATTTTCAGATAGAACCAGTGGCGAAAATGCAACATCAATGCCTGATGACCTGAGAAGATTGGAAGGCCTTGATGTTGCAATTTTGCAACTGTTCTTCGTTTGGTCTTAAAATGTATATATTTACACTCAAGATTCTCTTTCACCAAAAGACCCTCAGAACATGTAGTTTAATTGAGTGAAATGCCAAATATTACTTATATCATCTGCAAGTATCTTAACTGGTTTTCTTTATTATCTCAGGTTTTGCTCGTGCAATGTCCTCAAGCTCTGCGGCGCCGTTCACGGATTATGTTGCAACACGATGGTACAGGTCGCCTGAATTACTACTTGGGTACGTTTGTGAATTTTATGTAATAATTTTAAAACACGAACAGGAGTGTTTTATCAGATTTAAAACCACGAGGGCGCAGCCCGAGTGTTTTAGATCTGATAAAACACGTGATGCGAGTGTTTTGAATGGCTTCAAAAACGATTCGTTATTGGATATTATGTTCATTAGTATTCTTTATATAAAATTGTATGTTCATTAGTATTCTTTATATAAAATTGTACGTTCATTAGTATTCTTTCTGACGTCAAGAAGTTTTATCAGGTATAAAACCACGGACATGGTACTGATTTCCTTTGTGTTTTCCTCATGAATTATTAATGAGTTTTTGAAGCATAGCTAGATATTTTAACGCAAGCGAGAATTTGTGGTAACACCACGTTTATTATATTATAGCTTATAATTTATATTATTATTTATTTAAGCAATAAATAATAAACGTGATGTAACCACAAATTCTCGCTTGTATTACTATTTCAGAAAACTTTCAAAGAATTAATTATAGATATTTTATTTTATTTACTTACTCTACTGTTCTTTTACTTTATTTCTTTTTCGTTTTACTTGCTACTATTTCATATTCTATTCTATTCTTTCTACCCTCTTCTATCCAATTTTATTCTATTTTCTCTTAATTTATTTTATTTACAATAGTATATTAATTTTAGAGGTTCATACGGAAAGCCTGTTGATATTTGGGCGATTGGATGTATATTGGGAGAACTTGCTGATGGTCAGGTTAGTGTTAAATTAGAACAACAAAGAAAATAGACCATGTACAGTGCAGGAGACGAATATTATTGAGAGGAATTTTCAAGTTTAAATAATTGAACAGAAATATACAGAATACTGCGAATATTGGAAATGTGTGCAATTGTCTGTCAGATAACAATGTATTGTCGAATATTACAATATGGGAGATATAATTTCTTCCTTTGGAAATAATTGGCATTGATGCGAGCAGAGATAAGACCCTGGGTACGAGGTTGGGTATTGATGTAATCTTAAATACCTTTGCATATTTTTAAACAATGAAGAAATGTAAAAGTTTGTTTATACTGGCGATTTTTGCTGCAATTCTTTTTTCATCCTGACGCATGTGATTGAGCGCTTGAGTCACGACAGTTATTATATTGTATTTTTATTATTTTAGCCTGTATTTCCTGGTGAGAGTGAGATTGATCAGTTATATACCATACAGAAGGTTTGTGAACATATATAGCATCCTCCTGAAACTTTATTGTAATGTGTTGTTGTTGCCGCCGTTGTTGCTGCTGCTGCTATTTTCGTTACTACTTCCTACTGCTGTTGCTGTTGTTGCTTTTGTTTTTGCTGTTACTGCTGATGTCGTTGTTGTTGTTGCTGTTGCTGCTATTGTTGTTGTTGTTGCTGCTGCTGTTGTTGTTGCTGCTGCTGTTGTTGTTGTTGCTGCTGCTGTTGTTGCTGCTGTTGTTGTTGTTGTTGCTTCTGTTGTTGTTGTTGCTGCTGCTGATGTCGTTGTTGTTGTTGTTGTTGCTGCTGCTGATGTCGTTGTTGTTGTTGTTGTTGCTGCTGCTGTTGTTGTTGCTGCTGCTGCTGTTGTTGTTGCTGCTGCTGTTGTTGCTGCTGTTGTTGCTGCTGATGCTATTGTTGTTGTTGTTGTTGCTGCTGCTGCTATTATTGTAGTCCATGCTACTGTTGATTTTGATTTTGAGTTCATAGCGTAAAATAAAGTTTACTTTCTTAAGGTGTTAGGACCACTACCGCCCGAGCAGATGCAAATGTTCCAGAACAACCCTCGTTTTAAAGGATTAAAAGTTAGTAGATTATGTAATGGTGATGAGTACAATTTTGATTCACAATTTGTGATGTACTATAAAGCGAACGAGTGAAGTAATTTATTTATTGTATCAGAAGCTATTATGCTGCCGGTATACTAGCTAATATTACTATTCTATTGGTACTATACTGCTGGTGCTATTAATTATATTGGTATATTACTGCTAGTGCTATTAATTAATACCATTGGTACTATACTGCTGGTGCTATTAATACAGTACTATTGGTAATATACTGCTAGTGCTATTAATACTATTGGTACTATACTGCTAGAAGTGCTATTAATACTATTGGTACTATACTGTTAGTGCTATTAATACTATTGGTATACCGTATTAGTGCTATTAATTCTATTGGTACTATACTGCTAGTGTTATTAATTCTATTGGTATATTACTGCTGGTGCTATTAATACTATTGGTGCTATACTGCTAGTGCTATTAATACTATTGGTACTATACTGCTATTAATACTATTGGTACTATACTGCTAGAAGTGCTATTAATACTATTGGTATATTACTGCTAGTGCTATTAATACTATTGGTACTGTACTGCTAGTGCTATTAATACTATTGGTACTATACTGCTAGAAGTGCTATTAATACTATTGGTACTGTACTGCTAGTGCTATTAATACTATTGGTACTATACTGCTAGTGCTATTAATACTATTGGTACTATACTGCTAGTGCTATTAATACTATTGGTATATTACTGCTAGAAGTGCTATTAATACTATTCATACTGCATAAATTAGAGCATGGCATATAAAGGTCAACAAACCGTGAATAAATTGTCAGTGTGTTCAAGTACAGCGACCCCGACAACATGTGCTTCTATGTTGCAGCCTAGCCTTCGCCACTACTCTACGGCAAGACAAGCTCTTATGGCCTTCTAAACAAGGTCTACTACGGTTTACTTTCTATATTGATGGTTGTCGGGTTTTGCCACACGAGCAACAAAGGCTGGAACTCCTGAAGCGTGTCAAGTATTTCTGAGTTCTCCCTGCTGAGGTATTTTTCTTATTCTTCTAATTAATCTTCTTTCCTTTCCTCCTGTTAACAACTAGAATATCTTGTCGGCCTAGTCGACCGAAATCGATGCTTACTATGGTTCTTCGATATTCTTAACACACTCGTGCCTGTATTGGTGAAATGATTTCCTCTGAATTGGTTCGAGGAATTATGATAAATTTGTTCTTCATGTGTTGTTTATTGAGCTTTGTCTATTGATCAGGACTAATGGGCAAGGTTTTACCAGTTGTTTGTCAAATGATTTCCTCGCCACATGGCTTTGCAGGGACGATCACAACTATGTTATTCCTGTGAGGTTTATCGAGCACCATGCAGTCCAGGTTTTCCAGGGCGAGATTTCACCAGTTGTTTGTACAATGACTTCCTCGCCCCGATGGTTTGACGGATAATCACAAACGTTTTTCACGCGTGGTCTATCGATTACCGGCAAGGTTTTGCCAGGGCGAGATTTCGCCGGTTGTTTGTGAAATGGCTTCCTTGACCAGATGGTTCGAGAGATGATCACAAATGTTTTCACGTGAGGTTTATCGATTACGGGCAAGGTTTTGCAAGGGCGAGATGCCGAGATTTCGCCGGTTGTTTGTGAAATGGCTTCCTGGACCAGCTGGTTCGAGGGATGATCACAAATGTTTTTCACGTGAGGTTACCCAGCAAGGCTTTCCCAGGACGAGGAGTTGTGCAACAACTTCCTCCCCTATACATTACCCGATGGATTCGAGTGAGGGTTGTCGATTATTGCAGCATATGGGCAAGAATTCCCCAGGGCGTGCTTTCGCCAGTTTTTTGTCCTATGCAATTCAGAGTTGTATTCTGAAATATGGGCGAAGTTTTCCCAAGTTGTTTACAATCACATGCAGTCACCGAGTGTTTATATTGTTGACGTATAGGCGACGTTTTCGCCTGTTGTTCGTGAAATGACATTCACAGATCTTTACTTTATACACGACGTTTCGCCAGTTGTTATTTTCTTTTGTCAGATAACGTTCCAGGTGGTTATCACGATCGAAAATCGCATAGAAAATCGGCCACTTTCATGGGGCAGTTCGCAGTCCACGTGCGTGCTGGCTCAAGTGAGTTCTGAGGACATTTGAAACTGATGAATTTGAGAAGGGTAATGGGTTCGTACATCGCGAAAATTCCACGAGTTGTCAACAAACCGTATTCTATGGCAAGCCCAACCTTCGTGCTATGCGCTCGTAGAAGAATTATGGTCGAGCGACGATTTTGAGCGGAGATGTTTGACTTTGAGCTCCGGGTGTTCTCGCTCCTGTTGGCCGTGTATTGATGACGTTTACACGCAAGATATTCGTTCTACGCATGCGTAGCTAATCCAGGTCAACTAACCTGGAATCAGGCCAGTTGTAAACTATGGCCTGATACAAATCATTGATTCTTCTCTTCCGCTCCCTATTCATGTGACGCGCCATAGCCAATAAAAATCACTTCCTGTTTTGTATTGCGTGTGTCTATAAAAAGCTTCACCGAACAAATTAATAACGTCTAAGCAAATCGAACCTCAAAAAATTCATTGTTTGTGCATAAACATCTTCAAACACACGTTTATTCAGTTTTCAAGTAATCTTTCGAAGTGGCAATGCCGAAGTAAAATCTAGTACTGTATACTACAATGAACCAGCAATTTGCAATTAGGGAATTCGAAATTTTTTATACGATCGGGATTCGGGAAACCAAATATTTTAATATTTGATTACAACAATTCTCAAATATATTCCCAGATATTTTAATTAAATGCACAACGGCAATTCCGATTTTCCGAATAGCCACAACATTTTAAATGTTTTCACCAAAAGTTTTGATGTTTCACCCCATTTCAACGACTGCTTTAGCTTGGCGACGAGATAATAATTTGTCTCGCGCGTTTCAGTTCAGATTCATACATTCAGTCAAGAAAGGCTGCAAAGCGGCCTTGATATGGTTTGTATTCAGACTTTATACGTACAGTACTTGCGTATAAGTTCCAGTAGACTATAAATTACGGACACTGCGTTCGCTTTTCCGATCAGAATGAACTTTCAAGAGTCTTCCCGTAGTCAGACGACAAGACAGCAGCAGTGTTTTGTTTTGACAGCTAGGCTGGCTTTCAATACACATTGCACAGTTCTTGCTCTTTCTTCACGCACTCAAAAATGTAGTGTGTGAGAGTCTTTAGGTGGTATTACGGGCAAAACGCGGAGGTTCCTTCTTCAGCTTCTTTAATCGCTCTTGTCCATGAAAATGGCAAAAACGCTAACGGTAAATTTGAGAAAACACAAACTTTCTAGTCGGAGCCTGAGCGGCTTCTCGGCAATTCCCACGAAGAAATTTCGATTTTTGATTCAGTTAATTAATTTCCGTTGATGTTGCGCGCTAGCCAACTAAACCTTATCAAATCGAGTCCTTTGTTGCAATAGCCAATCAGGACTACTTCCAAAATCTGGAAGTACTGCACGAACTTTTAACGACATTTGTATCAGGCCATAGTTTACAACTGGCCTGATCGCAGGTTAGGTCAACCTGGATTAGATTCCAGTCGACAGCCGCAATTTCCGATCGTGTTTAATATTTGCATGCACATGATGAGGTTTTAACCGTTGTTTGCTTGCCGGTGATCCAGTGGCAATGTTTGGACACTAAGCTCGTATGTTTCTCGCCTTAAGGATTTATCTGTTACTTAATTTATTATCGAGTCGGTTTTCTTTGTTCTTCCGAGGTCTTTATATCGCATAAAGACCTTGAATAATAATTAGATACGAAATGAAGAAAAAGACAAGGAAAATCTTTGTCCAAGGTGAAAAAAATAGACAAAACTTTGTTGGAAAACCTCCTCCATAATAAATTAAGTCAGATAAATCCCTCGAACGTCGGGATGTATGCTATATAATCGGGATTTATCTATTACTTATTACGCTAACGGGCCGGTGAGACACCGGTTCTATGTTGATTGTCTTATAATACGTGACTGTGCTGGCGTTTTGGGGTTTGACAATAGATGACGCGACGTTGCTGTGTTCTTTATTACGTCATAAGCTTTAGCGGTAGGCGGACTTCCCATCATGGAGTCTTGGTAGTTCTGAAAACGGGGTATCTAAATCAACACTCCAGGCGATCGCCAGGTCAGGACTGTCACTTCTCCACTGACGGGGGGTTCCTCCTTTTCTCCTTGTTTTATTATATATTTTGTTGTTGTCTTCCTTTTATATGATGTATTTTTATGGCAGCTTGTACAGTATTTTCCAGGAATGGGCGTATCATACTACATTTGATCCCAAACTGAAGTCACTAACTGTGCCAAAGCAGGTTGAACGTCCATTATATGGCTAAACTTGGTGGAGGGCCCACTGTCGGTGGCGGGGTGTTGTCTACGTTGGCCTGGCACACGATGTTAATCGCGTCACTGCGGACAGTCACTGTTTGTCATCCGGGTTTCCTATATCCTCATTCATCAAAGCGTGTGGGCAATCCCACACTCACTCTACACCACAATCGGTTCATATTTTTGTTTAGACTAAGAAAATGCTTCTGCTGCTGCAGTTGTCGTCTTCAACTTTTCTGGGTCTTCCTACAGACGAAAACATTACATATCGTCTCGATCACCGCGCCTAGCTATTTCAACTGAATGAACTATCGATTTCTTTATACAAGAAAACATCAACGATTGGTGCATAGGGTTTAACCCTAGGGGAGTGTTCGGCACGCAGAACTAGGGACTGAGCGCCATATTCTAGCTACAATGTATACTTTTCTCCATGCCAACGTGTGTTTCGCAATAGCAAACGGTACTCTCTTGTGACTCCAACTTTACAGGAAACCGTCAATATATAGTCTCTTTCGGGGTGGATTTAGTTTTCGAATTGGGAGTCCATTGTCGATCCCTTAAAGTAAGTATCATATTACAAGAAGAAAGGATTGAGTTAAGATATGATTAGTTGCTATGAGTTTGTTTGGAGATCAACAAGCTTCCACAGTAGACCATTAATGGTCTCTTGTTAAGGTATGAGAGTTGGGGTGTAAGAATTGGGGTGTAAGGATTGGGGTATAAGAGCCCAATAATGGTCTCCTGGTGACGTACAGAAGCATCAAAAGATACAAAAGGGGGGAGGTGAATTTTCTCCCCATACCTTAATAGCGATGCGATATTGCTGCAGTGTGAAATAGAATACTATTGGTACTATACTGCTAGTGCTATTAATACTATTGGTACTATACTGCTGGTACTATGCTATTGGTATACTAATAGTATTGTGCTACCTAACCGTTATTAAACTTATTATGATGCTGGTATACTACTATTAATACACTACTCATATACTATTCGTACTACTACTACTATACTGCTTTTACTGTACTGCTTTTACTGTACTATTAATAATACGCTACTGGTATTATTTTACTGACATTAGTCTATTGGTATTGTGCTGCTACGCTGCTGATATACTACTGTTATTATTGGTACTATACTGCTGGTACTATGCTATTGGTATACTAGTAGTATTGTGCTACCTAACCGTTATTAAACTTATTATGATGCTGGTATACTACTATTGTTATGCAATTGGTACTACTATACTACTTTTACTGTACTATTAATAATACGCTACTGGTGATATTTTTCTGACATTAGTCTATTGGTATTGTGCTGCTACGCTGCTGGTATACTATTGTTACTATTGGTACTATACTGCTGGTTCTATTTGGTATTGTGCTAGTGCAATTATGCTGGTATACTACTGTAGTGGATATCGTAGTAATAACTACTATTACTTTACTATTGGTACTATACCGTTAGTACTATACTATTAGTACTATACTGCTATTGCTATACTATTGGTATTGTGCTAGTGCTATTATCCTGCTGGTATACTACCATTACTATACTATTAGTACTATTAATACTGCTATTACTATACTGTTGGTACTATACTGCTATTACTATACTGTTGGTACTATACTTTGAGTACTATACTATTTGTACTTTATAAAATAACATTTTGAAAACATGGATATATAGATTACGCCATCCAATACGCCATTATTCTAATTAAAATTTGTACAGAAACACCATTATGCGCCATCCACTACGCCATCAAACGCAATCCAATACGCCATCCATGGAGGGTAATGAGAATTTACGCTTTTTATTTGGATTAATTTTAACGTTTAATCTATTTTTGACGAGTTATTTTATAAAGGAAATAGAAAACATTTTTCCATGTTCCTATAGAGTTATTGAAACACTTGTGGAAGTTTGTTGTGGAAGTTTGGAAGAACTCGCCCTGCGGGCTCGTGTTCCCACGTAATCTCTCGCTCTCCCAAACTTCCACTCGTGTTTCTATAACTCTATAGAAACACGGGAAATGTTTTCTATTTTTTAAATACTGCTAGTGGTATATGCTGTATTACAATTTTTATAACTGTTATTAAATATATTTGTGACTGTTCGCCGGTTTTAATACACAGAATTGAGGATTCTCAATGATCATAAAATTAGTAAACTAGGGCCAGGCCATGAATACACGAATAAAAATTTTGTTTAAATTTTGGTATTGTGCTAGTGCTATTATGTTGCTGATGTACAGTACTGCTATACTGCTAGTGCTATACCACCCTGAAGTAATGACGATGATGAAAATGAATTACAATGTGTTTACAATAATTAGAAAATACAAAATTATTTAAAAACTTTACTTAATCGGTTAAAAACTACATATAATTACTATGATAATTGCTAAAAAGGCTCTATAAATTTAAAAGTAAGTTTCCATCAACCTAATTTGACAACTTCGTGTTAGCCGTAGATATTGTATTCGGGAGAAAGCTATTTTTAAAACGCTCTGTTCTACACTTATACATTGTCCAATTGTTCGAGGTGCTAGTCAGATAGTCGTGTGCGCATTCCCTGGTCTGGGTCACAATTGCGCGAGGGGGGCACCTTTAGCTATCTTCATCAGGGTCTTCACACAGAGATCTTCCCGCCTAGTGTCTAACCTTGGGCAGCCAGCCAACTGTAGCTCGCTTTTGTAATATTTCGAGCTCGTCAGACGAAAAGCAGGGGATGGCGTTATGCCACACCACACAGCAATATTCCAAAATTGAGCGTATTAACGCAATATATATGGCAGTATAAGGTCAACAGCAGGGACGCCACCCCGGCATAACACACGAAGAATGTGTAATCGCTTGGATGCTTTAGAAACTATTGAGAAAATATGTTCATCCCATTTTAAATTGTTCTGAATGGTCAAGCCTAGCACTTTATGAGAACGTACTGATTCTAGCGCATGTCCATCGATTGTTAAAGGTAATAGCTCAGGTGTTTCTCTAAGAAAACAGACACGAAGCTCTTTGCACTTCTTAACGTTGAGCTTTATCCAATTGTCAGAAGCCCTCACCTGGACCGAATTGAGGGTCGATTGGGCGGCCGAGATGCTATCTCTGGTTAGATTCTTTGAGGTCGAAACATCGTCTATATACGTATTTCCCCATTCTGGTGTTAGGTGAAACGATTCTCAAATCATTAACCATTATCAGGAACAAGATCGGTCCCAATTTTGTCCCTTGGGGGACTCCAGAGAGCCAGTGTTGGAAAAAGTATCCAACCTTCCTCCGGATGGGTTTTTAACTTTAGATAACCTTCCTCAAAATATATAGCGATAATTTTGTGTTTTGCAACGTTCATAAATACTTCGTGACTTTTACAGTACCTTGGTTTTCTAGGTTTCCTAGGTAAGCTTTGGCATACTACAATAGCTACTAATAACTGACCGCTGCTGACTGATCGCCTGCCAACTACCCTCGACTGCTGCGAAGATATAGACATCACAGCAGACATCAGCGTACATGTCGCACACATGTAACTGCTGCCAATGCTTTGCTGCAAATCGCAGATTATAATGTCTTATTATAATGTAATGTAGTAATGTATTCAACCAATAATTTTTTCCACTGTAGTTTCCCGATGTTTCCAATCCTCAAACGCTGATGAAGAGATACAATGGAATCTTAAATGGAGATCTGCTTCATTTTTTAACGGTAAATATTTAATATAAAAATTACGTCGAAATATAATACTTTTACAAACGAATGAAAGTTTTTATATGTTACTAAGTACACAATAGTTATGTTGCGGGAGGACTGGGGGTTGTTTTCCAAGCACTAAAGTGATAACTGGAATGTGTACGTGAAGTAGTGGTACTAAGATGGCCGCGTTGGAAGTAGGTTTTTAGCCCCCTGCGCGATTGTGGTGAGAAATTTACGTACTAGGCAGAAATTTTGACATAATATTTGTTACGCGGTTAACGTTTCTATGGATAAATTTGTATATTACTCAATCTCTTCATTCATTTTGCACTTTAAAATAACGTTAATGTAAAGAAAATAGAACATACATTATAAATTGTAAATACATCTTGTAGATGGCAACAAACCTCGCAACAAATCATACATGTCGAGCGACTTATGCTGTAATGATTAATAAGCTTTGTGATTGTTAGACGATTGGTGCATGTATGGTTTGTTGTAAGGCAAATTGCCATGTGATGTTGAAAAAATGTTTGGAAAAAGAGGATTGTATAATAGTTATAATTAGATAGTTTGTTTACGTTTTTGTCCACTTGCATGCTCAGCTTGTGTGTTTTGTGTAGATCGCTTTGTTAAGAACAATAATGCATTAGTTTTGCTAAGTATATCTGTGTGTTTTGTTTGTTTTAGTAAATTGGCGTGTATAGTGATACATGTAGACATAACTCTTCACTTTTTCTAGGCGTCGTTGCAACTTGCACCTAAATATCGACCTACTATCGATGAATGTGTGTCGCACAAGGCTTTTAATAACGACAATAATTGTTTAAAAGAAAGCAACGATGCAGAACCAATTGATGAAAATTGTAAGATCAGCGACAAAGTTGATATTTCCGTTCCTACTTCGAGTCATGCGAAGTCAACTGAACATGATCATAAACAAGAATCGTTTGATCAGAAGATTGAGAAATGTGAAATTGCCGAAACAAAGAATGACAATGAAAAATATGAGAGAGGAGATCTGGAAGCTAGTGTGGACCAGGAGTATTTAGTGAAGAGCGTAGTGTCTGAACCACAGCTCAAGGTTGACTTTTCATTATTAAATAAACAAGACAGTTTTATGAAAATCAAGCCACCAGTCCCGAGGGAAGGACATGGCTTTGGAAAAAAGATAAAGAGCCAGGTTTATTTTTCAAAAGATACTAATGAAGTGACTAGTTGTTTAGAAAATAATCAAGTTCAAAGTCCATCTGAACAAAAATCTTTAAAGGTAAATTGTATTTATTAATTAATTTAATGATAAGAAATAGCTCCTGAGTTTATACTGAGCAGCGTCTAGCAACACAGCTTGCTATACCATACTGGAACCTGTCTGGGACGGTTCCATCAACTGACGGGAATTAATGGTTCACCGAGGAAGGGGTTTGTCTAAAATTGCTTTCTTTTCTAAATAAGTTGATTTGGACAGACAAACCGTTCATATTGTTACTTTGTATTTATAGAGAAAACCTTTGGCAGTTATTTATTGTCACCAGTGACAATTACCTTCTTTAAAACTGATGTTCGTTCGTTCGTTCGTTCGTTCGTTCGTTCGTTCGTTCGTTCGTTCGTTCGTTCGTTCGTTCGTTCGTTCGTTCGTTCGTTCGTTCGTTCGAACGTTCGTACGTTCGTAACGAACGAACGAACGAACGAACGAACGAACGAACGAACGAACGAACGAACGAACGAACGAACGAACGAACGAACGAACGAATAATTGTTTTAGCATATACTCCTAAACAAAATAACAAGTTTTACATTCTTATATTTTTCGATACTTTCATGCAAGGCAGGGCTGCTAGCAACTGGGCATACTCGATATGTATCGACAAAACAGTTTTTACAACTTTTGGATAATTTAATGACTAGGAAACTTTATAGAAACATGCTGTGGACACTTTTCTACTTAAGTTTGTTAACTTTCTTGTTATTCTACTACATCAGCCTTGTTTATCAACAAAATCTTCTGGTTTGGTAAACAAAGCAAAACTGGCCGCCATTTTGTTTTGTCCTCAGGTGAATAGTGCAGGATATCCCGAGCTAGAGGAACCAATCAGATTGCGTAAAAATTCTTCTTGATAGCATATTGATGAAATTATAAAAATAGTTATTAAACACAAGTGTAGACTAAGGATTTACGATCATCACTAGTTTAAAAATGCCGAGGGTTTATGTATATTATGTTAAACATTATGTTTAGGTATTTACGCACAGTAATCAGAGCAAAGAAAACAACAAAGAATCTTCTTTAGAAAAGAAAATGGACGAGATTTATGATTTTAACAGTAAGTATTGAACTCTATAGCAATTACACTGAGCTATAATTTGTTTTTATACATTTTTTTGCAAGAATTACTTGCAAAATGCTCACTGTAACTTTTATTATATAATTATAGTTATAGTTATTATTATTATTATTATTATTATTATTATTATTATTATTATTATTATTATTATTATTATTATTATTATTATTATTATTATTATTATTATTATTATTATTATTATTATTATTATTATTATTATCGTTTTCGTTTTTGTTATCGTATTATTATTGTTATTGTTATTATTATTGTTTTTGTTATTATTATTGTTTTTGGTGTTGTTGTTGTTGTTGTTGATGTTATTGTTGTTGTTATTATTATTGTTGTCATTAATGTAATTCACTGTGTGTATATATATATATATATATAATATATATATATATATACATAGTATGAAGTATAGTTTTACCTTAAAGTCTTCGCTACCAGAGGTTTCACCCTAAACGGGATCATCAGGCGACTCCCGTTTAGGGTGAAACCTCTGGTAGCGAAGACTTTAAGGTAAAACTATACTTCATACTTTGTATTTTGCTCTATCTATATATGGTATTGAGCACTCTCTAATATTTCGTGAACCAAAACTCACTTATATATATATATATTATATATAATATTTCGTGAACCAATATATATATATATATATATATATAATAATTATATAGTATGGGACCCCGTTATTGGAGACTAGTCTCTGTGGTCAGTTCCTGCCTTTGTCTTTGTAATATCATTTGTGTATTGTCATTGGCGAAACTTGTAAATAAATAAATAAATAAATAAATAAATAAATAAATAAATAAATAAATAAATAAATAAATAAATAAATAAATAAATAAATAAATAAATAAATAAATAAATAGTTGCAAATGCTCCAAGCAAGATAACCAAAAGCTGCAAAAGAGGGTATTTTGTCATTGTATGTTTCTTCAAATAAGACAAACTTAATTTTTGTTGCATAGGTACTTTAAGTCTTTAAGGTAGCATTACATAGATTTTAAACACGAGGTTTCTTTATAAAAAGGATAGCTCCTCCTACTTCTCGTGTGACAAAATTCAAATCTGCTCAGACTGAAACAAAACAGGCATTGCACGGTCGCACAAACTTGAAAAATCTTTTTTGTATCATCTTTAATTTTGTTCCATGAAGAAACGACACGAAACAGAGGTACTTAAAACATTATTGGTAGTTCTTACGTGCCTTCCGTTTACATAGTCGATACGTGGATTGAAGATGGGTAATCTATTTTCAATATCTCTTAGATTGTAGATGCTAATGCTCATTTGCATAAAATTTATTTTAATTTTCTAGACACGTAAAAATCTCACAGCTTGTCAACAAGTTGTTTGCAACAAGCTTGTGTAACAAACCTGGGAACAAGTTGTAACAATACTGTTGAAAGGCTGTAGCAAGCTTGTTGACAACACCTTGTAGCGAGTTGTTGCAGAGCCGTAACAAGTTGTTGGAACAGCCAAGATCAGGCTTGTTGTCAACAAACCATATCAGACTTGTTAGAACAACTTGTAACAAGTGTGCTGCAGACTTGTTACAACTTGTGCATTTTTACGCGTATAGATGCATTAAGATGGATAACACGCAACAATACAAAAATACAAAGAAAGCAAGAAAAAATTCATACAGCTTGACAAACAACATTTTTATTGCAGGTTGTGACCAGTTACTAAATCTACCTTCATCATCAGCTGAAGTGTTAAACCGACAACATACTGAACGTAAAAGATTAAAAGAGAATATATTTGATCGTTCAGTTTCACCAAGAGAAACAGCGTCTGACGTAGCTTCCCTAAAACTGAAAGAAGGTGTATGTGACCGTTCAGTGTCACCCAGAGAAACAGTGTCGGATGTGACATCATTAAAATTGAAAGAAGATAAATCTAATCGTTCAGTTTCACCCAGAGAAACAGCGTCAGATGTGGCATCATTAAAATTGAAAGAAGATAAATCTAATCGTTCAGTTTCACCCAGAGAAACAGCGTCAGATGTGGCATCATTAAAATTGAAAGAAGATAAATCTAATCGTTCAGTGCCACCCAGAGAAACAGCGTCAGATGTGGCATCATTAAAATTGAAAGAAGATAAATCTAATCGTTCAGTGCCACCCAGAGAAACAGCGTCAGATGTGGCATCATTAAAATTGAAAGAAGATAAATCTAATCGTTCAGTTTCACTCAGAGAAACAGCCTCAGATGTGGCATCATTAAAATTGAAAGAAGATAAATCTAATCGTTCAGTGCCACCCAGAGAAACAGCGTCAGACGTGGCATCATTAAAATTGAAAGAAGATAAATCTAATCGTTCAGTTTCACTCAGAGAAACAGCCTCAGATGTGGCATCATTAAAATTGAAAGAAGATAAATCTAATCGTTCAGTGCCACCCAGAGAAACAGCGTCAGATGTAGCATCATTAAAATTGAAAGAAGATAAATCTAATCGTTCAGTGCCACCCAGAGAAACAGCGTCAGATGTGGCATCATTTAGTGGAATTCAAGAACGTAAATCAGATATTTTTAGAACAGTAAATAATAACCAAAGGTTTGTATATCAATTCCAACTGGCCAGTTCAGGTCTTAATTGACCTCCTATAATCTTGATCTTAACTAAAACTAAACTAACTTTATTTATACTGGTTAATCCCATGCATCAGTCATATCTCAGAACTGTTCTTCCTAGAATACTAGAGGTCCAGGGTTACTGGATGAAACCAAAGTAAACTAAACTAACTTTATATTTACACTGGTTACATCAGTCATATCTAAACTCCTCTCCCTAGATATCCATAAGGGTCCGCATTGGTTTAATTTTCCTGGAGGAAACCGGAGGAAACTATATAAACTAACTTTATTTGTACTGGATAACCCTATCAGTCATATCTAAAGTGTTCGCCGTAGAAGTTCAATATTAGACCTTCATTGGTCCAGTGTTACTATGAATTTTTGGAATTTAATGAATTTGCCACAAATTACATAACAGAAGAGTTAATAATAATAACAATAAATATAAAATATAAAATAATTACAATTGTGACAGGGATATGAAACAGAACTTAATTGCGTCCCAATTGAGATCAAACCCCTAATTGTGGATTAGTAATAAAAATAAAGTTACAGTTCAGGTTGCTCCCGACGGAAATGCTCAGAAGTTCGCCCCGAAGCGCGCAAGCTCGTTTGACCTTTGCCTTTGATTGGCCACTTAGTTGCTAGTAGCCAATCAAATGCCCAGTTCAATACGAACCCCGGAACGAACTCCCAAACACCTCCGCCAAAAGCAACCAGAAACCGACTGCAACGTATCAAGGATTAGAGTCTATTCAGGTGGACGATATGTAGTTATCCTAGCTTTATGCAGTGAATATATTGTCAATTTAAAGGTAGATGAGGAGGAAACCGGACTACCCGGAGAAAAACCCTGCGATGTTGATGTTAAAGGCTAAGGCAAAATTTTAATCTGATAACTGCATCGAGCAGTAATCTAATGCAGCTTGCGGAGGTGAAAAGCACAGACACTATATGCCATCAAGATTTTACCCTCTAATTTTACCCTCTAGTGAAGGCTTTAATTAAAATGAGCGAATGCTGAATGTTATGTTACACTTGGTGACATTGCTAGCCCTGAACTGTGCAGTGCAAGTATGAAATGTACTTATTCTCCTAATACTGCCCAGGAACCGTTAATCTGTTTTTCATGTTGAGTGTAAAAGTATAGTTAAGACTGTAATAATAATTCATGAAGAAAACTAAAAAAAAAAGTTTAAATACGCGTGTTGTAACTGCTGATACAAAATCTTCCTAATTTGCATTAACTTTTAATTTGATTTTCTCAGCTTAAATCATTCCTAACTTCAGGATCTTCGACGAATACGAACGTTTGCATGCACAAGTATCATAAGCTATTTACAGTATTTGACTCAGCGTGGTGACAGTCAACATCTCGACTCGTCTAGCTTGTGTATCCGGGGCAACACGGCGCTTATAATTTTAAATTAATATATTTTTGTGATATAAGTACTTAAAAATCCTATGACTATAAAACAGTGTGGCAACATATTACTGACCTAGCATATTATTTGCTTTACAAGTGATATGATACAAGATGAGCGGCGAGCTGTCGGAAAGTTTATGCAAATCAGCACGAATTTGTATCGGATTTACAAAACCTGATAAAATATTATTCTTTTGAATGAATTTGATAAATATCTTTCTTCACAGAGAGAAAAAAGAAAGAAAAAAAAAGAAAAGGAAATCACATCAGGTCAAAAATGCATATATTTTTTTCCAATCGTGCAGTTTATTAATTCTTTTTTAAATTTTGTAACGTATTTTTATCTTCTGTGTTTTTCTGGCCACACAGGCGTCATCAAAAGAACAAAGTGGTTCTGATTATTTTCAAGTATCCGAAATCGCGAGGTAAATGACGAACGTTCATTATCTTTTAATAGAGGTAACTTTTTTACTTTAATTAACAAAACAAATTTACTTTTCAGTGACGAAGTCAAGTACCAGCGTAGCAAAGATCAAGAACTACAGGTATGTAACGTCATATTTTAATTAATGACATCATTTTGTACGTATTCAGTAACAACATTTTTTAAGCCGCTGTTACACGATGCAACAATTTGTGAAACCTGTGTCGCACGCTATTGCGAGAAAGGTTTCAAGACAGATTGCAACGTGTACCACCCCTCGTTTTATGAATTTGTGTCGCTTTCCATTGCGAGACAGGCTTCACAAACCGTTACGCGACGTTGAAGTGCATCTTACTTTGGTGAAATAAAAGCAGCGTGCTGCGTAGGCACTGTTGAAACAACAATCGAAATATAGTAAGGTTAGATATACTGCCGAAACAGAGAACGAGGAGTCTAACGTTTCGAGCGAAGACCCTTCGTCAGAAGCCTTCGTCAGAGGCCGAAACAGAGAACGTAGGAGTCTAACGTTTCGAGCGAAGGCCCTTCGTCAGAGAGAAACGTGAGATTTCTCTCTGACGTGAGAATTCTCTCTGACGAAGGGCCTTCGCTCGAAACGTTAGCCTCCTACGTTCTCTGTTTCGGCAGTATATCTAACCTTACTATGGTGAAATCTGTCTCGCAATGGAAAGCGACACAGGTTCATAAACAAGAGGTGTTGCGCGTTGCAATCTGTCTTGAAACTAACTGTCTCGCAATGCAAAGCGACACAGGTTCATAAACAAGAGGTGCTGCACGTTGCAATCTGTCTTAAAACTAGCTGTCTCGCAATGCAAAGCGACACAGGTTCATAAACAAGGGGGTGTTACACGTTGCAATCTGTCTTGAAACCTGCTGTCTCGCAATGCAAAGCGACACAGGTTCATAAACAAGGGGGTGTTACACGTTGCAATCTGTCTTGAAACTAACTGTCTCGCAATGCAAAGCGACACAGGTTCATAAACAAGGGGGTGTTACACGTTGCAATCTGTCTTGAAACCTGCTGTCTCGCAATGCAAAGCGACACAGGTTCATAAACAAGGGGGTGTTACACGTTGCAATCTGTCTTGAAACTAACTGTCTCGCAATGCAAAGCGACACAGGTTCATAAACAAGAGGTGTTACACGTTGCAATCTGTCTTAAAACTAGCTGTCTCGCAATGCAAAGCGACACAGGTTCATAAACAAGGGGGTGTTACACGTTGCAATCTGTCTTGAAACTAGCTGTCTCGCAATGCAAAGCGACACAGGTTCATAAACAAGGGGGTGTTACACGTTGCAATCTGTCTTGAAACTTGTCTTGAAACTTGTCTCCCACAGGTTTCACGAAAAATTGCATCGTGTAACAGCGGCTTTTAAGTGATTTGAAACTTTGCATGGCGATGTTTAGTTATTAATTAAAAACGTATTTACGGTTACAACCAGAGGAGGTACGAAGGTCTTCCCAGAATGCATTGCGCTTGAAACATCAATTTCGCACCGGAAATGCTTCACTTCATTATGAACCTTCAAAGAGTGAACGTGATTTGAAAAATAGTGTTTCGAAGTTTGTGGCGTTTAGAACACTTTGGTTTGGGACTCACATGAATTTATTTATATTTATTTTGTAACCTAGCAGTACTTCGACGTTTATTATTTCGCCTGATTTGCCGCTATTCACTAATTTACATCTGATTTCCTGGTCAAGCTGACTGCTCGTCGCTCGAGGATGAGATATTATATTAAACATTGCTGTCTCATCATGTCTCTGAATAGTAATGCGTTTCTAATATTTTGACACTTCAATACTTTTTTATTGCTCTGTTTATACACTCGAGTAATAACCGTCTTGATCGTAGATTTTGACTTGATCTAAATCATAGGTTATATTTGATATTTTTGTTCAATAGTTTTGTTCATTTTGAAACGAGTTCATTATGTTGTCATTGACGACTACTTTACCTCAAGTTAATAAGTCTATCTACTTAAAAACTGTTTCAAGAAACAACCGTGGGTATGTTCGTGCATACAGTTTCTTACCTTTAAAAAGAAATGGGTCAGGAAAACATGTCTGGTTGTTTTTACAGAAAATCAAGGTACTGTACATGTATATGGAGCTTATTAATTCTGTCCCATTTTATAACCCAGGGAAGAAATGATAATATAATCCAGTGGACATTTTAATTTAATTCAGTTCAAGACCCACTTTCTTCCCACATAATTAACTTTACTTTCCTTCTCCTAAAATTTAATTCCCCAAAAGCCATGTTATATTATTCAGTCTTTCACAAGCATATATCAGTCAGTGACACACTAGTAGTAGTCAGTGTCACATACAGTAAGCATAAAACTAGAGGAAAGGGGCTTAACCCTTGCTTTCCTAGAGGTTCCAACTTGAGTAAAATCATCTGGCATTAGAGTAAAATAATGAAGGGGGCATTTTGGGTGGCACAGGAGGGAAAGGAGTTGAATAATTTTCATCAAAAATCCCCTTCCGATAATTTCTTGCAATTGACATACCAGCAAAGCCACCACACCCAATAGTGACACAATTCTCCTCTCAATAATTATACCACCAATGCATTTTATTAATACAGACTTCTAGCTTTAATATCTTTGTAATATTAATTAAAGAGTACTAAACAGCTTTAAAATGTATTTTGAAGTAATGTAAAAGATCCCAAAATAAAACTCAAGTGACCGAGGCAATTCTGTTGTGCAACTTTAATATCCACTTTCCCCTGCTCTTTAATTTGTGAAACCTGTGGTTGGGACCTGGTATGAAATGTTTTACCAAAAGACTCTTGTTTTTCATGAAGGTTTCCAGAAAACGTTCTGTAGGAACAAAAATTGAGGATGAACCTGTAAACATGAAATATACCAATACGGCAATACCATTGCTCAGTAAATCTCTGTATTTCACAACAACAAATGGTGTGGCATGGGGGTAATGTGGAGTGAAAATTCATGCACAAGGCAACTTGCTGTCACAGGATGAACAATTACAACTCCTATAGCGATCTATCGACAG
Organism: Paragorgia papillata; assembly: GCA_035771165.1. NCBI lineage: Eukaryota > Metazoa > Cnidaria > Anthozoa > Scleralcyonacea > Coralliidae > Paragorgia > Paragorgia papillata. The sequence continues at coordinate 1,963,822 of JAWNZC010000229.1, forward strand.
CACACATAAATTTGTTGAATGAAAAAATAGCTAGATAGCCCAAAATACAGAAGTTGGCACTACATAATATTGAATTAAAACAACAGGTTTTTCGTATTCTTATATATAAAATAAATACACCATCAGTACATGCAAAAGTCCTAGTTTAATACAATAGATGAGCCACGGAATCAGAGAAAACAAAGCGCGAAATCGAAACAACGCTCGTCTCGACGACTGGCGGTTCTTGGCACGCCCCGCGGAGACGAAGCTCGAGACCAAATTTTGACAATGGCGGGCAAAAATCGAGCAGAAGCAAAATTTCAAAGAGCTCTTCATATGTAAACGAGACAATTTTTTTCGAGTTTTGTCAAATATTAAGATAAATACGTTTGAATTGTTTGAGATAACTAAACGCGTCGTAATCAGCGACTGGAAATAGTGCTTGTGAAGAAACCAATATTACTTTACAAATATACTCCTAGAGAGTGTCAAATGACAATGATGACAAAGTAAAAGATTTCAAATATCATCCACAAATTTCACGTTCAAAAGGCCACTTTTTGTAGTTAATGTAACGTAGCTTATACGCTTACGATTTTCAGAAAATTGAAAATTTAGGTGATTTTCAACATTAAACAGTTCTTGGAGCAACAAGGAATGTTTTTATACCCACAGAAAGATAATTTCTTGTTGCTTCTATATAACGTCAAATAAGTACATATAATCACTCACCACTTTTCGGCCAATTTCAAAAAAGCAATAAACATAACATTGATTATTGAGCCGAAACCAGTACGCTACGACAAAACAAACAAGAGAAACATATTTTAGAATATCTGATTAATATCATATAAAAATCTTACCTTTTGAAACGCAGTTTTTCAATCGAAACAGCGCCAACGAAAATGTCTATAATTTGATCATCAACTGTCGCGTTCCGAGCACAAGATCGACAAGGGAAGAAAACTAAACGCAATGCATTCTGGGCCGACCTTCGTACCCCCTGTGGGTTACAACCATGTGGGGAAAAAAATGCTTGTTGAGCTTTTGTCCTGGTTAACTCAGGAGTTCTTCAGAGCAAGGCAAACTAGTATCTATTTTAATAACAAAACTTTTGTTATTTGAACTTTATTGACTCACGGAACTATTTCACAATTGAAAGTTAAACTGTGATTGCCTAGTAAAAACAAGGGAAATTACCCAAACTAGTATTGCAAACTTTCAGAATGAATTACACAACATTAATTGGTATGCAATCACTTCATCCACTTCTCCCAATGAATCGTATAATTCTTTTTCAGATATATTTATACAATTTTATAATAAACATTTTCCTGTGAAAAGTAGAAATCTATCTCCAAACCGTGGTTTTCGACAGGACTTCAAAACTCTTGTTTTTTTGTCAATTCTTTGAAAAAAAAGTAGAAGTGAAGGAGTTGATGGTATAAACATTTCAATTATAAAATCCTGTATTAACATTCTAGCCTTACCTCTCTCAACTATTTTCAAATCCTCAATTTCTACTGGTATTGTTCCTGACCAACTAAAAATTGCTAAAGTAATTCCAGTATTCAAAGGCTGATGACTGTCACAAATTTGCCAACTACAGACCAATTTCTATCTTGCCCTGCTTCTCTAAAATCCTTGAAAAGCTACTTTATAACAGATTTCTTAGCTTTATCAAGAAGAACAATATTTTATCAAATCATCAATATGGATTTCGAAAAAATCACCCCACCTCTATGGCCATCCTAGATTTAGTTGATAATATTTCCCAAGCCTTTGAAAGCAATAATTATACCATTGGGCTTTTCATCGATTTTAGGAAGGCTTTCGATACTGTTGATCATTCTATATATACTATTAGACAAATTATATTTTTACGGATTTCGTGGAATTGCTCATTCCTGGATTAAAAATTATCTTGAAAATAGACTACAATGTGTCCAATTAAACGATATATGTTCTACTCTCAAAACCATTAAATGTGCAGTGTCCCGGCTCTATCCTTGGCCTCCTGCATGTATGTTAATGATATATCACACTCGTCATCTCTGTTATCTTTCATACTTTTTGCTGACGATACGAACATATTTCTTAATGGTAAAGATATTGTATCAATATTTCATATAATAAACACTGAACTTAAAAAAAATTATTAAATGGTGTTATGCAAACAAATTAAGTCTATATACTGACATAAATATATTCTCTTTCACCCCAAACGTAAAAAGCCTGATGTCGATAATGTTAATATTACCATTGATGCAGGGTTTTTCGTAAAATCTATTTTTTGTTGGCACGAATCTTGCTTTTTACCTCACTAAATCTTCCTTTTAAATATTTCTTTTCTGAAGTATATTGTCGTTATGGATACTTTTGTATTACGTGTTATGGCTTGTCTTTGCTTCCAAACACTCTCGATTACTTCCTCGGACAGCTGAGGAAAGCTAGCCGCCATATTTGAAAACAAGTTTACGAAAATTTGCAGCAGCTATCGCTAGTGCGCATGCTCCGCAAATTATTTGCAGCAGAAAATTATTTGCACTCAGTTTTTTGAAGGTGAATTAACCAATCAGAATACGGGATAGAGACGAAATGAATTATAATGAATATTGCTTCCTGTTTATTGTTTAGGGTGTTTCCAGTTTGCTTTCTTCAGCTGGTAACTCGTGCTACAAACAACAACTCAAGCCACTAAATTATAATACGACTAGTTTATCATTACGACATTCAAGACATCCTGGTTTGAAAACGAACGTTCCACAAAATCACGTGTCATATCAGCCGCCATATTTGCCTCCTCCTCCAAATATTTCCAGACATTTCTTGCAGGATACGTCAAACCAAAGTGTTGTAGACAGTCGGAGTGATGTGAACGCTGATCAACTCTATGGCTTAAATCATAAACTGATCAATAAGCAATCTGGTTATGGGGCGAGAACTTTTGAAGGAACTGGAAACTCTTCAGTTGGGACACTTAAACCATTACAAACTTACAAAGATTGGCGAAGTCGACATGACACAAGCAAAAGTCAAAATGCAAACACTGATCTCAGTTCGTTAAAAGAAACACCTCTCTGATAAATGAACCAGATCTAATCACGACACACTCTCTCTTTGATACACATTTCCTCTTTCTTACACAAACCAGATCTAATCACGACACACTCTCTTTTGATACACATTTCCTCTTTCATTCACAAACCAGATCTAATCACGACACACTCTCTCTTTGATAGACACTTCCTCTTTCTTACACAAACCAGATCTAATCACGACACACTCTCTCTTTGATAGACACTTCCTCTTTCTCACACAAACCAGATCTAATCACGACACACACTCTCTTTGATAGACACTTCCTCTTTCTCACACAAACCAGATCTAATCACGACACTCTCTCTTTGCTACACATTTCCTCCTCTTTCTTACACAAACCAGATCTAATCACGACACACACTCTCTTTGATACACATTTCCTCCTCTTTCTTACACAAACCAGATCTAATCACGACACACTCTCTCTTTGATAGACATTTCCTCTTTCTTGCACAAACCAGATCTAATCACGACACACTCTCTCTTTGATAGACTCTTCCTCCTCTTTCTTACACAAACCAGATCTAATCACGACACACTCTCTCTTTGATACACATTTCCTCCTGTTTCTTACACAAACAGATCTAAGCCAGACGCACACTCCAGCTCTTTGATAGACACTTACTCTTCCATTCACCAACCAGATCTAATCACGACGCATTCCATTGTTTTCATCGTGTACGCGATATTTTATTTATGATCGCGAACTTTCATGTTTCCTTGTTCTAATAATCCACACACGCGTTTAACGTAATTTCAGATCTTTTAAAGAGAAAGTGTTGATTCCTATTTTAAAATGTCAACACAATTGATGAAAGAGAAATTTTTAATTAAATATATAATAAAGTTAATGAATGTTTTACTTTAATGCTGTGAAATAGTTTATATCAGCACTCACGCCAGTCCCCCACCTCACTATATATCTACGTTAGGCCCCCTCTCCACTCCCCTCCCCTCCCCAGCGCGAAAATGTTTGTTAATTGAGCACGTACTTTAGTATTTAACTCTGGCTAACGCCAGACGATCTTACTCGTCAATAGGGAAACCCCTGGTACTCTAAAGCCTGGTTTCCATACGATCGTCCCGGTTGCCCAAATCTCTCCAATCAGACTAGAGATCAAGATATTTTGAATCGCTGATTGGATGGATTTTATTTATTTTATTTTATTTATTTTATTAGCTTTACCATATTTTTACATAACAGAAATAAATTAAAAAAATAAATACACAGAAAAAATATAAAGGAACACGATACACGATGGCGCCAATTACTGCGGGCCCACAATCTTGGACAAAAGTCATTGGGACGCGCCACGCGCACGGTCATGTTTACGCAAAAATTTACATATGCACCAAAACCCCTCCCCCTAATCAATGTTGACGGATATAAATGGCAAATATGCGTGAAAATACATTATATTTCATACAGTGAACAACATTGAAAGGGAGGAGGGGGTTGCTAGGCATCGATCGTTCAAGCAGAACCCGCTGAAGCAGAATGAAATGTTATAAGTGAAGAATGTGTTGTGGTGTCCGAATACTTTTGTCCAAGATTGCAGCAACAAAACAAAAACGAACAAATATGAATTACAAATTAAAAACAACACGAAATATTTAAGAGGCTACGGACGGAATTACAGTTTACACAAATAGTTTTCCAGGTTCTAGGGTCATCTGGTTCATAGGCGGATTGTAAAGCATCAAAGTAATAGTCAAGCGATTGCGGGGGCGATCGGGACGATCTTATGGAAACCAGAGTTAACTCTTTCTTACTCGGGTCCTAATATTATCCGCCACCGGTGACAGATAACTTCGATTTGTAATAATTTGGGTTTAAAATGATCCTGAATGATCCCTTTTTAAAACGAAACCTTAATAACGACATGCCATGAAGTATTTCACGAGACCACTGATGTGTAAACGCATAATCAGCATGTCGGCGATGTTTTCGCACGTTCAATGGAAAAAAACATGGATTTGTCTACCGAAATATAAGCCAAACCAATGAAAATTTAGACTCTAACAACTCCTAAAGTAAGTATAAGCATTTGTCTGTTGTAATTATTTCGTAGATTAGCAATAATTTGGTAAAATTTGACGAAAACCATCTCGGCGGAGACTCGGACAATCCGCCATGTATTGAACAAACATTCCATAATTTTACCTAAATTTGGCGGTGTTTTAATGGCAAACAGGAGTAAATATCATGCAAAATAATCTGAATAGCTGACTTAAAAACCATCTTAATGATGTACTAGAAATACATTAATGCAACAACCCCACATCCGCTTTTACATGCTTTTTTTAAATACCCCCAAATTAAAATAAACCTCCTGATATACAGCAAAAACAAATGATAATCCTCAGGTTAATTACAGAATTTATGGATTAGGATGACTAAACTGATTTATTGAAAGTTGAACCTATCAAAGCAAAACTTAGATTTTCATATTATTCTGGACTGGTTGTAAAAATATATTGTTTTTATCCATTTAGGAGGTTTCCAAAGGAATTATTTTTAGCAAGCCTTTAAATGGCTCCCTTATGCATGCATGTTTTGCAAAGGCAGAATTAAAAGTAGTCTTGAGGAGATAAAAATAATTTAATAAATGCGTCAATCAGATTCCATGAGAAAGAAGTATTAAAAATAAATAATTTTTTGTTATAGATTATAATAATATTTTTATAATAATTAGCATAAATCAGCATAATTTGCAAAATGCTAAGCTTTAGTGGATAATTTAGGCCAACAAAGTATCTGATATTATTTAGCGAGACATGAATCAATAACCGGCCAAAAACAGGGCCATTTGTTCCGGCCATCTTGGCCCAGCACCCAAATATAGCCCTGGGGACGAGGTTGCAACTACACAGCCAGAAATCTCACAGGCTTGTTACAACCTGCAGGATTTGCAGGCTTCTTACAAGCTGTTAACAAGTTGCGACAAGCCTGTTGATTTCATCATGCTCTAACAGACTTGTTACAACAGATCTGTTACAACATGTTGCCCACAGAGCCGTAACAAGTTGTTGAGACACGTTGTAACAGGCCTGTTGAGAGCATGGAATGTCAGATCTGATAGAACAACTTGTAGCAAGTCTGATTAAGCCAACAAGGTCGTTCCAACTTGTTCCAACAGGCTTGTTGCAAGATGTTATTGCCAAGCTTGCACCAAGTTGACAACAACTTGCGACGGAATTGTTATTAACAACCCGTGTTTCGTTTGTCACAACAAATTGGAACAAGTCTGCATTGAACCTCAAATAAAATGCTTACAATTTATGGACGCTTTGCTGTGTGCTTTTTAGCTTTTCTGTCGCCGACAAATTAATTTACGGCTTGCAACAAGCCTGCAAACAACCCGTTGCAGATTTGTCGGCTTGTTCATGACAAGTTAGAAAAATATTTGGTCATGTGTATGAGTTTTGAAACCCGGCAAAAGTCGCGCAAACTGAATTCATAATTAAGAAATCAGATAATAAACGGCACAAACAAAGAACCGTTTATTACCACATGTCTTAATTATAAATTCAACATGGAACATTAGATACTAACATACACCATGCATTCTCTAATCTGATATGACCAATATCACCGATATTTTACTATAATAGACGATTGAGACGCTCGTCATAAACTTATGTATCGTGTTTTACCAGGGGTTACAAACACTCGAGAACAACAAAAATCACTCGGCCTATTACCTCGTAATTTTCAATGTTCTCTCATGTTTTACAAAAACACGAGAACAATGAAAATTACTCGGTTAACGGCCTCGTGATTTTCATTGTCCTCTCGTGTTCTTAAGACCGGGTAAAACACTCACACTCGTTTATGAAATATTACATATCATCATCATCTTCATCATCTTCGTCGTAGGAGGGCATTAGGGCCAAAAATGCGGAGAAAATTTAACGCCATTAGAGGGGCAAAAACGCAAACGAGCTAAAATTCGTCTAAAACAAGCCTTTTCCTAAATTTTCATCACATACAAATCACAATTTTTAAAAAAATGAAACTTAATAGGCGAGTTTCAGGGTGTTGCGCGCGCATCATTTTTCAAAAAAACTGGCAAAAATCCACTCAAAGTAAACATAACGTTTAAAATAATTAATAAACAAAGCAAACTTCAAAGCGCCTATAATGAGCTATGATTTTATGTTGAACCGTACCTTATACCGTGCACATCCTTTCTTTTAGGTTTATTAATATTTAAATAGCACGGTTGAGTGATTGAACTGAACTATTGGACAATTCGTTCATTATATGGGTTCAGTGACAGTGCATCGTGCACAAAAATGCAAAAGGCGAACAAAAAGACATAAAGACTTTATCTGAGTTTCCAGACGATATTTTGAATGACTATGGGCGCTTTAATTTCCAATTGACAAGGTTAGACCGGTCAGTCCAGCCAGAATGGACTTGCTTTTGATTAGGACCAAATTTTCCAGTCTGACCATGCTATAAGTCTCAAACGAATCGTGTTCCATTTAACCGGACTGATCGGTCTAACCGTGTAAATGGAAAGCCCCCTGTTACAGGTAATTGATCGAAGATGGCAGCCTTCATGCAAATGGTTACCCGATTTCAGGGTTCGTACGTGTCGGGAAGAGTGAAATTCAAGGACGTTCAATGCCTTGAATTTCTGTTTTCAAATTCAGGGTCTTTCAAGTTTTGTACGAACCCTGCGATTTGCCCCCAATATCTGGTCTTGTTTATGATCTCTATGAAAGTGTTGACAAACCGCTGACCGTCATGTTTGTTTTAGCAAGGTTATTGGAAAATCAACCAAGATTGCGTCCAATGTTATGTGACTGCAAACGATGTTACCGTAGCCGTAGTCCCAAACGTGCATGTACGCATTGCGTACCTATTTTTGGGCTATGGATTGTGTTAGTAATTGAATGAAATAATTTTTAAAATAATAATTGGTTTAGGTTGACTAGGGTTAGATTGGGTTTTTGGGCTATAGATTGAGTTTGAGTTGGCTACGAGACAACTATAAGGCTTTCGAATGATATGTACGTTCGTTAAACAAGCCTAATCAAAACAATGTTTAAAATCGGCTGGTTTTTTGTTATGCTTAGAACTAGGGTTAGGGTTAGATTGGGTTTTGGGGCTATAGATTGAGTAATTAGAGTTCCCATTGCAATGTTTCTAAACAGAAAAAAAATCAGAAGACCGTCGGTCCGTCGGTATGAAAAAAATTAGGCTACGAAACAACTACCATAGAAGTCTATGGTCCGGAAATATTGCCAAAGTATTCAAATGACGTTGATCTATTTCTCGTGTACCTACTCGATCAGAATATTGTAAGGTTTCTACGAAAACTACACTAGAAAGAACATTTTGTAACTCAGTTAAGTAAGAGAAACATAAATCAAATTGAATGCTTCACATTCGTTCAAACGTTTTCTCTCTCTTAATTGTCCACATTGTTGTACGCGTATGAAAACCAAGTTGTTTACTTTATTTCTTCGTATTTAATTACATTGAATGTATACCTCAACTTTGTTTTGAGACATATCTACAGTTTTCAGTATACTTGTACACAAGTTTCTTACAGATATATCGTTCACGTAGATTAAAATCTATATAATTGATCAGCAAGTGATCAACCTTTCATCCACCGCGTTACCCTACACACGTAAAAATCTCGCAGCTTGCCAACAGGATGTGTTCGCAACAGGCTGGTAGCAAGGCTGTTAACAGGTTGTAACAATGCTGTTCGTTCAAAACGCTGCTACAACATTGTTAGCATCAGCTTGTTAACAACTTGTTAAGTGCAGAGCGGTAACAGGTTGTTGGAACAACTTGTCATCAGTCTGTTGGAGTCATCAGCCTTGTTACAAGTTGTCAACAACCTGCTACAGACATGTTAACAGACTGGGACAGCCAGTGCGAACACATCACGGTGACAGCCTGTTGAACAGCCTTTGTAACAACTTGCTTGCAGGTATGTAACAGCTTGCGCGTCTTTACGTGTGTACCTCCGTCGAACAAAGTATCATATCCTATATATAACCCTGCAGGTACTTCATGTAAGCCTGACCCCAACACAAACGCTATTCCTAACCAATGAATTATTCGTACGTCTATGACATGAACTTAATTATAACCGTTCTATAAAAGGCTCAGCAGATTTTTGGCAACACTCGCATTAGACTATCAGTACTGTCCTATACATACACTATATGCTATGCAGACTTGGTTTCTTTCATCGTAATTTGAACTCTGTTCTACAAGTTCATCTTGTAATAAAAGCTTTCTAAGACAAATAATTCTAACTTACTCGTCCTAAGTTACAAATGCCTTGACATGCAGCTACACGTATTCTTTACAGTTAATACTATTTTGAATATGCAAGTTGATCTTGGAACTGCAGATATCAAATACTCAATAAAAGCTTTCGACATCGAGCTATCCGATTTTTTTCTCCAATTTTCTGTAAAGACTCCACCGCTTCTAGCACCATTCCTTTGCGTTCTGAATTGTTGGAGAATAATGACGTTGGCAGGTGACTGCTGGCCAACAGTAACGCACTTGCACGGTCTTTTTCCGTCGAGATACTGCAAGATACGTTTGTACCTAAAAGGAAATAAAGTATAAACTTAAAATGGATTGTGCACAAATGAAACGTTTTTCGCCTTTTTTAAACAAACAAACAAACAAACAAACAAACAAACAAACAAACAAACGCGCGAGGGAATCCGAAAGTTGTTTTGTTCATTGGGTTTGCAACAAAACAGAACAAGACAGGCTTAGGCGTTCACTCGGGCTACTCATAGCAATGCAGCTTGGCATAGCCTATGCACGAAACAGTGCAACAGCGTGCACATATTAAGCGTTTGTTAAAAAGTACAAAATAACCTACTATACAGTGCTAGATTCGGTAAAGCGCCCCGTGAAGTTAGCTGCCAGTTCGCCAGCCGTTATAGTGAAAAAGCTGGATTGAACGAGCTACAAGACCGGCAAAACCTTGGTGCAGCGACGAACTGGGAGCTAACTTAACAGCGTTAATCTAGACGTTGCAAACAGTTCGACAAAGTACATGTTTATCAGTATTTTTCGCATTATTTGGTGCTACTCAGTAAGCAGTATATTACCTAGACGATCGACAACAAGCGAACGTACCAAGGAACTATTAAAATGCACACACTCATTGATATTATATTAAAGCTAGTGAAGCAGTTGAATCACATCGAGTTTATTTGGCATAACTTCACTAACACACAAATACATAATCCAGGCAATAAAGCAAATTACAAATATTAAAATTACCGCTCAATACATTTAAAGTTTTCCCATTTAGCGTAAATTTATTAAGTCTCTTCAGCACGAAATGTCAACACAGCATATTTACCCGTCCTCAGACCGAAATATAAATAGCTCTGCCAGCATCTTCTAGTGAAGATTTACGGCCATCAATGTCTGCAGTTGTAAGCGTAGTGAGCATATTTAACATTAACACAGTTGTCAGCCACATGACTGATCAATAACAGTGTTCAGTAAGTCACTTGTGATCTTCTAAAAGCTTCAAACCAGGTCAACAACAACGAACACTCGAGCAATAGCGAACCAGAGAAGATGGCGCATGGAGATGAGCACACCGCGGTTATACGTCCATGTCCTATTTACACGAATTGCCATCCTTAGGTTAGGTTGTGTGTTGGGGTAAGGCTTTCATGAAGTACTTGGGTTATGTAGGACATGGAATTATTACCCACACCGCGTGGTTTCGCAAAGCCTATCGGGATGATGCAATAATTGCAATTTGTCGACCAGAAAAATAATACAGGAAAGCCACCGAAACCTAGACTTGGCTGCCACAGGTAGCCCGAGTAATAAGCCAGTTCGTAATCTCGACTGAGTATCAAAACGAAGCGTTCTGCGTAAATTAAATTAAAACAATTCCTCAATCTGAATTTCTCAACCTAATGTTATAAATTGAAATAAGTTTTATCCCGACGCAGAACGCTCCATTTTGATGTGCAGTCGAGGTTACGAACCGGTTCGCTTTTTGCCAGAGCGCAAAAAAAAGACAGAAATCTTCGTCATACAGCATTCTAATTTCATTTAGTCAAGAGGATTGTGCAAGCACTCGTTTCCTCGAATAAAACTCGTCACCCTACGTTGTGTATAATATAGAACTTAGGTTAAAAAAAATTATGAAACTTAACGGCCCGTAAATCAAGTACGATTCTCACCTGCAAGCAGTTTTTCACCAGTAAAATATTTTTGACGCATACAAGTCCTTTGTAAAAGTCGTTGAGTTTGAATAGGACTAGCTCCAGCAACCATCCTGAAGGTAGCCTGGTACATGTACACCTGTCAATTAATTACGATCAAATTCAGTTTAGTCATGTTTGGAGGCTGTCCTATTTGCATGTAGCACCCGGCCAGACATTCACAGAAAAACACTAAAGGATATTTTAGGGTTGGGCTAAACTGCAAATATAATACCACAAACAATAGTTTATCATCATTGTTTTTACCTCAGACCCTGATTAAGTCATCGACATCCGAGGGGTCATTCTTCGACGAGTAAAATCGTGTGGTATTAAACAAGTAAAATCATGTGGTATTAAACAGAGTAAAATGACAAAAGCGTCGTTTTTCGCCAGTTTAGCTGACAATGGGTTAATTTAGTGGAATGAACATATTCGTAAACAATATATACTTAATAATATAATATTTAAAGTGCCTATGAAACGAAAATTAAGTTTGTCTTATTTAAAAGAACACTTAAAATGAGAAAGTAACATATTCTCCAATTTTTTGTTTCCTTGCTTCGTTCTTGAGATATTTTACTTTGTTTGATATGTAAATTTAACTTATAAGATAACTTTACATCGCACTTTGCATAATGACTTATAAAGATTATATATCTTTGTTATTGTCAAACAAAAGCACTTAAAATGTACAGATTCAGTTGTAGGCGAAACACTCGCACATGGTTCCTAATTCGCCAAGCTGTGCTTTTGTTCGATAATAACAAAGATATAGAACAATTTGCGATAAGTCATTAATACGCAAAGTGTGACGTAAAGTTATTTTATAAGTCAAATTTGCATATCAAACAAACTGAAATATCTCAAAAACGAAGCAAGGAAACGAAAATCTGTAAAAGATATTATATTGTCATTTTAAGAGTTCTTTCAAATAAGGCAAACTTAATTTTCGTTTCGTAGGCATTTTCAGGGCTGGTCCAGATTATGGGTTTGTCAGCCATTTCGTTTACAAAAGAAAGAAATACAAAGAAAACTGTGAAATTTAATGAATCCAGTAATCAGTAATTAATCGAGAAATTCTCGACTCGCGCATGCACGGGAAGTTGATGAAAATTACTATATCGAGCCACCTTAAAATAGCCATATAAAAAACCTCTTATTAACTCTTTGGTTACGAAAGGGGTCGTAAAGGACCCCGAACGTCAGATTGTTGACATGATTGGAATCTACGTTAAATTTTGCACTAGAAAAGGTTTGTTTTATGTAACCATTCATTTTTAGGGAACTTACTCACGACGTAAACTTCAGCAAATGATTTTGGATTGTTTGTTAAATTTATTTAGGCGCTAAAGGGTTAGACTGCTTGATCATCACGGTCAGACCTCGGTCTTTTATTACGTACACTGTCAAGACTTAATCGTTCTGATATTTTCTCGTAATGACCGCACTCTCGGTTAATAAGAAATGAATTCTCTTATATAACAAAGTATACTTAACAGACCTTTGGAAGTGCTTCTGGTAGATAGAACACAACTTTCTGTAGACATTTTAAATCTTTATCAAAACCATCCAACTTGCTTGAATCTGACAACTTGTTTTCTCCATCAAGCGTTTCTTTTTCCCAAATGTCGGAACGAGTTGACAGTAGCCAATCACAACACAACAAGTGCATGAGCTGAAAATATAAACAGTTTGTTTAGGCAGTCTTACAAAAATAGAGCTGCGTCCATATTTTATTTTGTTATTACATGATTATTGTCTGATAAATCACTCAAATTTCTAATGCCAAATGTTAAATCAAGGACTGAAAATAAACACGACGCTCTAGATAAATAACCACGACTTTCTGGAATAGCAAAAAAAAAGAGGGAAAAGTGGATAAAAGAGAAGTAAAAGGAAAGCATGGGGATGAAGAGAAGCTGGATCAGGAAAAGGGAAAAATGGGAACAAAAGTGAAAAAAATAAGAAAGAAAGTGATTATAATAGAAGGAAACTAGATAAAAGGAGAAAGGTGCATGAACAATCCTTATCTTTCGTTGTCTAAAATGTTACCACTACAGTAAATATCTCAGGCTGAGGTTTGGAATTTTGTGCTCTACTAAATAAAAAACATTTTGAAGTTGCTATTTGAAATAAAAATCTGGTTTCTGTTCATTATCTGACCAACAAAATCAAAACAGTAATGACTTCAAAATAAGTGTAATTAAAGAGAAATAAACGCTTCTATTTTTTATTCCAGTGGTATTTTGGAATAATTGGTATCGAATCACTGTTGCTACAGATGACAATTCGAATTACACACGAGTTTCACAATTTTCGCTTGGCTTCGTACCGGAAAATATAATTTAGGATTAATACCGCTGACTCGTCATGGTACCATTACGTCAGCTTTGCCCGCGCGGGCTTTGAAAGTTGGAAATATTTCAACTCCCAAGGCGAACTAAAGAATGCACGCTCCGCCCTCGCGGGCAAAGCGGACGTAATGAAACCAGCCTTTAAGTCCCATATTGTACGAGACTCCTGAAACCCCACGCCTTGGCCCTGGAAATGGCCACAATGAAGTCAACAAAGTTGAATGACCAGGGGCTGTAAGCTGTAAAGAGCTCACCACCATCATACTTATTTTTTATGTCAAAACTACGATCATACCTTTAACAAACTATTTTGAGGATACAAAGCTGCAAAAGCAATACTTTCTCTCAGAAGCGCTCCACCATTGTCGCAATACTCAAGAAGTTCCTGTAAATGATCTGAGTTCTGCTCTTTGTTTTCCAAGAGACGTGCCCGAGCTCTGAACGCCATAAGCAAAGCTTTTCCAATTGGATCACTACAATCAAGAAGATAGTATTACTGCCAGCAATAACCGAGAATGAGGTCTTTACGGTAAAATATCAAACTGGGGTCCTGCTCCGTCCTTTGATACTTTATCGCAAACACCAAACGGTCGAGGTTATTAAGTAGTTTATATATGGCACTTTATATTACAAAATCAGTCACGTATTTTTCCTCATCTCCGCTTCCTTCTACCGTTTGTTTCTCGTATGGATACCAAAATTTACTTTCAGAATGTTCGTCGTCATTTATTTTAGTTATATTCGTCGTTTTGTAGCAATAACAGTTTTTTAAAGCTGTGTTTTAGAATTTTCCCTTTGTTTTAATTTTAATTTTAAAATCCGGGCATTACGGAGAAATCTTGCCACGTCAGCAACCAACCATAGCGCGCGATTTTACCGGAAGTAATCTGTACCATATAATACGACAGGTAATTAACAAATGCACTAATCCGAACTTACTCATTGTTTTCAATTTCTTCTGGAATATTTTCAATAATCTTATACTGTTGTTGAGCCCCACTAATATCTCCTAGCAACCAACAAACCGCCACTTTCCCAATAGCTGTCCACCAACAACCCACGATGTCGGTTTCTTGCGAAGGCCATGAAGTTATTTCCCCAAACACTTTAATACTTCTAAATATTTTACAAACAAGGCCATTAATAACACAATCTATCACACAATCCTTTTCTAATTTATTTATTAAATATACAAACAAGGCGATTGTAATTCCGAATACAATGTACATAATCATATGTCGATTAACGAAACACAATTTTAATTAAAGAACTTTTCGACTGTAACTTAATCACTTAATCATCTTCAAACGAAATTATAGGTCATACAAATGTCGTTTTCTAATAATAGTTCGTATAACTAAATTCAACTTATTCAACTACTAGTATTTTTAGGTAATGACATGATCAACTAGAGGGCAGTCAGAGACTGTGTATACCTCCGCCAGCGGGTTATTAGAGATGTTTAAAAAGAGAACGAGCATCCCGCTAACCAGCTAGCTTACGCGACCAACACATGTATGAGTAAAATGCTTTATGCATAAATATTTGCATAAAATAAAGATAATGAGCGCAATTAAGCATTTCTTATACATGGAAAATCTTGCGGTCAGATTTTTATTAATTTCTCATCCAAATTTTGACTAAATTTAACCAAAATTTAATGGAGTGGTCGTTGGTCTATGGTCCAACTTTTCTGCAAACTTTCATGAAAATCGGTGCCATAATTTTTGAGAGATCCTGGCGACAGACAGAGAAACCAACCAACCAACCAACAGACAAACAAACAGACAGACAGACAGACAGAAAGGGGTAATTACTGAAATATAAATTGAAATGTTTTCCTATACGAAGCCCTCGTGTCAGAAGACGCGCTCCATCCCTTATATATAATAATGGACCGAAAGCCACCAAAGAACTCTAATTATTTGCCTATAATAACGCCAACATACATAGTGAAATTCAGTTACAAACTATTATTAAAAAACCTATATTTTTTATGTTTCATCAATCACAGAAACTTTGGCATCTTTCCCAGATTTTAAGGAGAACAGTTCTTTTTGGATTGCTACTTGTAAATTATTCGTTCTTCATATTTAGCAAGTGATTGGCTAATGCAAGAATATGTCAAGAAAAATACATGGTTAATAAACATTTTCGATAATAACGTCACCTTTTTATTCTTTATTAATGATTTGCTAGGTAAACTCACCGATTAACGCCAGATTTTCTTGAGTTATTTACGCATTCAGCAAGTGTATGTAATAAATCCAACGCTTCAATGTTAGCAGTATTACTTTCAGTGTTACACTTTGTTGATTCTGAAGAAATTGGCTCATGTTTTCGAGACAACAATACAGACGACAACGCTTGTTCCAATAAAAAGCGACAAAACGCCTGGGTGACATTGACCAAAGGTATGTTTTCTAATCAAAAGTAAAATAACAAAATAAATAAAAGGTGAAAGTTGACCTATATAACTACAATTAATGCAAGATTCTCTAGAGACTTGTAGAACTGGGACCACTCCCCCTTGACTTGGCTGTTTATAGCATAAAATAATCAGCACATGGCTAAAACAGCCAGGTTGTACAGAATGCATATATGTTAAACGATTGCAAAAGTGCCTCATGTAGGTGTATATTTCGCTGTGATAAAGCAATCTCGAAGAAGTGCCATCACACTTTTTGATCAACATCTCCCCAAGACGTTTAATCAGGTTTCCGCAATTATTGTACACTTTGTGACGAACCTTATCTCTAAGACATTTTTCGCCAATCTCTGTACCTAATGTTTACTTTTTGATGAACTATTTCTCTAAGATATTTCATTATTGTGTATGTATAAGTTTCACATGGATGTATAATTATATCTTCTGATCAACTTCTTACTAAGTTTCAGCAAGAGAGCATAAGAGAGAAACGTAAGAGAAAAAGTGTATAGTAATGGTCCAGTTCTAAAAGTTATTTTTAGACACACCTATCGTGGGTTTTGCGTGGAAGTCTAGACATTCCTCTCGTGAAAACAAAATGGCGGCAAAAGTCTTATAGGAGTGAAGTACATCTTGTAGAAGAACTGAAGAATTGTATGACAAGGACGTTTTATTAAAGGTTTTACTCGAGAATTGAAGACAGTCAAGACTTCTCTTGAACAAAAAACAGTTTTATCTTTTGTAAAAGGCTAATTAGTATATAAATGTAATATAAAAGATCTAATGTAATTCTCGACTGCTCGAAGTTGCGAGTTAGGAATTACGATAGAACTGGACCCATTACTGTACATTCCCTCTCTTACCGTTATGCTCTCTTGGTTTCAGCATATTTTTGTACTTAATGCATGTACTTTTTATTCAAATATTTCTTAACTGATAAACTCCATCTTACTTTTGCACGTTGTATCATGTATTTTTTTTGTTTAACTGCTCGTCACGTTTTTAATCTAGGCAACTGGTTTACATGATTTTGGAAAATAAATGTGGAACTAGTTTGAGAAAAAATAACGCACCATTGTTTTTAGAACTATTCCAAATGTGTTCCTCTCTCTTACAACTCCATTCACTGCTGACAAAGAAGCGATGTCCAACGGGCGTAAACAGCCACCAGCATGAATAAGGTAATGTTAAACTTTGACCTCGGCATAGACGACGAGCTCGACTCAGGAAATATCGCTGGAAGAAGAAATAAAAACATAAACCAAAATAACTAAATAAACATAGCCAAAAACAAAAAAAATATCAACCTGCTATTAATAATACCAAGGATAGTTATTGTACTAGACATAGTGTATCCCACACAGGGTTATCTATTTTACTGTTTGCAAAAAATAAAACTTGTGTATTTTGTGCACCGAACATAAACAATCCTGACGGGAAAAAATGTTACCCTTGTTACGTAATTGACTGTAAAGTGTAAATTAGCATTACAGTCAAAATGGAAATAACTTCCCACTTCAGCTTCTGTAGTTGGTTGTGTATTACTGTATTTCTGTAGCCGCTACTGAAACGTGAGGAAAGTCTAGCGATAAAAGTCGCCAATTCTTGATGTATATTCGTCTGTTGGTATCGACTAGGGATAAATATCCATTGTATTATGATTAAATGCCATTTAAAGCTAAATTATACTATTTATGCACAGTTTTCAACAAATTTTGTTCTCATGCTTCGGTAGCGGCTACAGAAATACAGTAATACGCAACGAACTACAGAAGAAGAAGTGGGAAGGTATTTCCATTTGGACAGTACTTGTTCTTCTAATATGGCGTCCGACTAGTAACAACTCTTTTCTATTCGTTTGATTTATCTACATGATCTATTATTTTATTAGTCAATACTGCACCTGTTTTCATTTTAATATATTATAACTTTCATGCACAGAGAAATACAGAAAAGCAACAGAAGATTTCTACCTAAACTTAAAGGGGATTGGCATTAAAAATTAAGTTTGTCTAATTTGAAAGAACTCATAAAATTGTAATAGAAGATCCTTCACAACTTTTTCGTATCTTTCTGCGTTTTCAAGATATTTCAATTTGTTTGATATGTAAATGAGATGGTCTCTGACGTCAGGAGTGGGGAAAATATTTTCATACAGAGCAAAATCACTTACATATCTAAGATGAAATGTTCAGCGTCGCAAGGAGTTTTTATGTGCACAGTTTCAAATGATTTCTCTGAACAAACTTAGAGATATAACTGGTTTTGCTACATGTGAAAATATTTTACCCCACACCTGACGTCAGAGACCATCTCATTTACATATCAAACAAATTGAAATATCTTGAAAACGAAGAGAGATACGAAAACGTTGTAAAGGATTTTCTATTACAATTTTATGAGTTCTTTCAAATTAGACAAACTTAATTTTTAGTGCTATTGCCCTTTAAGTTTGCAAATTTTAGTTGATCCATGAGTAGGAGGTTATCAACGCAAAGAGAAAGAGTCTTGGTTCGACAAAAGTTAGTAGTGTATAGAACACTGTACAAAAAATAATAAATAATCACTTACAGAAAGAAACTGTAAATTTTTTGGAAGTGTTGATCTTAACTGTATGGCAGCATCAACGTAGATCTCAACAATCTTTTCTTCATCCAGACTGGTGTCAGCCATTTCAGCCAAGTTGACGGCATTTAGAGCAACCACTGTTGCCAACCACGAATTTCCAGCCACGTGGCCTATTGGGTAAATAAAATTCAATTGTACCAATCATTTAGACATATTTTACTTGGTTTCCGGGTTAAGATGTTGACCATATGATATACAAAGCATGCATAGAGAGATGTAGCTACAATAGCTGAACCATGGTCTGTTTTCCTGGTTATAACCCAGCTACTTTAGTCTTTTATGGCTGAATGATTTATTTCCTTATATAATGTTCACTCTCCATCTTGTAGACCTGCTCGGATAATTACAATGTATAAATTTATTAAACTAATAACGTCAGCTTTACAACATGCTGTACTTTATAACAATGCACTTAAATAGCAGATACCTGTAAGGTAAAGCTGGTGTAGTTTATGATAAACTAAAGAAGCTTGTTTGGCAGATTCCTGACGCCATTTCAATTCTTTTTTATCAGCAGACCGAAATGAAAAATATTGAACAGCCTTTCCAGTAAGCCACCTTGTAATCCACAAACGATGAAAGACCTGTCTCAACACATGCCATAACAAACTACATGCTACATCAAATCGTGACGTTGGCAATGGTCGTCCCAATGTTTCAAGACATCTGCCAAGAACCTTGCTGGCTATAATATATTCACCCTGAAAGAAGACGAGAACATAAGTTAAAAAATAGAAAATCTTGGAGATTATGACAACGTCAGAGATGGTAAAGACTAAAAGTGAAGTGACGCTGAAGGGAAGTTGAATGAAGTAAAGTGAAAGGAAGTAAAGCAAAGTGAAGCGAAGTAAAGTAAAGTGAAATGAAGCAAAGCAATGTGAAATAAAGTAAAGTAAAAGTAAAAGTAAAAGTAAAGTGAAGTGAAGTGAAGTGAAGCGAAGCAAAGCAAAGCAAAGCAAAGTAAAGTAAAGTAAAGTAAAGTAAAGTACGGTACGGTACGGTACAGTAAAGTAAAGTAAAGTAAAGTAAAGTGAAGTAAAGTAAAGTAAACCAAAGTAAAGTAAAGTAAACCAAAGTAAAGCAACGTAAAGTAAAGTAAAGTAAAGTAAAGTAAAGTAAAGTAAAGTAAAGTAAAGTAAAGTAAAGTAAAGTAAAGTAAAGTAAAGTAAAGTAAAGTAAAGTAAAGTAAAGTAAAGTAAAGTAAAGTAAAGTAAAGTAAAGTAAAGTAAAGTAAAGTAAAGTAAAGTAAAGTAAAGTAAAGTAAAGTAAAGTAAAGTAAAGTAAAGCAACGTAAAGTAAAGTAAAGTAAAGTGAAGTGAAGTGAAGTGAAGTGAAGTGAAGTGAAGTGAAGTGAAGTGAAGTGAAGTGAAGTGAAGTGAAGTGAAGTGAAGTGAAGTGAAGTGAAGTGAAGTGAAGTAAAGTAAAGTAAAGTAAAGTAAAGTAAAGTAAAGTAAAGTAAAGTAAAGTAAAGTAAAGTAAAGTAAAGTAAAGTAAAGTAAAGTAAAGTAAAGTAAAGTAAAGTAAAGTAAAGTAAAGTAAAGTAAAGTAAAGTAAAGTAAAGTAAAGTAAAGTAAAGTAAAGTAAAGTAAAGTAAAGTAAAGTAAAGTAAAGTAAAGTAAAGTAAAGTAAAGTAAAGTAAAGTAAAGTAAAGTAAAGTAAAGTAAAGTAAAGTAAAGTAAAGTAAAGTAAAGTAAAGTAAAGTAAAGTAAAGTAAAGTAAAGTAAAGTAAAGTAAAGTAAAGTAAAGTAAAGTAAAGTAAAGTAAAGTAAAAGTAAAGTAAAGTAAAGTAAAAGTAAAGTAAAGTAAAGTAAAGTAAAGTAAAAGTAAAGTAAAGTAAAGTAAAGTAAAGTAAAGTAAAGTAAAGTAAAGTAAAGTAAAGTAAAGTAAAGTAAAGTAAAGTAAAGTAAAAGTAGTAAAGTAAAGTAAAGTAAAGTAAAGTAAAGTAAAGTAAAGTAAAGTAAAGTAAAGTAAAGTAAAGTAAAGTAACGGTAAAGTAAAGTAAAGTAAAGTAAAGTAAAGTAAAGTAAAGTAAAGTAAAGTAAGTAACGTAACGTAACGTAGTAAAGTAAAGTAAAGTAGAAGTAAAAAGTAAAGTAAAGTAAAGTAAAGTAGTAAAGTTAAAGTAAAGTAAAGTAAAGTAAAGTAAAGTAAAGTAAAGTAAAGTAAAGCAAAGCAAAGCAAAGCAAAGTAAAGTAAAGTACGGTACGGTACGGTACAGTAAAGTAAAGTAAAGTAAAGTAAAGTAAAGTAAAGTGAAGTAAAGTAAAGTAAACCAAAGTAAAGTAAAGTAAACCAAAGTAAAGCAACGTAAAGTAAAGTAAAGTAAAGTAAAGTAAAGTAAAGTAAAGTAAAGTAAAGTAAAGTAAAGTAAAGTAAAGTAAAGTAAAGTAAAGTAAAGTAAAGTAAAGTAAAGTAAAGTAAAGTAAAGTAAAGTAAAGTAAAGTAAAGTAAAGTAAAGTAAAGTAAAGTAAAGTAAAGTAAAGTAAAGTAAAGTAAAGTAAAGTAAAGTAAAGTAAAGTAAAGTAACGTAAAGCAACGTAAAGTAAAGTAAAGTAAAGTAAAGTGAAGTGAAGTGAAGTGAAGTGAAGTGAAGTGAAGTGAAGTGAAGTGAAGTGAAGTGAAGTAAAGTAAAGTGAAGTAAAGTAAAGTAAAGTAAAGTAAAGTAAAGTAAAGTAAAGTAAAGTAAAGTAAAGTAAAGTAAAGTAAAGTAAACCAAAGTAAAGCAACGTAAAGTAAAGTAAAGTAAAGTAAAGTAAAGTAAAGTAAAGTAAAGTAAAGTAAAGTAAAGTAAAGTAAAGTAAAGTAAAGTAAAGTAAAGTAAAGTAAAGTAAAGTAAAGTAAAGTAAAGTAAAGTAAAGCAACGTAAAGTAAAGTAAAGTAAAGTAAAGTAAAGTAAAGTAAAGTAAAGTAAAGTAAAGTAAAGTAAAGTAAAGTAAAGTAAAGTAAAGTAAAGTAAAGTAAAGCAAAGCAACGTAAAGTAAAGTAAAGTAAAGTAAAGTAAAGTAAAGTAAAGTAAAGTAAAGTAAAGTAAAGTAAAGTAAAGTAAAGTAAAGTAACGTAACGTAACGTAAAGTAAAGTAAAGTAAAGTAAAGTAAAGTAAAGTAAAGTAAAGTAAAGTAAAGTAAAGTAAAGTAAAGTAACGTAAAGTAAAGTAAAGTAAAGTAAAGTAAAGTAAAGTAACGTAAAGCAACGTAAAGTAAAGTAAAGTAAAGTAAAGTAAAGTAAAGTGAAGTGAAGTGAAGTGAAGTGAAGTGAAGTGAAGTGAAGTGAAGTGAAGTGAAGTGAAGTGAAGTGAAGTGAAGTGAAGTGAAGTGAAGTGAAGTGAAGTGAAGTGAAGTGAAGTGAAGTGAAGTGAAGTGAAGTAAAGTAAAGTAAAGTAAAGTAAAGTAAAGTAAAGTAAACCAAAGTAAAGCAACGTAAAGTAAAGTAAAGTAAAGTAAAGTAAAGTGAAGTGAAGTGAAGTGAAGTGAAGTGAAGTGAAGTGAAGTGAAGTGAAGTGAAGTGAAGTGAAGTGAAGTGAAGTGAAGTGAAGTGAAGTAAAGTAAAGTAAAGTAAAGTAAAGTAAAGTAAAGTAAAGTAAAGTAAAGTAAACCAAAGTAAAGCAACGTAAAGCAACGTAAAGTAAAGTAAAGTAAAGTAAAGTAAAGTAAAGTAAAGTAAAGTAAAGTAAAGTAAAGTAAAGTAAAGTAAAGTAAAGTAAAGTAAAGTAAAGTAAAGTAAAGTAAAGCAAAGCAACGTAAAGTAAAGTAAAGTAAAGTAAAGTAAAGTAAAGTAAAGTAAAGTAAAGTAAAGTAAAGTAAAGTAAAGTAAAGTAAAGTAACGTAACGTAACGTAACGTAAAGTAAAGTAAAGTAAAGTAAAGTAAAGTAAAGTAAAGTAAAGTAAAGTAAAGTAAAGTAAAGTAAAGTAACGTAAAGTAAAGTAAAGTAAAGTAAAGTAAAGTAAAGTAAAGTAACGTAAAGCAACGTAAAGTAAAGTAAAGTAAAGTAAAGTAAAGTAAAGTAAAGTGAAGTGAAGTGAAGTGAAGTGAAGTGAAGTGAAGTGAAGTGAAGTGAAGTGAAGTGAAGTGAAGTGAAGTGAAGTGAAGTGAAGTGAAGTGAAGTGAAGTGAAGTAAAGTAAAGTAAAGTAAAGTAAAGTAAAGTAAAGTAAAGTAAACCAAAGTAAAGCAACGTAAAGTAAAGTAAAGTAAAGTAAAGTAAAGTAAAGTAAAGTAAAGTAAAGTAAAGTAAAGTAAAGTAAAGTAAAGTAAAGTAAAGTAAAGTAAAGTAAAGTAAAGTAAAGTAAAGTAAAGTAAAGTAAAGTAAAGTAAAGTAAAGTAAAGTAAAGTAAAGTAAAGTAAAGTAAAGTAACGTAACGTAAAGTAAAGTAGAGTAATGTAAAGTGAAGTAAAGCGAAGTAAAGCAAAGCGAAGTGAAGTGAAGTGAAGTAAAGTGAAGTGAAGTAAAATGAAATGAAATAAAGTGAAGTAGAGTGAAGTGGATTGGAGTGGAGACTATACTAAATTGATATAAAACTTTAAGAATAGAATAGAATCTCGGAAGAAGCAAAGATAAACAAGATGCAAAGATGGTGAATGCATGACGTACCCTTTCTAGAGTAATATCTGCTTGTCTTTTGAAAGCCCAAAACTTTGCAGCCAATTTAGAATCTGGTTGAAGAGATGGTTCACCAAAAACGAATAACTTCAGAAATAAAAATCCAATGATGAATGATCGCAAAAACCAGCTCAGTAAATTTAACGCAAACCACCCTTTTGAGAACAACTGTTGTTGGTTTTCCAATGATCCTTCTGACATAAGAAGACGACCACCACCATGAAATCCACCTGTCTGCTCCCACATCAACACTTTAAAAAATTAACGTCATTAGATTAAAAATATAAATGTAATAGTTTAATACTTCACCGAGCAAGGTGCGAAAAATTTAATGTCATGAATCAAATCAACAATTTGGGGACTCAAGACCAACGCTCTGACTGAGCAACGGCAGCTGTTACTGGGAATCGATTATCACCCTACGTTCTGCACATTTAGTCATGGTAATTAAATAATTAAAAAACAAACAAAACAAACAAACAGAGAAAGAAACAAACAAAAAAAACACAAAAACCCGTCAAGCAAGGGTATATGGAGATCTCATGTGATGAGATTTGACAGAAGAACCTCTTGTTGCATTAGATAATACACAACTAAATATTGAAATAGATGTACATGTACACTCTTGCCAGTTAAGAAATGGTTCATCGTTTCGCGTTCTTTATGGAGTTATGGATGCACACAGGAAGTTGGGAGAGCACTAAAAACAACGTACTAAGCGTTGCTCGAGGCTATAGTATGGGGTTTGATCATACCTTATCCCACCCTAGCGTTCGGTACACCAATCTAATACGGTATATATAATACTCAATATATCTATAGTCTAAAATATTCAGTATTGAATGTAGACTTAATTGGTAAATAAATAAATATCTAGTATACAGACATATACTTGGTACTGCAGACCAATCAAGAAACACATGACTGTGCGTGTTTTGCTAACCTGATGTAAACACGATAGTTTCGGTACCTCTGCATGTATATATTGCATAATGTATTGCATACTGTTTACTGCATAATATATCTGAATATTTTAGACTTTAGATATAACTTCTATAATACTTGCATGTGAAGTGTGTTTTTATAGGCTTATACAGTATTTACAATTAGAGCTTACCTTTCTGTGGTGAAAATACGAGATTAAATGGATCAAAAATAAAAAATGCAAACATTATAACGCATAGACCAACCCTAGTTCGGTCTAACATGGCAACATTTTCAACAAAGGAGTCGTCTGATTTACACGGTGAGGCAGGAGGAGAACTGGAAGTAGAATCCTCACTCGAGTGAATATCACCCATACTTTCAGGAGTAAGTGGCGCTGGAAGAACTTCAATTGATCTTATAAAATCCTCTTCTGTCCTACAGTTCAATGCACCTAATAATGAAGGAACAAAGGGAAAAATGAAGAACAAAAAGGATCAAGATCCCAAAATCACGTTTTCGAGAATTTTGCACGTCTTCAAAATGCATTAACTAGTTAAGTTCTATGTTTTTGTGACCTAGATCCTACATAAACGAGTTATGGCTCTCTATAGAGCGGCAAGATACAAATTGTAAGGAAATCCGATTGATGATGCTGTGCTCAAGATAAGAACTCGAGACAATATTGATTTCGGAGCTGGAGAGTACACCAGAAAATAATCCGGATTCTGAGGAATATATAGCTTAAGAACATTTTTCATGATTTTCTTACACTGCTAAAGTCTCTAGCGGGATTTGAACTCGCACCTTTGGGATACCGGTCCACCGCTCTACCTGTTGGATACTTCTCACGTACTTTAAGAGTGAATTCTAAGGATTCATGTTCAGTTATATGTCATTTTAGATTGTGAAATGTTCCTCAATCCTCATATCCTGTTAATAAGAATTTCAAGATTATTTTGTTGGGGCTATATTCACAGTCATGTGCTCCAACACATTAATTGAGTTATAGATTTTGGGGATGCTGAGCGATGATCCTAAGCTGAAATATTATTAGGAATGAGTAACGTAATGTTGTTCTCTGAAACCGCCTTATGTAGGGAGGAGCGGTCATCCTGGTTAATTACATACCGTAATGTGACCCCAGGGAGTTTTGAAATGGGTTTGTAGATAAACTAGTTACAGATAGATTTAGGCAGATTGTTCCAGTTGTCTGCAGTTTGTGGCAAAACAATTATACTTATATAGATTGGTGCGAGTTGAAAGGGGAATAAAATGTTCATTGTGCATATTATGTCTTCGTGAGTATGTCAAACTATTCTTGGCAATGTTAACACAAACAAAATATCATAACGATTAACGGTTTCAAAATATATAAAAATGTAAAAGAGAAACTTGTAGAGAAGTATACGGATGGTCATGATTGAGCGAGATTGAAAAGTGAATTTTCGTTAAAAGGTTTTCTTGCATATTCAGAAATCCAACACAGTTGTTAGATAACTGGTATTTCATAATTGAATAAATATACGACCAAATAGTTTATTTTTGAGTGGAAAAAGAGTTCAAAAAATTATCAGACTTTGTCTTAGTTTTACCATTTTTCAATATAAAATACAGCATACTCGGTACAAACAAATATAAGATAATATATAAAGAAATATCGGAACATCGTACATTAAAAAGATTTTCTTTTCCCATCCAAGTTTTCAAAAACACAAATTTAAACACAAATTTTCTCTTCCTTAATAGTAATGTTAAATAATCTTATATATACCTTTCAAATCCGCAATATGGCCGGTGTTTCAAAAAAAACACCCTGAACGTCACCATTTACGTACTTTAATATAAATGTAGTTATAAATTGTATTCTTACCTAGTTGTTGAAGTTTGATTTTATAAGACATATTTTCTTGTCGCAGACGAGTGTTTGTGCCTCTGAGATGTTTAATATGATCAATTGCCTTCTTTAACACACCAGATTTTTGAATCTTTACAAAACATATAAAACACAAAAAAATTCGTTGTGTTGTCTTGTGCATCTCATTCAACGCCATTGTTCGCCAACCTGTTAAGTGCGCTCAGCAACTTTGACTATCCATATGACGCAGGATTTATGCTGACATCAGCTAAAAAAGGGGGGACAGCAAGAATCGCCCAACAAAATAGTCAAATTTCACAGAAAGATTTCATCTTGGTTACCCATGGCACTCCAAATTAGTACATTGTAGAACTACTGTGCTATACATGTAATTGACTACATATACCATAAAAGGTTAATTGATAGCTGAGAAAATGCATTTAACGCGATTTTTGAGCAATTAAATGACTAACTTTAGTCGTTGCACAGTGATTTACTCTAAATTGCATAAAGTTTGTTTTAGCATTTAAATAGTCGAGTCGAAATACCGTACACGGCTCACTGATAGTTCAGAAAATGTATAGAGTAGTGGCGTGGTGGCCGGCAAGGCCCACCCAGCTGGGGTTGCAGAAGGGGCGCTAAAACTAGCAAGGGCGCCAAAACTTAACAAAATAAACCTATTTCTTTGTATAGCTAGATCTTCAATTGGGGGATATATAGATCTGAAATCTGTAATCTTTTGTGTTTTCTATGAAGTTTTATAATCTTCAGAATTCTGTAAAATCTCACTCCAAAATGCAGGAAATGGCATATCAGAGACTCTAGATTTCAAAATTTTCCAGGGGAGCGTGCCCCCGAACCCCCCTAGAGGTTTGGCGCTACTTCGCCGCTTGTATTGGCGTGGTCTTTGAGAGAACCCGTTGTTTCTTGTAATATTATATATTGCTACTTCAGTTATTTTAAAACAAAAAAGGTGATCATTTATCAAATAGAGTAATGTCTTTTTTCTTTCTTTTCTTTTTTTTTGGGGGGGGGGGGGGGGGGGGGGGGGGGGTGCCAAAGCTAATCTGGCCACCCCAGCCTGAAACTTGCCACCACGCCACTGGTATTGAGTATTATATGATTAGTGTGCTAAATGTTTTGAGCGCGTGCAATATGAAAATAATTATCCTCTTACAGCGTAAAGATCCGGCTATTTTACTTAAATGCAGGACTTCTCTCAATGCATGAGTGTCCCTTGAATTGATCAAACTTCGTATATAAAATTTCTTCTTCGCTCATGTAAACAGGAGCAATTCTCTTTTTTGAATAATAGTCATATTCTACCTTGATTTGTATCAGAGACATTTTTCAATCCAAATGCCAAAAATTCACACGCAACGCAGATATTTTTAGACAGAACCAGGGAACAGAATGTTGCCTGGAAACGTCATAATTACTTGTTGCAACTAACGCGACAATTGTTGTCGTTATTAAACGCTCAACCTGAATCCGCGTAATACATCAATTTCCCAAGACACACACACACACTATAGCAAATACCTTTGCATCAGTTCCAAACAGAAGATCCTTCATTTCCATAATTTTGTCATTGATGCTTGTTCTGTATTTCTTTTCAATGGCATTGTGAGCACGGTGTCTTTCCTTTGGTTGTGCAGACACAGTTGGGCAAGGAGCAGGAGAGCTTATGGGTAGTTTAGTGGAATCTATTACTAATTGCACAGGCCTTTGTATAGCTGCTGTAGAATCCAGTAACTGGGTATGTAGAATTAGCTAAAATAAATTTTAAAATACCAAAGTTTATTACAGTATACTGCGTCTAGTATTATACGGAAACTGTCGGAAGAGAAAAAAAACCCCTTCTAGTTGGTTGATATTCTATCGGCACATCTAAGGGAGTCGACGCATTAGATTTTACTTCAGCTTCCCTTGACAATTTATTTAATATTTAGTATGTACAAAAACTACGTTATAATAAATGTATATTAGATGTCAAAAGTTTTAATTACCTTTTGGAGAGGGATTTGTTGTGATATTGAAGGAACTACTTGAGCGCTGTTTACCTCCACTGTACTTCGTGTTGTTGGATTACTAACAAAGCAAGAAAGTATTTCTATGACATACCTGCACAATATACTCTAATAACTACATATTGTTTTATTAAAAATAAATATATTTCTTGGTGTATTGACAAGATTAATTTATTACCTTGATAAAGCTATGACAGTATTTCTTGGCTCTTCCATTTGATGCGGCAATAAAGAGCAAAATTGCACAGCCTGAGTGCTTGGTTGCGGTGCAATAAATATTTTTTGAGTTTGTAAAGACAATGATTGGAGTGGAACTGTTCTTGTCTGGGTAGTTAATGATTGTTGCATGCTAGGTAATGATTGCACAGGTATTGACTGAACTGGCAACAGCTGATATGAACCTGTTGATTGGACATTTTGCAATAACTCTGTGTTAACAACTTGATTTACAAAAGGTTGTTCACATGGGATTTGGGTCTTCTGATGATTCCTCTGCAGTAACTTTAATAACTCAGGTGTGGATGGACTCATTTCTTCTTGGGGTTCCATTTTAACAAATGAACCAGCACTCACTACATGACTCTGCTCAGGACTTCTTTCAATTTCCTGATGTCCACCTACAAGCTTGATCCCCTGACACTGAGTAACAAACGTATCGTTTGCTGTATCAACCATTTGAACAGGACCTTGGGAATTCAGATAGAAGTCTTGAGTGGATGTGGACCTATGCAATAGTGTATCTATATCAGATAATGAACTTGAATAGCCTGAACTGATGTCATGCTTTGATAAATCCAACAGCATATCCTGGTCTTCTACTGTATCTGCTACTGGCCATAACAGAAGGGGATCTTTTAGCACATCTACAAATTAGAAACTTAATCAATAAACGTGCTCAAAATTATTCTATGATACAGTGTTTATGGCATTTCTAATACTTGCTGTATTAAAGCAATCGCAGTATCGATACTTGCAGTACTACTCCCCCCCCCCCCCCCCCCCCCCCCCCCCCCCCCCCCCCCCCCCCCCCCCCCCCCCCTAATACACCTATGACAATGTCTTATAACATAGCACAATGTTTTTTATACTTCTCAAAATCATTAATAATTCATGAGCTAATTAGAAAAAAATGGTCATGTGTATGAGTTTTGAAACCCGGTAAAGGTCGCGCTAACTGAATTTATAATTAAGAAATTAGATAATAAACGGCACAAACAAAAGACCGTTTATTACCACATTTCTTAATTATAAATTCAACGTGAAACCATTGTTTAATATCACCAAGTCCCTCTACTATAATTGACGATTGAGAAGCTATTTCATAAACTCGTGTATCGTGTTTTACCAGGGGTTGCAAACACTCGAGAACAACAAAAATCACTCGGCCTATTACCTCGTAATTTCCAATGTTCTCTCGTGTTTGTAAAACATTCGAAAACAATAAAAATCACTCGGCTTGCAGCCTCGTGATTTTCATTATTCTCTCATGTTTCACCAACACTCCAGAACAATGAAAATTACTCAGTTAACGGCCTCGTGATTTTCATTGTCCTCTCGTGTTTGTAACCCCTGGTAAAACACTCCCACTCGTTTATGAAATATTACTTAATATGCAGAACGTTTAATAGCGTAACAGAATGTGTTATAATGTAGTATCACGACTTGCAATGCAGCAGAGCGATTTATAGTGAAGCAGAATATCTTACAACATAACAAAACATTTAGTTATCATAATATCGTAATGTCTAAGGGTGTCCAAACTCCGGTATTTCAACTCCGGCTACGGTGAACTTAGAGTTACGAACTCCGGCTCCACCGCGGCTCCGGCTCCGAATTTATCGACTTGCTGGGTGAGGGACAGTATATTAAAATAGCTTTATTTGATCTGGTTGGCGGCTTTCATCTTTCTAAGCTGCCGGAAACACAGCAGATATTAATATCATATGGTCGTAACGATATTTTAAGAAATTTGAAGGAAAATATTTCGGAAACTATTTGACGTTTAGCTAAACCCCTTTATTAGCTAAATAAACGGAATAGCCGGAGCCATAGTCGGAGCTGAAAAAAAAGCAACTCCGGCCTCCGGCTTACTCGAGTAAAAACGCCGGAGCTCGCAGCCTTAGTAACGTCCTATATTGAAGTGAAATGTCTGGGCTTAATCTGGTCTTAATACCTTACTGTAGTTTTTTCATAGTGTGCCTGACTTTTATATCATGGTGAGCGATGTCCCACACAGGCATGAGAATGCGCGTCTAGATATCTTCATTGAAAAACCATTCAATGTGATCAGATAACAACACCTTTACTGAAATGCCAGATTTTACATCTAGTTTACTGTTGGTTTCAAGTTTCTTTTGATGGAAATGTTTGGAAGTTCGATCCAAAGTTCTCAAGTTCATTTCGATCTACGCATTTGATTGGCTAATAGCAACAAAATAGCCAATCAAATGCGTTGTTTAAAACAAACTTGAAACTAACCGTAACGTTTCCTCCAATTTAGCATTTAAAATTCAAAATTTGAAAAAAATATTATTCTGAATTAACGCTTACAAAAATAAAATTATTTTTTTTACAACGTAAAAATAAATTAGAAGCATTACGGTAAGATCATAGTTATACTGTAGCTCATACCAGCTCCCTGTATCTATATTTGCTTGAGCTAGACTCTTGTCATATACTCAGCCCAAGTATCTGAGTCATCAGATTTTTCCTTGGTGTTTACAGGTGTATGAACATTACTGGGAAATTCATTTATCCCCCTAGTAAGCCCTGGTAATCTAGTATCCCTGGTAATGTAGTAATCCCTGGTAATCTAGTAATCCTGGTAATCTATAGTAATCTCTGGTAATCTAGTAATCCCAGTAATCTAGTAATCCCTGGTAATCTATAGTAATCCCTGGTAATCTAGTAATCCTGGTAATCTATAGTAATCCCTGGTAATCTAGTAATCCCTGGTAATCTAGTAATCCCTGGTAATATATAGTAATCTCTGGTAATCTAGTAATCCCGGTAATCTAGTAATCCCTGGTAATCTATAGTAATCCCTGGTAATCTAGTAATCCCTGGTAATCTATAGTAATCCCTGGTAATCTAGTAATCCCGGTAATCCCTGGTAATCTAGTAATCCCTGGTAATCTATAGTAATCCCTGGTAATCTAGTAATCCCTGGTAATCTGTAGTAATCCCTGGTAATCTAGTAATCCCGGTAATCTAGTAATCCCTGGTAATCTACTATTTGGCCGTGTATTTCAGCATGTATTTGTTTGGTCCCTTCACATCGACCTTGGCTTCCCAGATCTCACCAAAGACACCCCCGGCTTTGCAGAGTTTTAAAAGATATCCACCACTCTCATTCACGATATCGCCCGGCTCTGACGACAATTCACGCAATCCTGGCCGCCGCCGTTGATGACTATGATGCTTTCATAATTTTGGGCCTCCTGTTGTATCGCATTTTATGGTTTTCTTCGAGTGAGCGAATTTACCTCCAGAGCCTCCTTTGGCCAAGCTAGACAGCTAGCTCTCGCTGAAGTAGAATTTCTTCCAAATGCCCCCTTGACTGTAGCCTCCCTCGCAGCCGTGTCCAGTGTTCGGTCCCCCTCCACCTACCACATCTGCTCAAACAAGCGCAACATTCCATTCCCTTTGTGTACATGGACCAATGAACTTACACCATTGTCCTGCTAAATATAAAAGCCGTCCTGGGATATTGTTGTTATGTGTAATTTGTTTAGTCGAAAGCTAATATTTGGAAAAATTTAGCCGAGAACTCACAAGATTTACGAAGAACATTCTTTTGACTATGTTCTTGCTACCTGTGCAAACAAATAAGCGTGAAAGTCAATGTGTAAAGCGTAAAAACGTAAGAGAAATTTAAGGTTGTAAAGTGTAAACAAAAGCTCAAAGGTGTTTAGTGTCTGAAGCGACTGGCCGAATTAGTTTACTTGAAAGCTAATATTTCATTTATTATAGCTCAGAGCTTTACAAAATTTACGAAGAATGGTAATATGAATATGTTCTTGCTGGTCGTGTAAATAAAGCTGTGCGAAAAGTTTTTAAAAAGCTAGAAGTGTCGGCGAAATGTATCTAGTGGAAATAAATTTTACGGGGATGCCTGGCCATGTCTGGCTAGCAACCTCAATGTTATTCAGCTTCATATTCCATGCAGTGGTGCTTTTAACTTTATTTCATGTACATGTACTTGTAGTCATTCACAGTAGCCTGCGAAGCAGGCTCTCTGGGAGGCGCGGAGTTGAAAGAGAGCCTGCTACTGAAGCAGTAACTTTTTGGATTTATGCGTACAGAATGTGCGGCATCTTGTCAGTTGTGGAACAAGATGGCTAGTAATTTCAGAACTACTCATCACTAAAATAATATTGTGTACGTATGTTATCACATGTTGAATGAGCTTTCATTTGCGAACTGCTGTTCGAAATATCAAATAATTATGACAAATAAACAGGAAATTGACTTCTCACAAGTGTTAATACAGAAATTTAGAATTTTTTTGATGATTTTACAAAATATATATCAAACAGAAGCTATTGAAAAATGTTATTTGGGGTAGATATTTCTAGTTTTAACTAAACGGGAAATATTTTTAAAATGGGGAAACATCGGTCACTTGATTTATTGTGTGAATGTGTTATATCACGTAAAAAAAGTAAATGAGTCGTCCTTTGTTTTTATTGGTAACCCTCAGGGCTTAACAGGCTTTGACCTTACAGTCCATGCATATTTTTACATTTAATATACTATTTAAAGCCTAATTTGGTCAAAATCTTTGTTAAAAATGATGAAATGTGCCATTACAAACATGTTTTAAAACTATTAAAAGTTTGCTCAGAATTGCGGGTAATGCCATTCCAGAGACCCAAATTTCAAAAAAATTCCGGGGCATAACCCGGACCCCCCATACACATGCGGGCCCACAACAACTTGATTTGGAAACCAGGCCTCTTTTTACAGCAAATTGCCCAGGCCCCTCTCATGTAGCCAGTCTGCCCCTGTGGTTGGCTGCAGTCTTATCTCCTTTTAAATATTTTTCTTGTGGTAAAACCACTTGTAAATTAGTGTAGCTTGTTTATAATTATTTTGGCATAAAAATTGGAAAAGGAGCAATTTTTTGTCTGTAAAACATATAAATGCTGCATGTTGAAATATTACAGATGTAAAGTCTAAGGTGAAAGCAGTTTCAACACTCAGATTTTGGGATGAAATTTGTTTTTGCTATTCTACATAAATTTGAAATGCCATAAAATGAATATAGCCTTGCCAGTCAGTCAGATGTTTCAGTAGTTTTCAATCAATTCAAATATTCAATGCCTTTGAAAAATGCAAATATTTTTAGATGCTCTAGCTAGCTAGCAATGTTTTTTGAAAATATACTGTAGAAAGAAAGAGGTAAAGAACTGGAAAATATAACCCTAATATTTTGCTGATATTTTGACGCCTGCTTCCAATTCAGTGGCCTGGTGGTAACATCGTCAGTTTGCATGCAGAATGGTCGAGTTCAAACCCTGGATGCAACCTACACTTTCTTCATCTCTATTTTTTTCCTGAATTATTGTCTTGAAATATTTCGTAAAAAAACATTAAAACTATATTTTGAATTTTTGCAACCCGAGTGGCTATTTCCAGGCTCCCAATGAAAAAGAGCACAAAGGTTGTGTTAAACCTTTTTTCTAATCAGAAGGGTACAAAAATTCATGTAAAAGAGGGTGAGGGGTTGTTGTGTTAACATAATTTCTAGTACTGTTATTACTTCCTCATGTGAGACAGTGATACTCAGCTAAAATATTCATTTAATATGTTGTGGGACTACTTTCTTCCAAAAGATTATAAGTACTACCGACATGTAACGTTCACCCTAACTTCTCCTTGTACACTGTTATGTCAGCACAATAACGAGGAAAGCCAGCAAAATAAATATGGTCAACACAGTGATGTTTTCCAAATTTTAGAAGTGGGGGAACGCTCACTGAGTCAAATGGGTGTGGCCACTGGTCATAAAATTAAATGGGTGTGGCTCCTGGTGTGAAAGTTAATGGTATGTGAAAAGACTTAAGTACTAAAAGCCTGGCTCAGGCTAGTTGGTTGGCTACATGCTTTTAGCCAGGTGGCCGTCCAGCCATCAAATGGACAGCCACTTTTGAAAAATCAGGTTTTTGGACAGCTACTTTTTGTATGGGCGGCCTAAGCCAAATATTCTCCTCAAACAACAACTTACAGGTTTCCCCCTTTCTGATGTTTCTAGATTTCTGTTAGCTGCTGTTTACTTCAGCTATTGTGTAGGTTTTGTTACTTATTTTTGCGGATGGTTGATTATTGCGCCTTGCAAGATCGATTTAACCACGTATATGTATATGTAAACCATTATGTGGTTCTAACATGAAGTAGCAACCACGTTGTTTAATAAAACCGCTCTTCAATAAGTTTGACACGCTCACTTGTTCCAGACTCCTTGCCTCCTCGGTCCAAACACGCGATACAACATAAAGATGTTTTAATTTAATTTGTGTTTTTATTTTTTTATTAGTCGTGAGCGGGTGGAATCCTAGGCTTTCCTGCAATTTGATTGGCTACGTGAGCGGGCAGTTTTTTACGATATCTTGGACCGCGGTCCAAAAAGTTATTTTTTTACATTCTGTCATAATTAAAATTGATCGATTTTCATAACTATTTCGCTTGCCACAGAAAAAATATATTCAACAGAGAGCTATGGGGATGCAAATGAGTTTTATTATCCAAATGGTTTTGACAACTTCATGTGTAAACAGCGAATTTTAAAAGAAACGCTGGGAAAACGGTATTTCACGATATCTTGGACCGCGGTCCAAAAAGTTATTTTTTTACATTCTGTCATTAAAATTGATCAATTTTCATAACTATTTCGCTTGCCACAGAAAAAATATATTGAACAGAGACTACGGGGATGCATATGATTTTGATTATCCAAATGATTTTGACAAGTTCATGTGTAAACAGCGAATTTTAAAAGAAACGTTGGGAAAACTGTGACAAAGCAAAATTTACGAGCGATATTTATAAACAAAACAGTTTAAAACGGTAGGAAAAACATACATAAACTTGTGAACACAGTATTTTGAATCACTAAATGAAACTATATAGAAGTATATATATATATATCAAGTCATACCATGAGAAGATAGAAAAGCTGAAACCTTTTGACACTAAACTGTCTTTCTTCTGTTATCCAACCGCTATAAAACTCAACAAAACCGCAACAATTCTTTACCTTTTAGTCAAATATTTTCCACATGCCAACCTCATCGTGTCATGTCCTTGAAACTTGAAATTACAAATGGCTTACTACAAGCATTTTCGTCTTTAAACTCGAAGAACACACTTTCAATTTTCATACAGTCAGCCAAATATTGAAAGCGACTTTCCAAGCGAACAGCCAAAAACGAGCAAGCGACGAAGAAGAACGACAAAGAATCTTTATCAACTAAACTTTAAAAACACTGACTGCATTTTGACATCCCTACGTACCTAGATCTTCAAGTTTTTAATGTTTTTTATCACAAAAAAGGTTCCAAGCTTCCCTGTCAGACTACATGTCGGCAGTTGTTTACGACGGTCGAACGATAAACTTTGGACTTTTGAGTATCACGTGAATGTCATCTCGATTACGCAACTTAATTCAATTATGTTAATTTATCCAATTATGTAACAAAAAAATAAATATGTTATTTACCGTTTTGGTCAGTCCGTATAGAAAAATATTTGCCCTCGGTCTCAAAAATGTCCCTCGGCCTGCGGCCTCGGGCCTTTTTTGAGACCTCGGGCAAATATTTTTCTATACGGACCTCCCAGCCGGTAAATAACATATATATTTTTATATAAAATATATAAAAATATTTATTTTTTTCTTTATATTTTTCTCAAAAAGTGCCCTCAAAACGCGGGAAACGCTGTTTCAGAGACCCAAAATTCAAAAATTTTCCCAGGGACATACCCCCAGACCCCCGAGAAATGTGTCGGTCACAAAAATTTTTTTGACGGCTAGTTTTGAAATCCTGGCTAAAAGCCTGGTTGGCTAACTTGATTGAAAAACGAGTACACAGACCTGGCCATAAGAATTTTTGCAGGCACGCGATGGATTGATGGATCGCACGCCTCATTAAAGTGAGGTGCACGATTAAAAAATACACTAATAGGGGTCGTACAGACCAGAAAACAAGTTTTAATAGCATCGGAATTGAAACAAAATCAGCAGTAACTTATGAATTGAAACAAAAACATTTTTAAACATGAACTTAAAAGTCAATGTCAAGATCAACATCACTGCCTAAGCCTTCCATTTCGCTGTCTGATGAGCTTGGCGACGTACTACTCTCAATGTTTACTGTGCCTTCCTCCAACCACCTCCGCTTTGTTGATGGGATGTCTTCATCCACGGTGCTGGTTGCGCTTTGAACTTTGCGCCTTTTCTTCATGTAGATTTCAACAGCACGATTTATAATTTCTTTGCACTCGTTCGTCGATCACGCTTTATCATTTCCTTTGATGATCATTAAATCTTCCATGGTCTCATGCTTCATGCTCAATCGTCGATCACTCAATAAGAGAGTCAACAAGCTGAAGGCCCTTTCGACTGCCGAATTGGAACCAGCAACGCACATGATCAATTCGATCATGAGACAGAGGTTTGGGAATTCAAGTCTTTTGAATGTCAAGATCTTTTGCCAAAGAACCTTTGCATCCTTCAAAAATTCTGCCAGTTGACATCTTGCGTAGCTTTTGCATCGTTTCCACTCAACAAATAATTCTTATATCGAAATGATCGCTTGAATTTGCCGAATCCAGCACTATAGGTTTTGTCCACCGAAAGTATTTAGATCCGTTGTTATTCGAATATTTACTCTATACGTCCAACAGGGAACTTTGAAATGATGCCGTGAACAACGAACTTTGCAATCTTGCAAGTTCATTTCGAAGTTCGCAACTTGATTGGCTACTACGTAATGAATTTGCGAAGTTCATCGCCAACTTCGGAAATAATGAATGAACTTCGGAACACAATCGGCAAAAGTTATGTGAAATCCTCTGTAAATAGTCTAAAGAATATTACTCAAATCGTTTCAATTCACATATTATAAAATTTTTGTCTGGTGTCAAAATGGTGCGAGGCGCGCGATTTCATGTTCTTAGAACAAACGAGGCGCGTGGCAAAATGCGCATCTCGATGATTCGAGGCGCGTGCCGAGGCGCACCTCAAACGGCCAGGTCTGAGTACACTCATTGACTCAAAGCAAAAATAGTGCGGTGTTGAATGGTGTTCCACTACGTTTAATTTTTGTTAGGGGGAACCAACAAAAATAGTGGGTGAACGCTGTTCCCCCTGAAAAACATCACTGGGTCAACACTTCCTGTATACTGTGTAAAACATCTCTGATGGTACACAGGTAAAAACGTGCGAGCTGTTACATACATGCAAGCAAGTTGTTACAAGGCTGTTCAACAGGCTGTCACCGTCATGTGTTCGCACTGGCTGTCCCAGTCTGTTAACAAGGCTGATGACTCCAACAGACTGATGACAAGTTGTTCCAACAACCTGTTACTGTTCTGCACTTAACAAGTTGTTAACATGCTGATGCTAACAAGGTTGTAGCAGCTTCTTGAATGAACAGCATTGTTACAACCTGTTAACAGCCTTGCTACAAGCCTGTTGCGAACATCCTGTTGACAAGCTGTGAGATTTTTACGTGTGTACTACACAGCAGTACACCCTCCAAATATCAGATGTATAATATTATATAGTAGTAAATTAATGTAGTATTAAAGGAATGATGTCAGTTATTCATATAACAGCCATCAGTTATTGCATAGACACGTTTTAAACAAAGCATAGCTCTAAAAACCTCTAAAGAACGAACAGGAAGCTCTGTTTCATAGGTACTGTATTTATTTGTCCAGCACTTACCATCAAAATTATCGATGATAGAACCAATATCATGATCATCTGAAAACATGAAAGATCCTTCATCTTCTCCCTTAATACACTCCATTTTTTTATTATTTCCACGTATTATAGCGAAATATAAAAGCACTTCTTCATTTTGTGAACTATTAATGTTTTTTGTCAGCCATTGCAAAACAGCTCAACCAATCAGAACACGCTATTTGACTCGCATGATCTGACGCAACGAAATGATGGTTCGGAAAATACCGTTACAACTCCGGAACTTGCCGTTTTCGCGACAGCGCGTTTAGCGAAATTTGCCATGGCAACCAACCATAAAAGCAAAATGGCGAAACAGACTGACTGATTGGTATCTTTGGAAAATATATTGCAAGAACTGAACTTACTGAAGTAAAATGGATGGCACATAGAAGTTCCCTTACTGAAGTATTTATTGCAGAATATTAACTGAATATTTTTGTGTAAGTTATTAAAGTATTAAAAAATCATGCTGTAATCGTTTACTCGGTATATATACACTATACAGTAGAAATTATATACTTTCATGACTAGACAACTAAGAGTGAAAATCTCAGTATTTTCTGGTACAAGCGTGAAGCTATTGATGATTAACTTTTAGCTAAGATATTAGGAAAACGCGTTTTCAATACTGTGTACTGTTTCAATGAAACACACAATATAAGTTCTATTACAGAATCATCCTCAGAGAAACATGAGAACATTTTTCATGATTTTCTTACACTGCTAAAGTCAACCGAAAAATTCGGCTGACTCGAGCGGGATTTGAACTCGCACCTTCGGGATTCTGCCGCTCTGCCTGTTGAGCTATCGAGCCACACAGGGATTGCAGGCGAGTTTTATCCAACTTAAGTGCAGAAGATAGAATTTTCACAGCCGAATTTTTCGGTTGACTTTAGCAGTGTAAGAAATCATGAAACATTTTCTCATGTTTCTCTGAGCATAGGCGTAGAGTATGGGGGGGCTGAGGGGCTCGAGCCCCCCCAGAAATTTTACAGTGGGGGCTCAGCCCCTGCGGAAATTTTGCTGAAAAAACAAAACAAAACAAAACAAAACAATACTCCAATGAAGGTAGGATTACTTTAAAGTAAAACTCTTGTAGTATTGCCAGTATATGTTATTTGGCAAATACCTATATACAACCTATATATGCTTTCTGGTGGTTTAAGTTGGTTACAAATGTTGTATTAAATTTGTATGCTTATGTGATTTATCACAAAATGCACCATTAAAATGTTGTTTTGAAAATCTAAAATATTTCACCAAATGTGTTCTCAGAATGCTGGAAATGTCATTTCAGAGCCCCTAATTTTAAAAATTTTCCGGGGGGGCATGCCCCTGGACCCCCCTAGGAGGCTCGTACGTACGGTACTCGATGTTAGTGTCACTAAGTATGAGCCCCCCCAGACAAAACGAAAACTCTACGCCTATATCTCTGAGGATGATTCTGTAATAGAATTGAAACAGTGCACGTCGTCAAGGATTAGCATTAAATTGTTGCGAGAATACCCCTTACACTTAAGTTGGATAAAACTCACCTCTGAATCCCTGTGCGGCTCGATAGCTCAACAGGTAGAGCGGTGGACCGGTATCCCGAATGTGGGAGTTTAAATCCCACTCGAGTCAGCTGAATTTTTCAGTTGACTTTAGCAGTGTAAGAAAATCATGGAAAATTTTCACACAATATAAAGTTATAAAGAAATATTCAAGACAACTAAATTGAATGTTTCTTCCAGAGCTCCATTCTACGGAACAACTATAGAATACTCCACTAATTTAGAGCACTTTATTATAAAACTTACATCTATACTGTCACCAACTTCTGTATATTTTAATACTCTTGACTTAAAAAATTGATAATTGGAAAGCCAATTGATACTAACAGTATTAAAATCAAAATCAGTTGGTAGCAATTATCTCATTGATATTGATTGGTATTTGCCAATCGATAGTCACAGATGGCTATCTGTTTTCCAATCAATAAGTATTGGTTGATTTGATTGTCATTGGGTTTTTGACACTCAGAGTCCATACCAGCACTGAGCCAACTCTGGTCAGAGAAAAGGCAAGAATTTTGGTTATTAGTGGTAATAGGGATTTAGCATAATGCAATTATCTTCTTTGTATTAGCTTCTGTTAATCCTAAAGGGGGGTGGGGGGATCAAATAAACAAGGGCACAAATCAGCTGGGGTGAGGAGGAAGCAATGCCACTGTCTTCCAGATTCATACGGTTATCTGAGACAATTTTAAACTGGGGAGATCGGATCCACACTCCCATTTATATTTGCTGAGTGGTTTTCTTTTGATGACTAACAGTCAAGCCTGTGTGGAGGAGAATTGTTTGAATAGTTATAGCTGTGGTTGTGATCCAAGTGAACGTGATCAGCTTAATTGTTGGTAATAATTGTGTTTAGTCTCAGTAATACTGTACAACTGTAAGTACTGTACAATGGAGTAGTAAGCAAGCAATTATATATTACTCTTTGGACCAAAATACAAAGTCACGACAAACAATAAATGAAGCAAGTGTATTTATAAGCCTCAGTTGACATTATTGTACTATTTGGAGTACTATAAATTGTGTTGCACTTGACATCTACACTGGTACATTAATGTTAATACAGCTTATAATTTTTCAGTTGAAGTACAGAAAAAGGTTAGGTGCTTGTAATAAGGTTTTCATGCCTTCCTTAGTCTGACCACCACCATGTACTTGCTGTACAAATACAGCACATGACTGCAGGGCTGTCTATGACTTGGTATAATGACATTAGGACTCTACAGTATCTTCCTTGGTCATCAATTTTGCCGGTTTTCCTGGTTACACACCATGTTGGATGTGGCTTCTGCACCCACGTTTATATATTTACCCAGTGGTTTTCCTTTCAAAGATTAACAGAAGTCTCTGTGGAGGAGAGATGCAGATCTGGCCCACATAAGCAATGTTAACTATATATACATGCTTGAAGGGTCTATTATTTTCATGCATATTTGTAAATAGTCTCTTTGATTAGAAATTAAGCACTCCTGATTTATTTTTGTGTACCTGACTTGTTACTTACATGCAATTCTGAGTGCAGGCTCTTATCTTCATTATATAAGAATTCTTAGTGAGAAGCGATATGGCAAAAACAAGGAGATAACCTGCAGATGTTTTATTACAATTGAAATATAGTAAGGTTTGATATACTGCATGCTGAAACAGAGAACGTTAGGAGTCTAATGTTTCGAGCGAAGGCCCTTCGTCAGAGAGAAATGTGGTTTCTCACTGAAAACGTTAGACACCCATGCACGTTCGGTCCTACTAAACACCGTCCGCGAATGTCCGCGACCTTAATTTAGCCATCCGTGATCAATAGCGTCCTAATTTAACTGATTAATGGTTTTAATCAGCAGAATTTTAATATAAAGAAACCAAAAAGGTGATAAAAGCAGCTAAAAAAGAAAGAAAAACAGAATAAAAAAACCATTGGCTTGGATTGAACCTACACTTTTTAATATTGTTACGGCATTTCACAAGAAAAAATTATTTTTGTAAATCGATACAGTCTATAACAATTTTATATATTTATTATTCACGAAATTATACACCTTATGCAATACCTTACAGTATGTACAAAAATTCTTGCTCACTTAAAATGTTTTTATATTTATCTTTATCACATATACAGTATATCTTTGGCTTATGTATTTAATAGTTTTCTAATGGTTCAGTCTTATACTAATAAATAGAATCATTACAAGTTTATAAATTGTGGCAATTGACCGTACCGAAAAAGATGGTGACTTTATAACCACAATCCTTAATCAATAAACCAATATGGTTTTAAAACAATCAACTTTGGTGGGAATGAAGTTCTTGCTAACATCTTAACATCCATCTTAACACGATAAACAATTGTTATTTTAGCTAGTGATTTCAGTCCGCAAAGCATTGTGGTTAAATATACTGCCGCCATCTTTTTCGGTACCGTCCCTTTGCAGGTATTCTCTAACGATTTTGAGTTCTTGCACATTTTACTCTCTTTCGCTGACCAGGTTTTTTCGCTGATTGTTGAGTTTTAGGTATTATCAGTTTTCCGTCTGTTAACTTAACAGTTTTTATCTTTTTTGGAACACCTTTCAAAAACTTTTGAAACCAATTTTCTTTTTCTTCAGTTGATTTTGCTGCCCAGTTGGCTTGGCTAATTTTGAACTTTGCCATCCATGGACTGCAAGTTCAAAATTCCCCATCCCATAAAGAGCACACCTCGCGTCGGCGTATTAAAGTTTAACTATTTTAAGAATCTTTTCCACCAAATCAGGAATTTTTTGAACTTTCCAATCGCATGAAAGTTTCAAAATGTGGTTCATGCTTTCACACGAATTATTTTTCCAATTGATCGGCACGGACTGATTTCTTTTACTTGGAAGGAAAACATAGTCTAATTGAGTTTTTAGTAGTTTGTCAAAGTACGGAAGGAAGTTCGGCATACTACCATAGTACTTCTTTCGTAGCTCAAAACTTGCCATTAATTCATAAGCGTAATCATATTCAGTAGCCAAAAGGCCGCTGTCTCCAAAAATATCGCTCATAACTATACTTTGGTTTGTCTATCATTTGCTCTCACTTTTGAACGGAGATGACGTTTCACATTCTCTTCAATGTGACGACGACAGAGAAATGATTTGAAGACGGAAATAATTGTCATGAAAGTCATTCATTTTAAAAGGAAATTTTTGTCCGGGCTCGGGTTTTTTTACATGTTACGCGTGCGTCTTTTTGTCAAGGGCCATCTGGTGTGTTAGAATATCTTAACAATAAAAATCTGAAAGGTATTTTAAATTTTTCTTGCGTGCGTGTTTTTCTTGTATATGGCGTTAGTCTATATATATGGTGTTATTGTCATTCTTTGTTATTTTTGGTGTGAAAACTGCGAAATGTTAAAACCGCTAAGAGTATGCAGTTAACTAATGCGAAGAAAGTTGAGACCATCATACCGGTTGAAAAACTATGCTACAAATAATGTTTTTAATCTTTAAACACCAACTATTTTATTATTAATATTGACCACGGATGGTTAAATTAAGGTCATGGATGTTCGCGGACGTTCGCGGACGGTTTTAGTAGGCCCCCTACGTTCTCTGTTTCGGCAGTATATCTAACCTTACTATATTTCGATTGTTGTTTCAACACTGCCTACGCAGCTCGCTAGTTTTATTAGATATTTTATTATATGGTTTTGCAATATCCTGAATTCTAATCATTGCATGGTCCGTAGCACTGTCAAGACCTTGATCTGATATTTTTTCATGCATTCCTTGTTGTCGGTTATTGTACATGTATCACTTATTGTATTGCTTCGTAAACTGGACTGGGGTCTGGGGTCCGTCATTTTCCGTATATATGTGGACCGCTGTCCTAGATGTTCACGTGTAC
This sequence comes from Paragorgia papillata, assembly GCA_035771165.1. Classification (NCBI taxonomy): domain Eukaryota; kingdom Metazoa; phylum Cnidaria; class Anthozoa; order Scleralcyonacea; family Coralliidae; genus Paragorgia; species Paragorgia papillata. Next base: position 2,007,344 of record JAWNZC010000229.1, read on the forward strand.
TAGCCTTAGGCCAAAATAATATCTGGGTTTCCAGTTTCCCGACCCTACCTAGTTTTTCGCTAGCAAAATGCCTAATATACCTATAATCCTTTTATTGAAATTTTGAAGTTACGGTGTTGCGGTGACTGAAAGCTGTGTTTTGGTTGTTTTGAAAGTTGGTTACTTTGTTGTCCTGTTTTATTTTATTTAATACTCACATTCACTCTGATGAAGGGCTCCGCTAGAAACATCATTTATTTTAAGGCTGTTTTCTATTACGTGCGCTTTGCCTGCGTGGGTCGGGGAGGGCTTTGAAAGTTGGAAACTTTTAACTTCCATAGCGAACTGAACTATGCACGCACCGCTCGCATAGCGGACGTAATGGAAAACAGCCTTAATTTATGTTATCCAAACTATTCCAACAGTTTACCACCTTTTCATTTTGCTTTATCCAAAACACTGCCTACGGCAACGCAGCCCCTTTTTAATTTGGTTTTTGTTGCTTGTACTCTCAACATTCAAATAAAACAAAAAGAACCCAACCTGGACTATATAATAAAAACTTTATTAATCTCGCTTGGTGAGTCTTTACGGCATTGAAATTATCCTGCCTTTGTTTTGTTTTTTTGCACAAACCTTGCAAAAGACCTCGGGCAGGATAATTTTGCCGTAAAGACTTCCTGCTCGGTCTTTAAGTTTTTAATTAGATATGAAGGTTTCCGAAGTGTTTTCTTTTAGATATTTCAAGTTTTTCTAAAGACATTTATTTAATTATGTAAATGCATGCATGTTTTACAATTTCCGAAAACCAATATTATATAATAAAATTAATAGCCCGAAAACTATAAAATATAAGAGAAATAAAAACAAGCCAGTAAAATCGGATTGCTAGGAAGAAGTAAGAGGCAAAGTTTCAGTCGATAATATCGAGATAATTGGACAGTATATACAGTGTATAATATAAATTACTTGTCATGTACATTTTAATTACAAGGAAATTACAAATATATTTATTAACGTGGCCGCCCACGAAATATCTCTCTATTTGCACCTAAGGCTACGTTTACACGGTACCGGACGAATTCGAGACCGATCTCGGATTCGTCCTATTTTCCGTGTAAACAGGTGGAACCGTACTAATTCGAGAACAGTTCCGAATTTGTCTTCCGTGTTAAAACAGGTGGAACCGTACTAATTTGAGACCGGTTCCGAATTCGTCCGGTACGGTGTAAACGGGTTCTGAATTAATCCCAAGTGTCGTTTTGTCCTAGCTATTTAATTTTTTTCATATTATAAAATAGGTCTTATTCCAAAATGACCGCCGAATTAGTTTATGTGTGACCGCCGTTTATGTGCATATAAATTAGCCCTTATGACCTCGTTTTAAAGTAAAAATTCTTCTGAATTTCCCACATGTAAACAAGTTCATAAGGCCTAATTTATATGTATATAAAAGAATTTTAATTCGGCAGCCATTTTGGAATAAGGTCTGTGGCGGCGGAGTTTTCGTCAATTTTCCCCGTTAACCAATCAAATTTGAGTAATTTTACGTTCAATGTTTTAACTACTAAGTGTTTATAAGCTCATCACTGCACGGCCGATTTTACTCATTAAGAGGAGGCCCTAACACAGTCAAGGGGTTATAAAGTCTTTTTTTTTTTCAATTTTTTTTTAGGTTCCAAGTTAAAGAAACGTGAAGAATGGCTTCAGTTGCTCGTCTTCCTTCACTACAAAGTGTTGGAGGTCATGTTACTCAACAAGTTCTAAACCAAATTCCTTCTCATCCTAAATTTGGAGGAGGAACGACCAATAAGAAGAGAGTAAATGTGCACGGAAAAACCAAACATGCCACAGGGAAAGAAGAAAAAGATGGAAAAAGTAAAATAGATACAGAAAGGTAAGATGCATTATTCGGGACTTCTCTTACTATATTGCAGATAATGATCATGTATAAACTCTTTCATGACCTAATTCAACACTTTATTAGTTTTACTGGCAGTTACTATGTACGTTCACTTGTGAGCTGTTTGACCGTTGCTATAGTTCACTTGTGAGTTGTTTGACCGTTACTATATGTACGTTCATTTGTGAGTTGTTTGACCGTTACTATATGTACTTTCACTTGTGAGTTGTTTGACCGTTACTATATGTACGTTCATTTGTGAGTTGTTTGACCGTTACTATATGTACGTTCATTTGTGAATTGTTTGACCGTTACTATATGTACGTTCATTTGTGAGTTGTTTGACCGTTACTATATGTACGTTCACTTGTGAGCTGTTTGACCGTTACTATATCTACTTTCACTTGTGGGTTGTTTGACCGTTACTATATGTACGTTCACTTGTGAGCTGTTTGACCGTTACTATATCTACTTTCACTTGTGAGTTGTTTGACCGTTACTATATGTACGTTCACTTGTGAGCTGTTTGACCGTTACTATATGTACGTTCATTTGTGAGTTGTTTGACCGTTACTATATGTACGTTCATTTGTGAGTTGTTTGACCGTTACTATATGTACGTTCATTTGTGAGTTGTTTGACCGTTACTATATCTACTTTCACTTGTGAGTTGTTTGACCGTTACTATATCTACTTTCACTTGTGAGTTGTTTGACCGTTACTATATGTACGTTCATTTGTGAGCTGTTTGACCGTTACTATATGTACGTTCATTTGTGAATTGTTTGACCGTTACTATATGTACGTTCATTTGTGAGTTGTTTGACCGTTACTATATGTACGTTCACTTGTGAGCTGTTTGACCGTTACTATATCTACTTTCACTTGTGGGTTGTTTGACCGTTACTATATGTACGTTCACTTGTGAGCTGTTTGACCGTTACTATATCTACTTTCACTTGTGAGTTGTTTGACCGTTACTATATGTACGTTCACTTGTGAGCTGTTTGACCGTTACTATATGTACGTTCATTTGTGAGTTGTTTGACCGTTACTATATGTACGTTCATTTGTGAGTTGTTTGACCGTTACAATATGTACGTTCATTTGTGAGTTGTTTGACCGTTACTATATCTACTTTCACTTGTGAGTTGTTTGACCGTTACTATATGTACGTTCATTTGTGAGTTGTTTGACCGTTACTATATCTACTTTCACTTGTGAGTTGTTTGACCGTTACTATATCTACTTTCACTTGTGAGTTGTTTGACCGTTACTATATGTACGTTCATTTGTGAGCTGTTTGACCGTTACTATATGTACGTTCATTTGTGAATTGTTTGACCGTTACTATATGTACGTTCATTTGTGAGTTGTTTGACCGTTACTATATGTACGTTCACTTGTGAGCTGTTTGACCGTTACTATATCTACTTTCACTTGTGGGTTGTTTGACCGTTACTATATGTACGTTCACTTGTGAGCTGTTTGACCGTTACTATATCTACTTTCACTTGTGAGTTGTTTGACCGTTACTATATGTACGTTCACTTGTGAGCTGTTTGACCGTTACTATATGTACGTTCATTTGTGAGTTGTTTGACCGTTACTATATGTACGTTCATTTGTGAGTTGTTTGACCGTTACTATATGTACGTTCATTTGTGAGTTGTTTGACCGTTACTATATCTACTTTCACTTGTGAGTTGTTTGACCGTTACTATATCTACTTTCACTTGTGAGTTGTTTGACCGTTACTATATGTACGTTCACTTGTGAGCTGTTTGACCGTTACTATATGTACGTTCATTTGTGGGTTGTTTGACCGTTACTATGTGTGCGTTCACTTGTGAGCTGTTTGACCGTTTTCGATAAGTCAGGGTCCAGTGGGTTAGAATATCAAAAGGTTTATTAATTTATTAAGTTTCAACCGATCTTTGACACCAGTACGCGGCCTCGTCATCGCGTCAGAAAGTAATAACTGTATTGTTTCAGCCTTCCGTAAGACAGTAAATAAAGAAATACTTTAAAGTATATTTTACATAGTCGCATGCTTTTTGAATCTTGAAGTATTTGCTACTCTATAGTTGCAATGAAGAAACTCGGCCACTTATAGTTTTTACGATATATATTAGTACCGGCACATGCAATGTATGACATATAGCAGTCGGACTAAAGACGTATCAATACCGTATGATTGATTTTTTCGTACTGTACAATAGTTGCAGGTGAAGTTGCAGCGGGTCTTCCAATGATCTCTCTTTCTGGCCTTGTCAAAAACATTTCTCCTAAAAGCATGCAGATTGAAATATGTTAGAACAATGTACTATTATACTTCCTATAGCTGCATTACTACAAACTGTATTTAACAGAAGTTGATGCTGTGGGTGATTAAAGTGAGACCGCGAAACTCTTATTAAAGTTTCAGTTGTTTTTGCTGTGCAAACTGTCGTAAGTAGCCAAACTCAGAAAACTCTGAGTTCCAAAAACCCTCAACCTTCCGAGTGCTAGCCACACGCTCTATTAAACCAATGTCATGAGCCACTGCAACTCGGTAGATAGACTTGCTCCAAGTCCGCCTCTTAGCGCTAGTTTTTGCGGGCGCGTGGAAAGGCGGGAGAGCGGAAAAGCGGGAGGAAAGAGACGGACTTGTTTCGCCTGCAGGTTTTTGAATCTTATTAAATATTCTGGCGGGAAATCGCTGAAATGTACATCGCCCTGTTTGACGTGTTTCGGGTTGTCGTACATGCAATGGAAAGTGGTTCTACCCCTACTAAAACGTTTTCAAGAGTCTGTTTAACTCCAACTTCCAAAGATAGCACTTGCATAGCAATTTAGCGTGAATATAATTATTAGCCCGAATTACGTCACCGGTCGAAAAATTCACCGGTGAATTTTGGCGCGCTGCAGGTGGGAAAAGTCGTTTTCAACGAGGAACCGAAAGGTCAAAAATGTTTGAAAAGGACTTTGAGAAAGTCTACTCGGTAGACCGAGATTGCATGTTTACGATATTAATAGCTAAGAACGAGTCAATCCGTACGGGTCATATGAGTTCCAGTGACTCAATGGTTGGAGCGTCCGGCTAGCACTCGGAAGGTTGTGGGTTCAAGTCTCGTCTGGAGCTCAGAGTTTGACTAGCAACAACAGCTTGTACAGCAAAAACAGCTGAAACAATTAATAATTTCAAGCTGAAAACACTTTATAAACGTAGAGAAACTAGTAGCCTAAGTACTATATCATTCGACCTTCAGCTCCCAACTTGACCTGTAGCTCAGTTCGTAGAGCATTGGACAAGTAAACCGAAGGTCGCGGGTTCGAATCCCAGCCAGGCCAAGTAGAGTTTTCTCTACTTCTCCGGTATGGTTCGTCACTCGAGTAACACATTATTATTATTCTCCACCCGAGTTCACTGTGCCACAATAATCATTCGAAAACTGCTATTGTTCTGAATATTTGAAATATATCATGTTTGTTGTATAGATACAGAAATACCTACATGCATAATCTATGTCTGGATATGTTAAAAGATGGCTTTCACTATTCGTATTGTGAGTTGTTTAATTTGATGAAAAGTGAAAGAGAGGAAAGACAAAAACTGGGTCCTGAGTCAGGACTTCAAGATGAACCATTAGTTGAAGATCAACCAGAAAAACTGGAACATTTAAAGTTAAACCTTACTTCTGCTGAAGCAGCAAAGAGAAGAGGTATTGTATATGTAAAATATCAATGTTAAACAGTAAATGACTATTGACGGTACCGAAAATCATGGCGGGAGTGCAATAATACTTTGCGATTTCAACAATTAGCTCAAATAACAGCAAATTAAATTATTACTTGGGCTACTATTGTAGGCAGAGTCAAGGTTTCGGCTCCGTTTCTGCGTCGCCAACTTGCATATTTTGCACGATTTACTTGTGGTACTATTCATGCTTTCGGTCGGGCTTTGCGCTTTAGACCTCTTTACCTTTGGTCAAGGTGTTCTTCAACTCTGCGCCGAGGTTTAACCGCAAAATATCCTATGAATGAATTATGAATTATATCCACCACAGATAAATCTGTTCTATATAAAGTGAACACGAAGAGTAGTCTTAAAGCAGCCCCTGAACATATATCAAGTTGTTTTCATTGTTTTCATCTTGATTAAATAAATTATTTTTGGATCTGTTGTCTCGCACCCAAGCAATAATTTTTTTGTTTTGATAATTGTTTTGTCCGTTGGGAAGTGCGTTTTGACTTTTGTTGTCTATGACAAATGTCTTTCGATTTTAGTGGTAATTAACAACTGTATTAATGCTAATCAATTGCATCGAATATTATACCTCACAATCAGAGTTAGATTTGTACCACGTGACAATGGTATTTTTTGACGAGTAGCCCCACCCGACCTCGATTGTACCGCTAGCGTATGTCACCGGCATTTTTGTTGAGATTGAAGTGCTGTAGCTTCATGGTTTGAAACGAATCATCAGTTATGAAAAACATATGTTTGGTATTAATAATATATCATTTATAGACCCTTCGCTCGGGGCACTCCTCAAAAAATTACCTCTCGGGATGAAAAATCCCTCGGGCTTCGCCCTCGAGATATTTCATCCCTAGGGGTACATTTTTGTGGAATACCGCTCGCTCCAGGTCAATAACTGATAAAAAGTTCACTATTTCCGGCAAACATCTCTGTGTATTCACCACAAACTGGTAACAGAGTTATTAGAAGCCAGAGTAAACGCCTCACCAGGTGTCTTGTTAAACATATGATGGCGAGTGCATTTAAGGATTTTACACTATGAGTGATATTTGAAAATTGAATCAAAATTGCACGAGCCGTAGACGAGTACGGCGAGTGCAATTTGGATAAATTTTCAAATATCACGAGTAGTGTAAAATCATTAATTGCACGAGCAAGCAGAATCGTATGATTACTTATTTATAATATTCATGACAAACTTACAATGTTATTACTACATTGTCGTAATGTCTTTGTTTGTTTGAATGTTAAACTGCTATAATTATGATCGCAAAAAATTGTAACAATGGTCTTTCAACTAGTCAGTTAATTTTCCAACTATAAATCTTTTGCAAGCAACTGGAAAAAAACACAAACATCAAATTTGCTGAACAAAATACAAGTACTTTACCTTGTGAGAATGCGACACGTATGCTTCGTACTCATCCTAGCTTGGAAAAAAGTCTTCTTTCATTACTTGACAACAAAAATTTCCGGTTTAGGTAAACTGTGTATTCATTTGAAAATATTAAATTATGATATTCTCAATTCATAGTGTACCATGCACAAGTCGTTGGAAAACTGAAAATGGTACCTGGCACCTGCCATCTGTCCACTCCAAAATAGACCACCATTTTGAATTTTACCACTGTTATGATAGTAACATGAACTCTTTCCTGTCCGAATTGGTCTTTAGTATTTTATTCTGGCTAACGCCAGACGATTTTATTCACCTCTGGGGAAGCCCTCGGACAGGAATGAGTTATAAACTATCTCTCTAACTCTTTCCTGTCCGAATTGGTCTTTAGTATTTTATTCTGGCTAACGCCAGACGATTTTATTCACCTCTGGGGAAGCCCTCGGACAGGAATGAGTTAATTTGCACTCTTCAGAGTGCAATTAACGATTTAATTTGTTTTCTTCTCAACCAATCAGAATCCAGTAATTTTATCATGCATATTATAATTAAACTAACGTGGTTAAGTAGGCAACAGCGTCTTTCCTACCAAAGTTGATCTTTTGACCATGTCGTACGAAGCTGCACATTTTTAGCTTAAAGTATGTGCGGGTCTTGCGGACCTATTTTTCACCTTGTCATTATCAACTTTTTCAACTTTTAAGGAATTTATTGACGATGAATTGTTGTGGTTTTTTTCAGCAAAGGTGACTATAAACGTCACTTCAATTGCTGATTAAACAAACATACTGTTCCATGACCACAACACAAATTCATTTATATCTCTAGAATGTAAAGATTATGTAAAATATCTTGATTCAAATCTCACTTGGAAATATCACATTGCGTATATTGCTTCAAAAATTAGCAAAACAATTAACAATTATTCGCAGAAGGCGAGGTGAATATCGGTGTTTAGTATAAATACACGGGGTGATTATAGAAAATCTCGTGCGATGATTGGTCGAGCTACCTCGGATTAATTCTCGATAATCACCTACAGCGTTTATTCAAAATGGCCGCCAGCCGGTTTGTCAATGACGGAAGAGGAAATTAACAATTTTAAAGAAAACGCTGTTCCTAAAAGTATGAAAATGTGTATTTATACTAAAACAATTATTCGCCTCAGGCTCGGTGAATATCGGTGAATAATAACCTCGACTTCGTCTCGGTTATTATACACCGATATTCACCTCGCCTTCGGCGAATAATTGTTAAATAATAACCGAGACGAAGTTGAGGTTATTATTCACCGATATTCACTGAGCCTGAGGCGAATAATTGTTTTAGTATAAATACACATTTTCATACTTTTAGGAACAGCGTTTTCTTTAAAATTGTTAATTTCCTCTTCTGTCATTGACAAACCGGCTGGCGGCCATTTTGAATAAACGCTGTGTAGGTGATTATCGAGAATTAATCCGAGGTAGCTCGACCAATCATCGCACGAGATTTTCTATAATCACCTGTGTATTTATACTAATAGGTATTATTGTTAGGTTAAGACATTTTGTTCCAACGAACATATTATTAAATATTTATAGATCACTGATCTTCCCCTACTTGTCTTATGGTAAAGCTGTATGGGGGCAAGCTTCTCACACACCTAAACAAAATTTTGAAATTACAAAAATGTGTTATTCGTCTTATTTATTTTGCACACCACAGATCTCACGCTGTTCCCCTTTTTATTTCTTCAAATATTCTACCATTGAATATGCTTTATTTTTAATCAATTTCATTTTTAATGTATGACGTATTTAATAAATTCACTCCACGCAAAATTTCAAGTTTATTTATATGCTCAAACGAGGTCCATACATATAATACCAGGTTCACTTAATTCCTGCTAATTACTATGATCAAATCAGCTAAAAAAGTCTTTTTCAAGACAGGGAGCCAAAATATGGAATGGTATTCCACTTGAAATACGAAAACTATCTAAGAATTGTTTCAAGAAAAAAAATGCAAGATACTCTACTTCGAATTTTGCATGAGGAGGATACTTAATATGTTGATATGCCGACATTAATGAATAAGATTTAACCAAATAGTTCGATTGCTCTGGAAACTTTTTTTTTTTTCTTTCATATTCCATCTGATACAATCTCTCATTTATTTAAATACAAAGTTCTTTTATTAGGAATCTGTAATCTAATTTAAGCGCTGTGGGAGGTGGGAGGTGGTGGGCTCCCGAGATCCTGTGCGTCGGAATACCTGTATTTAGCTGCTCGTGGTCTCGGGTGTTCACCGCCTTCTCTAAAGGTTGTCTATATGTAGTTCTTGTGTTCTCAATCAAATAAGCACTCTAAAATTTATTTATTTCCCCTCTACCCGCCTAGATTAGCTTTGGCTACCTGCAGGATAGTGTTATCCTTTAAATTGTATACAATCAATAAATTGAATTGATTGATTAAACATGTTTTGTGTTAAGTTTATAATTGTACGAGCATAATGGAATGTTTACTAAACTTTGGCTTCTGTGGTTTGATTGCGTTCCATTTTATTCTTCTTATACTCATTCGTTTTTCATCACACATTGGCTTTTTTCTTGATCGAAGACCTTTAGCGTCTAATTAACTACTCACTCTCCCAATAGGCCCAACGCCTAACAAAACCCTCACAGTCATATAGATAAGAATGTTAGATACATTAATCCATTTAATATTAACACATTTGATATAAACACATTTGGCGGTTTGCAGGCTGACGGGATGGATGCTATACCTGAGGAGGGTTACCTGACTCTGCCTTGTTCCTGGCAAAACCCTTACGCTAACCCTCATCCCATCCTGCAGCACTGCATGTCACCCGCACCAGGTACAGGGAGAGTTGCCTGAATACCCTAGAACAACGAAAAATCCAACTGTATATGCTCCGTACACAATGCAGTGACCCTCACCTGTAAGTCTATAGCTAAAAGAACTACTAAATGCGTGTTAGGACAATCAAAGCCAACCTCCCAAGAAAGGATAGCACCAAGTGGTTGATTTGGGGCGGGCGGGATTGAGTGCGATGAGCAATAATCTGGTGATTAACTAACCTAACTTCCTCGAGGTTTGTTTAAATAACCGCGCCTTTCACGTGACCACATGCTCACTGGAAATCATGAACACCACAGAAAGACGTTCGCTGTTAACTGTATTTATTACATAAATATATTTAAATTCTATTATATATTTTATTGCGTATAGGTAAAAGTCATACCACATTGTCTAATAAAACTCGAATACCACGTCTGTTTGTTTGTTTGTTTGTTTGTTTGTTTGTTTGTTTGTTTGTTTGTTTGTCTGTCTGTCTATGCAGACATCTGTGGGCGAAGCTATCGAAACGTCGGTATTGTGTTTACGTCGGTATACAGTTTAACAGTTTAACCTTTTCACTTTGCTCTATCAAAAACACAGACAAGTTATGTCCTATAGAATTTAATAAAATAGATTTTAATAAAATAGATTTAAAAAATAGATTGATTGTCAGTTTTTTTGCTGTGTAAATTATATGTTGTATAGTTTTTCTTTCCTTTTGAGAACATATGTATCTATTGGCCATTTCCCAAAAGAGTTGAAGAGTATTGAGTGCTGGTGTTCTTGGGATCGTTTGGAGGGGCAGTTTCATTGTGCTTATGCTATACCAAGCATGAAATCTGTCCCTCCAAACGATCCCAAGTACCCTAGCGTTCCTAACCCGTCACCAGTCTTCAACAGTTCAACTCTTTGGGGAAATGGCCAATTGTAAATTGGATTTGTCTACAGGATTTCAAAGTGAAACATACATGCATGGTGATGCATGATTACCGAGGAGCTTTCAATTGTAATTGGGTTTTTTTTGTTTTAGGTAAAATGGACGTTGTGTACAGCTGTTATTTAGCTTTGGCCAATTATTTTGAGCAATCTAAAGATACATTTTTATCGAACCACTTTTACAAATTCTGCTTGGATACAAGTGTCAAAGTTCGAGGAGATGGTCGAAGAAAAGAAGCCGAGGCAAACTTTAACATGGGTGCAACTTATGAAAAACAAGGTCGCTTGAATTCAATGTCTTTATTATAAGAATATCTTAATGTAGCTTCCTCAGCGGGGATTTTTATGGGTTGATTTCTACCGCCTAGGGACTGATACTTTGGGTGGCCCAGGTCAGATACAGTAGTCAGCTGTAATTTGAAGGCGATTATCCTTAATTCTGGATTAATGAAGAATTTATGGACCTGATGTTGAACATTTTGGCAAAGAAATTCAGAGTTTTTTTTAAACACTTCCAAATTTAGAAACATTTTGTTCAGTTTGAACGAAAGTATATTTGAACAGAATATACTGAAATAAAATAACAGATTAGATTTTAACTCATGCAGGATATATAGCATTAACCAGTTATTTAGTTTTAAGGTAGCAATAGGGTTATCCAGTATCGTTTCGTAAAACAGAGCTGGCATCGCACCGCTACTAACGTGATCCCAACGTATCATATACCAATTTAAAACCAATTAACCAGGGAAGACGATTATAAAATCTAAAATTATGGAAAATATAATGGTTATCCGTTGTGTTTACCGAAAGAAAAAATAAGCTTGTTGGCTTCAAGAGTTTAAAGTTCTTTGGAATTTAATTAATTTATAGTTTTGAAATTTATATTATTGTAATCACTGATAAATTATCTACAAAAACGTGTCGACGATTTTTGAAATTCTGTTTCGTTCGGTTTTTATTAAAGATTTACGTTGTAGTCACAATATATTTCACAACTTGTCAATTCAAAACGCGATAAAATCAAAATTATGTAACTAATAAAAAATCGCCGACACGTTTTTGTAGAAGAGTGTGTACTTAGTAACTGCCAAAAGTTTCAGCGAAAAATATTGAAACGCTGCGAAGTTCTAACTGTTGAAAAACACAAATTTTGGCGAAAAATTGAGCGGAGAAAAAGCGTCTGGAAGGTTTCCGTGTTGAGTAATTAGTGCCGCCTCTTGAAGTAAAAAACTCGTTTTTCGCCTGGAAGAAAAACATTTCTGAATTCGAAATTTTTGTCACTGACAGATATGTTGCGCTAGTTTAAAAATTGAAAGGAGATTTTTACATTTTCCCCCTATTGCTACCTTAATTTGAACAATTGGCCAAGATTTCTAATTGCTGAAGACTGCATGAAAGAATTTGGTATGTGAATTATAGATATAATGAGATTACGTTTAGTTTTGGGGAAATTATCCAAATGCCTGAAAGCTGTACATTGTTTTTCTCAAAATTGGCAAATACTAATACGCTTTTTCTTTGACATGGTATTGATAATCGCAAGAAAAAAATTAAACAGCTAGTACATCTGTACATGTATTTCGAATTCTTTGGAACTTTCATATGTGGCATTTAGAGGAGTACATTCGCAGAACAGCTATCTGTAAAATAACAACCGCGGCTTTGTAGGACAATTTTTGCTTGCACGGACTAATTGTAACTTTTCAGTGAAATCTTGTTGCATTACAAGTGTCAATAATAGTTGAAGCATGGAATGTTTAAATGCCTTATGGAAGCCATCACGGGGCAGTTGAGCATTTCTAGAGAGAGAACAAATCTGAGAATGGAAAGTTAATGAAGGGAAATCTTAAGGAGTAACGGTTTTTTAAAAATAATTGCATTGTTTTTGCAAGCATAAAATTGTTCGTGGAACCCTACTTCATTTGTTTGTTGATTATTTTTATATTGTTTAACAATTTAGGCAATTTTATTGACGCTTTGCAATGCTTTGAAAACTTTTATGCGTTGACAAATGGGCGGTTATGGCAAATGGATGGTTCCGAAAAGAATTTATTTTCAATGGCTTGTGAATGTCTCCAAAGAGTTTACACTACTGTAGCACTGCAGGTAAAACTTTAGTTAATATAATGGTGTATCCTTAGTTTTGTTGTGTGAAATAAACGAGCATCGTTTTATTATAAAGCATGCATGTGTGCAGACATTTGTAGTATTGCCATGAAGAACATTTAAATTTAAGCGGCCGTTCCTTGCTGGCAGAGGTTTCTCAACAGGAAAGAGACCTCTGCAAACATCCGACACTTTTCCTGTCGCGCATGCGCGAAGTAACCTTGACAACGCAGTTCAGAAACACGAGATATGCGTCAACAACACGAGGCGATAGCCGAGTGTTTCACCAGCTCTGTGAGTCGTCTTGTAACTTCCCAAGCACTGTAAACAACTTTATACTCGCTGTGTGACAAAGTCTTATTTCTTTACGGGAAAATGTTTTAAATAGTAAGTAAAGAGATAAAAACAAGGTTACAGACTGAAACTCAACTGGCTCAGGAACGCTAATTGTTACACTCTAGCGCTACCACAGAAACAACTCGTTGGTCATTGCGTATGCACGCTCAGTAGCCAATCAGAATGTGTGTTCTACCAAACCTGTTTTCAAAACTGGTTTGACACGTCCAAGATCATGGCCGACGGTTACATCAAACAAAGTGTCGGATTTTTGCAGAGGTCTCTTTCCTGTAAAGAGAGCTCTGCCAGCAGGGAAGCATGCACGCTTCGTTTTATATCATTATAATTTGTATTTTCTGTACTGTTTAATAAACGAGTGTTTAATTTTATCACGCATATAAGACACGAGGTGATAGCTGACTGATATTTTGTTTGTGAGTTTATCAGACCGGCTTTAAAAACGAACCTTTTTGTAAGTTCATTGACGTAAGCATTTTGAAGATTGGCCTTGTGTGAGCCGTAAAATCCAGCCAGAAATTTATCGAAGATGGCGAGCGTGTCTGTTTACATATAAAGACACTAATTTCTTTTGTTTTCCTTCATGAATTATTAATTAACTTTTGAAAACTAATTAAAACCAAATTCTGCTTATACACGTGTTTTACTTTTCTTTCAAACTGTAGCTAAAGGAGTCGAACCCTTCAGAAAGTCTTAGTTATCTTTTAAAAGCTTACAAAGTTGCAAAAGAAGGTAAGGTAAAAACCTTTTCTATGCATGGAGGCATTCCGCTCTTCAAGTCTTATGTATTGTGTAAAATCCACTGACTGGAAAGGGTTAAATTTAAATGTTAAATATTTATGTTTTTTTGACAATTGTTTTGTAGAGAAGTCAGATATCAGGTGCCAAGCGATTACTGAAAAGCTGTTTATTTAAAAAGATAAAAATGACACTTCAAAAAATATATGTACAATATATCATGTGCAGATGGACTAATTATGCGGTTTCATTTGTATATACTACCATTATGTATATCTTTATTTTTGGCATTGCTTAATTGATGTGCTTTATTGGATAGCTATTTGTCCAACTTATAGCCTCGAAATATTTCAAAATATATTATTAAACAAACTGACTACACTACTACTGACAGTATATCAAAACAGGGACTCGGAGAGGTATTGCGGTATTTAGAAAAGCAAAGACAACCTAATTGATAATACGTATTTTTTCGTTTGTACTCTGAGCTCCAGACGGGACTCGAACCCACAACCTTCCGAATGCCAGCCGGGCGCTCTCACCATTGAGCCACTGGAACTCAGTTGGCAGACGGAGGTTGTGTCTTTTTCTTTCGTAATATATAAATATGTTTATGTATAAATAACTTACGACAGCTTGTACAGCAAAAACAAACGAAAAAACTTTACCAACTTCAAGCTGAAAACACTACTAACATAGATATGTATTTTTCTGTATAGGAGACGATATCCCAGGAAGAGGTAAAGCAAGTTATATTCTTGGCTGTGCATATCAAGACAACGAAGATGCCGAAACGGCTTTGCTTGTAAGTCTTTATCCCTATCGCATTCTTCTTTCATTTCATTTTATTCCAATTTATTTTATTAGTTGAGATTCTGCTGAACGACATCCGTACATCCTCAAAAGCTTAGTGTGATCAATCTTGTTCCTTATCCAATCTTATGCAAAATACACATATCTGACATATGCTTTTTTTATACGATTAAAACAATTCTCACTAATCCTGCGTCTTCGGTCACCGAAGTGAAATAATTATTGTAATTATTGTTCAATGTCCACCAAATGTTGCGCATGTGATTTTCTAAGCAAATGTGCTACATGACCGTTATGACTACTATAGAATGAAACCAGTGTGTAAATAGTGTGGTATGAAGTGTCTTGAAAACAGCTCCCGTAGGATTGTTAGTAGGAGTGCTAAAGTTGATCTCTTTTCTTTTTTGAGTTGACTAGATGTCAAACTATCGGAAAATGACGGGGTTCAAATTCTCGACCTCTCAATATACAGGGGAGTCGAGGGGTCGGAAAATTTGGATTGCATTTTCTGATAATTTGACACTTAGTCAACTCAAAAATGAAACAAAAATCAATTTTGCATGTTTTCATGACACTCAGGATCAATGTCAAGGGAAGGTCTTTGAGTCACTTTTATTATCCATGTCTCCGACCCTGCGACCTCCCGCCTGTAAATCGAAGCGTCGAAAATTTGAACCCCATCATTCTCCGATAGTTTGACATCTAGTCAACTCAAAAAAGAACGAAAATCCTCTTTAGCACTCAAATCCTACGAGAGTACACTTTATACTGCACTAAAAGTGTCGCTCGTGTCACTTTTGCCTTCACTTTCGACTGGGCACGTGCAATGTCACAAAAAGCAAATGCGATACTATAAAATGTTGAAGATTTTATTAGGGTGGTTTTATAAATGGTTTTTGGTGTATATTTTATAGCTTAAATTAACGTAATTTGAGGTTTATTAATTTTTCGTTTTAGTATCATAACGAATATTTCAGTATATGCCAGCAAGTTGATGATCTAACTGGAATGGGCAGAGCCTGTCGAGCTTTAGCAAAATCTTACGAGAAGTAAGAATCGTTGTCTGTTTGTTTGTTTGTTTGTTTGTTTGTTTGTTTGTTTGTTTGTTTGTTTGTTGGTTTGTTTGTTTGTTGTTTGCTTGCTAGCTAGCTAGCTTGCTTGCTTGCTTGCTTGCTCGCTCGCTCGCTCGCTTGTATGTGTGTGTGTAGTATGTGTGTGTATGTGTGTATGTATGTATGTATGTATGTTTGTTTGTTTGTTTGTTTGTTTGTTCGTTTGTTTGTTTGTTTGCTTGCATTATTTGCTTGCTTGCTTACTTTGATTGATCGATTGATTGATTGATTGATTAATTGATCGATCGGTTGATTGGTTTGTTGGTTGATCGATTGATCGATTCATTCATTTTGAGTGTTGACTAGGATATCTCACGAGTGAGCGAAGCGAACGAGTGCGATATCTTGATCAACACGAGAAATAAATTTCATATTTCCAAGTATTCATGTATTGTTCTGTTTATTATATAAAAAATAGTCCTATTTTCCCACAAAAATAGAGCAGTAAACTCTAAAACGTTTCACGATAATCGACGCATGTGAGATTATCACAAATAACCATACATGTGAGATTATCGTTTTTATTAGTGGCGGAAACATCATTCAAAAGCTCATTAATAATTCATGAGGAAAACACAAAGGAAAATCATGACCGTGACGTGTCTCTGTATGTGATAGAGACACGCTCGTTATTTTCGATGAACTTTTTCTTCGATTTTGCGGCTCAGACAACTTCAATTTTCAAAATTGATTTCTATATGAGCTTATTATATGGATAGTTTTTGAAACCTTTTAAAACATTCGCAGTTCGTGTTTTATCAGTTCTAAAACACTCGGCTATCACGTCGTGTTTTAAATATGATAAAACACGGCTGCTCATGTTTTAAGTAATATTTAAAACACGAGTAGGAGCGTTTTGAATAGCTTCAAAAACGCCGACAATAGATTTTCTAATTGGGATGACATTTTATATAAAATTTCACGTTCATTAGTATTCTTTATATAAAATTTCACTTATCAGGTATAAAAGACTTGCACATGATCAAATACGTGCATATTAGTGGACAATTTGGTTCATGAATATTAATGAGTTTTTGAAATAGTACATAAAACACTCCATTTTATATAATAAATTGTATATTACAAACTACAGTAATTAAAACGTTATATGCTGCTCAGTTATGAATGTGCGTTGCCAACATGCATAGAACAGCAAAATATGACGTATTAGTTGGTTTGACTATATTTTTAATTTGTTTAGGCAAATGGATGTCGAAGCAGCTGTGAAACATTTAGAATCTTTCGTGGAGTTATCTGAAAAGTCAGGTGACTGCATAGAGCAACAAAGAGCTTGTTCCTCCCTCGGAGAAATGCTAAACTCTTTGGTAATATTGAGTAATATATGTACTTTTAATTACGAACCAACTAGTTGAACTGCTGAATGGCAAAACTAATTAAAGTGGTTCTCTGATGAAAATATTGTTGGCAATGTTTTTGCATAATCCCAAAGATGTTTTGGTAGTTAGTAATCGCGCGTAGTTTCATTTCAAAATTCGTTGAAGAAAAGGTGATCTGATTTTACGTGTGAATTTGTATTTTAGAGCGCCGCCATTAAACTGGCCCAACTTGAGAACAATGAGTCGAGGAAGCTTATGACGTCTTAGACTCAATAAAAACAATGACCCTTTTGTTGACAACAACAATGATCTTTTGTTTTTGTTGAGTCTATGACGTCATAAGCGCTCGCACAATTACCAACTATCAAAATTAGACGGACGGCCATCCTCGATAAAAGTGTCTCAAAAACACCGTTGATGCA
This sequence comes from Paragorgia papillata, assembly GCA_035771165.1. Lineage (NCBI taxonomy): Eukaryota > Metazoa > Cnidaria > Anthozoa > Scleralcyonacea > Coralliidae > Paragorgia > Paragorgia papillata. The sequence goes on from JAWNZC010000229.1 coordinate 2,025,031, forward strand.
TTTTTTGTTACCGAAGCAGGCAACCATGCTAAATTCTATGCGAATTAGAATAATCAGAACTTCAGGCACGCTGATTGGATAGCATTCTGAATTAGTAATTCAAATAATTTGTAATTCAAATAATACACAAACGTAAATAGGCATCGCTTTACAGATATCCTATCCATCACATTGTGCTTTCAAAAAACTCGAAATTTTAGTATATAAATCAATAATCACGACTGCTGACACCCCTCACCTTCAAAGTATACACTATCCGATATGATTTAGCATGGTTGCCTGCTTGTAACAAAAAATGCCATCAAAAGTAATATTTTGAAGCCTTGGCCGGCCCTCTATTGGTAATATTAAGGAGCTTGAAAGAGTACAGAGGCGCGCCACAAGGTATATGAGGAAGTCTGGTGAGGATTATCCCGAACTCCGTTCTAACTGAAACTTTTACCTGTAAGCTACAGACGAGAGATTTTAGATTTATGTTTTATATTTAAATAAAAGTAGCATGCTGCGTAGGCAGTGTAGAAACAACAATCGAAATATAGTAAGGTTAGATATACTGCCGAAACATAGAACGTAGGAGTCTAACGTTTCGAGCGAAGATGTATGATCAATAGAACTAATGGTATTATGGTATTATATTTATTATGTATAATGATATTTTTCAGTATGTTAATTTTAAGCAGCTCCATTATTCCTTACGCGATTCAGAGCTACAATCAGTGACAAAAGTGTTGGGACACCTCAACTTAAAAAGCAACATTTTCCGTTTTATGTTCCCCCGGGCCCCCTGTTCAATGTTGGCGACTATTTAAGCGCTCATTTTCACGTTCACAGCGTCCCTTATTTCCTAGTCAACATTGTAAAGGGGGGGGGGGGGGAGGAGGGAGGGATAAACTCTATCACGAGAAAAAATGTAAAATATATTAAGTTAACCGACAAACACGAAATGTCCCAAGGTATTTTGTCACTGATTGTAGTTTTATCAAAGAGAAGAGTTAAGACGAATGTGTTTAAATTCTCTTATTTTAATCGAATAGTTGACTTATGGAATAATGTGCCCTTGGCTATTCGTAAGAGTAAGAGTTATGACATTTTTAAGAAAGACCTCACCAAATTTTATACTAAGAAATTTTATTCAAATGTAAATATATTCTTATAATTACATTAAACTAGTAACTAACTTACACTTACACTTAACTAGATTATTTATTATATATTTATAGTTAGTTTTTATCTTATTACTGTTTTAATAATATTAGATTTATTTACCATATTTTTAGGCGGCTTAACATTATAAGGAACTTTTTGTTCTGTATAAACCGTCCTAATTATACTATTTTGTACATAATTTTATAAACGTATGTTTGCAAAATATATAATTAAAGTGAGTAAATAAATGAGAACCACTTTAAGAACTATGTTTTAGAAAGCGCCGTAATGTAAATCTGACGTCTGACCAAGATACATCCTTTATTGTGTGTAAATTTTCCGGCTTCAAGCTATTTTAATAAAAAAAACTTCCTAAGCGGCACTCGAATTCCTACATCGTGGTTGCTCATGTTTTCTATAACATTCCAGATCTTTCCACCGTTTTAAAATCAGTCAGTTTTTAGTTTGCCAAGCTTACTGACATGCGCCTAATTAATCGATCGGAAAATGTCTATGGTTCTATGCGTGATTTCGCGCCACACTGTTCTTTTTTAATTGATTAACATATACTATAGATTTTAAAAGTTTTAAATAATTTTCCAATTGACTTTTTAGGGTAAATATGAAGAGTCTGCATCGCATTTTGAGAAAGCTTATAAATTGACAAGAAAAATAAATGATGAAGAAAACAAGGAAATGGTGCGCACAGAGTATGGTATTGTTATGGCTAACTTAGTAATGCAAGGTTTGAGTCAAGCTATGAACAACACAAGTATGCAAAATATTGGCAAGTTATTGTACTGGAAGCAAGTACGCAAGGACGGATTTTCACAAGGATCACCAATTCCAAGAAAACTTGCGACAGATATGGTAGAAGATAAAAAGACTGATGAAGAAATATCGTCTGATAATTTAGCCCAAAGCAATGTAGAGGAAGAAACTTAACTGCAGATATCAAGTAATGAGACCTGGACTATGGCGTGTATCATTCGGGTTTTTTTTTTCAATATTATTTAAGCTGTAGAGATTCTACTTCTCCTGTTCGAGAGAAAAATGTAAATATTGTAATAAACGTTTTAACTTCCGCCACAATATAATTGGCGTTTCACAAAAAACTGTTTTGTAATATTCAGGGGCGGACTGGCTACGTCCGAGGGGCCTGGGCGATTTGCTGTAAAAAGGGCCCCGGTTTGCAAATCAAGTTGTTGTGGGCCCGTGGGTCCGTTGTGTGAAGGGGGTCCGGGGGGATCATCCCCCGGAAAATTTTTGAAATTTGGGTCTCTGAAATGGCATTACCCGCATTCTGACAGCAGTTTTTGAGCAAACTTTTAATAGTTTTAAAACATGTTTGTAATGGCACATTTCGTCATGTTTTTTTTAATAAGATGTAGGTAATTGGACTGACACTGGGGTTATATAAAAATATAGTATAATTAAAGTATATTATAGTATAGTATATTAAATGTAAAAATATGCATGGACTGTAATGTCAAAGCCTGTTAAGGCCTGAGGGTTACCAATAAAAACAAAGGACGACTCATTTCCACAAGCATTCTTTCCCATGCCCTAACCACTTATCGACTATACAACATATATTTTAATATGATTGTAGATCAGATGTTTGAAGTGTTTCAAACTTTTTAGATACACATTTTCTTTTTGAGTAATCTCAACAAATTGTAAAGAACGACTCGAAGATTGGTCCATGCACTTCCCTCCAATTCCACGGACCCTAAACATAGTCGTCCACCTTTTTCTTATGCCTTTTCTGTGCACCACGTTTAATTGCTTTCTTCATAATTCCGGAACTCGAAATGTCGGAAGAAACTAAGCTTCCACTATAAACGCTGGATAATTATTTTATCCTAAGCATGTATTGCATGCCTGATTGATACATAGCCTTTTTTGACTTTTGCAAAGTCAAAAAAATTTAAGGGCCCAAACGGGGCCCAACAGGCAAGGGGCCCACCGGGCGTTTGCCCAGTAAGCCCGACTGGCCAGTCCGCCCCTGGTAATATTTAAAACATGAGCAGCAGTGTTTTACCAGATATAAAATACGAGGCAATATAACAATAGAGTTGATGTTTGTGGGCATAAATATGTTTTGGGCCCGACTCAGGCTCATTTTAGCCCGAGCCGAAGGCATGGAACATCAACTATTACTATTTTAAAATAATAATTTTAGTGGCCATTTTGAAGAAAATCAAAGACAATATACGGTAAACAGTATGTTGAACAGTAAACTGTGCCACCTTTGCGTCGGCGTGTATTTCATTGCATTAAATATTTATATAACTCGATCATAACTTACATGTAACTTAGCAGAAAAACGCAACATTTGTCATCAAAACAATCTTTGCTCCAAAGTATTGTCAAGAAAAGTATACAATTCATGCATAAACAACAAACCAATAGTGATTTAGCACTGTTAAAACTGATAGGCTCAGATCAGCGGGCGTAAATATATTTTAGCCCGCTTAATTCTCCATTTTAGCCCGCAAAATACACCACAATGCATGATAAAATTATTATAATAGCCGTTCTAACGTGTCGCATTCCGTCAAATAAAACTGGTTGCATTAAATGCGATAAAATGAACTTAACGATAAAATTAAACTCGTTACTCAAGAACCTTACTACAATATTACATGCATATATTACAGTTAGTTTGATCAGGATCAACATTTACAAATTTTGCACTGCGATCGATGATGACGATGTACATAATGATCATATATGCTAGGAATAGTTGTAACTATTAACATGAATAGTCTAAAGATAGATAGATAATAAGTATTTCTCAGGGTAATTTACCTCAACATGCAGAGTAAACATGCAAAGATCGACCATTAACCATTTTCGTCTTTTTCGATGTACACATCTTTTACAGTAGACAAAAATGTTCTGGGTTACGAGGTAACGTCCCAAAATCTGCTACATCATGCTGACACAGTAATAATCCAGTGATTATAAAATAAAGATTCCACTATTGTCATTTCCGTCATCATCAACCTGTTTACCACATCCATTTTTAGAAAATTGTTATTTCAAATGACGCATCATAAAAATATTTTCTGCTTTCTGAATCATCCACGTATACGATGTAATATTCATATTTTCTTACTATGGGTGCCAAAGGTTTCTTAATTTATATGATATTGATTATTGGAATGCGTTTGTATATAGTTTGCCTCGTTTTCTTATTCGCGAAATTATCGCGATTTTTAGGGCTCTCAGTATTTCGTCAGTGCTTTGAAGTATAGGCAGTTTAACACCTTTTCACTTTGCTCTATCTAAAACACTGACTATATACGCAGCACTCTACTATTACATGCACAACTAAGGCCGCACGAAACCGCACTTTGAATACGGCCTCAAGCGGATGTCATGAAATTTCCTCAACGCGAGTATTGATTCTGCAATAATCTAGCTCTCATGCATTCGAAAATATTATTAAGGCGTTTGTGAATGCATGGTGTACTGCCCAAAAAGCCAAATCTACTATAATTGTATTTCTGACACCATAAATCCGACACACCACAAGTTGACGCCGGTTCCCCAGGTCACAGCTAGCTCGCTCCATGCTCATCTGAAATAAATCTAATTAGTTCATTGTGAGTGTGAGTGTAGATTAGTCTTTCTACAGTACATTTCTTCAACTCTTGTGCGTACGAGTTGGCTTAGTCTTACTATGGTCTACAGTTACAGCACATGCAGTGTCATCATTGCTGCACACTGACTGATGAAGTAACTGGTTGACGTCGCGATGCACTAGATAGACTTTCATCGATATTCTCTGCACAGTTCATCATGATGCAGCAAAACCATTGCAATGAATAATTGACATGGCTTTGTAGTCATTTTAGCAGACTGACTGTTACGGAATTGTCTCGGTGAAACGGTGTTTTTTCAACCAATAGCACCAAAAACTCAGCTCCGAAAACTGGCGGCGTAAATTAGTGACAGCATTCAAAGTCTGCAATGGATAATACCAATCCATTTATTTATTTACTGCAAGTCTTTGCTTATTAATTCATCTTCGCAGTCACCCCCCGTTCAAACATGACTAAACATCATGCACATTCAAAAATTGCTGCATCATTCTGCATCATGCTTTGTCACATCAAAAACCACACTGTCATCCCCCAGCATTCCTAGCAACATCCATATTTTTAACAACTTCATGTTTGTGAAAATGACGCAGGATTTTTTGAAATTGCCTTTGTCTCCTTAACATTAATGTAACGTTTGGCACTAGAAAAGTTATGCTGAGCTATTTTTATTATTCAATTTTTTTGCGTTATTGTTCACACAACTCAAGCCAGTGTCTCCTTCCACTCGAAAATAGGGCAAGAATTTTTTATTGGACATGCCAAATGTGCCCGCTCCTCTCCCCCCTCAGGTTGAATTGTCATGGATGACGCAGTCACACCACTGAGAGTCACACGCAGTATTAATTTTTTTTGCTGACAAGTGATAATCGAAGTCACAGTGATACAGCAATATTGAAGTTCTTCAAGGTAAAATATTCATTTCTCTCACATTCACTAAGCTATTTAAGCAACTAGTGGAACGTTGACGAGATTATTCTCATTTCTCAGCTAGAAGAAGCAAGATCAAGCTACAGCAGTCGTTCAAGTCGCGAAAATGTCCATCTCTGTGAAATCGTATTTTAATTTTGCAATTAACAAAGAACCAGAGATTCGTCGTTTCGCCATTGATGCAGATGCTTCGACCAGCTATGATTACTTGATTGAAAAGATTCGAAGTGTCTACCCAAGCTTGAAGAGACAAGATGTGCAGCTATTTTGGAAAGGTAGGCATTGTTCTCAGCACAAATGTAAGTTGGATTTGTCGGCTTTCCTTCAAAATGACAAACAGCTGCGTCGTGTTATTTATCCACGAATCTTTTCGACTCGTTGCCTTTCTTTGTTACCTTCAAATTTTAGACAGGTTTTAAGCAAATTTTAATGTCGGATCATAAAATAATATAAGCTTTATACTGTATATTGTTTCATGTAAGTTAAGTTTACGTATTTTTGTGTCTAGATGAAGATGAAGAATTGATTACATTTTCAAGTGACGATGAATTAATCGAAGCTCTAACTCATGTTCATGGAGAGTTCTTCAGAGTTTATGTCAAAGGTAAAACATCTTTCAGTTCTATCCTTCTAGGTACTTTGTAATATTGCTTGAATGTTTTGTATCAATGATGTCAGAATTTGTAATTACCGTAAAAATAATGTACATACAATGTCTTGGGGAAGGGGGAGGGGACAAAAATTGTGGCCTGAGTTCAGCAATCAGGGCAGAAATATTAAAGTGCTTATAAACCCAAAATGGGTTTTGGAGGATTCGAATAGAGCATAAAAAGTTAGTTAATAAGTTCTATCTCCATTTTTTATTTAGACTTTTAGTTTCGGAGATATAACAGTTCAATAAAAACTTGCGCCACCTAGAGGCCTGGATCCCAGGAACCCATCATAGCTACAAGAAGAAGAAATTATAGTGTGAAACACTGACGTCTTGAGAGTTTACTTACGCGCATAATGCCCTCTTTAATTTGTGCTCTAGCAAAACAAACAGCAACATTAATATCTATATCTATAAGATACCATTTTTATAGAAAGGTGAAATCATATTCCTGGGATCCAGTCCCCCCGTAGGCGCAACTTTTTCACAAACAGTCATTTTGAGCCATTATATCTCCGAAACTAAAAGTCTAAATCGAAAACAGAAATACAACTTATTAACTAATTTTTTATGCTCTATTCGATTCCTCCAAAACCCATTTTGGGTTTATGAGCACTTTAAGTCCTGCAGCTTAGGCTAAAAACATCACTACATTTTACCCTACTGTATTAATACCAATTTTTATGACTGTGAACTTCCAAAGGGTGATTGTGTTGTGATTGACCACTAAATAATAAATCTGCTAAATTTAGTAATTTTTCTGGTCCAAATGTTTGCTATTTCTGTCTCACAGTAGTGCTTTTTTTCTTTGTTTAATTTTTACTTTTAGTGAAAAAAACAAATGCAACAAGCAATGGTGATGCAGAAGAACAAGTTCATCCTCTTGTTACTTGTGATGGTTGTCAAGGTAGAGTTGTTGGTTCTCGATTCAAATGCACTGTTTGTCTTGATTATGATCTGTGCACTTCCTGTGAGTCAAAAGGTCTTCATGCACAACACAACTTGATCCGAATTCGCAGTCCTGGAGCAACTCCATCCTTTCCATGGTTTATGAACATGCCGTGGATGCATGGAAGACCAAACTTTGCAAGAGGATGTGGTCCTAGAAGAGGGGGTCCATGGTCTGGCCGTGGTGGACCATTTCCTGGCTTCAGAAGAGGTCGGGGTGGATGCTATGGCTTCCAAGATCCACGAAATGGACCTGCAAGTTCCTCTGGGAGTAGTGCATCTCGGCCACCAGCTGGAGACCCACGAGGAGACCCACGTCAAACAGGTCAAAATACAACTGGAGATGAACAAGCAGCTTTCTTTCATCAATTTGGAGATGTACTAAATACTTTCCTGGGACCATTTGGTGTGGATGTGCATACTTTTGTTGACGATAACCAAGGTGAAGCAGGTACAGTATTTATATTGTATGCTTTACTGTATTACAGTAACATATTCAATTTCATAATTGTAATATTATTTTGTACTTGCACTGTTGCTGCCAGTGAGATCAATTACTGAGCTAGTATAATGCATTCTGGTGAAATTTTAACAGCATGATCACTAAATTTTATTGTTTTGTTTTTCCAGGTAAGTGTGGACAACATAAAGATGATGATTGTTCTTGTCCTACATCTTCCAATCCTGCTGGAGATGATGGTGAAACATCAGAGAAGACTGAAAAGGACAGCTCTAATGAAGTACCCATGGTAAACTATTCAATTTGTCTCTTGCAATTCTTACATCGTAAAATTTATAAACACAACAAGCTCTGTCAGTATTTTTCATTTCAAATATAGCAAATTCCTGTTTATACTCTACAGTTGTAGCTTTTTTTCTGTATCAATTCTAATTAATAACGTTCTGACTATACATTACTGTATATATATTTATACAATACCCTGGTTGCTATGTGTGTTTTCATTGGTTGTTGCCCATGATCTATTAGAGGACAGACACATGGACACGTCAGATTACCTCAGCTGACTTACGTTTTTCCTTCTTCATGCCCCAAAATCCGGCAAGAGTTTCAATAAAAAACTTTTAAATTTTTGTATTGTATAAAACAAATAGATTCCATTTTTTTGTTGTCTGTTCAGTTATAGATGCACAGATGACGTCACAACGTGGTAAGAACATCAGTGACCCACTCGACTGCGTCTCGAGAGCCACTTTTTTGTTCTTACCACGTTGTGACGTCATCTGTGCATCTATAACTGAACAGACAACGGCAAAATGGAAAAATGGAATCTATTTGCATGCGTTGCAAGAGCAGCCAGTAGCTCTATGGGCATTTACAACGCAAGTCGAATATACTTATGAGTTATTCAAGTGACACATCTAATTGTTCAGGTTTATCAACAATCTTTAAGATATATAAAGCTGTTTAAGCTGAGAAAATCGATCGGAAAGTTATTTATGTAAATTAAGACGAACTTGTATCCGATTTACAACACCTGATTAAACATTCAGTTGTTTTGAATTTTCTTCATGAATTATTAATTAATTGTAGACGCATGTACGAAAATCCATACCTGTTTGTGTGTTTTTTTTCTATGTTGGATTTGATTTATTAATTATTATAATTGTGTTTTCTCAGGACGAAGCATCATCTTCACCAACTGGTGATCACACATATGTCGTAGTTGGGGATACTCAAAATGATGGTGGCAAAAAAACAGATTATGATTCAGCTTTAACGGATGCCCTTGCAAAGATGAAAGCAATGGGGTTCACTGATGATGGAGGATGGCTTTCTCAGTTACTCAAGTCAAAGAATTACGATATCAATAAAGTTCTTGATGCCATTCAACACCCTCAAAAGAAGCAGTGATTGGAAAAAAAAGAGGATTTCGGCCAAATAGAACAATTTTAGACAATACTGTACTACACGTAGTTGCTTTTATTATATATATTCGAGTGTTTTATTAGGAAATATACAGTGTCGTATTTTCCATATCCTCACTAGTGAAGATATCGATGACGTCATTTAGAATTTTACCGCTTTTTGCATTGAATCTATATAATAAAAAGAACATTACACGGTGGCTTGAAGATATGAATTTTATCTTCTCGTGGCAAAAACAATATTTTACTCATTCGCTACGCTCATTCGTAACATATTGTTTTCCCCCACTCGAAGATAAAATTCATATCTTCGCGCCACCGTGTAATATCCTCTATATATCTCACGCGTATATGCTGATCGTATTGAAAAACGTAAAACAAACAAAAAAAGAATGAAAAATAAGAAAATAAAAAAAGAACGTTTACATATTAATAGGGAATAGATTGTACTTGACGACTTGTTTTATGAGGAACGCGGGCTCACAATGGCTGGAATAAATGTAAAATAAACAAAAAGAATAAAAAATAAATAGGAAAAAGTTTTTAAAAAAATTCAATGTATTAATATTTTTTTTGGTTTCTGTAAATAAATAAAATCTAGTTGAAGTTGTTTTTGTCACTATTTGATTGTCAACGTAAAATACCGTACTTAACTCAATTGCGCACCGTAGCTCTTTTTAATTTTTTTGGGGGTTTTAGACATTCGGCGCTTTATTCGAGGGCGGTGCTATAAAAGAATTTCTCGAATTCATTAATAATTCATGAACCGGAAACAAAGGAAATCAGTACCGAGACGGAGGTTTTGATATCGGAGGAAGAAATTACATAAATTAAGCCAACTTTCGCCTCGATTTTCTCTTAAAATACTGATTTGTTTGAAAAGCTATATCATACACTCGGAAGAGTGTTTCATCAGGATTTCCAAACACCCCGAAATTTGTTCAAAAACCTCTGCTTCGCCTCGGTTTTCAACAAAAGTCTTCAGTCGGTGTTTGGAAATCCTGATGAAACACTCCTCCGCTCGTGTATGATATATAACATAACACAGCGTTTATAATCAGGAAAGGCACTCAGTCGAATGCAAAAATAGCAATTGCTGGGTCAGGCTTTTAATTAGCGTGAGTTCAAACAACCACCCTAAAAGTATGCATGAGGTCGGTCGCCTTATTTTTGGTTCAGCGACTGTTAATATCTACAATTAATCCCATGCAAAACTCCTTGGGACTGAATCAAGTGTAAATCGCAAAAAGCAGCAAAGTGTCCCAACAATTTTGGCCAGGAGTGTAGCTTCATTCCTACTAAGCATTCGAGGTTTAACATGGCTAAAGTATAGCTCAAAAAATGAGAATTTATTTTAAAATGTTTTTCAACTATACTGAAAGTAAGGGTTTATATCTTATGGTTCTACAAGAAAATTTTGCGTTTTGTATATTCGATAATAAATATATTCGATAATAAATATATATTATAGATAACCTTTATGTTTACGAAATATACTTCAATAAATACTCGATTAAATACTTCCGTTCGAATCAACGTCTCCCCACGAACTTTGAGTTTAAGATTTTATGGACTTCTATGCACGTTTCTGTACATTTCTAAGCAACTAACACGTTCCTATAACACTAGTACTATTAATGCATGGTTTGCACTTGACGTCACGGCGGCCATGTTGGAGGAACTTTAACAAAAGAAAGCTATTGTATTTGGAATATGTTTTCCTCCAACATGGCCGCCGTATATTTGTCTTCAAAATCTCAAGGGTGTGATGTGGAATAAACGTCTTGCCGTATGAGGTCTGATTTTCAGGGGAAGGTTATAATAAGAAGTTAACGCGCGCGGTATCTTTCCGAAAGTCTTTGGACGCAAAACTCAATTCACGTTATAAAACACCAATCAGTTGAAGATTTCGAGTCGGTAATTCGTTGCTGCGTTCGTCGCCTGTCTGTCGGTTTTCATGATTAAAAGGCGTGGGTTGTGATGGAGCAGTATATATTAAACCTTCATCGATAGAAGGTGGAAGCGGAGTTCGTTGTCTTTCATCACCAGTTGCTGGGTGAAGCGACAGAGTACTCATTTCTAGATCCCCGCATATTGCTTGAGTAGAACAAAAGTTTAAAGTATCGCCTGCACCTTTTTGTCGAGAATCATCATTTATGGCAGTTGAAGAATAATGAAGAGGTCTTCTTGTTAATTCAGAGCTAGTATTTGAGCTGAAGGAGTAATTAGAATTATGACTATTGCTAGAATCACTTATTTCTGACCAACTGGAATCATTGTAGTGATCATGATTTGTCGATTCTTCTTTCTTAGTGTCACAAGACTTATGTGAATTAATCTTCAAGACGTTCTTCTTTGATTGGTTTAGATTTGTTCTACTACATTCACTTGACGAGCATAAGTAAGACAATGGCGGTGCAGGTAAACGGCAATATCTTTCAATTTTCGTACTCTCTGAATTCACAATTGCAAAATCTTGTTTCTGAGAAGCGTTAAACTTGTTTTTGCAATTTACTTGCTGGCTTGTTGGTCGTTTTGGAAAATCTTCTCTGCCCTTTTTATCACTTCGTTTAGCTATGAAATTTGTTTTATTGTTTTCCTTGTTTCCTTCCTTTTCAAGAAATTTCTTTTTCTTAGACTTTGCCGACTCTTGTTTTACTTTACAGTAACCTGAAACTAATTTAGTCTGTTCGTGGTTTATCACATCATGCATCTGGTCATTGTCCTCGTTTAACTGATGTTCTGATTCACATTCTTGGTTGACTAAGTCGTCTTCATCAGATGATGTTTTCTTAAACAAACGAGATAGTTTTCTAAAAAATGACAGACGTTTCTCGGATTGCTTGACGTTTTTGCTTTCTGGTAAATTTTCAGATTCCAAATATCCACTTGTGTCTTGGTTGATAAATTCGGAGTAATTTCTTTGAGAAGTGTCCTTGATAACTTTTCTGCTTTTCAAATGTGATTTACTTCGTTGTTTATGATGCTTTTCTGATTTATCTTTTTTTTGGTTTTGTTTGACATTTTTCTTAATAAACTTAGCTTCTGTATTTCTCTTTTCATTAAGACCTTTGTTGCCTTTTCTTGTTATTTCCAATCTTTCTTTTACCTGCAGGATTTTCTGATCCTTTGTTTTCGACTCTTTCTTGTTGACCTTTTCCCTCGTTGTTTTGTCGCCGAGTGACATGATATTTTCATTCACTGGTGATTGATTTTTGCTTTCTTGAATGCAACAGCAAGATATCGGAGGAGGCTCGGTTACTGGAAGTGATTTTGAAAGCATGTACGAGTTTTTTGTGTTTCTTACATAATAGGATCCGTCAATAATATCAATTTTCTTCTCTTCCACAAGCAGATCCAAACTTCTCTTGACAGCAGAAAGAGGTGGAATAACAACACTGTCAAAGCTACTACACAGTCTACTTATAACACACTCTAGAGTTGCACTGATTTGGTTTTCATTTAGAGATGTGATTATTTGATGCAATGTTTCACAAATTGAGATGAATTGTGACTGGGAGATTTGTTTCATGTTCACGGCAGATATCTCACCTGTAAAAAATCATTGGGGAAAGAATATTAGATTATATATATATATATATATGCATGCGTTTCTATATTATAGCATTCAAAGACATTCTTCTATACACGTATTACTAGTTATTGTTATTAACTATATATAGTATTCAAATTTCTTCAGCCGCATTTCGTCCTATTTTGTGTGTAATTATACCTAAATATTAAATAGAAGTTCTTTTTAACTTTCAACGCAGTTCGCTGCAAGTATACTTAATTGTATTATTTAAAAGTAATAACTCACATATAACTCAAGCAAGTGCAAATCTTTTTTAGATGTAAGTACTCGCAGCTTGCTGAGAACCAGTTTCTGCGTTGACTGCATGGATAAGAGGCTTTACAAGGCAGCGCTCAAAACTCTAATGTCCTATAATTACGGTTATTACAGCTCGTTTAATCTTCGAGAGACTTCAACACAAAGAACCTACGAAAATAAACTAACCCAAATAAGTATGTGTATAAAATACATTATATAAATGTTTTTTTGAAAACACAAAATTCCCACTAATAATTATAGTTTCACCCCAGAATACCGACAATTAAGACCTTCCTGACAATAATGCAGTAATAATAATCTAGCAAAAAGTCGTTTCAGTTTTCGCCATTGACGTCAATTACTCAAGCTTTTGAAAATGAACAAAAGCCAGTAAGACAATAAAGGAAATTGAGCAGAATTCAAAAAGTCAATTATATTGAATAGAATTTACATCTTGCAGTGCTGCGATTAATTACGTATTCTGTACTTATTTTGTCAATATTAGGTTTATATGGCCAGGCATATCGAAAGTTTATAAAGTGAGTTCTATATTGAAAGCACATGTTATTTATCACTCATGTAGTTATACAATATGTCAATAGTCTGATGTTAGCCAGAGTAAATAATAAACGTACCCTTTACGTGTATATTAGCCGGTGCTTACTTGCGTTTGAAGGAAAGAGTTAATGACGGGGTAATTAATTTGAGTTTAATGAAGCCTACTGGCAGATAATTATCTCATGCACAACTATCTATTACTGCGTAAAACCAATCAAAAACCAAATATTTGAGTTCAGTATTTTGTCAGAACGTAAACATTTTATTAAACTCGAAATGAATGTGCACTCATCACCGTCGAATTACAGAAATACGGCTTCAGCCAATCACTGTTTACGTTTTCGACATGCTGGTTTATTTGATTGGTTTATAGAACACGCATGCTCATAGCATGCTCAAGAAGTTCACAGTTGTATAGTTATCGGTTTATCATTATGTTCCATGAGTTTATGTTGTTTATAGTGAACCGGCTGTGAACTCTGAATTCCCATTTATATAGTATCTTACTATGGCTAACGCCAGACTATTTTACTTGTCACTGCACGAGAGACCGCGCTATAGGGTTGAAAGGGTTAATATTTTTGGCGTGTGCGTCATGTGCAGACAGCCGCCAATTGCCATGGTTCGCCGATTTCTATATAAATCAAAGAGATCAGTCTCCAGATTAGTCCAGAAAATATAACGATACGTAAATATCGACATAATAATTGGCCTATATACCTGGCTTTAAAATGATCTCGAAATTTTTGCTAGAGAAGAGTATCGACAAATTCGTTTGTAGAGTATAAAAGCAAATTCATTAAAATTAATCGCAAATAAATTAACAATTACTCATCATGACAAGGCCTATATTTTAAGTACGTAGCGTTTTGCGCAGTTGAGCGGAATCAGCGGCTGTGCACATGCAGGCTACAAATCGAAAATGTAACTGAGGTTGTTGTGTACTGCTGAAAGAATTAATATAGATGAGGCCTTTGCAGGAAGCGAAGGCCATTATACCTTAATTATGATTTCGGCAGATCAATTAATCTAAGTAACATTTGCCATTTATATTTTAAATAGCCGTCAAGATCTTTGTTTTTTCAACTCTTAATGAGTTGTGAATCGCCGTTTGCATCAATTCAATATACACTACTGAATGAAAATTAAGCACTGATGACGTACAAGAAATTAAAAAGAGAGCTGAGAGTTTGCGCTGTCAACGTTATTAAAAAAACATGTCAGTAGTGAAATACTAATATATGGAGCAGTCTTTATATATGTATAATATCGTGCTTGTATAGGGATTTAGTTTGCTACAGAAGGAACGTTTTCACCAAAAATCCCCAATACATTACATATACTGATACAATAAAGATGTGACTGGAAATTGTCGTTTAAAATGGGGTTCTTGTCCTGACTGCTTTAGATGTACTTAAACTTTGGCTAAGGAAGATTTTATGTTCAAGCAGGTTTTATATACTGTATAACACATTATTGAAGAATAAAGAGTGCTCAATACTTAAAAAGTAAAGCGAAATTATTATCATTAGTCTCTTTCTGTTTTTCTCTCTCATATTACATATATATGCAGTTTTGAAAAAAGGCGCAATACTGCGGATAAACGGTCAGTATAGAAGAACGATCTAGTAAGTATCTATAGAAAAGATTGGGTGATGAACGGGTGTATACTGCACTTTATCCAACACTCATGCAACAAACATTTCAAGGCCATGCAGTTTAAACTAAATAATTTACAGCATCTTGAATGTTTACGTCGTCTAGTTAAATTAAATATAATATATACATAAACATAAACAACACTATCTTTTTTTATGAAATAATAAAACGAAAATAATTTTTTATAGTTACCAAAATCTTTTATAAGAAAATTCTTTGGAGGTTTCAACATTCTGCCAACCCAAGCTTGTTCAACTGTGTCCATATCTTCTGAAGAGCCATGAATTAAAAGTGTAAATGGAGTTATCCAGCCAACTAGGTCAATGTCATCAACTGCATCCCTTAGTAGGACATTAATGCCGTGTTGGTTGCATTTCTTGAAATCTTCGAATATTCTTCCAATCTTTTTACAATTTAGTCGATAAACTGGCGTTGAGGAAGCATCTGATAACGGATTTAACACCAACACAAGTGTACGAGATAACATTGACCGAGATTTCACAGGTGAACCTTGGTTTCCTGTACTATTTGCTTCTTTGGCGGATGTTCTTGGCGTACGTAACATTTGGATTAATCAAATTCCACTTTGTCTTTGCCCTTATAAAAAGGAACCGTATAGCGCTATAGCTCGTCAATGTGTATTCGATGAAGAAATAACGTCCGCACAGTCTACTGCACAATGTTTACTGATAAATATTACTCATTAGTAACCGAACAGAGAAGTTCTTCATTTAAATACGTAATTAATGCAAGAAGAGATTTAGATGATAAAAGATACGGTCAGAGGAGGGATTAGTAAGATAATAGCCAAGTAAGTGGCTCATTAACATAGGATGGTTTGCATTAATCCTTCATACTGTATTCCTATAGTGACCGAGTTTAATTAAACATTTCAAAAATTTCAACACTGCAGCTTTAATAATTATCGAAATGTCATTTTCAAAATCCTGACAGAAAAACTGTTAGTCTGTCTTGATTATCATTCTGCAAGCGTGTGTAGTCTTGGGGGGGGGGGGGGGGGGAGTAAGATTTCCTTCCGTTTCAACTACACAGCACGCAGCCTAGCTCTTGGTGTTCAGTTTACTTGAAATTTTTCAATTAAGCAGCTTCCTTCCTCGTCCTTTCTAGTTCATCTAAATAGAAAGAAGGTCAGACAAGAGGGGCTACCCGGCTGACTCGACTAATTACGTCATGTTACGATCGGTACTGTCATGGTTTTACAACTCAGATAAACTAAATTTTCAAAGAAGAATTGCCTTCGTTTAGATGTAAACGAATTCTAACGATGATTAAAATCTCCTTTTCCTGTCGAGGAAACAATTTCGTAACACTAACTAAGTAACTAGGCAGCCGAGACAGCCTGGGCTCATGTAAATAGCTCCTAATATCAAACTAATCCTCGTAGGCCAGCCAGAAACTTCAATAGCGAAGCGCGGTGATCAACAAACAATGATCATACTGAAGGACTTCACTATTTACTATATCCAATGACTGATAGGCCAGTAAAGGATTAAACAGCTAAAGAAAGATGTCAGTGATTAATTAAAAACGTTTATAATTATAAAATATGTTGCTTCGATCTTACGCGCGCTCTGATTGGTCAGTCACTGTGTTGATATCACGATACATTTTTTAGTCTTACAGTACTTCATAAAAGAAATGAGTTTGAGTAAGACCCAGGTTCACACTGAAATATCTCAAAAGTAAAATCACTCTCGAGTCGTGTTTTCATCACGCTAGTCTATGGCGGGCGGCCATTTTCTATTTCTAATAGAATTAATTTGACTGAAGTCAAATGTGTCTGTAGCAGCTGTCAGCGGCATTTCCATTTCTCACTCGTGAGTCAGGTTGCAGGCATCATGGGTATCTAAGATTAAATTGAAAAGAAATACTTCATGACCCATGCAGTGCATGAGCTTGACCCATTTTTAATGTTTGAAGTTGGTAAAGTTTCAGTTTGTTTGTTTTTGCTGCATGTACAAGCTGTCGTAAATAAAACTCAGAGAAAAACTTTGAGCTTCAGACGGGATCCGCGAACACACATTGAGCCACCGAAATGATCATGCAGATGGTAGACCGAGGTTGTTTTCGATATTTATCTGATACAATGCGACTTGTAGCCGGACAAGTACTTGTCACACACGTACGGTTTGACTGGGTCCCAGGATAAAATTTATCCTGGGAACCAGTCAAACCGTACGTGTGTGACAAGTACTTGTCCGGCTACAAGTCACATTGTGTCAGTTTTTTTCAGTAAATGTTTTTCTATGTTATTAGTGTTTTCAACTTGAAGTTGGTAAACTTTTTTCGTTTGTTTTTGAGCGTCTGGCTGGCATTCGGAAGGTTATGGGTTTGGGTCACGTCTGGAGCTCAGAGTTTTTCTCTGAGTTTAACTTACGACAGTGTACAGCAAAAACAAACGAAATTTTTTTAGTTTCGGTCTCGAAAATCTTTGCTACAAATTAATGCAAGACGATTCTACTTGCTAGAGATGAGTAGCGACAAATTCATTTGTAGAGAGTAACGTAAATTAATTAATTAAAAATTAATCATCATGACAAGGCCTATATTTTAATTATACGTATAGCGTTTCGGCGTAGCCCATGATGATGTACTGTTTTGTCTATAAAATATATTAATATTTGGATTATTTGCTCACAATCGCCTGATATTACGTGCACAAAATGCAAACTTCGAATTTTTACTAATATTTTTAAATATAAACTTGAATGTAAACTTGAACATTTTAATAGTCGTATACGTTAAAAGGGTGTGTTATTACAGGCTGGTAAACAGACTGCTTGTTGTTTTTCAGCAAAATAGGGAATACCCATGAAAATTGTTAATGTTACTTAGATGATTGTGACAAAAATAATTTCCGATATTAGTAAAAAAAATGAACGGTCTTATAAGTTTTCTTTAAATCGAAATATCGCCTCAAACACATATAACAACAACAACAACAACAACAACAACAACAACAACAACAACAACAACAACAACAACAACAAAAATGAAATAAACAATCACCAAAAAACAAACAAAGGTAAAGGTCTTTAATTAGAATACATCAAACGTGTATCTTTACAATCAAATTACTCATAAGGGTTTTTCAATGTGGCCGTGTCGAGGCATATCAGAGGCGCTTTAAGCAGCCGCCATACGACACAGTTCAGACCTTAGCTGGATCCCAACTAAGCCCTAGGTGTTGATTTTACGGAGGGAGGAAAACCGGAGAACCCGGCGGAAAACCCTCGGAGCATAGGAGAGATCAACTAAACTCTACTGACATGAGTTCCATCTCGAGAACGGGGTTGTTCCCAGACTGTCACCCATCCAAGTACTAACCCCGTCTAACCGGGCTTAACTATTGGTGAGAGGCAGCGCCCTAACAGCACACGCCATCCGTGCTCCCCTGAATACGCGATTGATACAAACATGAATACGCCGATTCTCAGTTTTCCAGTAGTGTATGCCAGAAAAACCAAAAACATCTGAACGAGTCAGCGACGATGTCTTAAAATGCCCCCTCCCCTCTACACATACAAACCAAAAGAAAAGGAAGATAAATGAATAACACGAGATCAAGCCAAGAGTTACCAAATACTGTCAGTTGTTATTGTGATTGTTTCTTTAAGAAAATGTCTAATTATTTCCATTGTTGCACCAATTAGGGTATATATTAGTGTATATTTTATCCCAAATATAGACTACATTTAGTCTCACTCCGACTGTATAACTTGTGAGTTGTGAGCCAATAGGAGTGACGGCGGTGGATTTAACCATAATGCTTTGTGACCTCAAATCAGCTCAAATAACAACTAAACATTGTTTGTCATGCTAAAATGGATTAAACAAGCAAGAACCTCATTCCTACCAAAGTTGATCGTTTTAAAACCCTATCTTCCGATTATTCTACAGGAAACAATATTTAATATGCGCAAAGGATTGTGGTTAAATGTACAAGACGCGATCTTTTTCTGTATGGTCAATGACCTTTCCGCATGAATTGTGGATAACGCGTTGTGAGATTTGATTGGCTCTCGCAAAACTTCAGACATCGAAAACGTCGGACAAACATTGGACATTAGCCAATCAGATTTGTCGAAAAGAAAGATCACGTGATATAGTCATAGTTGATAGAACCCAGCAAACTTCAAATAGTGAAATAAAAGTAGCGTGCTGCGTAGGCAGTGTAGAAACAACAATCGAAATATAGTAAGGTTAGATAGGAATCTAACGTTTCAAGCGAAGGCCCTTCGTCAGAGAGAAACGTGGGCCTTCGCTCGAAACGTTAGACTCCTACGGGCCGAGTATATCTTACCTTACTATATTTCGATTGTTGTTTCTACACTGCCTACGCAGCACGCTATTTTTATATTTTCACTATTTGGATTATGTCACCGCTGCGACGGACCATATGCCTAACCTCAAGAAATCTCCGTCTATGAAATGGTAAGTAATTTGCTTCCCTTCTTACCGTCGATTAGTAAACCAGCTCTCCGTTTATTTGATCTTATTTTATCTAAGACTCGTTTCTGTAGTCATATTACCTTTATTAGTCGTTGTTTATACCGCAGGGTCATTCCCTACGGCTTTAAATCTTCCTTCAACCTCTTGCATTTTAATTTACCGACCATTCACCGCCATTTCTCTGACTCCATCTCAGCGGCTTGTTTGAATCACTCTCGTCGTTTGATGCGTATGACGATTCAATCGATGTCCATCTACACACAGCAAACTGATGACAAAACTTCAAATATATTGAAAAAAGTACCCACTTGGAGGTTGAACGGGGTTTGACCGTTTTTCAAAGCTCATTTGATATGGCCAAACGACTGAACACAAACGTTTTCTGTTGGAAGCACGGCTCGAAATATGTCATTATTTGTAATAAGTACTGGAATACCTCGAACCAGAAGCCAAAACAAACACGTAGTGCCCAATCTCTTTTACACTGCTATCTTAGATCGCAAAGGTAAAACTATAGTAAAACAATAGAATTTTCAACCGTGACCGTGCACAAAAACCTAGAACAATGGATTTTATGAAGTTTCCTCAGGAGGGACTGGGTTCAGTCTACACAGACATTAATTCACCAGTTTTACTCTAGAAACCACGTGTAGTGTCACGTGGTCAAATATGTAAACAAAGCCGAAAATTCGTACTATCGTAAATCGTACGAACAGGCCAAAGCAAATCCAATATGGTTGTCACGAAAAGATGTTCTTGGGGAACGTGCAGAAATTATACGCGGTATCCTCATCTAATAGAGACAAATGAAAACAATGATCCTGTGACATTTTATCATTTCTCTGGCCCTAAGAGAGTGGCGGAGAGACGAAAGAAGTGGATAATAGCGTGCCGTCGTGGGGACAAATTTGTATGGGATTTTATATTCACAACTATTTGCCTATTTATTCAGCAAGCTTGTAAATTATTCGTATTTTTCTGCAACAATAGTTCAGTCATTATTCAGCCCGTTTGTAACATTTGCCAGGCATACGCGTAGTATTCAACCGTGTTTGTAACATTATTCAGACATTATTAAACACGGAACGAGCGCATAAGCAGCGTCTTAGGGTAATAATTCCATGTCCTAAATAACCCATGGTACCAGCATGTTTTCCATAATTGATTTCTTCTGCTTTCTCTTTCAAGAAATCAAAGCACATCAACAAATACTTGTAAGTTGGAAAACCACTGTAGAATGAAATATTTTTGTTGGAGTCCTTGTAACATTCAATGTCAAACGTTGGTTCACACTGCAGTTTATATATATGTTAGGTTATTAACCTGGCCTTTTAATACCTTGACTTGTTCCTCCAGGATTGTAATCTGTTTCTGCTGATCAGAAATGACTTCTCTCATGGGTTGAATTTGGTCAACTTCAACACGAAGCTTTGTCATCTCTTGCTTTTCTCTGCTATGTTGTCTATGCATCTCGTTGATTTTGCATATGCACAGTAATTTAAGATTTTGCACACTTTCTTCTGGTTTGTCACACTTGCAATGCTGTCGTCCATGTGTTCGTTTACAATGATGGTGTCTTCTACATGACCACTTACATTGTCCTGTCTTCGTCGCTTTGACTTCTGCACAGGCAAGGGCTGTTTCACGATTTCGCATCGAGATACAGTTTCCTTTGACCAAGGAAATATCGTTGGTAACTGAGATCTACAAGCTCTCTCACCTTCTGGAAAGTGTGCGCCACATATCCTTGTGCTTGAAGACGATATTTTCAAGCTGTCGTTTCTTACCAACCTGTCGTATGCCACACGAAACTCAGCATCAACAGGGATTCGGCGAGCTTTCACATCTGGAGAATTGCGCCAATTGTTTGTGCAACCAGGAACACAACAATTCCACTTTACCATCACAATACAATCATTTATAAACACGCAATTAGTTTTGTCCTTCGGTATAATTTCATTGTAAGAAGTGTCCCTCAGAAGCGTC
Source organism: Paragorgia papillata (assembly GCA_035771165.1). Taxonomy (NCBI): domain Eukaryota; kingdom Metazoa; phylum Cnidaria; class Anthozoa; order Scleralcyonacea; family Coralliidae; genus Paragorgia; species Paragorgia papillata. Next base: position 2,046,713 of record JAWNZC010000229.1, read on the forward strand.
CCCCCAAACGGTACCACAATGCACGGCGCGCATCTAACTAGTAACCAGACCCTTAAAAAATTCCTCATTTCCGAACTCGGCAATAGGACATGGATTTAGTTTATAACCCGTCTTAGCCCCTCCCCATATGAGCCTGCAATAATAAGTTGTCAGCCAAACAATTCATGATATCATTGTTCATTATTCGACATTTCGACGAATTTGTTGTTTGGTATGGAATATTCCACAGTATGTCCGTATTACAGTATTTCCCTGATTATTTCTTGGTATAACCACTAGCGTTTCCTGATATGCTGCGCAATGATGGATAACTCAATAGAAATTCAAACATTTAAAGTTGTGATAATAGGTGATAGTTTTACTGGCAAAACAAGTCTTACTTACAGACTGTGTTCAGGAAAGTTTTACGAAAAACTTGAAACAACAATAGGAGTGGATTTCTTTGAGAAAATTGTCAAAATCAACGACGAACGTGTTAAGGTAAGAAAATATTGATCTGTTATGAAAGTATGGGTAAGTAAAAAAAAATAGAATCATCCGAAGCTCAATAGATGACTTTTAGTTTAATAAATATTCCCAAGGGAAATATTATTCCTATTATTAAAGTTAAACTATTCTTAATTGCCACCTACTGCTAGTAGCAAATTAATATTTTAATGCTCAATTTAATCTCTATGTCAGCTTAATTTTACTGCATATTAGTGCACTCTTTTTGTTGTGTATGAGTAATGTCTGTAACAAAATCTTGTATTATATTATATTATAATATTATGTGCATGCTCTTAGTATATAATATTAATAGTTTATAATTATAATGTTATATGATATAAAGGGGATATTACATGGTGGTGAGAAGATATGGATTTTATGTTCAATTTTATGTTTGGCAAAAGGTGAAAATTTTGACTTGTCGATATGTCACTCATGAGCATTACATATGAGAAATACGCCACTTGGTTCCCGGATGTAGTGAAATAATTATGGATTCTATGAATGTTTTAGTTGCTCAAGTAAAATACTCTTCTCCATATAATAAAAGACAATATTTTATGATCAACATTTAAACATTTTTTTTAATGCCTTTACGTACCCATTTTCAAAATTACTCGACCAGGCCAGAAATATTGCAGTTGACATGTGAGTTTTATGGCAATTCAAAATACTTCATTACTATAATTATAACTTACTTTGTCATCATATTCAACATTCCCATGCATTGCATTGTTACATGTATATGGTTAAATAATTTGCCATTTGGTCAGCATTAACGTCCTCATTTCATTGTATTAATCTGACTCAGTTCATATTGATGTCCACCATTTTGGGACAACAAATTGTAGTGACCGTAATTCTGTATATATATATAGCCAATACTTTAATTTAGATTACGTATTGAGATTATCTGATATATGACACTTCGATGTACATAAACAATTTGATATGTAGTTCCTCTCAGCATGTTCAGTATCAATTTAGTTTAGGATGTTGTTCTATCTATACGTATTAAAATAGTAAAATATGTTGTTCCTTTTAGTGTAGGATTCTCTTGTAAGTAATCTTCCTGTCTTATAGTTAACCAATAGAATGTTTGTAAGTAGAAGTTCCCTTTACGTCAATCGTAAACATAGTCTTCCTGTAGCGATAGTATAAAATAAGATGTCTTGTAAACTATAGAAGGGTTTTGGAAGAAATAAAATGTATACTGTTTGAGTCCTGCGTGTGAGTAGTTGTTGTACGCTACAAAATTGTTATGAAACTCACATGTAAAATGGCATTATTATATATTAAATGATTGTTCATTTTATATGGATGAGTTGATCACTAAAATAAATCTGCTTCAGCTGATTTGATTAATCTGCAGTTGAATATAACATTTTGATCTGCTGATTAATCACATAGTACTTAATAACCATCAATTATACAAAAATTATTCCTATCCATGATTGGTCAAACTTTTTTGAACAGTTAGTATATATGTAACAATTAACAAACTAAGTTTTTTTTTATGCTCAAAACTTTAAGAAGAAATAGTGCACAAATGATTTTAATTGTCCATTTACAGTACAGTACTGGTTTTAATGTCTATTCTCCTGTGGTTGCATGAGTGCCAGGTCTCATGAAAATAACAAAAAAGAAGAATTGGACAATTGATGTGGATGGTTCATGTTATTGACCTTTTATGCACACAGCACTGCACCTGCTAGTTCTGGAAGCCACAAGCTGCCACTGGGATTTAATAACAGATCAACGCTTAATTAAAAGCTGGGAAATGGCTTGAAGTGAACTAAGACTAAGCAGGGGTAGTGCCAGAGGGGGGGGGGGGGCTACAGCACCTCTGTTGGGGAACCCTAGCCCCCTCATTGGGGAAAATTTACAGATTTGTCGGGGAATGATCTGGAAGAAAAATTGTATTTTTAACAATTGGTGAAGAACTTTTTAACTGATTAAGCCAGACAAGTTAATAATTTTAAGATGCTTTAATAGTGAAATGAAACTCCTTTAGAAACACAGGATATGGTACATGTATATATTGTGCAGAAGCCAACAGTAGTACAACACACATAATTCCATTTCCTGCCTGCAATATATAAAATGGCAAACTGGTTAATGACCACACCAGGTGTTCAACAGATTTTTCTTTATTGATACCTTGAAAATAAATGCTGTAGTTTGTTGGTAATTGCGATAATTTCATGCTGAAAAAATGGGAAAAGCTATAATTCTAGATGTTCAAATTTTGAAACTTTTCCAGGGCTCCCCTACTAACCCCCCTGTCAGGGACCTTAGCCCTTGCATCTGGGAACTCTTGGTACCTGCACCCCTGAGACTAAGAAGATTTTGCTTAATATAAGTAGGCAAGACTCTGAATAAAATTGTCTGGCATTATAAAGTGGTTATACAGCTATGAAAATCACGACTCATGGCCATTTGTAAATAAGATGAACATATATATTTAATTTACATGTAGAAAAACCCAATAGATTAACATCAGATGGTAATTGTTGTCTGACTGATGACATAGTGATATATACAGTGAGTACTCTAGTTATTAACTTCTCAATTTACTGTAACCTTCTTCCCATGATTAACACTGGCCTCTCTCTCATACATGCTTTATCTAGCCTAACTAAATTACAATTGGAAGCACAGGGAGCTCTAACATGTATTTTTTTGAACAGTATAGAAATGTTGTCAACAATCATATTTATTTATTTATTTATTTATTTATAATTAAATGTAAATTTTTACTTTGCTCAGAAAATGGTCATGGTGAATTAAGTAGTACATAGTAGTACTAGCTACATCAAAGGCATTTAAGATTTCTCTGGGAGGATTGACTTTTAAAACCTATACCCAGGAGCCCAGATCAGAAAAGAACCTGGGAATGAGGTTGGAGTTGGAATTGCCTGTTATGAGATTTAGAAAATGCTGATGCCAGCATGTACAGTACAGTATGGGTAACCTCTAACACTCATAGCTCAGTGAAGGTGTATGATGTCTGTTCAAATTAACCCACAGTATTGCTGCCTACAGCCCTGGCATGTCTGAGGGATCTCCCATTGATAAGCAAAATTGTCTGGCTTTAGACAAAGTAAAACAATAAAAGCCTTTTTTTGGCCAGCTCAGACACATGCAGAGACAGGACTGGGTTTAAATGAAGAAAGAGCACAATTACTGTACATACACTGTAATTATATCAAATGAAACTAATACAGCATTTAAAAGTGTTTTCTTTTATTTTTAGCTTCAGTTATGGGATTCTGCTGGCCAAGAGAGATTTCGTAAAAGTATGACAATTCATTACTATAGGAATGTTGATGCTATTGTGTTTGTTTATGATGTGACCAGGTGAGTAAAAGCGAAGGCTGGTACATGTATTTCAATTATAGTGATATTTTAGAGTGCAGTAGGTCAATTCTGACCATTCTAATATTAAAATTACATTTAATATTTAACAGTGATTCCCTAGTTTTGTACTGCATGCAGTAACAATTGCTTTAATCTCAGTCTTCATTTACTACAATCTAAATGTTGGCAATGAAGCCAAGCTAGACCACATGCAGTGGTACTGTGTGTATAAACAAAATGTTCATGGACATGGAAATTTTTTGATTTGTTTGTTGCTTTTTTTGCTTGCACATCATGACTTGCATGTACTGGTTCTCCCTCAGTGGAGAACTTTGATTTCAGAGAAAATTTGACCTACACATATTAATTACACACTATAGAATAAAAGCTTGTTAACATAGTAACCCCTTCATCTTATTGTCTTAATTTTAAATTAGCAGGAATTAACAACTACCCAATGGCATGTTATTTTGTGATTTGAAGAAACTCTCACATTAGTCTATTTTACAGTCAGTGTAAAATATTTTTATGAATTAGGACTGTTAAAGTTTGTTGTCAGATGCATGATATACTAATTAAGCAATCTGGATTACCCTATTTAATAAATTATCACATTTATTCACAACTTATGCATTTACCAGGAGAATACGTAACTGGGAAAAGGGAGCCCATCACTGCACAAATACTATGACTACTGTACAGTACAGTGTACATGTCTAATACTATAAATAATGTTAAAATTGTTAACTCATTAACCTCGCTATAAAAGGAGATGGAGTTGCCAAAAAGTAAATTTGATAAAAAATCTGACAATTTTTGGGTAAGTATACTGTATACATGTTTATTATATAAAATAGAGTGTTTTATTGATTTTTCCGACACTAATAAAAGTGATAATCTCACATGTGCGATTATTTATGATAATCGCACATGTGACGATTATCGCTGAATCAGCATTATAGTTTAATGCAATTTTTGCAAGGCAATAGGACAATTTTTTTTATATAATAAACAGAACAATACATGGATGCTTGGAAATATGAAATTTATTTCTCGTGTTGAACAGGATATGTCACTCGTTCGCTTCGCTCACTCGTGGGATATCCTGGTCAACACTCGAAATAAATTTCATATTTCCGCACATCCATGTATTCTCTATATACACATGAGTAGCATGGATAGTAAAATTAACATATTATTATTAAAGTAGTTTTAATACTGTGAGAAGCTTCAACAACAAAACAAGTTCAAAAAATGCTTAACTCGTAGAAAAAACAAGGTGATTTGTGCTCAAGAATGAAAACACGACAAAAAGGTTTGATTAGCTCACGTCTTAAAAGAAATAAAATTGTTTATAAATACCTCTTATGTTCTTGCTTCATAAACTCACTTGCTAAAAGAAAAGACTACCGATATGGAGCATAATGTCCACAAACTCTTTAACATAAGAAGTTTCAAACATACTGTACACACGCTGAGCAGTTTTCTACGGCCAACGGTGTTTGAAAACATGATCCAAACGATGAAATGACTGATTACGGTAATTTCAAATACTTTTCACTGTTTTCAATATTCAGAGTTGACTTTTTATTCAATTTTCCCAGGTTTTCCCATAGGCAGCCCAGAAAAACGTGTAGAAACTGCCGAACATCGAGCGATAACAAAACTCGCCCCATTCTCTTGGCGACACCCAGGCGCGACACAGGCAAAGGGAGAATGGGGCGAGTTTCGTTATCGCTCGATGTTCGGCAGTTTCTACACGTTTTTCTGGGCTGCCTCCTGGGCTGGCTATGGTTTCCCAAGGAGCACTTGACAGGTTTCTATTTATAGCTCAACCAATCACCACGAGACTTGGCTAAACGTGATTGGTTGAGCTAATAGAAACCTGTCAAATGCTCCTGGCACAGAATAAAGATTAACTGAATAATGCATTATTCAATCTGTGCTCCTGGGAAACGTTAAAGTTGACGTTGACGGAGATAATTTATCAGCGGTGGCCATCATTCATGCAATCGACCGGAATAGGCCATTTGCACGACGACGTGAGGTGGGCGTTGGGTGACTACAACTACCAGAATGCTTTGCCAGTATTTTAGGGTTTCGGCTAAAAGGGATCACTCAAAGGGAGCTATCCAGTCCTTTCGTGGCCTTTCCAAAATATGTAGTCAATATGCTAGGCGGTACAACCATATTTCTAATTAGTCTGTTAGGGTTTATATTGTGGTTAGGGGGTCGGAAAGATTGCTAAAATCTTGAGACTCACTGAAACTTGACGACAAATTTGGAAACAACAAATTTGATGACATATTTTCGAAAAGCCGCGAAAGGACTGGACGGCTCCTTTTGAGTCATCCCTTTTACTCAAAACCCCAGAATGCTGGCAAAGCATTCTAGTAGTTGTAGTCACCCAACGCCATCTCACGCCATCGTGCAAATGGCCTATTTGGCGAAACAAGCTTCAGCTTTCCCTTTCCCCCTGCTCAGTGCAAACGTCATCAAGACCGAAATTGAAATGTGATTGGTAGTTTAGTCACCAAAGTGTTAAGAGAAGAAATGTGATTGGTAGTTGACGAATTTTGGGAGAATTTGTACTCTCGTCATGTTTTTTCGACTAAATTTATCGTTTTTTAAAGTCAGTTATTTTATAAAAGAAATACCTAAATGGTTTTTCGTGTTTGGATACTGTGATCCAAACACTTGGGATGTTGCTCGACCTTCGGAAAGGTAGAAACTCGTACTCAAGTATTTGCATGGATCACAGTATCCAAACACGGAAAACCATTACAGTATAGGTATGGGTAAGTCGGCATCTTATTTCCCCCCAAAAAGAATGGCGTTCAGTATTGTGCCGGGATGGTTTTAAGTTATTTTTTACTTAGTTTAATTTGGAATTGTCGTTTGCCAAGATTCTAAAATTTTTCCACAAAAAAAATTTAGAACTAGGCTTTCTCTTCAGAACGTGCTGTGCTGGCAGTATTTTTTTTGTAAATTCTGGAACAAGATGGAACACAAATTAACTTAAATCACTCATTATGTTTTACTTTTTCTGTGTAGTTTATCATCTTTTGAGAGTTTATGGATGTGGGCTGAGGAATATAAACATTATACAGTTCCTGAAAGAGTTGTAAAAATTTTGATTGGGAACAAAAGTGATTTGAAAAAACTGAAGAAAGTGGACACAAGTGATGCTCAGAGATTTGCTAATCGCTTTTCGATGCCATTGTGGGAAGTGTCAACAAAAAATGACAATGATAAAGAAATTATTGAGACAATATTTTCAACGTTAGCAGAGAAATTACTTAAAGATAAACCTGCAACGAGTTTAATAAAGTCCACAGTGTTGAGGGGAAGTACTCTGCGGCCCAAACCAATACAGGAAGAAACTGTGAAATTGAAACATGGAAAGGTTAAATTAGAAAAAGAAAAGAAGACCTGTTGTAATGTAAAATAACACAATATAAGATATACAGTGTAATTATAGAAAAACACAAAACAATTATGGAAACTCCGAAAAAATGAAACCATTTAATTATAGTTTCTACATTTCGACTATCTTGCATGCAGTCATTATAAGAAACATGATCGTAGAATATAGAAATAGTTTACTTTTTTGTATTTTACTAAAACAGTAATAATCATGCTGCATGTAGTGGTTACCAAGATAAACAAGCAGCAGTGTTAATAGAACATATGATAATCAAATCATAATAATCATACAATAAGTAATACCATAAAAGAGGTGTATTTTAGTTATTGCTTCCGGCTGGATAAGGCGAAAGCACCTGAATTTAGAGAGATATTTCATAGCTAATACACCTGTCATTTTATGGTGTTCCTTTATAATACCTTCACTGTATGTCGCTGAGGATTGCTCGTAAATCTTTAAAGGACACTAATGCTGCGTAAAAAATATCGTTCAATGTTTCTTCCTCATATTTAATTAGACGATAGCGAAACAACATGCACTGACAAAATTTTGGCGAAAAATTTAAAGTTTCTGAGATATTGATGTTTTTGTAACTTGAAATTTTGTCCAGTTCAAAATGTCAGTAGTGACGTCACTGTTGTCATTCCATTTGTCACCACATATGCTTTGTATAGACACCTCTTTTATCGCTCAAAAAATGGTATAATGCACGATTTTTAATTTTAATAACGGTTTAAATAAAAAGCTATATCGAAATTCAACTATAAGGCTTTTCTCCATTTTCTAAAGATGGCAAAATGACGTAAGAAAATCGGGATAAGTTTGTCTTATTTGAAATAACACTTAAAATGATAGAGTAACATCTTTTGCAGTTTTTCGTTTCCTTGCTTCGTTCTTGAGATATTTCAGTTTGTTTGATATGCAAATTAAACAACTTGACGCGTCACATGTGCATAATGAGTTATCAGAGAAGGTTATATATCTTTGCTATTATCAAACATAATCACTTGAAAATTCTACATGTTTGACGTTGTGAGAGAAACACACGCACATACTTCCTTCGAATTAAGTTTGGTTTGATAATAGCAAAGATATATAACTTTCTCTGATAACTCATTATGCACATGTGACGTCAAGTTGTTTAATTTACATTTCAAACAAACTGAAATATCTCAACAACGAAGCAAGGAAACGAAAAACTGCAAAAGATGTTACTCTATCATTTTAAGTGTTCTTTCAAATAGGACAAACTTAATTTTCGTTTCATGTGCACTTTAAAGTTCTCTGTTCACAAAAAGTGGTTCTCGATGTTGCATTTGTCCTTTAAGATGCTTTAAATAACAAGACGTTGTAAAAAATAGTCCCACTACAGGTGTAACACTTCATTGAGGTCAAACCAGATTGTGTTGATTCTATTGTAGTATATTGCCTAGAATAGGAACATAAGAAATTCAAGCGCACCTTGTGGCCGCAGTACAAGTATTTTAGACCTAACATGCCTTCATGCGAGATGATAGTCAGCAGCTTCAAAGACGAACTATATTTCTTATGTACATTGAGGTAGTAAATTTGAAACTTGGCATTGTCTAAGGCCCAGAGCAACTGGTCAAGGTCCTGGATACGAGGTTGCGTAAAACGAACGTTGATCATTAACAGCAAGCGTGTCTTTATTACGACTAAAGTATTCTTGTACGTTCCCCATGCCCTCCTCGGCAAATTTGAAATTGGCGGCCCTGATAAATAAGATAAACCGGGTTATGGGACATTTGTGTGTATTGTTGCGAGCTTTAATATTCTTGTACAAAGATGCTTTGCATTTTTGTTTTGAAGAGATCCACTGTACGATAATCACAGTGCCTTGCGCAATGTTAATTGCCCCAGAATCTCAGTGTCCGTTTCTTAATTACCAGGGCTAATTCCGATTTTAAATTTCCCAAGGAGGCCTGGAAACAAGGATAACAACTAAAAAAACGCTTGTTAAAGTGCCCATGAAACGAAAATTAAGTCTGTCTTATTTGAAAGAACACTTAAAATGATAGAGTAACATATTTTGCAGTTTTTCGTTTCCTTGCTTCGTTTTTGAGATATTTCAGTTTGTTTGATGTAATGTCGCATGTTGCGACGTCACACGTGCATATAATGAGTTATCGAAAAACGTTATATATTTGCTATTGTCAAATATAATCACTTGAAAATCTACCTGTTTACTGTTCTGGGCGAAACACACGCACATGCTTCCCTCGAATTATTTTGGTTTGATAATAGCAAAGATAACTTTTTTTTAACAATTCATTAATTATGTACATATATGTGACGTTAAATGTTTAATTTGCATATCAAACAAACTGAAATATCTCAAGAACGAAGCAAGGAAACGAAAAACTTCAAAATATGTCACTCTATCATTTTAAGTGTTCTTTCAAATAAGATAGGGACTTTAAACATGGATTTCGTTGGGGTTTTTTTTTTGTGAATTAGTGCATGAGTTTTGGAATTGTATTTTGTGAACAATAAGGGAAACTTATTAGTAGCATATTTTTTTTTGAATTGATTTAGATTTATATATATATAGAAAAACAGCTTTATCTGGTATTTATTTTATATGATAATGATATTAAAATTGTTAGGGGTTGTAAGTAAATAGTGTAACTAATCACAATTAGTTAATACCAAATGAATTCAGTTAATATTTTTTATAAGTATTGAGAATTAAAAATGTTTGAATTTAGATAAATATTCGATATTATTAATTATGATATTTAACTCATTGCTGCCTACGATGTCAGAGTTTTCCCTGAGCTGCAAACTTCAAAATTAAAACTGTACATAGATTCAGTTGTGAAATACGACTTACCTATTAACTATATAAGAGTTCTCACTGAACATGTAAGACCAAGTTCTCGCACAAATTGAGCTAAACTTGATTCCTGTTTTGCCAAACAGAAATCAAGATATGTCGATTTGCAATCCTTCTCAATCTCGCTCAACTCTGACCATCCGTATACTTCTGTGCAGGTTTCTAGCATCTCTTTTGTGTTTTTATATCTTTTAAAATCGTTATTGTGAAGTTTTATGTGATTGTAGGGCAATTTTGTTTGTGCCAGAATTGTTAAAAATAGCGTGACACATCCCCTTTAACACATTTTTCATCCTATATGAACAAAATGCGTTAGCTAATTGCATGCCCAACTAATTTCAAACCCCTTTTCTTTCGTCGATATGTAGATGATTGTTTTGTGATTTTTCGATCTATAGACCATGTTCGTCACTTTCACAAGTGAACTTGAAACTAATTCTACTCTACCTTTGTGATGGTTTTAATTTACTAAATTCCTACATCTGTGTACCGCAAACCCACTTTCCCGGGATTGTTTACCAAAATTTCGATAGTTTACTTTACTCCATTATCTTATATAAACGTGGTCTTGTCTATATACATTTTGCTTGCTTGTTACTTTAAAGTTCCTCTATGGTCTGTGGGATCTTTACATATTTAAATAACTTAGGTTAAAAGAAAATGTTTCCCGAAATTTGTTCTCAAAAATATTAAATGCTTGCCCATTAACAGTGCTCCGAAGTTGGTTGGCCAACTCAGCCCAAATCACGCCATTTTGAAAGTTAGACCGTTTTCTTGGGCCTGGGCTCTAATTGATAGATTTACATCACATTTGCGTCAGTCGGAACACCAAAATTTCTTCCACTGAGTCTGAGTCAGACGAACCATCTTGGAACATATTGATGAATATATCTAAAGTTTCCATTGCTTAAATAAAAGTTTAAGAGACGCAATACCAAAAACACACTAAATAGTCAGAAGTTCGGTTCCGACCGCGACGTCACAGAGTAAACTCGCACCATGTCCCTAATGCACGGTCACAGTTATAGAGGTACCAACTTTGAAGCGCTGTTAATGGGCGGGGATTTAATATTTTTGAGAAAAAATTTCGGGAAACATTTTCTTTTAACCTAAGTTATTTAAATATGTAAAGCTCCCACAGACCATAGAGGCACTTTAAAATTTGCTCTACATGCATACTACCTTTCAGTTCCATTCTGAGGTATTTATTAAGTTAATTACCGAGGCCAACGGCATTATTTAATATATTGCAGCTAGCTGAGGGCGCAACCCGAATATATTGAATAATAATGCTATTATAAAAAATTACTAAATGATAGTTAAAATATGAGCGGCCGATTTTTTATGGGCATTTACAATGGTGAGCCGAAGCGAGCCATGCCCATAAAGATCGGACGCTCATATTTTAACTTACTTATCAAATTCTAAGTGTAAATGATGAACACTTTAAGAGTCGTAAGAAAGGTTAGATACAGTAAGATCATTTACAGTCAGAAAAAGCTCAATTTGAGGCACTAGTGCCTATTAACTTTGATAAAACCTTGATGTTTTATTAATCAATGTTTTATCCGTAGTTAAAGATGCTGATTAATTTCTTTTGAATTTTCTCATGAATTATTAATGAATTTGATAATTATAATTACTGACCCTATCATAGTTTCTGTTTGGTAAAATCAATTAAATCTCAAATATCATCAATAAAGTTAATATTAAAGAAACGCTGATTTTAAACCCTTCTTAACGAGAAACGAAAGGCTTGTAAACGTGCTGGCTGCAATATTAAAAATATTGCAGTGTGCTTGCTGAAATCCCGAAACAGGCTGAAATCGTTATAATTCATGCAGTTATTAAAACTTCTCAAACTCATTAATAATTAATGAGCCAAGAGAAAAATATTTGGTCATGTGTTTTGAAATCGCAAACTGAATTCATAATTAAGAAATAAGATAATAAACAGCACAAATAAATAACCGTTTATTACCCTATTAATTTCTTAATTATAAGTTCAACATGAGATACTAATATACACCATTGTCTAATCTGATGACAATATCACCATGCAAGTCCCTTGTCATTTCATCTATTTCACCGTTATATTTTTATTCCCAACCCTTTTTGTAATATAACAGTGTAAATTTAATTTTTTTTAATCTTTTTCTTATACTAAACTTATAATTATCTAATCTCAAGTATATACACACATCGTAATACATTGAAATCACTTCAGATCCGATGTTACTGGTTTAGGTGATGAAACGTATTTTCCGGGGGTTGTGGGTTAGGTTTAGGGTTGCCGGGGGGTTGTGGTTGGGTTTAGGGTAAGGTTTAGAGGTTGGGGTCGAGGTTGGGAATTATTTCTTTAAAATTCACGATTATTGTTAATTGTAGGCCATTGCACACTTATCGAGAGTAATAATAATAATGAGAGGATATGCTGGACGTAGACGGAGGAACGATTTTACGATCCATTAAAGTAAACACACTCAAAAAGTGTCAAATACTTTAATACATGTGCGGTTAGAGACTTGCACAAGTTATATTCATCATAAATCAGTTTTTCTTATGATTTCAATCGTCCAGGTTGAACTGTTTACGTCACAAACTTGCTAGTGCCAGACTCTTTATATAACACGGCTTTTTTTAGAATACTTCGTTAAAAATTTCAGAAATCAACAAAAAGTACGGTTTGCTTCAAATTTTTATCATCATATTCGTATACTCCATACTTTGGCGCATAAAACAAGCCGGAAAAATAATTTGCCTTGAGTGGACCTTTAATAAGATTAAAGCACAGCTATAATATAGCATGGCTGAGCGTTGCAATGATTTTCAGCGTGTCACATGTTGCAAATTACCCAATCAGAATTCACAAAATCACATCAGTTTGCGAAAATTGAATATAAATACCATATATTTAGTGCATATAAAGTACCCTTCCACCACATTTTAACAAGAACACTTCTATTTAGAAATATTATTTATAAATGAAGACAACACTCAATACGATAATTTGGAAATTAATAATCGAAGTGAAAAAATCATTTGGATAATTCATGAAACTTTCTCTTCATGTTACAATAAATATTATTTTGAAATAAATATTTATATTACCAGTGCATATTGCAATATCAAATTTGATATATTAGACTTTGCTACAAATGAATACAATATAAAACATGCAAATGTTCAACGAAATTCTATGACTAGATACCTTTGCACAGAGGAAAAATGAGTTGCTTCTTCGAGTAGAGGACAAAGAATTTCTCAATCTTTTTTACGCTCATTTTGATTGGACATTTTTAGGTTAGGGTTACGGGTGGTTTTAAGAAAACAACTTGAATGCCATAGCTGTGACGTAGTCTATGTTTATTGTTTATTGTTTCTGGCTCTTCTACCCAAGGAGTCGCCGAAAAATGCTTCTAAACAATGAAACTTTTGTTTATTAAACAGTTAGTATACATTGAAGTTGTCACCTCAACCATTTTGACGTCATGTACAAAGGTCTCTACTCAATAATAGTAATTCATAATATAATAAAATAATACTTAATATTAATTTTGATATTCCACCAACGAAAAAACTAAAAAAACTAAAACTAAATTTACAAAGTTTGATTTAGTTTAGATGAAAACATATCCCAACGTTTATTCAAACACCTCTGGGGCCAAAAAAAGAATTCGTTGACTAACGAGTAAACCTGGCTAGTCCGGCTCATGTAAACAGCCACTTACTGCCTGACTAGCAAACAATAGTATGGAGGCTAAAGAAAGTTCTCCCAGGCGGTGAACAACGTGCGGGTTGATTGTAGCCCCGCAGGCTCGTAGCAAGACGACAATTAATATATTAGAGGGGAACTTCAGTCAAAAATAAATTACTTTGAAATAAAAGTCGTTTAAATGTCAGGTTTTAAAATGTTGATAGTTCACGATAGCTGCTCTCGTACTCAAGAAATGACATTATCAGTCTTGTATTTTATACCGACATTCATTTGTTGACTGAAGTTCTCTTCTAAAGAAATTAAACACAAGTACGATCCAACACGGGGCGGTCTTTGGAGCGAAATTCACATTTCACATAGTAGTTGAACAGAACTGATGGGAGAAATTGTTCTCTCTATGCATAGGCCGTCGAGCTATCAAAGTTTCAACCTCCCAAAAACCCTCTATACGTTATAAAAAATTGGTACGTTAAAACTTTTTCAATTCACTTAAATAGACGTTGATCCCCATTTTGTTAGTTGCCCTGATACTCGAGGAAAGCAATGTTTATAAGCTTTCACAAGAGATCGGGAAGGGAAGATGAGAGAGTACTGGTAATAGATTGCAAATGTAATTCTATTCCTAGAGTCTTAACTATATGTATATATACTACCTTTAATCTGTTATGGGATTCAAAATTTTATGTCAAAAGGATCGTTAATAAAAGAAGTATCCGGGGGAGGCGGGATAGGTGGTGTGACATCGAGATCGTAACACGTGAGTGATTGATAAGCATTTGGACCATCAATGTGTCCAGGTTTTCGACGTAGTCTTTCATGTCGTAACCTGCAAAGAATTCACAACAACTTACATAATAGTTTAAAACACGCACAAACCAAACAACGCATCACAAATCTCTCACACATCACAAATGACACATTAGAAATTAAAAATTAAAAAATACGTAGTACACATTACAGAACTATTTATAGAAAAATTTTTTAAAAGTTAGTATACTGTTAGATTATACATGCTTAAGAAGGTATATTGTGTGCTGTGTAGGTAGTATTTAGAATACATCAAAGTGAAAAGTGGTAAACCGCCGAGATTAGTTTTGATAACGAAATACTGACGTTTTGATCATAACGAGGTATAACGTTTGGAGCAAATGCCTTTGGTCAGATCGACACGTGTAGTGACTGACTACACTTTGTTATTATTATTCAACCAAGAGCATTCGCTCAAAGCGTTAGAGCAAACAAAATATAGCAATGTCTAATCTTATAAATTACATGTACATGCCTATTAAAAAGAGAGACAGAACAGAACGTGTGCAATTTTCAGCAAAAATTACTCTATACTATATAATATTACGAACGGCTAAGCATACCATCAGTCACACCTTGGAACCAGCTCGCCGTCTTTTTTCAAATACCCACAATTGACTTCACTCAGCGCAGTCATTTTTGGTAGATCAAAACCTCTGCTACCATAATGCGGAAACTATCTTTCGTCTTATTCACATAGACACTCAATCTATATTCGCCGCCTCCTCTAACTACTGCCTCAATAATAGTCTTACCTTTTCCCCATTCCGTTCTTCCAAATTCTTTGATTTAATTCTTCAGCAATCTCCTGATCACCAAACCTACAACACAAGCATTCGAAAAACTATAGTTAATTGCAAAACGCTCGAATAACTTTTTTCCAGCATTTTGTTATTCATTGCAAACACTCATCTCTCCTACATCCCTTCTTCTTACATTCATCTCATCTTTGGCTGTTCTCTACTCCTTCTACCTTACACCTCCATCATCATCCCCATTTTAACTGGCTTGTCTTCTTCCTAACTCGTTTAATGCTCATAGCTCCTTCCTTCCTTCCTTCCTTCCTTAATCCATCCATCATCCTTCCTTCCTTCCTTCCTTCCTTCCTTCCTTCCTTCCTTCCTTCCTTCCTTCCTTCCTTCCTTCCTTCCTTCCTTCCTTCCTTCCTTCCTTCCTTCCTTCCTTCCTTCCTTCCTTCCTTCCTTCCTTCCTTCTTATCAGTAATCTTCTCCACCTGCAACTCCTTCCTTATATTAGCACTCCTCATTACAAATGCAAAACGATTAAAATAAAATCGTTGTGAAAACGAAATAATACCTTTGACAATCAGTGGTAGAATGTTGGCCAATGTTGGTCGGCTTAACAAAAATACATGACAGACGTTATATACTCGTAATCATCAATTGAAGACATGAAGTCACAGTTT
Source organism: Paragorgia papillata (assembly GCA_035771165.1). Taxonomy (NCBI): domain Eukaryota; kingdom Metazoa; phylum Cnidaria; class Anthozoa; order Scleralcyonacea; family Coralliidae; genus Paragorgia; species Paragorgia papillata. Next base: position 2,062,797 of record JAWNZC010000229.1, read on the forward strand.
AATTGTATTTTGTTATTTTATCTTTTTATTTGATAGGAGATGAACGTAGAAGTTGCCATTAGTCAAACTATTAATTACGAGTTTAACATCTACCAAATAGACTGAAGAATTTGGTACATTTTTTCTCAGTTTGTCATTACTCCATTACTGGTGTATAAATCAGGTGTCTAAATAGGTCTAAATCAGATGAGTTTCTTTTTACCTCTTTTTCTGTCGTATCTTCTGTTTCATCAAAATCAAACTCATCCGAATCTTCACTTTTCTCGTCATCTTTCTCATCACTGGAGTTTTCTTCAGAATGCATGGGATAAACTGGGATACTCTGAGGATCAACAAGGACATCGTAAGGAACCATAGGATGTTGGTAGGATACTTCTTGATGGATATCCCATAACTTAGGTTGACCAAATGTACCTTAAAACAAAATAAAAACAAATTTAAGATGAAAAGCAATGTAATTTTATTCTTTATTGTATTAACACATAGACGATAGTGTAAATCCATTGACAAAATTTCAACAGCAGATTTTTTGTACTTGGAAAATAACGCATTGTCGGAAATGCCTTCGTGACGTCACAGGTAACATTGCACCAAAGTTGTCATGAAATACGCTTTGCAGACGCTTCTTTTTATTTAAAAAATGACATACTCAACAACTAAAACCGTTTAATTAAAATAAAAATTTACATATAAACTATGGATCGAAATCGAAATTGTGTCGATTCTGCACATCCTCATTGAACATAATGTCAGTTTATCAATTATCGTTATATGTTTATTAATTATATTTATTATATAAAATAGAGTGCTTTATTGATTTTTCCACCACTAATAAAAGTGATCATCTCACATGTGCGATTATTTATGATAATCGCACATGTGACGATTATCGCTGAATCAGCATTATAGTTTAATGCAATTTTTGCAAGGCAATAGGACAATTTTTTTATATAATAAACAGAACAATACATGATTGGATGCTTGGAAATATGAAATTTATTTCTCGTGTTGACCAGGATATGTCACTCGTTCGCTTCGCTCACTCGTGAGATATCCTGGTCAACACTCGAAATAAATTTCATATTTCCGCACATCCATGTATTATTCTCTATATAAATTTCATTAATGATTGTCATACACATAATATTGCATTTCTTCCCTCCAAGCACATTATAGAATATACGATAAATGATGCGGTTGGAATTCGTGCACCACCAATTTTTTTTGACATGCTAAAAAATCAAATCGACATGCTAAAATCAGTTGATGCATTAAAACACGTTCCGTCGTAAATCGGTGATGCAAAAACTTCCACCCCAAAATGTATTCCATAGGGAAAGGAGGAAGGACATCAAGACGTATCACCCAGGCAACCTACATATTTAAAGTTTATCATATAGCATAAAATCATTAAAACTAATGAATAAAATATCTATAATTCAAGCCTTGTAAGAAAATGTACACATATTTCAATTAATTAAGACTCCTCAATTTCATTTTAAAATATAAACAAAATGAGAGTAATTGTAGAGCCAATTAGTTTTTTGAAGTTTGTCTCAATACGAACATGATTTGTGATTAAAATTATCAAAGAAGACAGTTTAGTTGAACAATTATAGATACACTTAACGTACATTTCCATTGAGAACTAAAAAATTACCAATAAAATGTCCTTCCATAGTCCACATCCTAACGGTGCAGTCAACAGACGACGTCAATAAAACATTATAATCTTGCGCAATATCCAAGCTTAAAAACGAGATGTACAAATTATACAATCATAAACGACAACAAAGCAAAACAAACAAACCTACTCGTATAGACTAACAGGCCGCTTAATAATTGGTAAGTTCATTGGCGTAGTAATTTGAAAAACAAATAGAAAATCAAAGCTAAAGTTTATGTAAATCAGGAGGATTTTTTCTCAGATTTTTTACCACAGACATGGTGCTGATTTCCTTTGTGTTTTCCCATGAATCAGTAATGAGTTTTTGAAATAAATGTAAATTATAAAGATAAAACAAACAAAACAAACAACAAACAGTATTAAAATAGCACGTTACCTTGTGATTCCTTGGATATGAGCTCTCCAGGATTTGATAACTAAAATAGAAATATCTGAGTAATATTTAACAGTTATACCATGAGCTCGAGTTGTATATGAGCTCATAGCCAACGAGGCGCTTCGCCGAGTTGGCTATTAGTTCGTATACAACGAGAGCGAATGGTATAACTGTTTTATTATATAGCCAAGCACTGTACAAGAGACAAAATCACAGCGAAATGTTTGAAACAACAAACTTCCGGCATAGGTAACTATTACTTCCGCCATGCGTAATGATGTATTCACAAGAGTTTCTCGCTGAGCTGTTCGGTAAACAGCTTCGAAATGTTGTATAAATGAGTAATGTTGCTCGAGAGGCAAAAAATGTGTTAAGCAGATCAACAAAAAAGATTAAAAGGTACCTTTATGAAGTCAAAAGGTGGGTCAGTTGTTTATATTAGCGTTGCTGTCGGGAAAAAGGTTTTGATTTCATGCAAAAATGAAACTGAAACACCTTCGGGAGTGAAACTAAATTACCGTAATTATTCGAATAAACGCCTCCCTCGAATAAACGCCGCCCTCGAATAAACGCCGCAGGGACAAGCAAAAATATTATTAAACGCCGCCCTCGAATAAACGCCGCACCTGAAGCGCCAAAAATTTAATAAACGCCGCGGCGTTTATTCGGTACTTATGTACTGAAGAATACACGTCTTCCGATGTTGAAGAGGCATGCCCTATTATTCAGCTGTTAGACTCGGACCACGAAGGAGACAGTGACATTGAAATAGAATGAAACTTAGTCATTATATAAGACAGTGAACAGTTCTATTTTCATATATATTTATATATATTTAAAAGACATATGAATTTTATTCTTAGTTTTTTAATAAATTCACAGTTGTTGTTACAAAATTTGCAATAAACGCCGCCCTCGAATAAACGCCGCCCTCGAATAAACGCCGCACCTGAAGCGCCAAAAATTTAATAAACGCCGCGGCGTTTATTCGAATAATTACGGTACTTAGTTGGTTGTTTTGGAAAAAAAACATGCTTTTTACTACTCCAAATGCTTATCTAAATAAAAAGTCTCTTTACTAGTGATCTCCTACGAATGTGTGTTGTAAGCTTGATTTTAACCGTGAGTTTCTTTGTTTGGCAACAAATTAATATCAACCCGTTAATTTTGTCGGGTTTTTGACGTAAAAAGACGTAATTGTTAGGTGAATTTTATCATTTAACATGCTAAATTGTGTATTTGTTAATGTATTTGTACACAATGTGTTTTTTTTATACATTGGTTTGAGGGTGTTGATGTTTTTCTGTTTAAAAATCCGTCAATTTCAACTCTTTTCGGCAGTTTAAAAAAACTTGCCGCCATCTTGTTTTTCCTCTACTAGCAGGATATGAGCTGATAGCCTGGTAGTAGGGAACCAATCAGATTACGCAAAAGCTCATATCCGATAGCATGGTATATAATAAAAAGTAATAGCATATACCACAGGGAATAACAGTGCTTTTCATGCCATTTGATTGGCATTACTATTGGTCATTCAAAAATTAAAACCAGAAACTAATCAAATTCAAAACATGAAGATTTCAACAATAAAATAAAATAAAATAATATTTTGTCCGAAAGGCTACAGTCGCTGAGTAAATTACTGATTGTTAGAGAAACTACATCAAACGCGATCAACGTCGAGTAGAATTTGACAACACAGGCACAAACCTTAAGTGGTTCTCTGATGAAAATATTGTTGGTAATGTTTCTGCATAATTCTAAAGATATTATAGTAGTTGGTAATTGCGCAACGTCTCATTTCGAAATTCTCAAAAACAAAGTTGTATTTTACGTGCGAAGTTTGTATTTTGGAGCCCCGCTATTAAATTGGTTGTGTTGAAGAAGAATGAATTGAGGAGAACTTATGACGTCATAGACTCAACAAAAACAAAAGATTATTGTTGTTGTCAACAAAAGGGTCATTCTTGTTATTGAGTCTATGACGTCATAAGCTTCCTCGACTCATTCTTCTCAAGCTTGAAATTAAACTTTGCACGATTACCAACTACCAATACATCTTTGGGATTACGCAAAAACATTGCCAACAATATTTTCATCAGAGAACCACTTTAAGCTTTAAAATAAATTACATACCAAATCTTAACTGAAACCTATAGATTAAAATTTGAGACCTATATAAAGAGCAAAGTTGGATTCGTCTCCTATAGTCTTACTAAACTAAATATGTTTGAAATTTTTCCTAAAGGCCTGCGCTGCAGTTAGCGGTGGGAAATACTATAGAAAGCAAGGTAGAAACCTTCTAAATATTTCATTTCTAATACTTCTTTCACATATGATGAAAAATGCTTGGGACTCATTTATTCGTCAAGTGCGTTTCATCCGAGCATTTCGAAATCTATACTAAACTTACAGCAGACATGAATGGATCAATAAAAAATGAGAAACCATGCACAAAACAAAACTTACGAGCTGGAGGTTCATCTTCCTTTCCGTTCAAACAATAAAACTCAATGTCCCATATTGTTATGAATCCTAAAATAAATTAATACATATTAAGATTTACTCATAAATCAGTGATTAATCTTCTTAATCTAGCTGTAAATGTGCAGACATGTATTAAATTAAATAAACATGGTTGCAAGCTGTTAAAGTATCCATGAACTGAAACATTCCGATCTATTTTTTTTCAACAAAACTGAAGCTCAATTTAGCTAACCATTTTCCAAAACAATGAGATTATCCAAAACAAAATGCGTCCATTGGCATAGTTTAAAAACTGGGATCGAATATAGAGTATATAGCGTATGCAGATAAATCATTGTTTGTTTTTATGTATATACGTCATAAGGTACTCTAAACGAGGGCTCAAATTTCTCCAAAAATTGCCAAGACACAGCAAAGTTTGAGAATTAGTAGCTTGAAGACTAGTTACGCACCAGATTCTGTTGAAATGTTTAGTGAATGCTCTAGTCATTGTCGTCTGTTCACTTCATCCTAAGCACTCTCAAAATTCTTGCGTACTCACCCCCGTGATCAGCAGTAACTAAAATAGTGCTGGCTCTATCTGTAGTCATCGTACTCACATCAAAGTTGGACTGTAAACAAATATTAAATTAAAATACAGCGCATAAAAGACTAAAGACTAAGAACTTATATTATAATACACATACGACACTAAAACGGAGAGTCAGTTTTCCGTTACTACATCACTCACTCAATTACTCACTCACCCACTCGCGCTCACTCATTCACTCGCTCGCTCGCTCACTCATTGTTCATTCGTTGGTTTATTTTGTCATTCACTTCTTCCTTCCATATTTTATTTTTTCTAGACTTTTTAAATTTATTTGGGTGGGTGCCTTGCATGGGCCTTAGAGTCCCGTTCGCACCTTTCCCCTTTGGATCTTATTATTATATTTTTTATACTATCTTTCGTCATCTTGTTATGTAATACTATTAATGTTCTATTGTTTGTTAAGTATAAATGATCCAAAAAACCACCAAACAAAACAAAAAACAGTTAAAACATCCTAAACCTGGACGCCAGAGAAAGGGGGAGATTCAGTTCACGCTGGCGTAATTTCAGGTCGCCTGCTAGACCAAACTGAAATTTTAAGGCCGGCCAAACTCCAGGCTAGCTTTCCATATAAACACAATCTAAGTCTAGTTATTTCGGACCGATTCGGGCCACGAAAAATGCTTTTTAACCGACGTAATAAGCATACTTTCACCTCTCAAACTCAATACGTTGTTTTAAATGAGATTGGTGTCAAATCTATATAAAATAATGCTTCTCTGGCGGTCATATTATTATTATTATTATTTGTTGTTGTTATTATTATTATTATTATTATTATTCTGTTTTAGTTTTAATAACTCTAAAACATAAACACTCTATTATAGCCCCGGCCCAAAAGAAAGAAAACCCAAACAAAAGAAGTAGGATACCGGTAATATTGTAGCATAAAGTGAACCACCGTTGTAAACATTCCAGAAATGAGTAATACCTACAAAAAATAAAGATACCGAGTGTACAAATCAAAACATTCCATGGTCGGTCGGTTTAATAAAATATGCAAAGATATATATGGGGAGATTAAGGAAACAAATTTATATTGTCTAAAATCGTGGAATCTATTGATTACAAATATAATAGAAAAACATCTATCTTACGCGACTCGTCACGTGCATTTTATAGTAATCAGTATAAGTAAATACTTCTCCTTTCGCAAAAATGATTACATGATTCTGCTCACGTGCTTGGTAATATTATTTGTACTGTTGGCAGCGTTCAACTGAAAATGCATTATACTACTTTGGCCACTAATGCGCATGATTACTTTTATTATTATATACTTTATTTATTACCTTTCTCTGTTATAATTTATTTCGTTCGTTCGTTCGTTCGTTCGTTCGTTCGTTCGTTCGTTCGTTCGTTCGTTCGTTCGTCCGTCAACTCAATTACTTCATTCTGTTAATTCAAGTAAGGTTCGAACCTTGGGGTCCATTGGTAACCAGCAAAGCTGATGATTTATTTCCTGCTCTTGCAGAAAGAAAAACCAAATCACTAACAGAATTCACACCATCACCTAAACACAATAAAGAATATTTAGTCTTGATAAAAAGAGAGCATTATTAATAAAATACACACACACAAAGTTCACTGTTTGTATACCAGATTGCTCATCGTCGGCTTCATCGATCTGAAATGGTGATCGAATATGACAAAATATGTGCCCAGATACCATATTCCACACAATCACCTAAAAACAACAAAATATTACTATAAATTAGAAAGTAGACAATCGCAATATAATCGCATTTTGTGATCATTATTAATAAAATTATTCATAAAAGACGTGAAAGAGAGGAAATATTAGAAATCTTGATTGTAAAATCTTCCGTTTGCCGTCTCCGTGAAAACAGTCGTCGTGGCGTTGAAACGGCGAACGCCAAACGGCTGACGGGAAAAAAATTTGTCAAGTGATCTTCTCTGCCGTTTACCGTTTACGTGAATCTTAATCTCTCTATTATGAATCCAAAAACTCAAATACTTACTTCCCCGTCAAAGCTTGATGTCGCCAGTAAGTTAGGTGGACACGAATCGACGGCTAGAATATCTTCTTTATGGCCATTGCTCTAAAATTAGATAAAATACCACAACGCATAAACTAAAGAACAGTATTTGGTTTATAAAGTCGAGTGCAGTATAGACATGCTGGCGGGAAAGGCGTGCTGACAGGGAACGGACAGGCCATGGCCCCAGTGATAATTTTTGAATGCCACGATTTGGGGATTGTTGAGATCGGAAATAATAAACTCTTTTTTCAGGTGTGTAGATCTTAGGCTATAGTCAACTAAGGACCGAGCTTGTGCTTAGCTACAATCTCGGACAAAAATATTGGGACACTTAAGGCTTTCCCCCTCTCCCCCTACTCAATGTTGTTCACTAGTGTCTGTTAGTGTGTGTTTTGATATTTTTTTTATTCCAGTTGATAAACGCGCGAAATATTTCAACATTGAATAGGGGCATGGGGGTTGAAGACGAAAAATCTCAAGTGTCCCAACGATTAATGTCTGAGGTCAATCTCGGACAAAAATATTGGGACACTTAAGGCTTTCCCTCTCACCCCCTATTCAATTTTGTTCACTAGTGTCTGTTAGTGTGTGTTTTGATATTTTTTTCATTCCAGTTGATTAACGCGCGAAATATTTCAAAATTGAATAGGGGCATGGGGTTTGAAGACGAAAAATCTCAAGTGTCCCAACGATTAATGTCTGAGGTCAATCTCGGACAAAAATATTGGGACACTTAAGGCTTTCCCTCTCACCCCCTATTCAATTTTGTTCACTAGTGTCTGTTAGTGTGTGTTTTGATATTTTTTTCATTCCAGTTGATTAACGCGCGAAATATTTCAACATTGAATAGGGGCATGGGGGTTGAAGACGAAAAATCTCAAGTGTCCCAACGATTAATGTCTGAGGTCAATCTCGGACAAAAATATTGGTTCACTTAAGGCTTTCCCTCTCACCCCCTATTCAATTTTGTTCACTAGTGTCTGTTAGTGTGTGTTTTGATATTTTTTTCATTCCATCCAGTTGATTAACGCGCGAAATATTTCAAAATTGAATAGGGGCATGGGGTTTGAAGACGAAAAATCTCAAGTGTCCCAACGATTAATGTCTGAGGTTGTAGATATTTTGCACACATATTTAAAGACAGTTCAGGACCTCTTCAACACTTGCATTCTCACATATATAGAACCCCATGCATGGTTATATTCTGTGGCGTGGCAATTTTTCTTCCGGGCTGGCATGTGGCAATAAAACTCATCGCGCAGTAGCGCCGTCGCAAATTTAGAATTCCCAGACGGTCAGTAGCATCTTTGCCCCCCCCTACCCCCTCCGCAGTGTACCATCAGAACCCGGACTCTGAGTTTTCCAGTGTAGTGTAGGGGCTAGTGTTCTGGTTTGTTCTTCTGAAAGGCCAGAATCAAATCCAGATCAAGTCAAATACTATTTTTTAGCTTATATATTCGTTTTTTCCTTTGTATCGTTGAACGTTGGTTACTTTCCTTTCTCGTGTTCTTTACCTTTTAATCAAAATGTTAGAATTAAATCTAGTGGATTAAATTAAATTCACAGCGAGTCAAATCCTTTTTTATCCTTTATATTTTGTTTTTTTCTTTGTAGTTGAACGTTTGTTTCTAATTTCTTTAAATTGGTGAATGTATTTTATTTCTAGTTTCAGTGTTGATCACTCTGACCATAGGCTCATAAATCTAATATCCAATACAGTAAACACCCACGTGTAAGAACCTAGATTTTTTCAAGTCTGGCAAAATAGGTTCTTATATTTTGGCGTAATTACTGACAATTTCGGCAAAATAGGTTCTCAATAGGTTCTTAAAATTTCTTTAAGGGAAATGCTATTGTTATATGACCAGATATATAAACCACTTTGTTATAGAGAGATTATACTGTATGTATGTAATTTCTGTAATGATATTTTTATGGAAGGGCCAAATATATAGCAAATTTATATTTTATAGTCCCACATTTTGGCTACAGCACTGTTTCATTATTCAGAGTGACTCTTCATATAAGAACCTTGTGGCTTTGGTTGGCTAAATAGGTTCTTATATTTTGGGGTATTAAAATCCAAAATTTCTGCCTACAGGTTCTTAAATCACTAGGTTCTTACACGCGAGTGTTTACTGTACCTCCATATAACTAGACTATTAACCAGGTCCAATTTGACGTTATGTACTCATTATATGTATATGGCGTGTATCTTTACTTAACTGATTTATTACAAATATTAATAAATCATAAAATTTAATATTTAACATGTATAAGACAAAATAAGCCATCAATGCATTCAACGTCGTGACAGTTTTGTCTTTTGAACATTTTATACGACGTTTCAAAACCTTCAGAACTCTGAAAAAATCTTCACTCGAGAAATGGCATTTCACAGGCTCTAAATTTTTTAATGTTTTTGGGGGTGAGAAAGCCCACAGATTTCTCCAAGAGATTTCTCGCACCATCACTGCTTGTATATAATGTCAAGCTCATTTTCCTTCCGCTGGCCTTGCCACTGACCTCGTCGAAAAGCTCTAAGAAACTCTACCTCACTTTATTACGCATGTCATCAAACTACAGAAAAATTTGAATTATTGCTATTCCCAAAAACATTAACCTGGCTTTGGCTATTATAAAGTCACGTGATATGACATAATTGTTTTGAACAATAAAGCGCCAACTTTACGGTTGGTCTCCCTTGACAACCAGAGGCCAGCCTGCTCATATCATTGGTCGATAATGTATCGTCACGATAAAATTTCTTGTTTAAAGCCAATTCTAAATTGTTTTGTGCATTATCTATCAGTGTGTTTAAAATGTTGTTTCATGATTGATTTCAATGAAGTTTGTGTTTGTTTTTGTTTCAAGACTGTAAAAGAACGATAATCAAAACTCACCAAGTCATCTTCCCAGCGTATGTACGGTCCTTGTACATGATGAAAATCTGCAGTATTATCCTATAAATACACAAAATAAAGTACGTGAAATGGCAGCAAAATAACAGCTTATAGTTTAGTCCTTGTACATACAATACCCTCGTCACCACGCAGGGGCTCCGCAATAAATGTGACATTTCATATAGGCCCCAAGTTTATAAATCTGCTTTTCATGAGTCATACTAGCTTAATCCAGCGTATTGAGTACATATAAAGTATGACGTCTGAATAAAAAACACTGCGCACTGCGTTTTATATTAAACAATTCTAAACTACAAGTACGTCTAGTTCAAGAGTGCTTTACGCCTGAAACACTTGTTGGTTCAAAAGGCCGTGTGGATTATTGAGACCCCAGTTTAAAGCTTGTTTCAAACGTCGCTCTTTTCATGCGCCGAACCTAGTGCAAATCAGCACAAACAAAGGATTTAGCTCATTATCATTAGCCTCGGCGCATGAGACGAGCGACGTTTGAAACAGACCTTAGTTAAACTATACCGGATTGCTTATATATATATATATATATATATATATATATATATATAATGCTATTAGGTGTTACTCCAAGTGACGAACCATACCGGTCAAGTAGAGAAAACTCTACTTGGCCCGGCTGGGATTCGAACCCGCTTTTTGACCGGTATGGTTCGTCACTCGGAGTAACACCTAATATCATTATTCTTCACCCGAGTTCACTGTCCCATAATAATTGTTCTAAATATATATCTCTCTTAATTTATGAAATTTCATCCAATGTTCAACAAAATTAAGCCAAAATTTAATGGCTTGGTCCTTGGTCTATGATCAATCTTTCGCCGAACTTTCATAAAAATCTGTGCAGTACTTTGTGAGAATATATTAACATCCTTAAGAAAGGCTCGTGAACACGCTCTAGAACCAAACATAAATAAATATTCGCCTATTCTATATATATGGACTATAATCCACATTAAGTACACGATAGGCTCATGAAAAGTACACCGTTTAAACTAGACTAAAAAGACAAAACAAATGTCCTAGATTATGGCACATTAGCAAACACTGGTCATGAACAAGACACTAGACTTTCTATTGTAAAATAAACATACATTGAGATCGACAAAAGCATCAATTAGTTAATTTCTGTCGGAGCCAGCCAAAAATGCATGGTGCTTTTATTGTTTTACTCTGTCTATAACGTCAGATAATGTTAGTCGTCAAAGGAAAGTCCACAAGTGTGAGGACCGAGACACATCACTGATTTTGACAATTTGTACTTTATGTCCCAAGAACGTTTGGCTACGATAGTCTGAAAGTGGTGAATTCAAAATAATGGTTTTGTCTATAGTAGGATGAACAAAGGAACAAAAAAAGTTGAGTAGAAGCACCAGGTCATACTAGCTCAGTATCTTAATATTTTCATGAAAGAACTTGAGTAGAAGAATTCGGCGATAGTCTAAATGTCTTTACATGCTAGAGTTAAAATCGAGTTAAAATATGCTTATACGTATGCATATAGGAGCGGTACACACAACACACAATACACAATGCTACAGTATATGCTATGCTATGCTATGCAATGCAATGCAATGCAATGCAATGCAATGCAATGCAATGTAATGCAATGCAATAAACTTTATTTAAAGAGGGTGACACTAATTACAAAAATGTATTCTCCCTAATGGCCCTCTAAAACCGGAATGATTGTCACTAAAAGAGGCATGACTCAAAGGGATCCATGCAGTCTTTTCGCGGCTTTTCCAAAATAAGTCGTCAAATATCTTTTTCCATAAAGCTATATAGGCTTTTTCAAAAACCAGATTTGACTCTGGGGTCAGAGTTTTTGTTGTGGTATCCAGACGATTGGTAAAATCTTGAAAGTTCACTGAAGCTTGTCGATAAATTTGGAAAAACAAATTTGACGACACATTTTGGAAAAGCAGTGGAAAACTGGGCGGGTCTTTTTGAGTAATCCCTTATTAGTGAGAATCATCTTATTTTATAACAGCATCTGCAAAAACTTATTATTTTGTTTTATCAGTGAAATATTCGTCATACTTACGAGAAAAACATTGATGGTTCTGTCCCAGCCAACAGATATAATATATCTAGACAAAATTTTAATAAAACAAAATTGTTTAACAAGCTAATAACAAATGGTCTCGAGGACAAGTTCAGACCATACAAAAAGAGAGCCCAAAAACAAGATTTTCATGCTAGGTCGGTACGTTCTCTTTGAGACCATCTATATTTTAATATCAAACGTGTTCGTCAATTCTGAGTAAATGCTATAGTATATATACAGAAAAATCTGACAGCTGACAGAAAAATGTTACAACAAGATGTGTCGTCAACAGGAATGTAAACAAGTTGTAACAAATAGTATTGTATTATTTATTTATTGACTTGCGGATACATCATGCATGTGGATTAAATTCAATGGATTAAATTTTTATTTTTATTTTAATCCACATGGTGTATCCGCAAAGCAATAAATAATATGAATTCCACCATGAAAAGCTACAAAACAATTATAAATAGCAATGTTTCATAAAGTTGTTTTACGCCATAGAACAAACTCAGCTTCATTTGTAACAGTTTTTAACTGACCTGTTTCTGTTCATTACGACGTACGTCAATGACGTCACTTCATCGACATCTTTATCTAAAACAAAGAATCGTACTTATCCATGGTCAAAATTCAAATATTGCATCATCATGATTATATGATAAGTTGTACGCATACATGGCATGGGACTATGGGTGGTAGGTTTGCGAGCTTGGTGTAATGATTATAATAGACCAATTGCATGAAAACTAAATTAAGACTGTTCCAATCTCTTGTAAAGTCACTACTGCTTTATGGATGACAAATCAACAAAAGCGACAACAGGAACTCAGGAATTTGGAAGAATATTGAAAGCCAGGTGACCATATGTCGTGTTAAATGATGACATACTTACTGTCGTGGCAATAGAAGCGTTCCTAGAATATTGTTGCAATATATTTCTCAAGTTGAACAATTCATTTGATAAGATTCGTTGACAACTTCCTGTTTTGAATTTGGTTGGTGTTTGGCAAATAATCCTTTTTCGTATTGGTTGTTTAAAAAACAGAAACCAATCAAATTCAAAACGGGAAGTTAACAATAATTTTCATCAAATGAATTGGTCAAACATAGCAAATGAATTGCAAAAAAATATTTTAGGAACGCTTCTATTGCCACGACAGTAAGAGAGCCAAAATGAGCAAGATCAGGGATGAGGTAAAACTAGGGCCGACCTCAGAAAATTCTGCAGGGGGGTGGGGGGCTTGGTACGCTCAATTTTGCCGACTGCCTCATAATCGTCACTCGTCAGTACTAGTATTCGCCAAGACTGACCGCTGGCGGGTGCCGACTGCCGACTGAAATCTCTTGTCTTCACCCCCCCCCCCCCCCCCCCCCCCCCCCCCCCCCCCCCCCCATAGCTCCGGCCCTGGGTAAAACAGAGGCAATGGCAATGGATTGGCCATGTGTTAAGAAGAAAATATGACAACTTCTACTGTGTGACAGCACTCACATGGGTTCCAGAACGCAAAGTAGGGCACTCAGAAACAACATGGAGGCGGACGGTGTAGAAAAAGACACTGTGGTGGCAGTCATGGAGAGTAGCCAAGCCTATAGCCATAGACAAGGTGCACTGGGGTTTGACATAGGTTTATGAGCCACATAGCCAACCAGATTTGTCAAAAGGAAAGATCACGTGGTCCATTTACTTCATGCGGGATTTATAAGCATAACGTATACTTCGTAAATAACTTACTTTTTTGTAAAGTTCGCAGACAATGACCATTGTTATAATTCCATACTTTAAGTCGTCCATCTCGACCTCCAGTGATCAACCTAAAGTAATTCATGGCCAACACACATGACTGAATAAATTATAGTTATAACATACTTTTGAATGACAAATGAACAGCACTTTAATCAATGTGTTCATAACTATTTACTCCGTCATTTTTTGTTAATTAAGTTATTAATACAATTATATTTTAAAGTAATCATCTATCTTATTAAGTATTCAGCAGATCTTTGTCCGATACAGGTTTAAGAGAAGAAACTTGAAGGGCAAAAGAAGTTATACCACGCTTTTGTTGATTTGGTTGACCAGTGAATTGAGAAAATAATGAAAGAAAGGGATCATTATCATAAACTGGCCTTGAAAACAAATTCAGAAATCAACAAAAAAACAGAGGTTCTAGTCAGCACAAGAGGAGCTACCAAGACCATGTTGAAGGAAAATATAAATGTACTCCAAATACAATGGCTGCTACCCTATTCCCCCGCATATAAGCGCACCCTGGATAAAGGCGCATGCGCTAATAACTGGATATTGGCGCAATTTGCACATTGCCACGTGGCAACACCACGATAAAATTTTCACGAAAAAAGTTCTTGAAAAACAAGTATTTTGAGTTGGTTTGTAAGTGAAGAAGTAAAATCAAAAAGTTTGTTATAATCACACTGCGCATGTCATTCTCCGTTTCATTCTCAAAATATTTTGAAAAAACAATCCACATCCGGGTCTCTTCCCAACATAACGGCCTTCAACTGGTTACCAGTTTTTGGCACTCAGGCTTGCTCTATCTCGTCCGTGAGAGAATGGGGCGAGGCGAGAGAACGTCCTGGGAATGGCTGGATTTAGGCCAAAGCACGTTTGATTCAGATAATTTTCATGTGACTTCAGACCAAAGACTCGTTAAGACTAAAATACTTTGTCTGTATTTACAGTTCGCTTCCACAGATTCAATATTTTCAACTGGCGGGAAAATTTTACAAATATATTGGAACAATTTTGTCACGTGATCTCCAGTCTTTGCCAAGGTGTTCCGCATTTTCGCGCGAACGCCCTGGGGACGAAATTGGCTCCTTCCTTTCTTATGATCTCTATGGTAATGGCTGGAGAGTACGCGACAATAGTATAGCGAATTAAAATAAACTAAAACAGGAATATTTAGTGTTTGTGGATTATACATTACGATGTTTTTGAGTAAGAAAAATAAAAAAACAACAACAAAAATTGATGTATTCTACAATAAAATAAATAAATAATTAAATATAATAAATTAAATAAACAATTAATACCCAACCTTCTTTCAGTTGAATCAAAGGCTAAACACGTGATACCGGTGTTGCCATGGGCTTCACTAAATTCAAACACGTGATTTCCGGTTTCAATATCCCAAACTTTAATGACCTAAAACATATTTTATATTACAATTCATGATTGTATTTGTGGAGCTATATTTGTAAGTCTTTATAATAACTGAAGTTTTTGGTGTATTCTTCCACGAGTTTCAGCTTATACTGTTGCAAGCTCCATAGGTCCCTCCAACACGTTCTTAAGGTGGCTCCATACAGTTTCTTGAAAAGTGTAAAACACACGTTCTAGATCCAAAATCTTGTACATTGATTATTTGTTAAAGTGCTTATGAAACGAAAATTAAGTTTGTCTTATTTGAAAGTACTTTTAAAATGACAAAGTAACATCTTTTCCAGTTTTTTGTTTCCTTGCTTTCTTTTTAAGATATCACAGTTTGCTTTATAAGCGAAACTAACCGGTGACGTCACAACGTGCATAATGACTTACCAGGAAAGGTTATATATCTTTTCTATTATCAGACGGAATCACTTCGAAGCAATTATTTATGTGTTTTTCTCTTACAACAACAAAAATATAGATTTTCAACTGATTCCGTTTAATAATAGCAAAGATATATAACCTTTCCCAGTAAGTCATTATGCACGTTGTGATGTCACTGGTTAGTTTCACATATCAAACAAACTGAAATATCTCAACAGCGAAGCAAGGAAACAAAAAACTGCAAAAGATGTTACTCTGTCATTTCAAAAGTACTTTCAAATAAGACAAACTTAATTTTCGTTTCATAAGCACTTTAAAAAAATGGAACTAACTGATTTGTATAGAACAGCATTTTGAGAACCAGAAATTGTAACAAAAAAGTGCGTAACTGTGGTTGTTATGGTAACAATGACGTTTCAAAATGGCTGCTAATTTGCGTTTAAACTAGTTTAATTCGAAAACAACGTCGGTGACCCCCAATTTTTATTTTATTAAAAGTTTTCTTCTAGTATGAGTAATCGTTGGACCAATTTTTAAAAAATTCTGCAGATCCAAAAAAAAAATTATTAAGAATAATCAGTTTTTTTAATTTGAAAAATTTTGGATCTACGACATTTTTTTTAATTTGGCCTTTGACTACTCGTACTAGAAGAAAACCTTTAATAAAATAAAAAATGGGAGACACCGAGGTTCGTTGCGAATTAAACTAGTTTAAACGCAAATTAGCAGTCATTTTCAAACGTAATTGTTGCAATAGCAACCACGATTACGCATTTTTTCGTTTCAGATTCTCAAAATGTTGTTATATACAAGACATTCAGTTTCATTTTTCTAACAAAATATCAATTTATACGATTTGTGGTCTGAAACGTGTGTTTTCCATTTTTCAAGATACTATAGGGAGCCACCTTAAGGAAGACCTTCATGTCTCCACAAACGACTTCTTGTCGAAGCACAACATTCTGTTCACCACATAGAGCAGAATGTTCTTCTCCAACAAATATGCATTTGTAGAAACGGGTTTACTGCCTCCCTTAAACAATTGCGGGGAAAGTTAAGCTTATTGTTGCCAAAGCTACATTGGATTTTTTATAGATTTCAGTTGGTTTAACATGTATATATGTTTGTGTTTGTGCACCCGTGAACGCTCTCTCCCAGATCCCTCTCTGCTGATTCCTGGCTACCAATCCACAAGTTACTGCAAGTAGTAATTAGTACAAGTACAGTTATACGTAAAAAGCTCATGCTGTTGTTATCCACATTGAAAGCTATATGCAACTGACCAAAATATGTTACGTTCGAATCTCACATTCTGTTTTACTGCTGGTCTTATATGCGCTTCCTGTCCAATACTTTATTCGAGGTAAAGCTAAAAGGTTTTATTCCACTGTGAGTGATTTTGAGCACGAGAAGTAGTTCAATCGCGTAACAAACGCAAAATTAACATCTTTTGACCTCTCAGCCAGCATACGTTTACCCCCGTCCCCCTTTCTCATAACATTTTTGTTTATGGAAAACCAACATTATTTAGGGGGAGCGGGGGGGGGACATAACGATACTGGGAAATTGCACGTTTTGTTGACGCTGTTACAGCGAATTTTGTCAATGATTGTAGCTTGGAAACTATTTGGGGACACTGTAGCGTTGATTGTATTGTACGGAGCGGAGAGAAACAAAAAAAACCTTGAGGCACAAGAGAGAACCAATGACTCTGCTCGCATGATCACCTAAGCAAATGACCGGACTTAATTTCAGTGTAAGACTTCGATGCAGGTCAATACCTTAGCTATCTCAGTTTGCAACGTGTACTTATTTTTTAAAGTAGATATTGCAATTGGTTAGATAGGTCTAATTAAGCATACAGCAACATCGTTGGTTACCACCAAGTATGCACGGCAAATTGTATGATCAAACGCTATTCCATGAATGCTATTTAACATATAAAAAACTTACCTCTATAATGTCTGTTTAAAAGTTATTATTATTATTTTCCTCTTCTGTAAATCTACACTTCAACTTACCGAGCCCTCTGATGCAGTTATAACGTGTTTAAAACTTCCGTTAAACTTTACACAATGAACCGGTTCCTTATGAGTCATTGTTAAGTCACTTGACGTTAACCTGATAAGAATGAAATTAGAAATATACATTAGTTTTCATTACTTTTCGTTATAAGCTACTTTATTTAGCAGATACTGTTATGTGGAACAAAAATACAGAAACTCAACAACTGCTGTCCCAAACAGCACACGTCGTTGCAAAACATAATTTATATATCATATCTTGAGAAAAGCCATTCAATCAAACACAAGAGTAAAATCATTATATTTAATAAAAATCTAACGTTTCGTTGTTTTATTAAATATAATTATGATTTTACTCTTGTGTTTGATTGAATGGCATTTCTCAAGATATTTTACTGGGCTTCAAAAAGGCATTAATAATTCATGAGGAAAACACAAAGGAAAATCATGACCGCGTGACGTGTCTCTATATGTGATAGAAACACGCTCGCTATTTTCGATGAACTTTTTCTTCGATTTTGCGGCTCAGACAACTTCAATTTTCAAAATTGATTTCTATATGAGCTTATTATATGGATAGTTTTTGAAGCCATTTAAAACATTCGCAGTACCTGATTTATCAGATCTAAAACACTCGGCTATCGCCTCGTGTTTTAAATCTGATAAAACACTGCTGCTCATGTTTTAAATAGACTTTCAAAAACGCATTAATAATTCATGAGGAAAACACAAAGGAAATCAGTACCATGTCCGTGGTTTTATACCTGATAAAGGAACCTGATTTACATAAACTTCTTTAGCTTTGATTTTCTCGGCTTATATACAACGTTATTTTTCAAACTTACTACACCAATGAACTTACCAAATGGGTCGTTTTTGAAGCTATTTAAAACATTCGTAGTACGTGTTTTATCATATCTAAAACACTCGGCTATCGTCTCGTGTTTTAAATCTGACAAAACACTGCTGCTCATGTTTTAAATATTACTTCTCAAACTCATTAATAATTCATGAGGAAAATTCAAAAGAAATCAATATTTAATCAGTATTTAGAAATCGGAGGAAGATTACGGTCAAATTTAGCAAACTTTGAGGTCGATTTTCTCTTAAAATATTGATCCGTTTGAGAAGCTATATCCAACACTCGTCAGTGTTCATCCTCCGATGACTAAATACAGCCAAACGGGTTAAAAAAACTCGGCTTCGCCTCGTATTTTCAACCCGCTTGGCTGTATTTAGAAATCGGAGAAAGAACACTCGTGTTGGATATATTACTTAAAATTCATAATTAGACTACGCTTCCCGCCTGGTCAATCCATATGTAGCTGATAATTTATATACACAATCCACGCGGATATATTTAAATAGTTGATTAATTTGTATTTGTATATGGGGTTCCTTTTTTTACTTTCGTATAGTGTTCGAGAAGATGCTTCAGCTGTCGTCTTTGAAAATAGAGCAAAGAATTATTTTGCTTGTTTTATATTTATTTATTAAGCTTCGCCACATTTACGACTAAGGCAACCCCAATAGCTTAGCGGCCAATTGACCATACCGTTTTTCGGTGGCGATTTCTACATTTAACCATAATCCTTTGCTTGCAGTAAATATTGTTTCGTGCAGGATTACTGGAAGATGGGTTTTAAAACGATCAACTTTGGAAGGAATGAAGTTCTTGCTTACTTAATTTAACTTTATTGGGTTATCTACTAATAAAATTACAATGATCAAATGTTATATAACAAAAACAAAACAAAACAAAACAAAAAACAAAATATTTATAAAAAAAAATAAAAAATAATAATAGTAAAATTTAAAAAATAACCCAAACGGGAAGAGTGCGAACGGGACACTAAGTCCCATGCAGGGCACTCCCCGTAAAAATAAAAAAAACAAACCCTGAGTTTACGACCTATGACAGGGGCAATCACGTACGAGATATAAAGTACGCAACCGCTAAAAGCTTCTGTTTTTTTATCTTATGTTAGCTGATGGCTGAAGTCATATAACATTTGAATATATATAATAACAGCTACCTACCTACTTTTTAGAGTCAGCAAAGCAACTTGATCAGAAGTTGCCACAGCAACTGTTTTATTAAAACAATTATAATGAACAGCTAAAAGAATAAACAAACAAAACAAATGTTTTTTGTACGTTATTAGTGTTTTCAGCTTGAGTTGGTAAAGTTTTTTTCGTATGTTTTTGCCATGTTTTTGTTCGAGTCCCGTCTGGAGCTCAGAGTTTTCTCTGAGTTTAACTTACGACAGCTTGTACAGCAAAAATATACGAAAAAAATAAACAAAACAAATATATGCAGAAGTTTGGACAAAAAAAGCAGTCAAACCCCTATTAACACACCTCTCTCAAGCGGACACTAATATAGGCGAGGCCCAGGCCATTTCTTTAATAAAACACTATAGTTACAATCCATTTTTAGCGGACACCCCTCTTAGGGGCTGTTTACAAGAGCCGGGCTAACTGGGCTGACTCGTGTCACGAAATTCTTTCCTCGGCCACAAAAAGAGATTTTAATCAACGTTAGGATTAGTTTACATCTAAACTAAACCAATTCTTCTTTGTAAATTTAGTTTATGAGAGTTTCAAAACCAGAGTGAGATCCTAATCAATCGCGTGAGCCCAGTTAACCGGGCTAGCCTGGCTCATGTAAACAGCTCATTAAGCTTAAGCAAAAACGGACAAATATCTTGGGTTCTAGTGAGCAAATTAACCTCTCTTAAGCGTGACGAGCGCTCTTTTGGTAATATTTAAGAAAACGTTAATTCATTTTGATATAATTAATTAACGTTTTCTTAATTATTACCAAAAGAGCGCTCGTCACGCCCAAAATAGCGACGTGCCAATGGCCAGCCTAAGGCAAAGGAATGTGATCACGTGAAATGTTGTTAAGAGAAGAGAAGAGATGGATACGCTAGCTGGGATATGAGAATTGAGTGTAAATTATAAATATTCAGTTGTCCTTCAGCAGCGTATATATGTGAGGACGAATACTTTCAAATGAAGTCGAATCACTGCTGTAGAGAACGTTTTCTGACTGATTGTAAATGTTCTGCGAGATATTTTACTCACTTTGTATATAATGCGTACCACCTACTGTGCAACCTCTCTTAAGCGAGCTCTCATAGGTGTCCGCTTAATAGAGGTTTGACTGTATTCCTCTTGAACATGAACAAAATATCTACTTTAAATAAAAGTTTAAAAAAATCCACTTCACTAACCAGACAAATCTCCCCTGATTTTGTGAGCTTTTCCACCCACACTGTAAAGAACGCTCTGATCATTTAGATCCCATACCTAGAACAATATATTTTTTTAGTTCATAGACCTTATTCAAAAATGGCCGCCGAATTAAAATTATTTTATATATACAAATAAATTAGCCCTTATGAACTCGTTTTCATGTAGGAAATTCAAAATAATTATTACTTTAAAACGAGGTCAAAAGAGACAATTTATATGCACATAATTTAACAATTTTAATTCGGCGGCCACTTTTGAATAAAGTCTATGACCGATACATGAAACACCAACTCGAATAAATAATTTTGTGTCACATTATTATCTCATTAAACATGTAAAAAAAAGTTTTTTTGCAAAACTAATTACTTAAAGGCAATAGCACTAAAAATTAAGTTTGTCTAATTTGAAAGAACTCATAAAATTGTAATAGAACATCCTTCACAACTTTTTCGTATCTCTCTTCGTTTTCAAGAAATTTCAATTTGTTTGATATGTAAATGAGATGGTCTCTGACGTCAGGTGTGGGGTAAAATATTTTCACATGTAGCAAAACCAGTTATTTTCTAAGTTTGTTCAGCGAAATCATTTGAAACTGTGCACATAAAAACTCCTTGCGACGCTGAACATTTCATGTTAGATATGTAAGTGATTTTGCTCTGTATGAAAATATTTTACCCCACTCCTGACGTCAGAGACCATCTCATTTACATATCAAACAAATTGAAATTTCTTGAAAACGCAGAAAGATACGAAAAAGTTGTAAAGGATCTTCTATTACAATTTTATGAGTTCTTTCAAATTAGACAACCTTAATTTTTAATGCCATGCAATCTCCTTTAAAACGTGGCATCACACGAAAAATAGTGTTTGAAAAGTTATAACTTCATAACGTTTTAATATTTCCCGCTGAAATCTTCGTGAGTTAATGCTAATCATGTATATACAAAGAAAAGAAGTATCGCCATTTTTTAATTTAGATTAATTGAATTTAGAAAATGTGAATTATGTTGTGTCGGCAATGTACATTAAGCCCTAATCAAACGAGAACGCAAGTCATGGCAAGTTATCTTACGATGACTTGCGATGCCACCAGTCAAACGTCGGCACAAGTCGTCGCAAGTTCTGCACTTCCGCTAGTTCCCACGCCTTTTCGCTAGTTCTCATGGTAGTTTCTATGGCGACGGAGCACGAAAGACTTGCATCGACTTGTGTTTTGTGTTCAAACGTTTCGCAAGCTCTCGCAAGTTGAACAAAACTTGCGCTGAAATTTTAACAAGATCAAATTAGTCGCAAGCTAACGCAAGTCACTGCAAGCTGGCGGTCAAACGAGACACAAGCAAGCACAAGCTAAAACTTGCGATGACTTGCGTTCTCGTTTAATTAGGGCTTTACTTAAGAAAAATTTAACAAAACTGAATTTCAAAAATCGCAGAGATGCTTTTGTAGAAAATTTATCGAAGAATGGTATTAACAAATTATTTAAAACCGCCAATTATATTCCAAAAAGCCAAGAGACTTATTTTTCCTTTAGGTAACTATACAACAGTTTACGAATTTCTCTCAGCAAAAATTACATTTTATAATCCCGTCTTGCACGATTAATTAGACTTAAATTGGTATATGACACGTTGTAACCGCATTAATAGGGGCGCGATGCAAACTTTCTCACGAGATGTTACGCGGTAACTCTATACTGCCACTAATTGCCACCTCAAAAAGAAAGAAATGCGAGGTACAGTATAGTGCACTTATGTCATCTCATTGTTAGGAAATTAATATACCGTGTTAATTCAAGAAGGTATTTAGATTCAATATAACGCCTTATATTAACTATACCTTAACAGTCTTGTCCATAGACACACTAAAGATTCGATTTTCGTCCGCACTGACAAAGAGATAGCAAATTGGAGCCGTGTGACCGCGAAGAATACCAGTTGGTTTACTAAAATAAAGAAAAATATATAGAAAGTTCAGCAAAACGCTGAGTTCACTCTGGACTATGGTTTCCATTGGCTATAGGAAATTTAAATGATGAACAACGACAACAGTATCAACAGTAATAATGACGACGACAACATGCTCTGAGCCCAGTAGATAAGCCTAGGAGCAGAGATGTAAAATTAGTTGGCAAAAGCAAACCGCTCCTCGCCTCCTCGTCCGCTCCAACCCCTCGAATCATCACTACTACTTTTTGGGAGGAAAAAATTGACACTGCAACCATTGGTTTTCATGCTCTGAAACAAATAACTTTACACTCAAAGCGCAAGCGTATAATGCCAACACTATACTATACTTGCAAATGCAGTTAGCGTACGTGTTTGGTAAGACCAAATTTATTTTAAAACATATAGAACACGGTCGTTTTCACAATTTTGAAACAAGCATCGCATTTAGTCAGCATCTTGTTTCAAACAAAATAAACTGAACAAAATTTAATGGGGAGTTTACACACAAAATTCAAATAACGCAACAAAATAAACGACTATTTAGTAATCTCTTGTGTTAAAATTTACTCAATCTTATTCATATCAATAAAGATTTGTCTTTCTTTGAATCTTAAAATGCTTTACGGTAATAGTTAGGGACTTGTTAATTGGACCTCTCACCTTGGAACATAAGGATTCCACAACCGAATAAGACGATCCATGCCTACATGAAACACAAAGAAAGTAAAAAAACATGACAAGTATAAAGAATCCGTTCTCTAGTTCTATAAGCTGAGTTATTATTACTGTATACCTCCTGTCACTATAACATTCTTCTCCTTTGAAAAATCAAACGTTTTCACTCCTTTGTAAATTTTAAAAACTGTCTGATCAGCATCTTGTCGCCTTCTTGGTTGGTTATCTCTTCCAGTCGTTCCAAGAAATGTTCTTCTTTGAGTTCCGATATTTCCATGTTGGTCCCGCAATGATGACTCGACGTGAGTACTGCCGATTGTTTGACCTGGGAAAAGTGAGTTAAAATCGTAGCTATTGATTTACCGGGCAGAAATCGTAGTCTTAGAATGAAGATAAGAGCCCAGCTTAGAATTGTAAGATGTAAAACCATAGCGACAATATATATCAAAACATTTTATTAGAAATAAACTAAGATGACGTTTCGTTGCTTAAGCAACGAAGATCTATTTTGATGTTAATAACATTCCATTTTTCATCTCATAAAAATCGTCTTACATAACATTCCGTATCGAAAGGGTTCGGGGAAACTTTTTCTTGGTTTCAATTTCTCTTTTCGACTTATTTCTCATAAATAATAAATGCTCTCCATAAATACAATCAAGATTCTCACTTCAGTGCTCGGCTGGCATTTATTAATAAGCTATTTGCACGATGACGTTCAATGCATGGTGTTGCATGACTCCAACTACCACAATGCTTTGCTAGAATCATCTATTTATTAGCACCAGAACACTGGCAAAACATTCTGGTAGATGTAGTCATCACCATGCATCGTACGTCATCATGCAAATGGCATGTCTTCACTGTAGATTAATCATACTTGTCTCTTAATAACATTTCTAATATAGAGGGCAAAATTACTTGCACTTGATTGGTTCCTTGATCAGCAGTACTTGCATGTGATTGGTCGCTTTGTTACTTAAGTAGCAACAGTGAACCTCAGAGGACTGACTTTTTTTTCAACAAATCTGCAAGGTTTTTCGGTCTGAAAATGCTTTTTTTGTTTAATTTGAACTAAATTTAAACTATTGAAGGAGTGTAAACTATTAGTGAAAATGAATACACTAGAAAATTTACGAACTTTTGCCTGTTTTTACAAAAAGAAAGCTACAGGCACAGCGATAGAGCGAGGAAAATTGGAATGTTGCCGAGCACCGACCGTGATAATGTATGACGATAACGATGTACATTTTCTGGACATTGATGTTTCACTCAACCAAGAATTCCAAGATTGGTCGTAAGTTGAAATCAATCCTGGAACATGTTGTCGCAGAAAGTGGAACTTCCAGAAGCCAATTCATGAGAGAATGCTCTCGTGAAACTCATTAGTCATTAGCAGCATGTAACTCAAAGAATTGAAGTGTTAAATATCGACTTTATATTGTAGTCGATTGCCAAATCTGTATTTGGAACGGCTAAAGAAATTATTATTATTATTATTAACATAGCTCTTGAATAATTTTGCCCGCTATATTATTAAGACCTAATCGCATGCGTTCTCGTAAAATTAAGGTTTAATTTCACTCGTGTTTTCAACCCTAATTTTCCTCGGCCCCATGCGATTACCTATAGACACAAAGTTTACATTAGATTATTATACTCACCAATAACCAACGCGGTATTTGCATGGTTAGAGCACGAAATCACAGCACGTAGTGAATCGTAGTATTTCAACTAAATTAAAGAATGGTAAAAACTTATTAGCACGTTAAGAAATGTCAGTGTAACGTTTTATCACCAGAGTCTAGAGATGGTTGCAGATCCTGGAAACACAGCCCATTGTTCAGCTAAATTGAAAGGATGTACAAGTTTATAGTATATAGATGAGATGTCCCATGTAGAAACATAAGTGTGGCCGCGCATGACTTTTTCCTATAATAATGCCTTACTGGTGCAGGGCAAAACATATTACATTCGTAGTAAAATGAGAAAATACCAAGAGTATAATAATAACTGAGAATAGGAAAAATTCAAGTTGAAATCGCATTTCAACTGTGTAGGCGAATATTTTTTTGATAATTTTATCCAGTCATCGAAATTTATGGAGAATCAGTGAAGCAGGTGAAGATACCTGGGAGCATTAATGACGGAAAATGGTAGATGCATGCGAAGCAAAAATAAAGGCAAGAGTGGCGATGGCGAAAGAGGCTTTCAATAAAAGAAGAGAGTTTTTAATTCGGAGAATGGAAATATAAAAACAATCGTATTGAGTGTGGATGTGAAACATGGGCACTAAAGGCCCGTTTACACGTGCGATTTATGATGCGATAAATATCGCCAACTGCTAATTTAGATGCATGTTAAGTAGAAAAACAGTCCGTGGATTGTGCCGTGGTTTCATCTTCCTCGTTTTTTGCTCGTTCGCAGTTGCTTAACATGCATCTAAACCAGAAGTTGGCGATATTTATCGCATCAGAAATCGCACATGTAAATGGACCTTAAGAAAGAAAGAAGTTAAATACAGATATTTGAGATGTGGATATGGAGAAGGATGGAGAATATAAGTTGGAAAGATAAGATGGCGAACGAGCAAGTACTAGGAGTGGTAGAAGAGAAGAGGACGCTGTTGAGTGCGATTATGGAAAGAAAGAAAAGATGGATAGGCCATATTTTGAGAGGAGATGGATGGATTTCCATCTCTATGTTCTTAGCAATGAAATAGAAATATACACTCCCCTACAAAGAAAATCAGTAAATACGTTGTTGTTTTCATTCACAAGTGACACTAATTATCAGATCACTATTGCACTCTTACTCTATTTCTTACACAGATATAAGGATTCAGTAAATTACTAAAAAAATAATTACCTGAGATACCCAATCATCGTGAACTTTCCACCTAAAAGACAAAGTTTAAAACTGCTGTTTAAAGGGATCCCCAACATGTTTGAACAGATAAGCATCATGGGTGCCGCCATCTTGGATTTCATAACGTAAAATGGTTGCACTTATTGTCTGGAAACAATGAAACCATTGTCTTGGAATAATACGTGCAACCATTTCACGTCCTCGAATCCAAAATGACGACGCCTACGAGGCATATTTGTTCAAACATGCGGAGATCCATTGGGATTACGACCTGAAGTAGGATTACGATATGAACTATCATGACGAACTATCATATTAACTCTAAGATGTATCACCCTGTTATTCAATTGTTTGCCAGAGGGTTTAATAAACATATTATATATGTATGATAATTACGACCAAAAGTGTAATGGGGTTTATGACAAATTTTGATTTACAATAAACAAATCATGCTACGACCAATCGTTTTCTCTTTAATTTCGAGTCCTGTATATTTTAATGTTAAAACATTGTGAGAGAGGAGGGAAGCGCCCAGCCTAACACTAAACACTGTGTACTATTTGAGCATGAATTGACGGTACCGAAAAAGATGGCGGCGGTACATTTACCACAATGCTTTGCGACCTCAAATCAGCTCAAATAACAACTAAACATTGTTTATCATGCTAAGATGGATTAAGTAAGCAAGAATATCATTCCTACCAAAGTTGATCGTTTTAAAATCATATCTTCCAATAGTTCTGCAAGAAACAATATTTACTGCATATTTACTGTGGTTAAATGTACAAGTCGCTATCTTCTTCGGTATCGTCAATTAGAGACAAGGTTCCAAAATAAAGAATAATGGTACGTTACAATAGACTTACCTCACAAATTTGGTATGTTCTGAATTAATAACACTACAATAAACAAGAAAAGACGTAATAAACGTAAATACCGAATAAGAGTGACTTCATTTTGGATAAAATTATGATACTAACCTATCCACGTTTACACTCGCCATTCCATCAACTTTTGGCATCTTTTTCCAAGTTCTATTTGCAAAAAAAGTACATAATTAGTAAAACAAAAATATTAACAATAGCATTCATCTAAAATTTAAAGTAAATTGGCAAGTCGCGTGGGAGGTGACGCTGATATGCAAATTAAAAGAGTCGCAAAATTACGGTGGCCCAGAAGGGCAAAACACAACAATAAATTCACAAAACAAAACAATAAATTCTGATTTAAAACAATAAATTATGATACAAAACAATAAATTCTAATACAAAACAATAAATTCTGATGCAAAACAGAATTTCCGAGTACACACAACAAGAAATCCGTCAAAACACAACAAAGAAATTCGTCAAAACACAAAAAGGGAATGGAAAAGAGAAAGCGAATGAGGGAGCAGGGAAAGAGAAGTGATAACGAGATGGGGATGGAGAAGAGAGGAAAAGAAAGAGGAAAATAGAAGGAGAGAAGAAGATGTTTCGTGTGCCAAAAATGAAAACGACTTTTAATTCTTCTTTACCTTAAAGATTCTCCAGTTGACGAAAAAATAAATATGCTAATACATCCCTGACAAGAAAAGAATATTATTTATCTTATTGTTAATGATAATACTAAAAAGTAGAAAGGTAAATTGCTGCACTATTGTATCCTGAGGTATCCTAAAAACTGTAGGTTAAATTATTGGTAGTTTTTAAATTCCTTAAAGGATAAAGGACTGGGTGGCTAATCATCCTTACTTGCAGCCAGCGGCTGAATTGCGAAGGACGCAGATCAACGTGGCCGTGTCGAGGCATATCAAAGGCGCTCCAAGCAGCCTGCCAACGACACAGTTCAGACCACGGATCACAGCTAAGATGTTAAGATGTTGATTTTATGGAGGGAGGAAAACCGGAGAAAAACCCTCGAAGCACAGGAGAGATCAACTACAACTCTACTCACATGAGTCCAAGCCCGACAACGGGGTCATTCCCAAGCGCTCACCCATCCAAGTACTAACCCCGTCTAACCGGGCTTAAGTTTTGGTGAGAGGCAGCGCGCTAACAGCACACGCCACCCGTGCACCCAGGCTTCCTTGCCTAAACCTATAAGGAGAGCACTGCATGTATACAATCACATAGTATTAATCAATGCTTATTTTTTAAAGATTAAGAAATATTTATTGTAGATATGAGGTTCATGCCAGCACTACCATGCAGTATTCAGTAACATTATGGTTTTAATCATAAAATAACTTGTGTGGTGGCGAGTGAATGCATGCATGCACCCAATTTTAATGCGAACAAATTATTCATCAGGGGTGGAAAAAGGAGATTAGTTTTCTTTTTGAGACCGCGAACTGAAAACCAAAAATATTTCTGCCTCTTTCAGTGCCATTACACATGATAGACTGCCAGTGACCAGTTTAATCAGTATGAAGTAATACTTAAAACACGAGCAGGAGTGTTTTATCAGATTTAAAACTACGAGGGCGCAGCCCGAGTGTTTTAGATCTGATAAAACACGTGATGCGAGTGTTTTGAATGGCTTCAAAAACGATTCGTTATTGGATGATATGTTCATTAGTATTCTTTATATAAAATTGCACGTTCATTAGTATTCTTTATATAAAATTGTATGTTCATTAGTATTCTTTCTGACGTCAAGAAGTTTTATCAGGTATAAAACCACGGACATGGTACTGATTTCCTTTGTGTTTTCCTCATGAATTATTAATGAGTTTTTGAAGTAAATCTTTGGCTGGTAAAATAATAAAATGCTGGTCAGGAGAGATGGTGTCAAAAAAGCATTTAAAGTTGTAATTCTTTAGTTTAGTTTAAAAAATGATGGATTTTACTCAAATTTTATTGTTATAAACTAAGACTTACCTGACAATCCCCGTACATAAGAACACACTCATCCTGGCCAGTTGAACTAAAAAATAATATAAAACTCGTTATCAAGCCACAATTAGTTATAATTCAGACCAAACCCAATAATCCTTACCAATATTCCACTTTTAATGGTGTTGTCTCTAAGCCGCTTATTTGACAGTAAGGTTCAAATGTTGATAATTCATGAAATTGAATTTCCCGGTCACTAAAAGAAACGTATACATAATTGACGGTACCGGAAAAGATGGCGGCGGTATATTTAGCCACAATGCTTTGCAACTTCAAATCAGCTCAAATAATAACTAAGCATTGTACAAGTCGCCATCCTTTTAGGTACGGTAAATTACAGTACATAATAAGAATAATTCCAAGAATAATATCTAATAAGTATTTAGAAATCGGAGAAAGATTACAGTTAATTTGGCAAACTTTTTGGTCGATTTTCGTTTGAAAAGCTATATCCAATATTTACTCGTCAGTGTTTGTCCTCCAATGTCAAAATACAGCCAAGCTGGTTAAAAACGGGCCTTCGCCACAACCTGCTTGGCTGTATATAGAAATCGGAGAAGAAACGCTGACTCGTGTTTTCAGATGCAGTATTTTAAATATACTGTACTGTAATTAAAACAAGCAACATGCACACATGGCACAATACAGTAATACTGCTTCCACCCAGCTAAAATTAATTCCCAAATCATGAATAATCTTTTTAGAATAATATGTACATACCCAGTAGAAATAATCAGTTTATTATATTGTGGCATTAAAACAAAATCTGTAATCCACTTTGCTTTCTTCGAAGCAGTTTCAATCTGTAAAAAATACACAATTAAACTAATATAAACGAGCAAGAAACAGCAAAAGATCAAGCTAAATCTAATATTGTAAAACCAATACAGAAAAGCTAGAAAAACCACTTTTCTGTATTGTAGTGTATTGTATTGTATTGTATTGTATTGTATTGTATTGTATTGTATTGTATTGTATTGTATTGTATTGTATTGTATTGTATTGTATTGTATTGTATTGTATTGTATTGTATTGTATTGTATTGTATTGTATTGTATTGTATTGTATTGTATTGTTTTTGTATGTTTGAAATGTATATGAAAATAGCATCATTGATATCCCAATGTACTATAATGTACCACAAGAAAAATGCAAGATGTACATGCGTACTAATCGAATTAGATAAAGGATAAAGGACTGGGGGCTAGCCATCCTCGCAGCCAGCGGCTGAATTACGAAGGACGCAGATCAACGTGGGCGCCGTGTCGAGGCATATCAAAGGCGCTCCAGACAGCTGCCATACGACACATAAGTTCCAAGCACGACAACGGGGTGATTCCCAAGCGGTCACCCATCCTAGTAGTACTAACCCCGTCTAACCCGGCTTAACTTTTTGGTAAGAGGCAGGGCCCTAACAGCACACGTCATCCGTGCTTCCCTAAGTGCTTAGAGTGACATAAATTAAGAATAATTAGTAATAAATTAAAAATAACCCGTTTCAACTATATCATTAATTTCAACACAATATGTACAAAACTATATTTATAAAAACAAAAATTCGTTTTTCCAACACCATAAGAAAAACTTACGTGTTTTGATCTTTTAAAATCCAAACTAGGAGACCAAAAAGATACCATTCCATCCTTAAAAAATATTTAATTTCAAAAATAAACAAAATCAAGCGTGAATCAGAGTAGAGGTTTGAGCGAGGGGTCTAGTAATGTACGCGACCTTCTTATAATTTATCCAATGTAGTAAACTATGTTCAAGTTCAAATTTCAAATTTGTATCAGAACAACGTAGTTACTTACTGTATACATTAAATTAAATCAACAAATAAAAAAATACAAGGCATTATTACGCTCGAATATACTCCAGCTCTTATTTTGTATATATATATATATATGTATATACAACAATTAAGACTGCACAACTCGGCAATTCGATAACTTAAATATTAAACAAATAGATTGCCACTACTAAAACGAACTTAAAACTTTATTGACAAATTTTTGGCTGCGTGTCACAGCCTTCCTCAGGTCAACAATATAATAACCTAAAAAATATTGTAATATATATTATCAAAGTCATTAATAATTCATGAAGAAAATTCAAAAGAAATGAATGTTTAATCAGCATCTTTAACTACGGATAAAACATTGATTAATAAAACATCAAGGTTTTATCAAAGTTAATAGGCACTAGAGCCTCAAATTGAGCTTTTTCTGACTGTAAATGATCTTATCTCACGTTTCCTACGACTCTTAAACAAAGTGTTCATCATTTACACTTAGAATTTGATAAGTAAGTTAAAATATTCGCGTCCGATCTTTATGGGCATCTACAATGGCTCGTCCGATCTTTATGGGCATCTACAATGGCTCGCCATTGTAAATGCCCATAAAGATCGGCCGCTCATATTTTAACTATCCAGGGGCGGATCTAGACTGTAGCAACTGTAGCGAATGCTACAGTCAGATTTTCCCGAACAAAATATGATTAAATTAAATTAACATTAAATTAACACCATCTGCATAATATGTCACTAATATTCAGCTTTTCCAAAGTTCAAAACCACCATTTCAGGCATTCACGCGCGCGTTATATAAATTATTGCCGGGCGCACAACCTACAAACCTGCTGTGCCATTGAGCCTGCCCATAATTGATCTGAACTGCATTGTCAGCTCATGTTTCTCTCACTAGAATGCATCGCGCAAAGGCGCATTCCGAGATGGTGGCGATGTGTTACGACGGCTACAGTTGTGCTAAATTTGGACTGTAGCCGCTACAGTTGACTGTAGCAAACCAATCAACACGCCAGATTTAGGTCACGTTTTGCCGCATTTCATGAACTTCCGCTACAGTTCACTAGAGCGAAGAAATCTCCGATGATCAGACTATGATGTGATGTAATTACTCGTTCGTTCCCTTGGCTTCTGTTCACCATTGCGTCCAACAACGTTTTACAGCAACTGTTGCGTGTCTTGGATGATATGAGTTATTCTCCTAAGGAAAAGGAGGATGAGTTGATTGCTCTTAAGCGTTACTGTGAGAAATTAATGTCTTAAGAGCGAATTTGAAAGAAAGAAGGATGATCCTCGCCGTGTATGTTTGTGTATTAACTATTCGAAGTTGCAGTTCCCGCGCAGCTAAGAATTGCGCTCTTCAAAGCACAACGCAGTGAGGTATGTGAAGCTCATGAATAATAAATTGCCTGGGTTATTATTTGAATAATAAAATATGCAAATTATGACTGAGATCAGCCTTTGTGTGTATTTATATGATTGAACGCGAATTCATTCTCAGTCACATATGTAGTGAGTAAGACACAGTATTATATTTATTTAATAAACGTTAATCTTTAACGTTGCAGTCAACGTGCTGCTTGCGTAGAACTAATAGACGAGTACTACAATCATATTTTACACAAACAGATATTGTTGTCAACACTTTTTTTTGGTAGATTTTTAATATAAATCCAATATTAACAAATATTGTCGTATTTGGCCCTTTATTCTTGTGTGAAATTTGAATTGCGCCTGCTGCAGAATTAGCTGGAATCTTCACTCAAAATGCGGGAAATGCCGTTTCCGGGGTTTGAAATTTCAAAAATTTACGGGGGGGCATGCCCCCGGACCCCCCTAGAATGGTGTATATGGTAATTAAAATAAAAGCATACTAATGAGTTAAAACAGAAGTTAATTGACCGTTAAAAACAATCATTGTTGTACAAAGTCATGACTAGAATTCAATCCTTTTAAATTTGTTAACTAATGTACCTATCCAAAAGTTCTCACAAAACCTTAAATTGTTATGTTCTTGGTCAATCAAAGTGAACTTCAGATTCTTATGGCAAGCGTTATGTATATCTATGAAATGTGTTGCTATGCTGCAAGTTCTCTTATTATGTTTGATATGGGATTTATAGTTGGCAAGACGCGTCTTAAAATTAGAGGTCGATCCAACACCCTGTAACCCGCAAGCTACACATTCAGCCAAGTAAACCACATTCGTAGACTTGCAACTCAATGATTTCCGGATGATGAATATCCGACCAGTTACAGCTGAACGAATTGATGTACAGGCATTTAAAAACTCTTTACAGCAATCACATCGCTTTGCTGTGCACTTAAAGCAACCTTTCATTTCCCTCTGGGTATTCTTGTAAGGATTCGATGGTGCCAGATAATTGTTTAGGTTATTTTATTGTTGACCTGAGGAAGGCTGTGACACGCAGCCGAAAATTTGTCAATAAAGTTTTAAGTTCGTTTTAGTAGTGGCAATTTATTTGTTTAATATATATATATGTATATATATATATTTAACAGTTATACCATGAGCTCGAGTCGTATATGAGCTCATAGTCAAAAGGTGGGTCAGTTGTTTATATTAGCGTTGCTGTCGTGAAAAAGGTTTTGATTTCATGCAAAAATGAAACTGAAACACCTTCGGCAGTGAAACTAAATTACTTAGTTGGTTGTTTTTGAAAACGAACATGCTTTTTACTACTCCAAATGCTCATCTAAATAAAAAAAAAGTCTCTTTTCTTTACTGGTAATCTCCTACGAAATGTGTGTTGTAAGCTTGATTTTAACAGTGAGTTTCTTTGTTTGGCAATAAATTAATATCAACCCGTTAATTTAGTCGGGTTTTTGAAGTAAAAAGACGTAATTTTTAGGTGAATTTTACTATTTAGCATGCTAAATTGTGTATCTGTTTTTACACAATGTTTGTTTGTTTATACATTAGTTTGAGGGTGTTGATGTTTTTCTGTATAAAAATCCGTCAATTTCAACTCTTTTCGGCAGTTTAAAAAAACATGCCGCCATCTTGTTTTTCCTCTACTAGTAGGATATGAGCTGATAGCCTGGTAGTAGGGAACCAATCAGATTACGCAAAAGCTCATATCCGATAGCATGCTATATAATAAATATATATATACTGTATAATATATATAAAGTAAATAAATCAGTTTTGCCATACATGATAATTACCAGAAACTTAGTCTAGTACTTTTGAAATTCTTACAAAAGTTTTGGTTGGTACAATATTTTTGTGACTACCGTTGACCTACTCTGCGGTAGCCATAATGTCGGCATGATCTTGAGTGGATTAACTGGACCTTCATTTACGACATACTCGACAGCTATCGCCAAATGTCGACAAGATCGTCAGGAATTCGAGAAGTGATCGCGTTGTTCGGGGGGGGGGGGGGTATAAGCATAAGCGGTAAAAGTGAAACCAGTTCCGGACAATTGAACCTCGTGTTTCGTAAAGTGCTTTCGCCGTGTTCTCAAAGCTGCCTTTAAACCTACTTTCCTTTTCGGAAAGGTTTCTGTCTTTTAATTACAAGGTAAGTAGTAAGTAAGGTAAGTAGTTCCAAAGTTCTCACGTTGTTTATCTTTATACATAAATCAATCTCAAAACAATCTCAATTTGTCTGAAACAAATAGCTACTTCGCTAGTTCGCTGCTAGAAATTTACAAGAAATTGGGCCTTGTGCCTTCCTCAAAGACAAAGCTCCAACCTCGTACCACAAAGCTCTTATTTGTCGTTTTGTAAGTCTTAATGAACAAAGTATATCAGTGTATACCAAAGCCTTGAGCATATGCCTTGAGGTATTGTCTTATAAAATCGTTTATGACAATAAAATCGTTTTAATTCTGTTGAATTTTGTGTGTTATTGTTGTGTGCTCAGTGGTCAGCGACTCGTGTGACTATCACAGTACATGCATTACAAAGTATTCATCGTTTATTTTGTGAATTGTTGGTTTGACTTGGTGCTTTGTTTGCTTTTAGGTGTTTTTCAACATCTTGTATTTTGAAATAAGTTATAAAGAAACGAAAGTTTGCGCAGACGCAAGCCAGCGGTCTGACTGAGCGTCAAGTGTTACGCTCTCTATTGTGAAACTGTTGAGAAACTATTGAGAAACTGAAAAGCACATTGAAAAGCACTTGAAATATCAAATTATACACGCGAGAAACGCGCGTTTTTTTTGTTATTGTAAATTTTGAAGTGTGACGTCACCTCGTGCCCACGTTCTTTATTTCGAACTCTTAAAATAGCTAAAAGCTAATGTAAAATACTTCAAAATGGGCATTACATTAGAACAATATCGATCAAGAATCGCGTGCCACAGCATATTCATGGCAGGTAAAGATAATGAACGTCGTTTAAAAGGGTCGTTTTGGAATACAATGTTAATGATGTTTTATTTACATGTGTTTTACTTTCCAACGTTAAAACGTGTCGTTGAACAATATCAAAGATGGAGTGAAGTTATGTTTTGGTTCCATCAAATGATGTGCTATCACGGTTTACGTAGCATTGCTTCTAAGACTGTCAAATGACGAGGAAAAAAACCCAGGTCCTACATTGTATCAAATAATTAATGTATTTGAAACTCTCCGTGCTGATTTTAGTCAAGGAGATGAGTCGAAGTTCGGTGATAATGCAGGTAAACAATGCCTTGCAATGTCATTAACTGCTATAATCGTTACAGTCGTTGGCACCTAAGCGTGTACACTGCCCGTCAAAACATGTTCTAAATTTAAGCCAAAGTTAACCGTTTTGAAATCAACACCATGGGATTGGCGAGACGTGATTGGCTAAGGGCACATTCATGTGGCAATAATGCATTGGTTCAATGTAAACCTAATACGTTTCCAAGGTAAACAGTTAACTTTGACGTTGACATAAAACATGTTTTGACGGGCGGTGTACACGCTTAGGTGCCAACGACTGTAGATACATTAAACATATCGACACCTGGGATTCTCCTGATTTAAATAATATTTTGATTGGCATGGCAACTGTCTGTATGATTGCATTAAAGGTTCTGTTAAAAAAGACTTCCTGTAATTATTAATTGCTTCGTGTGTCTGTTTCCTTTTCACTCATGTTCATGCTTTTCTTGTCCTTAGTCCTCTCTTCTATATCTGTTTCTGTGTAAAAAGCGGTAGTCACATGTACGCTTTGCGTACCTATTTTTATATTTTATAGGGAAATGAGTAGTTAAACTACATTCGTTTCGTTCAAAATGTTCCGAATTTCGACCACCGAGTTCAAAACCAGTCCCCAAAATCACCGAAAAATGGATATCTCAGTAATCTCGTTTAATAGCTGTTTAATGCATGGAAAGGCAAATTCATACTGTACATTCAAAAATGCATTTCACAGTAATAGAGACAAGTCCTAAAATAATTTATGCCATCATAACAATAGCAACTCTCAACAATTTGGTTTTAACAATTGGCCATTTCCCAACAGACTTGAAGGCTGGTGACGGGTTAGGAACGCTAGGGTACTTGCGATCGTTTGGAGGGACAGATTTCATGCTTGGTATAGCGTAAGGACAACGAAACTGCCCCATCAAACGACCATCCCCCAATAGGCTAAGAACCCCTATACGTACATGTAAATCCAACACTGTTATAGCATTACGGCTTGAACACGTAGAATTGACGCATGTAGCGGTTTTTATAACATCTTAAACAAAATCTAACAAAGTTTGATTCTTACTTGACTGACGCACAAAAATGTATTATCTGAAGTATGGCAAAGCGTCAACACTTGTTCACGATGTGGAGAATTTTCAGAAGATGCTGGGATATGAAATGCTGTCTAAAAGAAAAATAAATCAGTTACCCAAAGAAACAGCTAGAGTAAGCCAAAATTCTGCCAAATATATAGCACAAAATTATCTCAATACAAAAATATCTCAATTATTTATGGCACAGAGAGAGGGGGTGCGGTATGAATTCTATCAAAAATTTAATAGTAACTCCCTACACCATGCACGTTTCTAAAAACTATACTAATAGTAACCCCCTACACCATGCACGTTTCTAAAAACTACACTAATTTCATTAGCAACAGTTTTAAAGCTATTCACCTCCTTTCCATATAGAAAATAGTTGTTTATATTGAGATTACTATAAATCCAACTAGTGCAATTACAGACTTACCTCCCGGAGGGTTGTGGTTAGGTTTAGGGCAACCGGGGGTTCTGGTTACATTTAGGGTCAGGTTTAGAGGTGGGGGTTGGAGTTGGGGTGGGGGAGGGGTGGTGGTGGTTGGTATTTCATTTAAGATAAGATAAGATAAGGTAAGACAACTTTATTTAGATACGGTAATAATTAACATTCAGGATTATCCAGAATTCTAGACCATTTCACAATTCAGGATAATCCTGAATTCTTGAGCCCCATCCTGCTCGTAGAAGAAAAGAATATATTTTCACAACGGCTGCAAAACCAGGTGAGTAATTTTGATTTGTTTTATTACTTGTTCCAACCTAATAAGAACCTGCTTGGCCTCGTTCTGTGATTAAATCAAGCTTATTATTTGATATTTACACCATTTGACCTGTATTTGAGTATTATTAATGACCCTGCATGTGTACTTAATCGACCATTCGTGTTTGCAGAATGTGATTTTGTTGTATTTCGCATTTTGTAATGTCGTATGTATTTAAAATTGAATTGTTAACATGGGTAAGTTATTACAACGAATATTTTTACGAAGTACATAAGATATATAAGGTGATGAACTCATTAAAGGTTTAGTGAACTGCTGGACTTCGAAGACGAAATTTACTGACTTATTGGCCGGTTAATTAAAACCTTTATTTTAGAATTTCTTAGTTGTTAAAACGTGCTTGTTTAAAAGTTACATATGGTTTACCATTCCGTTCCTATTGAAGGTATGTCAAGCGTAAACAATTAATTTGTGTTTTAACCTCGTCAAGTGTATAAAATACTGCCATCTTGAAAATACTGAAATCTGCTAGGCGTTCTGGAGCGCTTGAGCGGTGACGTCAGACCTACATGCACTGATCTCAATAAAACTGGATAGGCCATTATGGGGCCGAATTAGCGTGCCATCTGTATGACGCGTGACCACTACCTATATAAGATGGGCGCCACTAAAGTTCATAAGCTTTCGTAGATTGAAAACAGATAAAAAGAGTTATTTTAAGAAAATTTAAATGAATGTAATGTCATGTCACAAGAAGTACTCAATAAGGTTTAAGACGCTAATTTATTGCATTTGTTTCTATTACTGAGCTGTAAAACAATTAAATTTCGTTGTTTTTCTTCAGTGCCGACAACGAAGAAACTTCACGATAATATAAACTGAAACTATAAACAGACTAGGATTCAATTCCAAGTCTTAAATTGTACCTTTTATAGTAATCTTAATGCCTTAACAATATCTCGTGTTGTGTACTTGCCATCTTTTGACTGTATTTGTTGTTAAACAGTGAAAACTAAACGAACCGGCATCTGTTGTTTGCTGTACGGCTTTTCTGACTCCCCCAGCACAGAGTACTTAATATTCCTCCCCTGGATAATCTGACCGTGCTGACGTCAAGATTGCTCATGCTAGTCAACTTTGCGATTGGGAACAAGTTCTAAGGCCGCAATGCGTCATATGTTCCACTACGTAAGATGGCGGCGACTGGCATGCACGAAATGTTTGACTGCTGGCCATACTGATCTCTATAAACTGGATAGGGCATTCCCTGGTCTCATTATATACGCGCGTGCTTCAGGACGATGGGACTAGGCTGATCTAAAGCAGCAACCTTAACTCTTTCCAGGCGGCATCAGACTCTCGAGTTTTATTTTACTCTGCCTCCACATGGCTAGCGCCAGACGATTTTACTCGTCACAGAAAAAATTCACGGACGGGAAATGGTTAATAAACATAACATTGAGATTACATTTTGTAAACAGTAGTTATAACGCCACCGCTAAGAAAGTGTATAGACTTATACGAATCTCTCTCTCTCGGTAGCTCAATAGTTGAATAGTCTAACTTGTCATCAGAAGGTTGCAGGTTCGGTCTACAATAATTGCATCGGCTAAAGAAACATTTTCCGAGTAGATGACCTTGACTAAGGCGACTAGTTTGGAGCAACATTTACACCTTGCTTTTCCTTAGAAATAAAACTCAGTTCTTCTTTTTTAGGAATGGCATGTCTAACTTTGTATTATACACTGTTTTATGAAAACTTCCCAACACACTTTAGGTTGGATTAATTATCCAGGGCTTTCAAATATCAAAATATCTGCTCTGCACCTTTCTCTCTACTTTAAGCATCAAAATAAAGTTATTCTTTACTCAACCTTGTCTACTTTTATTTCGATGTTTGTATTCGTTCAAAAATATTGACGTCGTCCATCTTGGTAAGCGGAAAAACTAGTACTTATCCTGTACGAGTTATCCTGTCGAAATGTATCCGTTGATCCATAATAATTTGATTACTCAAAGTATCACAAGAAAAGCCCTGTGTGCCTTCGATCATAGCATGTGGTCATGCATAATTCATCAGCGAAACCTGATTCCTCATCCGATGTCTTAGGCCTGCGCTAAACGTCGCATAATCGACGAATTTAATTCAGACGAATTTAATTGTTTGGATTTTATTCGACGAAACTTCGACGTATAACTCGATTAAAGTCAACTCACGAATTAAATTCGTCTGGGCAATTAAATTCGTCTGATTGCGTGTTCGAGTTACACGACGAATTATCGTCGCGCCGAATTACATGTTTCTCTTCTGTCTGTGACAATTCACCACCATGTTTTCAAGAAATTGTTTTCAGGCTCCACGGGTTCAAGTAAAAACCATTAAATTCGACGTTTAACTCGACGTCGCATTTACGTCGCATTACCAACGAAATTAATTCGAATTAAATTCGTCTGAATTAAATTCGTCTATTGTGCGACGTTTAGCGCAGGCCTAAAGGCTGATTTCCAGTCAGTGGAATTTTGCGAGCGGGCGGAATTTTTCTTTGTCTTTTGTGCTCTGAATTAGATTAGTTCCGCTCGAGATCTCACAAGGCAAAGAAAAATTCCGCCCGCTCGCGAAATTCCACTGACTGGAAATCAGCCTTAACAAACGCCCCGGGACGCTTTTTTCGTTTGACATCGTTATTTTTATTGATTTGCATATTAAACATAGTTGGTAGTCAAGTGCATAAATTTATTGACATATATTATGCACGTACTCATCAAACCGAACAATTCTCTTCACATATAATTATTGTTTACTTTGTCATATCTTCTTATTTAAATCTTTACAAATCAAAGCAGTTGTTCTTTATTACAATATGTTAGAGTGGCTTTAGTTGTAGTTTAAAGATAAAAACTCCCCGCTCGCCTCACAGCCGCCTACTTTCTCATCACAGCCGCCTACTTGAAATACTTCTGAAAGCCCTGATTATCCCTCCGCTCACCGCAAGACTTTCTCTATAACTTAGGACACTAACAGGTATTAGCAACTTGCGTCATGCTCAAAATAATTTCTTCTTAAAACAGATTTTACTACCACTACCACTACCACCACCACCACTACGCGGGCACCACACTAAAGGAAGCGGCGTTATTTATTTATTTAATTTATTTAATGAATTTGTCACAGTATTATACAATTATACAATAAATGATTACAATGATAAATACAAATAACTAACAAGATACAAGCAAAAAAAAACCACCCCAACCCCCCCCCCCCCCCCACCCCCCCCCCCCCCAAAAAAAAAAAAAAACCACTGAATGTGGGAGAAAGGAACAGGGCTCACGTCCCAATTGACACCCAACCCCTTAATTATATAAGAACAATAATCATGTGAACATTATAAAGAAACATATCTATAACTTAACACGCAACTAATTTAAGACTTAAACTAGTGAACTAAGGCATAATTTGCAGTTATATTCTCAAATTTCTACTCATCATCAGATTTACACTAAAAAAATTCCTTCAACTTCATGCAGATACATGATATACAAATAAACTGCACGTACCTCTTTGGATCGAAGATAAGATTCTTCTTTTTCAGCGTACTCTAGCTGCATATATGTGCAAAATTCATCCTACAATATTTAATTTTTACATTCTGTTCACAAGCTTTTCTTACGGCTTACAATAAAATATGTAAAAATCAAATAAGGTGCATGATATATACTCCATTCACTTTATTACTATTATTTATTGGAGCTCAGAATGTTATCATTCTACACTTTACACCCCTAAAGGTAAATTGTAATTTTAAATAATATCTACCCAGTTAATTTCACCATCAGAAGAGGAGTCAATCTTCATGAATAATGCTGTTATTTGTTCTTCACTCTAAAAAAATTGAATTTTAAGAAAAATAACCACTTAGAGGGAGAGATTTCAGGGTAGAAAAAAATTACGATATAATTGTAGTAACTGTATACACAGAAAATTCAAATAAATTCAACATAAACATGAATTTTATTGAACATGTACAATATATAAAATTGTGTTGGTCACGTCAATATCGTTACAATATTGAAATGAACGAACGAACGAACGAACGAACGAACGAACGAACGAACGAACGAACGAACGAACGAACGAACGAACGAACGAATGAATGAATGAATGAATGAATGAATGAATGAATGAATGAATGAACGAACGAACGAACGAACGAATGAATGAATGAACAAAGAAGTAATAAAGATAATTGCCCAGCAAATCCAGCTTTAGGTAAAATAATAAATATAATAATATTCTTAATGACTATAATGTTTCGTCACATAGCGCGTAACATCATCAGAGTGAAAAATTACAAGGATAGATCAGTGTGATATATACAGCAGCTTGACTGTTATAAAATTAGAAAGTGATGGAAGTCATGTGACAGAATAAGCCGACGAAAAAGTTCGGGTATTAGCATTAGGCAAAGTTTACAAATTGGAAATAAATAAGCTTTCATGGCAATCGCTGTCTTTAAGCTCAGCTTTTGTTTTCGTTACTTGCAAGACCATCGTTGTCTTTATAGAGGTCAGCTCTTGTCTTTATTGTTTGCATAACAATTGTTGTCTTTAAAACTCAACTCTTGCCTTTATTGCTTGCATAATAATCATTGTCTTTATAAAGCTCAGCTCTTGTCTTCATTACTTGCATAACAATCGTTTTCTTTAAGAACTCAGCTCTTGTCTTTATTGCTTGCATAACAATCGTTGTCTTTATAAAGCTCTTATCTTCATTGCTTGCATAACAATCGTTGTCTTTAAGAACTCAGCTCTTGTCTCCATTGCTTGCATGACAAATCTTTATCGTTATTATACAGTAGTAAGTAGTTCGCTCAGCTCTTGTCTTTATTGCTTGCATAGAACAATCGTTGTCTTTATAAAGCTCAGCTCTTGTCTTCATTGCTTGCATAACAATCGTTGTCTTTATAAAGCTCAGCTCTTATCTTTATTGCCTGCATAACAATCGTTGTCTTTAAGAACTCAGCTCTTGTCTTTATTGCTTGCATAACAATCGTTGTCTTTAAGAACTCAGCTCTTGTCTTTATTGCTTGCATAACAATCGTTGTCTTTAAGAACTCAGCTCTTGTCTTTATTGCTTGCATAACAATCGTTGTCTTTAAGAACTCAGCTCTTGTCTTTATTGCTTGCATATAACAATCGTTGTCTTTATACATCTCAGCTCTTGTCTTCATTACTTGCATAACAATCGTTGTGTTTAAGAACTCAGCTCTTGTCTTCATTGCTTGCAAGACAATCGTTGTCTTTAAGAACTCAGCTCTTGTCTTCATTGCTTGCATGGCAATCGTTGTCTTTAAGAACTCAGCTCTTGTCTTCATTGCTTGCATAAAAATCGATGTCTTTAAGAACTCAGCTCTTGTCTTTATTGCTTGCATAACAATCGTTGCCTTTATAAAGCTCAGCTCTTGTCTTCATTGCTTGCATAACAATCGTTGTCTTTAAGAACTCAGCTCTTGTCTTCATTGCTTGCATGACAAATCTTTATCGTTATTATACAGTAGTAAGTAGTTCGCTCAGCTCTTGTCTTTATTGCTTGCATAGAACAATCGTTGTCTTTATAAAGCTCAGCTCTTGTCTTCATTGCTTGCATGCATAACAATCGTTGTCTTTATAAAGCTCAGCTCTTATCTTTATTGCTTGCATAACA
This sequence comes from Paragorgia papillata, assembly GCA_035771165.1. Taxonomy (NCBI): domain Eukaryota; kingdom Metazoa; phylum Cnidaria; class Anthozoa; order Scleralcyonacea; family Coralliidae; genus Paragorgia; species Paragorgia papillata. Next base: position 2,106,100 of record JAWNZC010000229.1, read on the forward strand.
ATCGTTGTCTTTAAGAACTCAGCTCTTGTCTTTATTGCTTGCATAACAATCGTTGTCTTTAAGAACTCAGCTCTTGTCTTTATTGCTTGCATAACAATCGTTGTCTTTATACATCTCAGCTCTTGTCTTCATTACTTGCATAACAATCGTTGTGTTTAAGAACTCAGCTCTTGTCTTCATTGCTTGCAAGACAATCGTTGTCTTTAAGAACTCAGCTCTTGTCTTCATTGCTTGCATGGCAATCGTTGTCTTTAAGAACTCAGCTCTTGTCTTCATTGCTTGCATAAAAATCGTTGTCTTTAAGAACTCAGCTCTTGTCTTTATTGCTTGCATAACAATCGTTGCCTTTATAAAGCTCAGCTCTTGTCTTCATTGCTTGCATAACAATCGTTGTCTTTAAGAACTCACTCTTGTCTTTATTCTTTATTGAGCTCGCCCAGCTCTTGTCTTTATTGCTTGCATAACAAGATTTCGTTGTCTTTATAAAGCTCTTGTCTTCATTACCTGCAAGACAATCGCTGTCTTTAAGCTCAGCTCTTGTCTTCATTGCTTGCATAACAATCGTTGTATTTATAGAACTCAGCTCTTGTCTTCCTTCCTTGCATTACAATCGTTGTCTTTAAGAACTCAGCTCTAGTCTTTATTACTTGCATGACAATCGTTGTCTTTATAAAGCTCAGCTCTTGTCTTTATTGCTTGCATAACACTCGTTGTCTTTAAGAACTCAGCTCTTGTCTTTATTACTTGCATGACAATCGTTGTCTTTATAAAGTTCAGTTCTTGTCTTCATTGCTTTCATGGCAAACCTTTATCGTTATTATACAGTAGGTCGCTCAGATCTTGTCTTTATTGCTTGCAAGACAATCGATGTCTTTAAGCTCAGCTCTTGTCTTCATTGTTTGCATAACAATCCTTGTCTTTATAAAGCTCAGCTCTTGTCTTCATTGCTTGCATAACAATCGTTGTCTTTAAGAACTCAGGTCTTGTTTTTAATGCTTGCATAACAATCATTGTCTTTAAGAACTCAGCTCTTGTCTTCCTTGCTTGCATTACAATCGTTGTCTTTAAGAACTCAGCTCTTGTCTTTATTGCTTGCATAACAATCATTGTCTTTAAGAACTCAGCTCTTGTCTTTATTACTTGCATGACAATCGTTGTCTTTATAAAGCTCAGTTCTTGTCTTCATTGCTTGCATGGCAAACCTTTATCGTTATTATACAGTAGCTCGCTCAGATCTTGTCTTTACTGCTTGCAAGACAATCGATGTGTTTAAGCTCAGCTCTGGTCTTTATTGCTTGCATAACAATCGTTGTCTTTATAAAGCTCAGCTCTTGTCTTCATTGCTTGCATAACAATCGTTGTCTTTATAAAGCTCAGCTCTTGTCTTCATTACTTGCATGACAATCGTTGTCTTTATAAAGCTCAGTTCTTGTCTTCATTGCTTGCATGGCAAACCTTTATCGTTATTATACAGTAGCTCGCTCAGATCTTGTCTTTATTGCTTGCAAGACAATCGATGTGTTTAAGCTCAGCTCTGGTCTTTATTGCTTGCATAACAATCGTTGTCATTATAGAGCTCAGCTCTTGTCTTTTTTGCTTGCATTACAATCGTTGTCTTTATAAAGCTCAACTCTTGTCTTCATTGCTTGCATAACTATCGTTGTTTTTATAGATGAGTTATTATACAGCAGCTCGCTCAGCTGTTGTCTTCATTGCATGCTTTTTCTTTTGCTTGATACTTTTTACCTGATCTGCAGGTTATCTTTTGTACAAATCAAGCTTAAAGTAAATAATGTTACTACGTTGGAAGGGATAATTATAATTAATTTTATTGATACTACATCAAGTTTTGGATTGCTTTTTATTTAATACATTTATGGTACTTTAAAAAGTGCATGTCAGTAAAAGTTTAAAAAGTGTAATACTACTAAAAACTTGCAACAAATTTCTATAGTTTCTAACAATACCTTTCCTTTCAAACCAAAAAACTGTTGGAAGACAGTTTTAAATTCATCAAGGTCAAGTGTTCCACTATTATCAACATCACCTTCCTGTTGAAAAAAATGAAAAGAATAAAATGATATTAGCATTCATAGGAACAGAGGATTTATTCATTCATGGCATCACGCACTAGATTATTATAAGTTTATAATGCAGCTTTTCTTTATGTAACACGCGTAGCAGTTCTAATTAATATCCACAGCCCTTCCAACTTCTTAAGCTCCCAGGAAACAACAAAAAAAACATCATTCAAGTTAGACCTACATGTATTATATACCCTCACAACTAATAGTTCAACCAAACGTTTACATTAGCATTACGTGCTAGTGCAATATTTTGCGATGTTGGACAACTACATATTGAATATATTATTGGATAGTTTATTTGAACAAACATTGAAACAAGTAAGGTGAACAAAGATGATAACTACCTGACAAAATGTTCATTGCTGGTTTTAAAGGACATACTATTGAGAACATACTCTGCTACAAATATGTTATTTATATTTTTCACTACAAAATTAATGCTACGACATTATATAATAAATTATATAATAAATTACTAGCCACGACATATATACTGATATGTCGTGGCTATTCATCATATTTGTTTCTCAGATTAATTTTTTAAAATTCTGAAGCCACTCCACAGCTCGGTGATTTGCATAGGATTAGTCAGTCCAGTGAAAAGAGTGTCTCATTTTGTTCCTCAGTGACTGTGATGCTTAACCCGATCCCTGCAGATGGAACCAGGAGGACAAAGGTGGCCACCAGTATAATATCTCTGATCAACTATTCAATGAATTTAACCATATTTTCATACATTAATGTTCATCGCACTTTCTAGTGCAAATCCTAATCTTGTTGACATGGTGCCCAACATAAATTCGCATAATTATGTCATACAATACTACATTGCATATACATGTAGCTGTTTGGGTAGTATGAAAAAGTCTATATAAAAATCCTTAATAATTTTTATTGAACATATGGAATCACATTTTTTTTACTCAGTTTTTGTGTTACTGGGTGTTTAAAAAAAGTTTCACTTATATCTTTCTTTCTGCATGCATGTACATTGTAGATTTACAATACCAATAAAGCCAGACCCAATTTAAATCTTAAAAAATAGGTACGCAATGCGTACATGCGTCTACGTTTCGAGCTACGGTGGTATACGCAACCACGGTGGTATACGCAACCTCGTACCCAGGGCCTTGCGGTATACGTCGTTCACAATCACGTGATATTAGACGCCATCTTGGTTGACTTCCAGTAAATTTCCAATACCCTTGCTAAAACAAACATGATGGTCAAGCGGTGTGTCAATTGCAACAGTGTTCACCAACACTGGTTTGCCAACCAAAAAATCAACCAAGAAGTGACGTCATGTCAAATCGATCTATTCACACCATCTGATTTTCCTCGTGATGCATGTGATGTGATAACTATAGTGATTACTTAACAATTATTCGCCTCAGGCTCAGTGAATATCCGTGAATAATAACCGAGACGAAGTCGAGGTTATTGTTCACCGATATTCACTGAGCCTGAGGCGAATAATTGTTTTAGTTAAATACACATTTTCGTACTTTTAGGAACAACATTTTCTTTAAAATTGTTAATTTCCTCGTCTGTCGCATTGACAACTTGGCTGACGGCCATTTTGGATAAACGCTGTAGGTGATTATCGAGAATTAATCCGAAGTAACTCGACCAATCAGCGCGCGTGATTTTCTATAATCACCTGTGTATTTATACTACATGTAAAAACACATAATCCACTACTATAGTAAGTAAATCCACATCATATGCACCAGGAGGAAAACTGAATCCGATTAATCAGATCATGTGAATGAGCCTTTAGTTGAGATCATATAACAGAGCACATGGCAATAGGCCAAAACAAAAAAAGGCCAGTTTAATTTGATAAAATATAACTTTTCAGAATGCTTATTGATATTTGTTTTATCTGAATAGTGTATTATCGCAGTCAATAACATATTAACTAAAATTGACACACATTGTTTGCCTTGATTAAAACTAGCACAGATTGTTTGATTTTGGTCAAAACATATCATAAACAATGGGTCCAGGATTTTCCTCAATAACATTTGCTAGCTTAATTTTTCATCTTCTTAATAATTTTTACAAAACTATTTTGCATACCAATTTGAATAAATTCTTACCCCAATTCTAATAGAACAGTTTTATATCTAGTATACTTATTTTAATAATTCAATTATGACATGTTTTAAGTTTACAGTATGTTGACTTTAACCCAAAGTGTTGAATGTGATTTACAGTTTTGTTGTAATTTTCCTGAATTGGTACAGTTAGTAGTTGTTTGCCTCAATGCACAAGTTGTTTGCCTCAACAGGCTAGTTATTATGCTTGGCTCATTATGGCCGAATGAGCACAATTCCTTTGTTTAGTTTCACAGTTGGTGTGAATTCACCACACTGAGATACATGTACTGTAAGTCATAACATCTGGTCAGAATGTCAATCACCACAGTCAAACACATTGGTCCCTGTGAGACATTACTGTCACACGCTAATTATGAATTCCTAAAAAAAAACAGAAAACAAAAAAAAATCAGGGAAACGGATATCTATGAGGCAAAAAATGTGTTATAATCATGACAGGAGCATTTACTGAGAATTTAGTTTTTGATCCTATCTCTTGGTTAGAGTGCTTTATCCCAACTCAAAATCATTTTGTCATCAACTCAGAGGCATTTATCCCCAACAGACAAAACAGCTAGTTTATCCTTACACAATATTTCCTTCCAAACAACTCTCAGATCATAATATTATCTAATTATTGATTTGCGGATACACCATGTGGAATTAAATTAAATTTTATTGCTGAGCTTACTGTACATATAAAATAAAATTGAATTTAATCCACATGGTGTAAATAATCATTATAACGTTGATGTGACGCAATATAACTAGCTGTATATATTATATATAATATTATATTTAGTTCCTTACCTCCTTAGTTGATAAAATTCACTGAAGGTTTCACATGCTGATGAATCTCAGATAGAAGCAACCAATTATGTCACAAAAGTGCAAATACATGTACAGGTACATTATAATTATTACCCATGCAGCCAGACAATAAAAGGCACCAAGTTCCAACCAATTATACACAGTAGCTATGTATAATATGGTTCCCTGATGGAGTTACACTTAAAATCAGTGAATTCAAAGCATTTTCATCTCCAGACACCAGCTGGATAGAGGGAGGATTGAAATAAATAATTTAACTAGGACAGAAAGTGGAAAAAGGTCAGTTTTACTCTCAAAATGCAGGAAATCCCCATTACTGAGACCCTAGAATTTAATATTTGGGACATACAGTGCCCATGGGTGACCACCTCCCCAATTACTATTAATTACTGCAGTACTTACTTCAAAGGCTCTTCGCATTTTATTAAGTTGTTCCAATGTTATTTGATCTTCTAGCTATATGATAAATTAAATTATTTCATTCTTAAATGTATACTGTATATTAATAATAAAGCATAAAAATGTGCAATAATAAATGTATGTAAATGGTAATTAATGTATAATAATACTGTATAAATGTGTTAATATAAAACTGATATAACCAGTACTTAAAGTATGTGTTAATTATCATCCATTTTATACAACATTAATTATAGTCAGTCCTTTCACACCATTGACAGAGATTCCAATGTAAATTACATTTTATATACCGTAATAATTAAATACTCGTACAGTAGTACTGTATTATATTATTTTGTACTCAGAATACACCTTCTGTAAGCAAGTTATTACAAACAATATTCTAAAATTAGTAAATATATATATATATATATATATATATAAGTTCAATCTACAAACATGTGTTTCGCTGTACTGCAGCTCATCAGTGTAGCTTGGAACAATCTGAATGAATTCATCAATTACTTATACACATGCGATCGTTGGTGATAACCGCATGTGGGACAGCATCGGTGAAGTACATTCAGATAGTGTGAAGTGCGCATGGGCCCAGAGTGCTCAAACTTCCACAAGGGTAGTGAGCATTGTATTATCGCTAATAGGTACCCACAGCAATTTCACAGTATATATATATATATATATATATATTGTCTGTACTAAAGCAGGAAAAAATCACAAATAGCTCATGTTCATTTCCCTCTTGCGCTTCAATTTTTGTACTAGAACTTTAGGCCATATCTACATTCATTTTCTTTTGTATATTTACAAGTGGCAGTCGAAATATCAAAAAGTGCTGTACTCTGTGAACTTTTATATCAAACAAGCAACTTATCAGCACTGTATAGAATATGCTAAATACATGTACATGTAGATATTTGTAATCTGAGCCAATATTTCCTGATAAATAATCTAAAAGTGACTGAAACGAAGAAAGCAAAGCGATGGTGATGAACTACAGAGATTTTTTGGAACGAAGTATATACTGAGCGGAGCTCTTCACTGCAGTTTTGGTTCCTAAAAATGACTAAGATATGTCTCAGTCAGTTTTAAATTGTTGTCTGGATATCGTTTTAATAATAAGCATTCTATTATTAATTTTAATTAAACAATACCTTGACATTTAGTTTTTGACCAGCAGCGGTCAAAGGACGCTTAATCTTCTCGTGATCTAAATCAGAAAGAGTGGCCCTTCTTCCTAAAACTCCTTTCAGGTCATACTCTGGAATTCCTCCATGAACTTGACGTCCTTTTATTGAAAGAGATGTCAATGTTCCAGGGATATGGTGGCGTGATGTGAGAAAGGTCGGATCAAATCCAGTCAAAGTTTTCCCTGGTGCTGTGGTAGGTCGAAGCTCTTCGAGAACATGACTTACTTCTTCTGATTGTAGTAGACCAGAAGCTGTAGCAGGACGGACCTTTTTACTGTTTCTAACCGACGGCATAGCAATTAAAGATCTTAAAGAAACGAATGTGTTTCAATGTTTCACTAGAAGAAAGAGGCAGGCTGGCGGACATGTTTTCTAATCATGGACACAAACAAATAATGACATCTGATTGGTTGGTTAATGCTCCGTGTTGCTTAGCAACAGTAACGTTGCGCGCTTGGAACAATCTCGTTCCCAGAGCCCACGTTCCCCGTTCGCCATCACAGGATTCTTGTTATCCGGAAGAAGAGTTATATAGAGTTCACTGTGTTCATCAGCCAATGAAATATCGATGTGAAACGGATTATCCCAGAGTCTCTCGTTTCCCTGGTGGGGAACGTGGGCTCTGGGAACGCGTTTGGAACAGAATTCTATTCTTAGGGTCAACCCTAGACTTGCTCCAAGTCCGCCTCTTAGCGCTAGTTTTTGCGGGCGGGTGGAAAGGCCGGCGAGCGGAAAGGCGGGAGAGCGGAAAAGCGGGAGGAAAGAGGCGGACTTGTTTCGCTTGCAGGTTTTTGAATCTAATTAAATATTCTGGCGGGAAATCGCTGAAACGTACATCGCCCTGTTTTGACGTGTTTCGGGTTGTCGTACCTGCAATGGAAAGTGATTCTACCCCTACTAAAACGTTTTCAAGAGTCTGTTTAACTCCAACTTCCAAAGAATGTTAAATCACGGATATTAGATACTGTGGATCCGAATTACGTCACCGGTCGAAAAATTGACCGGTGAATTTTGGCGCGCTGCAGGTGGGAAAAGTCCCTTTCAACGAGGAACCGAAAGGTCAAAAATGTCGAAAGGTCAAAAATGTTTGAAAAGGACTTTGAGAAAGTCTAGGTCAACCCAAACTTTGCAGTATTTGACCCTCTCTTAATAATGTCTATAGGTTTTTTCCGGTTAAACGGTCCAAAAAGATTGAATTTCGCGCAATTTTCTGCGAGTATTCCTTAACCGCGTGGGATAATACGAGATTGGATAAGTATAGTACTGGAAACTTACTAGTTTGTGTATTTCGATTTTAGTAGCGAGAAACTAGCGAGAGAAGCGAGAGAACAGGGAAATTTGTCTGCGCTGTTAAAAAATATCCGCGGGCTTATCGTGTTTTGTAATCGCCTGTGGCGAAATTTTGAAAATGTGGAGAAGGTATGACGACCAAAATATCTTCAAGATTTACTAACAATCAACCTCGTTCCCAGGGCCTGTTTTTGAAGGGGACAACTCGCGCGACTATCTCGCAATCTCCACGAGCGCATGCGCAGACAAAATTCCCTGCTGTTTTTCAACGGGTGGACGCTTTTGATTTGAATCAAAGCGCTTTTGATTTAGCGTTGCTAAGTTTCCACATTGCCGTATTTCGCAGTTGACGAGGACATCATTAAGACTAATGACCCAATCCCTGGTCCTGTAAAAGAATCTACGGGACCCTCTGGCTTTGTTGCTAACGAGGGCCCGAGGGAGGCTGTGGGCGGCAAGAAACTGGTAGCGTCCGCCGTTGTTGCAAAACGGTAAACACGACCCTAGAGTAAAAATTGTGGAAGAAAATATTTTTCTTAAACTTAGAATGAGTAATTTAAGTGCCCTAATGATAAAATGAGGCTATACGGCTCATGCCACTTTTGGCGGTGGATGTGCTTCCTGAAATAAGATATTTTTTTCGGTGGCAAGTAGGCATATTGATATAGGTCAGTTAGTTTTCCGGGTGGTACAAGGGCATGTATTTATGTATACGAACAATCATGAAATAGTACTATATTTGCATTAATAACAGCCCTAGCCTCGTGCCGCAAACTCCCGCGCCAATTCGTATTTCAATTCCCTTCGACCTTCTTCTCCGATTTAAAACGACAACTGAACATCACACTACTCATCAGCAACAACATTCGCCAAAAGGCTGTAAACAGTATTAAACCTAATCACATCGTGACAATCTTTTTGTATCGAAGTGGAAATATTTGGGGAAGAAAAAAGATATTACGAAACCCATCGCTGTAAACGTAAACTACCAACCGTGCGAACAGTTATTAAATACCGACTAGCAGTCTGGCCTTACACCTAAAATAAAAAACTAATTACCATAAAAATCTAAACCTGATCCTAACCCTAATGCTAACCCTAAAGACAAAGAAAAACGAAAGAAAAATATAGAGAGACGTTGCATGAGTTAATGACCAAAATCACTCAAAGGAAAAATTATTCGGCCAACCCAGGGATTGAACCACGAAGACACTACTAGAATCGTATGGTCTATCATATCGAAAGCTTTGCGGCAATCGAAGAGGAAAACTCTGATTGTTGAACCTGATCCAACTGTTGCTTCTAGCCATTTATGGGTCATGCTGATTAGGGCCATGACGGAAGAGGAGCCTGGAATTGTCCATGCAAACTGGTTTGGATCCGCAATTTTCACCACAGCGGGCCGTTTGACGTATAGTTGGTAACCACTAATTCCTCTGCCACTTTGGAGAGGGAAGATGTTAGGGAGATCGGTCTAAGCTCCTTTTTTGGGTTGGTAACTTGTTTAACTTTAGGGAGCGGAATTATGTTGGCTAATTTCCAAGTTGATGGTAATTTCTGCTCTCTGAAAGAAGAATTTAAAATGTTTGCGACCGGTTCTGCTAAAACTTCTGCATATTCTTTCAATAACCAGCCAGGCAAACCATGCATCTGGTCTAGAGAGAGGCCTTATTCTTATTTAGATTGGACAAGTTGGAATATACCGCGTGGTAAACTGGAACTTCAAAGAACTCGGCGTTTCATCCACCGGCAAAAGAACGGCACTTGAGTTAAGTAGACTATATTCTTGTGAGGGGTCAAGAACGAACGGCTTTATTAATGGCGTTAGCTATTTCCTTACCGCACATGTTCTCGTATTGGGCGACATTGAGTTTGTTTATCAAGTCACTCTTCTCATTTCTAGCAGAGCCACTGAGTTTGTTAACCTCTTTCCACCACAAACGTGGGTTGACACCTTTTAAATCATGAACTTTACATGAGTAGTCATTTACTTTTTACACAGCTTTCTTTCTTTATTAACTGAGTTTCGGTAGAACTTGAAAAGCAGGCTATTCTTATCAGAATGGAAAGCTACTGATTGCCGCTGACGTATAAGTTACTTGAGCTTAGTTGACATCTAAGGTGCATCTGATGGATTTTCTCAGGCATTATTTTATCAAGACCAATTTTAACTAGGCTTTGAAAAATTTCGAGTTTTTCTTCGCGCATGCGCAGTCACTGTAATGATTGATTACAGACCAATCAACACTACTTAAGTAGCGGCCAAAAGACATTTTGTTGCTGGTTCTTGTATCTCGCACAGCTAGTGACAGATTTCCTTGTAGATTGACCAACTATTCTTATTTTCGGTTTCAGAAAAATTGAGGAGTGCATGATCGGATAAACCAAAAGGTGGAAAAATTTCGGCTGTTGAATATAAACTACTCATGTTGGTTAATACTAAATCAAGAGTTGCTTGGCATGCTTGCCGCCTTGTTGGTGACTTCACAAGTTGTTTGAGCTTAAAATGTCGCTGTAGATTGTTAACATTGAGACGATTAAAGTCACCTGCGATGATAAACCCACAATTATAGCTGGATACAAGGATTCGGCTTTTGTTAAACTTTGGAATAAATGGTTGGAAATTGAGCACTCGTCAGATCCAGGCGGGTGGTAAACAACGGCAATTATTATTAGCGGCTTCACGGTGGCCATGGGGGCTTCGCCCCTGGAACCCCTAGGCACCCCCCACCTTGTGGGCACCGACTCCTGAGTTTGGACCGCCCTGGTTTGGACCAGGAGCACCTTGCGCCACTGGCGAGTTAACTGGATCGGATCTTTTTTTCTTTTGACTTGTTGATGGTGTTGGTGTTTCGTCGGGAATTAATTCGATGTTGGAATAAATTCGATGTGTTTGATGCCATTGTTGTAGGTAGATGCGGCATTTTCGAATGTGGCAAAGACTGACGAAAGACTTGATATTCTTTGGCTGATACTGAGATTTCTATTGCTGCTTTATAATGGATGGCAGGTGGTTGGAGTGACTGTTGATGTAAAGGGTGTCATCGTTCTGTTTCCAACGATGTATAAATATGTTATATGATGATACGATTTATTCAATTCACACATTCAGGTTTTATCAACAAGAATGAAACTGGGTACGAGGTTGCAAGAATCTTTGAGATATAACTGTTTAAGTTGAAAAAATCGATCAGAAAGTTTATGTAAATCAGGACGAATTTGTATCAGGTTTACAACATCGTATTAGATGTTTTGGTGTGTAGTATCGCTGTATATTTTTACGAGTTGTGCCGTATTTTAACGAGCCCGCAGGGCGAGTCAAAATACAAACAACGAGAAACAATAAGGGAGTTGTTATACAACTGCTCTGATCAACAAATTTTCATGGAAAAAGAAAACTTTAAAAAGGCCAGAGAAGTAGCGTGACTTGCACCAGGACAAAATAATAAGCATACATGAAGTAGTCTCCCGTGTGATAAATTTGATTGGCTAACAATCCAAATAACCAGCGCAAATAACTAACTATCCAAATATCGCTGTATATTTGCACTCATTTTTAGCGTTATTTGGACAGTTTTTAATGCAGTTGAATAATAAAACATCTTATTATACGAAGTAACAAATGACTATAAACTATATTCTAAATAATATTTGACCATGCACAGTGCTTGGATGCGTCTCAAAAACAACTCAATATCATTGTACTCAAGATGAAAGACAGATTATTTCTTTTTCCTTTTGGACATATAGGGTAAATATTAACAAAGCTTAATCAACATACAATTTTCCCTCTTTTTTAAGAAGCCAACACACACTAGTTTCTTTTCAGTGCGCATGAGTAATTTGGAGAGGATAATTATTTGCCTTGTACGAGTTCTATGAGCAATGTGAGAAGGACCATTGTCAGCTAAGAATAAACATAACGCAACTTGTTAGTGTATAAACAGGACCATGCAGTACACAAGCTACAATATTAAAGATCTGTTTTTGTAATATACCTTATGGCATCCCGTTGAAATACTTTTGTACGAAATATTTCTGCATCGTGGTGAATGAAGCTTTGCGATATTTGTATGTCTTGCCATCCGGTTTAAGCGCAAAGCATTTTCTCAAGCAATCTCATGCAATGGCTTTAAACGTATTTCAGAAAAATTATTAGGCTGGTTTATTTGTTATTCTTGGTCATGACGCTTGGGTTTTACAAGTCTGGATAAACTGATAAAACAAAAAACAAGACAAATTAATAGTTAATTAATAATAAATTAATTAATTTAAAAATAAAAATAGTTAATTTTTAAAAGTAATGCACGACTAATGCCGTCAACATCAATGAATACTGGAATTAATGGTTCTTGTGAACAGAGCAAAGTTTGCCAATTTCATCCAGTGTTTTGAATAAATAATAACCTAATTAGTGAGTGTTATCTGCCTCATTATATTCAGAATCTTTAACAGATAACACTCGTCCTTTCATATCATACTCAGCCTTGTCCAATCATCTGTACTTACTAACTATATGTACATAAAATTATGCTCACGAAAACAACTCCCCAAAATCAGTTTAGTTCGTGTCCTAAATGATCTTCGTACTGTATATCAGTACTCTCGAAACTTACAAAGGGCAATAATATTATGTCCTGTCCGAACTACGTACTCCGATGTTGCAACAAATGGTATGTTATGTAATTTTATTTAGATTTACTTAGAAACAAACTCAGGAACAATAACTATTATGAGAATAAGTACTCTGACACTCGGAAATTACGAAGAAGCAATATCTTTTCCAAATTACTCGACATGCGCACTGAAAAGAAAGAAGTGCGTGGTGGCGTTTTAAAAAAGGAAAGAATTGTATGTTAATGTACGTACTTCTATTTCCATTTACTTCGAAACAAAACCTTAACTGGAACAATAGCTAAATAAGAATAATTGCTCTGACACTCGGAAACTACGAAGAAGCCATATCTTCTCCAAATTACTCATGCATATTCACTTAAAGACGTGCGTCATAGTGTTTCAAAAAAGGAAAAAATTGTATGTTGATTTTGCTTTATTTAGATATATATCTTCTGATAAACAATTGACCAGCAGCAAATATACCAGCTAACTATAATAATACTTGAACTACCGCTGACATTCAGTTCAGATACAAGGGTATAAAAGGACCAAAACAAGTAAACAACTTTTGATCTTCATTATTAACTGAAGCTTCTTCAAGAAAAGCCGAAATTAGAAGATCAGGAATAATTTTTTGTTCAGGTATGTTTTACTTTGTTTCATTTCTTTAGAAGATGTGGTCTAAAACACTGTTGAACAGCCAAGTCCAGGATTATTTTATGACACAGACTACACGAAAGTCTACCAAAACTACATTGTTTTTAGCCCAATTAGACGGGGTTAGTACTTGGATGGGTGACTACGTACACTTGGGAATAACCCCCGTTGTCGAGCTTGGAACTTGGATGTGAGTAAAGTTGTAGTTGATCTCTCCTGTGCTTCGAGGGTTTTTCGCCGAGTTCTCCGGTTTTCCTCCCTCCGTAAAATCAACACCTACATCTTAGCTGTGATCCGTGGTCTGAACTGTGTCGTATGGCGCAGTGGCGTAACGGACTATAGCTAGGGTTAGAGCAACTCCTAATAAGGGCCCACAACCTCGAAGGGCCCCCGATGAATTTATGATGATGATGACAGTTTTGCAAGCCTCAGTGCACGTCGCTATAGGTGCAAGCACAGTCATGCATACATTGGCTTGCAATTGTGAAATGTTCTGTATATTGGAGTAATTGGACAGGCAGTGAGGCAGACAGTGACCACGGTGGATACAATTCATTGATGATCAAAATACTTCTAAAGCTCTAATACATTCGATTATAACTATAAGAATAATTACTGTACATATATAGTAGGTCTAGATGCATGTTAGCTATCAATTTTCCACGTGGAAAGCACTTTCAATATATACGTTCTAGGAGATTTCATTTCATGCGAATAGCGGCGTACCGTCGAGCTGCTATTTATAGCACAAAATGCGGACAAACAAACCGCGAAATTGACTTTCCAATGATTGCAAATGAGCCATTAGCTATTAATAGTTCGGACTGCAAAAGTTATGTTTAAAAGCGGACAAACTTGAATAGTGACGTCATCACGACGGAGCGCTATTGTGAACGGATTCATCAGTTGATAATATAAAACTAAAGGGGGTGATGGGGGCCCCCAGACCTAAAATTTCCTAAGGGCCCACAGCAGCTCCGTTGCGCCGCTGGTATGGCGGCTGTCACGCTGATCTGCGTCCTTCGTCAATTCAGCCACTGGCTGCAATTAAGTATAAGTTTAGTTAGTTACCGAGGTTGAGGTAACTAACCTACTCAGTTCAAGATCACAGAGGTTGCCTAAGAAAACTGAGATACTGACTTCGTTATCACAGAGGTTCTGGCACTAAAAACACTTCATGATCACGGGCGATGATCAAATCCTTTATCAAATATATATTAGATTAAAAACTCGCCCATTCACCATTTGCCGACTAGGCTCCAAACAATGCATAACCATTTTACTAATCCATTTCCTTATTTTGACATTTTAAACCAGATCAAGAAAAAAAAATGAAGATCACTGCAGTTTGTTTAGTCACCGTGGTACTTTTTGTTGCCATTGGTAACTCTCAGCCTTTGCCTGGCCTGAACTTTAATCATGGCAAACTCAGCAGACAATTCCAGAGAGAATTACGAGAACGAGGTATAATATCTTTACATGTTTTACTGATTAACATGTTTTTAAGGACATGTGGTGTATTTCTTGGGAATAACGCCAGACAATTGTATTTAAGGTTGTAATTAATTGTAGACAATTGTAATTAAGCTTGTATATAAAAGCTAAAATGATTTGAAAGCTAGAGGAAATTTTTTATCTGAATTAACCGAGACAATTAATACTCGATCTTCGATTACGAATTTACTGAGCCATAAGACTATGGGATCATTATACATACATCTATAACTATGTGGTCCGATCCTAATGAGACGTATGACTTCGATTTGTTCAGTATATAATTTATCGATCTTTTGAGCAAATGTATCCCCCTTGGGCTTAAAATGATCCTGAATGGTCCATTTTTTCAATGAAACCTTAATAACGATATGCCATGAAGTATTCATGGATCTGACGAAAACCAAATATATTCAGATTTTCGGCAATTTTTCGCACGGTCAAGGGAGAAGAACATGGAGTTGCCTACTTGTCTAGCGAAATATACGCGCCAACCAATGAGAATTTAGACACTACCAACTCCTAACGTAAGCATAAGCATTTTTCTGTTATTATTTCGTAGATTAGCAAAAATAACTAGGGAACATTTGACGAAAATCATCTCAGCCAATCTAACATTTTAATATCGAACAAAAATTACAAAGTTTTGCCTACACGTGACAGCGTTGTAATGACAAACAGGAGTAAATTAATGAAATGGTCTTATGTTGCGGCATGATTCTGTTTTAAATTGTAAATTTCCAAAATAAGTGCAAACCACTGCACGCGCTCACGCGCCTGTGGCGCACCATGGGGGGTCGTCACAGTTGCGGGTTTTTTTATTGCCTTGATTTTTTCAATTTGAATTTGTGAAATGCTGCTTTTCATCTTATTCATACAAAGTTTGTTGGTGAAATAATTTATTGTCTAAATAGTTATAATATATTTTTATAATAATTAGCATAAATTAGCATAATTTACAAAATGAGTTGTCCGACAAGACCCGACAACCTAAAATTTGAATAGTAAAGGTAAAAACGCTGCTGTGAGTGGTTTTTGAACCGGACAGGAAAGTTTGTTTCAGAAATGACATGACCAGGGGCGTAGCACCCTTGGGGGGGAGGGGGGGGGGGAGGGACACGTGTCCCCCAACTTTGTCATGAAGTGAACATGAAAGTTGCAACAGAAAAGTGCCATTTTTATGATAAAACATTTGTTTCAAGTGTCCTTTTGAAGTCCTACACCCCAGAACAAAGTGCCCTTTTGAAGCTGTGCCCCTCCAAGATCAACTTGCTTCCTACGCGACTGGACAGGAGTTTTCCACATGCATGGTGAGACATGGCTCACTTTATTTTTTATAAGGTTTCTTTTTTTTAAGATTATTCACAATGGCAAGAATTTATATTACATTGAACATCGTCATAGAAACCTTCACTCTAGTTCTGATTATAACATGATTAAGTCGGTTTTCTTTAATGTACCCAGTTTATATACATCTTATAAACCTTACTTAAGAAATAGGAAACACTTTCCATGTTTATATTTAGAGTTATAGTATAAATTTACAAGTTTCTATCACAAATCCTTGAATTTCATTGGCTATCGCAGGAGTTACTATCCGCTGTTAGTATAATTTCATAGTTGAAAATTGGCTTTCCAGCTTTCTGATTGGTCTGCTCAGCGGTGAATTTAATTTGAGGTAATAGTCACCGCCTAGCGCGGTGACTATTGCATCACAAGAAATTGTTCTTCAAAAGTAGTTTTAGAAAAGAGACTGGTACTTATTCAACACTGCACTGACTTTACTCGTTTCAGTCTCCCCTCGGAGTTGTTATTTTGAAGTATGAGATTTTGGAATTTGTTGATTCATTGAATTTTTCTTCCAAAATGGGGTCTGTAGTTTTAAGTTTTTGAGACAAACAAAAGAGCATAATACTGAAAATATTTATTACTGAGATGTTGTACATATCAAATATCGTAAAAACAAAACTTTATAAAGGTAAGGAAGTATATTTCAATAATTCTTCGTATTTTTTGTTTGTTTTGGCTAGGTTTTGGTCGTAGCGATGTTTTCGAAAACGTCGTCATGAGTGAAGATATTGAACATGAATTAAGTGCAAAAAAGCCGTAACACAGGATCCAAAACACCAGAATAAAAGTCTTTTTAGCATATATTTGAATGTATGTACAAGTTAAATTCCAAAGTAGGATGTCGTTTACTCTTTTTTTGCTAACATCGTCTGTGAATAAACAGAATCACCACTGTTAAAATGAAAGCAGTTGTTTAAAAGTTTTTGTTTCAACGTTATTGGTTTTTTATCAACCTCTGAAATTATACTAAAACAATTAGTCACCTCAGTCTCGGTGACTATCGGTGTATTTACCGATAGTCACCTCGACTTCGGCACAGAATAGAAATACGACCACTGAAGTCCAACTCGCGTGACAACTTGTCCGCATTTCTTTAATGCGCATGCCCGATATTTTACGCCATCTGACGCAATCCTACGCGATCCTACGCAATGTCCTACGCAATCCTGGCAAGTTCCCCCGGTAGTTTTAACCTTCTTTTCAAGGTCCAAACTGCCGGGGGAACTTGTCAGGATTGCGTATAGGATGGCGTAGGATGGCGTAGGATGGCGAGAAATCAAGATGCGCGAGGCGACATGTGCGAGGATAGAAACTTCAAAGGTTCCGACGCGAGTTGGACTTCTGGTCGTATTTCTATTCTGTGACTTCGGTGACTAATTGTTAATTAGAAACCTCTGGCGATAAGCCGATGAAATGCCTTCTTTCATCGAAATTGACCAATCACAAAATGCGTAGTATGTCACGAGCAATGATCATTAGAGCCAGCGGTTGTTCTGTTTAAGCAACAATGGCGCCGAAATTATAATGAGTGGGGAAATGAAAGAAGAAATTGAACATTTATAAGGCGAAGCAATAAGTTCTACAGAAAACAAAAACGGTTACAAAATGGTTAGAATGGAAATTATTAATGGTAAGATCGTTAAATAGTTTATCTGTGTTCCTATTAAAACGAAATAACTGCAAACAAAACACATTTCAAAATTACGCTTGCTATTGACAATATTTCGTGATATAAACTGCATGCTAAATTGAATGTTTCTTTCAACTTTTTGCCATATTTATAAAACAAATGGGTGGATATAAATTGTTTCAATATTGTACATCAAAATTCAACCCGTGCTAAATTATGCAAGAAAACTTTACTTTTCCATCAGAACGTTTCTTGTTCGCAGTTAAAAAATGTATCAAACGAGCCTCAAAGAATACGTAATGGTCGAGAATTTATTTAACTTTTGTTGGTAAATTTATACTAAAACAATTAGACAACTCGCCCTCGTTTTCTTCTCGGCTTCGCCTCGTTGACAATTCACTCATAGAAAACTCGGGCTCGTTGTCTAATTGTTAAACACGAGACGAGTGGAAGTTTAGGAAATCAAGAAATTACAGTGAGGACATGCACGAATTCGTAAAGCGAGTGTTTCCACGCTATTTGTGCCTCTATGATGGCGTCAAGTGGAAGGCATGCTTGCTTGTATATAATGTGTAAATGGTGTTTCGGTACAGTTTTAATTAGAATGATAACGTATATTGGATGGTGTATTGGATGGCGTAATCTTTCCATGTAATTCCATGTTTCCCACGTGTTGTAGAACACGGCTTTTAACCAATCACCGCTTGCGTTTTCAAGTGTTATTTTATAAAACTTTATATAAACCACACAATAACAATATAGGATAAACAATAGGTTTTCTTTTATAGATGATCCCAGCTCTGTTACTTCATGCTATTCGGATCCAAATTGCAACTGTGCCCCCGTTGTTGCGGATGGATGCCCTACCGAGTTTCCAAAATCTTGTGGTGAAACAAGAAGCTGCTGTTTTGACCTGAATAGCGACTATCCCACGTGCCCCATGGGCGTTATGCCTTGTTGCGGAGACTAACCATACCATGCTTGACTAACGTATATTGCATGTGCACTCGGTTTTGCTTTAAAATTAAACGTTTCAACAAATAATATATGATTTAAGTCGTAATTTTCCACGGTGGTCATTTTGTCAAGTTGTTCAGTTGTTTCTACAGTGTGGGTGTGTACAGGCACGTAGCCAGGAATTTGAAAGGGGGGAGCCGTCAAGTGACGACACATTTCTAGGGGTGTGGGGGCACGCTCCCCCGGAAAATTGTTGAATTCTGGGTCCATTTTGAGGCCATTTTTGAGCAAAATACAAAGGTCTTAAATGAGATTTTTTAACAGTTTATCCCACCAGTTTAAAGAAATATTTCTGTCCAAATGAGATTAAACGTTCATTCAGGTGTATAAAATTAGCTAAAACGATCGTAGTCATTGTGGACGCAGTTTTCTTGAAAGCATATATACTGAAAGGATATGAAGATAATGAAGGATAATGAAGGTGAAGGTCCAATACCGTATTCGTTTGAAATCTTGTTCCGTTGTTCGAAGTTCGAACATCCCACTGATCGCAGGCTCGAGGCGGTCAACAGAATATTTTGTGTAATAGAGAGCAATGAGTACTTCGAAAGGTAACAGCTAGTTACGGTGTTACAAGCACAATATTTCTTCACATTTATGAACTATTAGTCAGTGAATTATAAAAAATTAGATTTAATCATTGAAAAAAATCTTAGTTATATGTCTTCAAAAAGGTGGGGAGCCGCGGCTCGAATGGCTCCCCCTGTCTACATCCCTGGGGGGTTGTGTGTGTTGGGGGGGGGGTCTCTTTCATGAAGACTTGCCATCAAACTAGAAAAATTGCCATTGAAACTTGTCTGAGTCTAAAAATGTTTGAATGCTTGGAAGATGCTAATTTAATAGTAATATATATATATATATAATAAGGTGTCCTCTACGCAAGCTCTGATTGGCTGGGCTCTGTTATGTTTATGTAAATATCAATTAAAGACGAATACAGTTTCAAGACCTTTCATAAAAGTCAAAGGCACTGAATAAGACAAAACACGTCCTCGAGGCGTTGACGAAAACACATCGTCCAGAGTCACATCACGTGAGTTCTATCACCAGCCCTATTGGCTAGTTACTACGTAGTTTAACATAATATTAACATAATATCATAACAGGCTCCGTGCTTTATAAGAGTTTATACAACAACCTAAGGAAAACAAGCAATCTGATTGGCTATAAAGAGCTGTACATGTGTACTTTAATAATTACGCATAGTTGAAGTAGGAAGTCGCAAAAAAATTTTGTTTTATAAAAATTTGATCAAATTACACGTTTGAAGATGCAACCTGGTACAAAATAATGTGCATTTCAACTGTCTGAGGATTACACATATCACTCAGTGAAGAGAGACACAGCCATCAAGTCGTTGTCCGACGACACAAACATATTAAAATTATCGACACAATACGGTCGTTTAATACCTTCGTCTCCGGTCACAGCAACGAACAAACCATGGCATACTACAGCACAACGCTATCTACTCCACAGCTTCAGAAATTTTCTGATACAATTTCCATTCCAGTTCATGGAAATACTGTTCAGCCATATAAATCCAGGAGATCTCAGCCATTCAGCCAACAAGATTTCCAAATACAGAACATATTCGCTGGTTACGAGTGCTTCTCGGCCTTCTCCAACGATAAATACTTTCCCAGCTGGATTTGCAGCATAAGAAGCGTCCATATATAGATGGGACAGCAAGAACTCGTCCAGAAGAACTAATATCTGTTTGTTCAACGATAAATGTTTTGGTTATCTCGCCTCGCGCGCGCTGGCACTCTCAACCCTCTCCCCCAGAACAGAACGCCTGCTACGCAGGCTAACGAAGACACGAAGTTTGAATAAACTTTCGATTCAATTTTGTAAATCGACTTGATTTCATAATTTGTCATGATTTGCATAAATTATACGTGACGTAACCGGAAGCTGAAGAATTAGCCAGTTCGAATCGAGTCAATATGGCTCAGTTTGAGTAGAGTTAAAATGGTTTCAATTCGAGTCGAGTCAATGTTGCTCAGTTCGAGTGGAGTCAATATGGCTCAGTTCGAGTCTAGTCAATGTGGCTCAGTTTGAGTGGAGGTCAAGGTTGTTCAATTGGAGTCTAGTCAATGTGGCTCAGTTTGTGTGGAGTCAATGTGGCTTAGTTCGAGTGGAGTCAATACGGCTCAGCTCGTGTCCAGTCAATGTGACTCAGCTCGTGTCGAGTCAATGTGTCCCAGTTCGGGTAGAGTCAAAATGGCTCAGTGGTAGTCGATTCAATGTGGCTCAGTTTGAGTGGAGGTCAAGGTTGCTCAATTTGAGTGGAGGTCAATATGGCTCAGTTCCAGTAGAGTCAATGTGGCTCAGTTTGAGTAGAGTTAAAATGGTTTCAGTTCGAACGGAGGCAAAATGGCTCAGTTATAGTCGATTCAATGTGGCTCAGTAGGAGTAGAAGTCAATATGGCTCAGTAGGAGTCAATATGGCTCCATTTGAGTAGAGCTAAAATGGTTTCAGTTCGAGTCGAGTCAATGCGGCCCAGTTCGAGTCGAGTCAATGTGAGTTCGAGTCGAGTCAATGTGGCCCAGTTCGAGTCTAGTCAATGTGGCTCCGGAATCCTGTTATGTAATGAACATTTCGCCATTGGGCTAGCGTTTGTTACCTTCCAAACCGTTATCTTGATTGGTCCTGTACTGAACTGTTGGTAGAAAGGAGTCGTGGTTGCCGGTATCCTTGACTAAATTGAACACTTTGAACTAAAGTTGAACAATTAGAACGATATAATTAGGTGAAGACTTTGGGGAATCGGGAAAAGTAAGCGCTATTAAGGAATCGCCTCCGGAACTAGGGGAGTATGAGGATGAAACAAAAAGGAAAGCAAAATTGATAGATTCCAACACCGCGGAAAAACGTCTGCGCATGCGCGTGATTCGAGCACATTGCACGCGTCAAATTTGTTCTCAAAGATGGCGGTTGAGGAAGTTTACTCGGTTTGTGTGTGAATTTGGGAAAGTTTAAAGCACAATTTTTTGCGATCGGAGGACAAAAAAGGTTTGCATTGATTCTGAAGAGGTAGGTTTGTATTCCAAACCCTTTAGGATTGATATTTAATAACGATTTTCTTCAATATTATACTTTACATATTTACATATATTTACATTTTGAATTTAATAGAATCATTCATCACTTTCAATTCAAGGAAGATACTTCACAAAGGTGACTGTACACAAATTTATTGTCTGGCTTATTCGAGCCTTAATCCAAGCAAGAAGATTTTCCAGATTCTGCTTGGGTGCCATCGAAACAGTTCACAGTTGCTTCAGTGTGTGTTCTTTTATGTTTTACGAAATGTTTTGATACAAACTTTTTGACTATGCAAGCGTTTGCCTTGTGTTTTGTTGGATAACTTTTTTTGCGTAGCATGCATAATTTTTGCGTTGACTATATTTAAGGGTAATGATTTACTCTACAATTTAAGCGTGTGCAAATGCTTAACTCTTTGATAGTTTGCTTAACTCTTGTGTCTTAAGTTCGGTATTCGACAATTTTTCAAGAAATGTTCGCACGCCTCCCGGTCTAAAACGACAATTTTTAATTTAAATTCTGTTTCTTTTTAGATTTTAAATGTTAGAAAACTTTTTATTAATGTCCAAACTACCCGTCTAGTGTATTTTTTTGTTTGTTTCACTTACCTTGAATAATTAAAAGCCACGTTTTTGTTTACGAAGATGGGATTTAAATTCCCCGCCATTTTTTCTAGTACACGCGCATGCGCAGACGTTTTTCCGCGGTGTTGATAGATTCCCGGGATTTTCCGCTAAGGCCTGCGCTAGATTCGTTGCACAATAAACGAATTTAATTCAGACGAATTTAATTCGAATTAACTTCGTTGGCAATGCGACGTAAATGCGACGTAAATGCGACGTCGAGTTAAACGTCGAATTTCAGTGGAATTTCAGTGTTTTTACTTGGATTCGTGGAGCCTGGAAAGGACTTCTTTAAAATATGGTGCTGAATTGTCACAGACAGAAGAGAAACATTTAATTCGACGTAACGATAATCCGTCCTGTAACTCGAACACGCATGATCGTCGCATTATCCGTCTGACTCAGACAAATTTACTTGCCGGCATGAATTTAATTCGTGTGTCGAATTTAATTGAGTTATACGTCGCAGTTTCGTTGAATAAAATCCAAACAATTAAAATCGTCTGAATTAAATTCGTCTATTGTACGACGTTTAGCGCAGGCCTAAGGGGCTGCTTATATGAGCCGGGTTAGCCCGGCTAACTGGGCTGACTCGTATCACGAAATTCTTTCCTCGGCCACAAAAGGAGATTTTAATGAACGTCAGGGTTCGTTTACATCTAAACTAAACCAATTCTTCTTTTTAAATTTAGTTTATGTGAGTTTCCACAGTACGGAAAAAATTCCCTCCGCTCTCGAAAGTTTTATGGATGACCAAAGGAGAGAATGGAACTTTCACAGGTTGAACGCCAAATGGCACGTGAAAGAGAGGAAATGTTAATGCGAAGGGAAGAACGACAGAGAGAGGTTAGGTTGGAAGACCGAGCGTTAGAAGTTGAGCTAGAACGAGAGAAACAGCAGATTCGTTCTCAGAATGGTTTAGCGAGATTTGTAAAAGTGAGCGAGATGCGGGAAGATGAAGATGTTGATGATTATTTTAGAGTGTTTGAAATGACAGGGAAAGCACAGTTGGTTCCGGAAGAGGGGTGGTTAGGGAGTTTGGTCCCGAAAACGGAAAAGGCAAAATCCGTTTACTTGGAAATAGCAGGTTAGGAGGTGAAGGATTATCATAGAAGCAAAGAGATAATAATTAAGGCTTATCAGCTCAATGCGGATTATTATCGTTATAGGTTTCGCCATTCAGAAAAGAGAAGCGATGAAGAGTTTGGATAATGGGCCCATAGAACTCGTCGGTATTTAGATAGATGGATGGCGGTAGCAAAAGTAACAGATAATGTTGAAGGAATATTAGAGCAGTTTGTTATTGAACGGCTGGTATGGAGTTAGTGTAGACTTAAGGATATGGTTGAAGGAGAAAAAGCCTAAAACAGCACAGGAATTAGCGACTCGCCCGTAAAGTCCACTTATTGACGGAAAATATGTCGAGTCACGGAAGAGAGGAGAGAGCCAGATAAAAGAGAATAAGGAAAGTATAGAGAAAGGGGATAATAATTTGAATAGGGATTCCCTGGCAAAGCCAATAGGAAGAGATAAGTCTAAAGTGCATGTGTTTTAATTGTCTAAAGGCGCTAAAACAGGCACAGGAGAGGCTTGATAATTTGATTGATCAACAGAATAGTCTGGCGACTAAGAATCTTACCCCCAGAAACAAGATGTAACTTTACGTGGTATAAAGGTTGGAGATCAGTCCAACAAATAGGGAGGGGTATTTTTATGGGAAGGGTATCATCTGGCATAGGAAACTTACAAAATATCCTCATGACGGTTTGCCATATGTGGACAGAATTGTGGTTCCCGAGGCGTATCGACCAGAAATACTGAGATTATAGGTCATGCGGTACCACTCGCAGGTCACATGGGCCAGGAGAAGACATACCAACGAATTTCGAGTCATTTTCTTTGGCCATATTTACATAAGGAGGTGGAGCAGTATTGCTCCACTTGCCCAGAGTGCCAGTTAGTAGCTAGAAAATTAGTTGCTAATAGAGCGCCTCTCATGCCGAGTCCAGTAGTTTCAGAACCTTTTAGGAAAATTGCCATTGATTTGGTGGTCAATTAAATTACCCAGAAGTAAATCGGGATGTATATTATATTTTAACTTTGGTAGATTAGGCGACTATAGATACCCGGAGGCAGGGGCGGCGTGGCTCTCAAATAGGGCCCGGGAAATGATATGCTAGGGGCCCACTTTTAGGGGGGGGGGGTGTAAAATTGGGGTGTGGAAACAGCTACCAATAAAAAGGATAAATTGTAAATGAGAATGCAGAAACTTTATATTCATTAAGCTAAAAACCTAGAAGAAACTGTATTTAGTGTGATTACATAATGGCATGTGCGTCTTTAATATTTACTCTAATATTTACTCTGATGGTGGAAATAGTTTGTTCGGGTTGATTTGAGCTAGAGAACACTTCGTTGACTTTCGATGCTGCATCGCCATCAATTTCCTCAAGTTTATCATTTGAAGTTGGCAGAATTCCTAACGTGTTAGCTGTTGCTAGCTCGTCACCTGGGCCAAGCGGAGGTGGGATTTCTACACAAAATGTCACTAGGTCAGACTTATTTATTTCGTCATTGCGCATTTTCAACGAGCACGTAAACAAGACTCGTCATTTTCGATAATCTGTCATTCTGTCTTAACTTCCAATAGTGTAATAGCGCAGGAGATGAAATTCACACATATGTCAGATGATTGAAATTTGAAATTCTACCCGGCATTTGGGCGGAAACTACCGAAGAGTGTTGCGCCCGCGGCACAACTTCGCTCAGGTTTCATACAAATTATATACCGTAATAACCGTATATAGCGGTATATAGAAACTTAGAAATTTAAAAACGAATGAAACAATAATATATTTGCGGTTCCTATCAAGTTTTTGAGTGAATGCGCAAAAGAAAGCTGGTGTAGACCGCCGTATTGTATTTCAGAATTTGAAGTTTTCTATTTGCGCGAGCGCAGGTGGCGGTCGGCCTAGCCTGCAAAGCAGGCGCTTTATTTATTTTTTTTCGCGTTATTTTTTACGGTCGGCCCGAACTTAAGTGCCTAACAAAGCTTAACTCAAGCGCTTCAACATTAGATTACCTAAATTGAAAAATCAATTTAATAACTAGGCCTATATCACTATATCACTAAACATACTTTAAGTCTTTAACCAATATGTAGTAATAAAGATACAAATAAATAAGTTGCCGAGCTGTTGTAAGGTAAGCCTTTAGCCATGGGCACAATTTATTATAAATTACCTGTTGAGACTGTTGTTTCATTGGCTTTGAAGAAGGACGTTAGCGGTTTCACATTCTTCGAGCTTTCAAATAAGAGCTTTGTTTCTTGTTCTCGTCGCTTTTGAGACCCACTTTTATGTTTTTTCTTGGGAAGAACATTCCCAGAATCACGCGTACTATGCGCTCTTTTGTCAGCCATTCACAGTCAATGACTACGGCATATTTATGGTTTCAATACGCGCAAATGCGCAATGAAATAATGTGAACTATGTTACTCAGACCGGAAGTATATGCTTGACGGGTACCGCAGGGCTCGGGGCCCTAGCTGGCCAATAGTTGCAGCCATGACTTAGCATCGTTACTCGTCAGTGAAATATAATTGGCAACCTGCAGGGCCTCCAGCACTGAGCACACAGCAGTTTTAAATTTCACAAGTATACACGTTTACGCGCAAACGCGCTTTCGCACACGACCGAACGCTTTACTCCAGGGCCGTTTTACACATCATCGGGGCCCATCTTTCTTCAAATTTTTAGGGCCCACCAGCTAGAATTCTAGGGGCAAATGGGGCCCACCAGGCTATAAATCCTTGGGGCCCACCGGGAAATTTCCCGGTCTCCCGGTGGGCCACGCCGCCCCTGCCCGGAGGCTATCCCTTTGAAGACTATCCATTCTCGAGTTATCGCTGAAGCATTAATAGGTATCTTTTCACGGGTGGGGTTGCCAGAGAAAATTGTCTCTGATCAAGGAGCAAATTTGATCGGTAAATTAATGATTCAATTGTACGAACTTTTAGGTGTTTCACACATAAAAACGTCGGTTTACCATGCATCCCGAAGCTAATGGGCTGGTAGAAAGGTTTAATGGAACGCTAAAACACATGTTAAAAAAATTTGTAGGAAAGGAAATAGAGTACTGGGATAAATATTATGTAGCCGTATCTTTTATTTACGTATAGAGAAGTGCCATGTGAATTGACCGGTTATTCCCCGTTTGAATTACGGCTATATGGACGAGTAGTTCGAGGACCCTTCTCGTCACTTAATAAAGAAACATGGTCTGAAACATGGTCTCGGCTACGCCTCGACCAACTCTTACGATTTTTTCGTGCTCTCTCTCCCAATTTCCCGCGTGCATCCATAACTCGATGGAGCACGCTAAACCATGAGCCATTTCTTAAATTTCCTAAGCCAGAAACGAAACAACAGGTCCGTTCCTTTTTAGGGTTGGCCGGATATTACCGAACATTTATTCCCAACTTTTCTGAAGTGGCTAGTCCATTAACTGATTTGACAAAGGGGAAAGAACCCAGTCGCGTTAAAAGTGGACTGAGGAATGTAATAAGGCGTTTCATAAATTGAAGGAAGTGTTGAAGTCCCCGCCAGTGTTAAGGTCCCCCCATTGGGACGAAATGTTCATAGTCCAAGTAGATGCGTCTGCATCTGGGTTGGGAGCAATATTAACTCAAATTGACAAAGCTGGGGCAGAACATCCAGTAGTATATGCATGCTAGCCGGAAACTACAGCCTAGAGAGGTCAGGTTGTCAGTGACGGAGAAAGAGTGTTTAGGAGTTGTATGAGACCTTTCGTTATTATCTCTTTGGGCGGAAATTTATTTTACAAACCGATCATATAATCCTCTTGTTTGGCTAGACCAAACTAAAGATAAGAATCGTAAATTATTAAGATGGAGTTTAACACTACAGGACTGAATATGATATGGAGGTGGAACATAAACAAGGAAAGAAGCATGTGAATGTGGATGTGTTGAGTAGAGTGTAGAAAAACGAAGTAAAAGTTCCAAAGAAATCTACAGGGGAAATTTAGAATTGGCACTCCTTCCCACGTGATTCACTAAAATCGGTCTTGTTTTTTTTTGGTTTAAAGGATGAGATTTATTATAAGATTATTAATTTGTAGAAATCTTAAAAAAACACTGTAAGATAATTTTTCATATTTTTTTTTATCAATTTCGTATTCTAAATTGATCTTAGGCGGGAAGATGTAACGCTTTGGGACTATATAGAAATGCTTGTGTAGACCGCATAATTATGTAAATAAGTACGTGGACAAGGCATAAAAGGCAGGGTATATTCAGTATCGAGAGAGGAAAACGTTGTTCGGAGAGAGGTACAGGCTGAAGAGAAATTGACAAGGTCCAGATTGAAGCAGTTTCTACGCTGAAGCAGAAGTCAAGAGTAGTTATCGGGCTGAGGTCTTCGGTGACAAGTAGTCCAGTATTACAAAGACATACGCCAATCCATAAAGACCATAGTCTTCATGTTATGAATTCAATGCCTACAACCAGAAGTGGTTTTCTCCTCCGGAATCCTCTTAAGTAATGAACATTTCGCCATTGGGCTAGCGTTGGTTACCTTCCAAACCGTCATCTTGATTCGTCCTGTACTGAACTGTTGGTAAAAAGGAGTCGTGGTTGCCGGTATCCTTGCCTATATAATTGACAAAATTGAACACTTAGAACTAAAGTTGAACAATTAGAACGATATAATTAGATAAATAGATTGTAGTAGATTAATTATAGTTATATAGTGAAATTAAGTGTTAAAAACTACACAAACACCTCCGTTCGGTTGGAGTAGAGTCCATGTGACTCAGTTTGAGTAGAGTTAAAATGGTTTCAGTTCGAGTCGAGTCAATGTGGCTTAGTTCGAGTCGAGTCAATACAGCTCAGCTTCGTGTCGAGTCAATGTGACTCAGTTCGAGTTGAGTCAATGTGGCCCAGTTCGAGTAGAGTCAATGTGGCCCAGTTCGAGTCTAGTCAATGTGGAGCTCAGTTCGAGTAGAAGTCAATGTGACTCAGTTCAAGTAGATTCAATATGGCTCAGTTTGAGTAGAGTTAAAATGGTTTCAGTTCGAGTCGAATCAATGTGGCTCAGTTCGAGTAGAGTCAATGTGGCCCAGTTCGAGTCTAGTCAATGTGACTCAGTTCGAGTAGAGTCAATGTGACTCAGTTCAAGTAGAGTCAATGTGGCTCAGTTTCAAGTAGAGTCAGTGTGGCCCAGTTCGAGTAGAGTCAATGTGGCCCAGTTCGAGTCTAGTCAATGTGGCTCAGTTCGAGTCTAGTCAATGTGGCTCAGTTCGAGTCTAGTCAATGTGTCCCAGTTTGAGTAGAGTCAACGTGGCCCAGTTCGAGTCTAGTCAATGTGACTCAGTTCGAGTAGAGTCCATGTGACTCAGTTCAAGTAGAGTCAATATGGCTCAGTTTGAGTCGAGTTAAAATGGTTTCAGTTCGACTCGAGTCAATGTGGCTTAGTTCGAGTGGAGTCAATGTGGCTCAGCTTCGTGTCAAGTCAATGTAGCTCAGTTCGAGTAGAGTCAATGTGGCCCAGTTCGAGTAGAGTTAAAATGGTTTCAGCTCGAGTCGAGTCAATATGGCTCAGTTTGAGTAGAGTTAAAATGGTTTCAGCTCGTGTCGAGTCAATGTGGTCCAGTTCGAGTAGAGTCAAAATGGCTCAGTTAGAGTCGATTCAATGTGGCTCAGTTTGAGTGGAGGTCAATGTTGCTCAGTTGGAGTGGAGTCAATGCGGCTCAGTTCGAATGGAGTCAATGCGGCTCAGTTCGAATGGAGTCAATATGGCTCAGTTCGAGTCGAGTCAATATGGCTCAGTTTGAGTAGAGTAAGAGTCAATGTGGCTTAGTTCGAGTCGAGTCAATATGGTTCAGTTTGAGTGGAGTTAAAATGGTTTCAGTTCGAGTCGAGTCAATGTGGCTCAGTTCGAGTGGAGTCAATATAGCTCAGTTCGTGTCGAGTCTAGTCAATATAGCTCAGTTCGTGTCGAGTCTAGTCAATGTGACTCAGTTGAAGTAGAGGTCAATGTGACTCAGTTCGAGTAGAGTCAATATGGCTCATGACGAAACAAACTGCAGTGATCTTCATTTTTTTTTGATTTCTTGATCTGTTTATATAAAATCGAAATAAGGAAATGGATTAGTAAAATACACTGTTTGGAGTAAACAAATATTAATTATAGAGTAATCATGCGTTGTTTGAAATATAAATTGTGGCTAAAATGTTAACACATGCCGGGCTATATATGGGCGAGTTTTTAATCTACTCAAGCTAAGAACAATGTAGTTTTGGTAGACTTTCGTGTAGTCTGTGTTAGAAAATAATCCTGGACTTGGCTGTCCACAGTGTTTTAGACTACATCATCAAAATACATAAAGCAAAGTGAAACATACCTGAACAAAAATGATTCCTGGTTTTTCAATTTCGGATTTTCTTGAGGAAGCTGCAGTTATGGTCCATCTTTTATACTCTTGTATCTGGACTCAATGTCAGCGGTAGTGCATGTATTATTATAGCTAGGTGGTTATATTTGCTGCTGGCATTGTTTTAAAAAGATATAAATAAAGGTGCATTAACATATAATTTTTTCCTTTTTTAAAATGTCATCACGCACTTCTTTCTTTCTTTTAAGTGCGCATGCATGAGTAATTTGGAAAAGATATGGCTTCTTCATAATTTCCGAGTGTCAGAGCAATTATTCTTATTTAGCTATTGTTCCAGCTAAGCTTTGTTTCGAAGTAAATGGAAATAGAGGTACAGTGACATAGAATTTTTTCCTTTTTTAAAAAGCCATCACGCACTTCTTTCTTTTCAGTGCGCATGTCGAGTAATTTGGAAAAGATATTGCTTCTTCGTAATTTCCGAGTGTCAGAGTACTTATTCTCATAATAGCCTACTGTTCCTGAGTTTGTTTCTAAGTAAATCTAATTAAAAATACGTAACATACCATTTTTTTCCCTTTTCTTAAAAGTAACACGCAATTTGTTGCAACATCGGAGTACGCAGTTCGGACAAGGCATAATATTATTGCCCTTTGTAAGTTTCGAGAGTATATACGAATATTATTCAGTACACGAACTAAACTGATCTTGGGGAGTTGTTTTCGTGAGCATAATTTTATGTACATATAGTTAGTAAGTACAGATGATTGTACATATGAAAGGACGAGATGAGTGTTATCTGTTAAAGACTGAATGAGGCGGATAACACTCACCAAGGTCTGCATAATTTTTCATATTATATACGAATGCCAAATTTAAATTTAATAATTGTCAGTTTATTATTTATTCAAAACACTGGATGAAATTGGCAAACTTTGCTCTGTTCACAAGAACCATTAATTCCAGCATTCAGCGATGCTGACGGCGTTAATAGTCGTGCATTACTTTTAAAAAATTAACTATTTTTATTTGTAAATTAACTATTTTATTTATTATTAATTAACTATTAATTTGTCTTGTTTTCTTTTGTTTTACGAGTTGATCCAAACTTGTAAAACCCAAAGGTCAGGACCACGAATAACAAATAAATAAGTCTAATGATCCTTCTGAAATACTTTCAAAGCCATTGCATGAGATTGCTTGAGAAAATGCTTTGCGCTTAAACCGGATGGCAAGCCATACAAATATCGCAAAGCTTCATTCACCACGATGCAGAAATATTTCGTACAAAAGTATTTCAACGGGATGCCATAAGGTATATTACAAAAACAGATCTTTAATATTGTAGCTTGTGTACTGCATGGTCCTAACTGTATATACACTAACAAGTTGCGTTATGTTTATTCTTAGCTGACAATGGTCCTTCTCACATTGCTCATAGAACTCGCGCAAGGCAAATAATTATCCTCTCCAAATTACTCATGCGCACTGAAAAGAAATTAGTGTGTGTTGGCTTCTTAAAGAAGGGGGAAAATTGTATGTTAATTAAGCTTTATTAATATTTACCCTATATGTCCAAAAGGAAAAAGAAATAATCTGTCTTTCATCTTAATTGAGTACAATGATATTGAGTTGTTTTTGAGACGCATCCAAGTACTGTGCATGGTCAAATATTATTTAGAATATAGTTTATAGTCATTTGTTACTTCGTAAAATAAGATGTTGTAAACCTGATACAAATTCGTCCTGATTTACATAAACTTTCTGACCGATTTTTTCAGCTTAAACAGTTATATATCTCAAAGGTTGTTGTTGATAAATCTGAACAGTCAGATGTGTCATTGGATAAATCGTATCATCATAAAACATTATATTTATACATCGTTTGAAACCGAACACCCTTTATATACATCAACAGTCACTCCAACCACCCGCCATCCATTATAAAGCAGCTACTGAAATCTATCAGCCTGCCAAAGAATATCAAGTCTCAGACTCTGCCACATTCAAAAATGCCGCACACATCGAATTTATTCCCGACGAAACACCCACACCATCAGGAACGCAAAAGAAAAAAAAAAGATCTAGAAGCCTTTCAATAAAAGCGTAAAATCCAACATAGGGCAGAAATTCCTCAACGTCCTAGACAAACACTTTCCACATACTAACAAATAGTGAAAGTCCGTTACCGCTGCATGAAAAGTATATGAAATATTGTCATTTGATTTTCTCGAGAAGGTGTTTCATCAAGGACCCTACCGGAAAACAATACTCTAATAACACTAGCTGCAGGCCAACAGCAAGCCCGAACTGAAATTTCGAAAAGCATTCAGCAATATTTTGTGAAGAAGTTATATATATTTCATCAGGATTCTATAACGTTTAGCATAAAACAACTTTCTAAGATCACTTTAGTTTTTAGACAATCTCTGTGATAACGAACTCAGTATCTCAGTTTTCTTAGGCAACCTCAGTGATGTTGGACTCGGTAACTACGTAAGTTATTAACTTCGGGCCTTCGGCCCTCTGTAAATAACTGACGTAGTTACCTCGGTTGAGGTAACTAACCGCCTATACTTAATGTTTGGTTATTTATAATTTTATAAAGCAAAACTAATTAAGTCCAAGTATACCGTGCCAATAGCTTATTGAGTCTATAGATGAATATGGAACATCGGTTAAAAAACCCAGATTTAAGATGAATTTAGTCGCTCTTGTATTTTGAATAAATATTAAACTGGCAATTATTGAATTTAAATTTGGCCTTCGTATAATACGAAGAATTATACAGACATTGGTGAGCTATATCTGTCTTAGTCTTTAATAGATAACACTCGTGCATCTCGTTCTCGGTCTGCATAATTATCACTATAGCTTCCACAAATATATGAACATAAAATTATGCTCAGATATATTACGAAAAGTAAAAACATGAATTCCCCAAGTTTAGTTCAAGTTTAGTTCAGTTTAGTTCGTAAATGATCTTCGTCATGTTCCTCTCAAAACTTACAAAGGGGCAAAAATTTATCCAATCCGAACTACGCCGATGTTGCTTTTTAAAAGGAAACAAATTGTATATCAATGTACCTCTATTTATATTTACTTAGAAACAAATCCAGGAGCTATAGCAATATAAGAATAATTGACACTCGGAATATCTTCTCCGAATTACTCATGCGCACTGAAAACAAACAAGTGCGTCGATCATAGTGTTTTAAAAAAGGAAAAAATTGTATGTTAATGCAGCTTTATTTCCATTTACTTAGAAACAAACCCTGGAGATATAGCTATATACAAGATAAATTGCTCTGACAATCGGAAATTACGAAGAAGCAATATCTTTTCCAAATTACTCAATGCGCACTTAAAAGAGAGACGTGCATATGATGGCATCATAGTTAAAAAAAGTTTAAAAATGTATGTTAATGTACCTTTATTTAGATCTTTTTATAAACAATACCAGCAGCAAATAAACCAACCTAGCTATAATAATACATGCACTACCGCTGACATTGAGTCCAGATACAAGAGTATAAAACTTCTTCAAGAAAAGCCGAAATTAGAAGATCAGGATTCACTTTTGTTCAAGTACGTTTTACTTTGTTCTATTTATTTTGATGCTCTATATAGTCTAAAACACTGTACTATACTTAGTATAGTATAGTATAGTATAGTATAGTATAGATAACGAACGAACTCATTCACCACTGCATGATTTGCCGATTATCATAAATAATCGTACATGTGAGATTATCAGTGGCGGAATAAAACACTCTATTTTATATAATATATATATATATATATATAAGTGAGTTATGGTTCACGAAATGTTAGAGAGTCGCCTGATGATCCCGTTTAGGGTGAAACCTCTGGTAGCGAAGACTTTAAGGTAAAACTATACTTTATACTTTGTATATATATATATATATATGTTCTAAGGATTTGGGGTGAAGGAAAATTCGAGTGTAGAATATATACATTTTAAGACCAAAGCGGGACCAGTTGCGAAAAATGCAACTACACAGGCCTTCCGGCAGGAATTGAACCCACGACCTTGCGATTCTAGTGCGATGCCCTGACCACTGAGCCACAGAGGGCGTTGCCGAGAGCTTGATCGCGAGTTCTGTATATATAAAAAGGTGGTAATGCCAGGAGAGAATTGGGTATATTATAAGTGATATTGGGCATTTCACTCGATTAACTATACTTCATGCTTTGTATTTTGCTCTATCTATATATGGTATCAGTGAGCACTCTCTAACATTTCGTGAACCAAAACTCACTTATATATATATATATGTATATATATATATATATATATTTGTTATATTAAATAGAGTGTTTATATATATACATATTATAGTATATTATAAAGTGATATTGGGTATTTCACTCGATTACATACCATGTTCTAAGGATTTTGGGTGAAGGAAAATTCGAGTGTAGAATATATACATTTTAAGACCAAACCAGGACCAGTTGCGAGAAATGCAACTACACAGGCCTTCCGGCAGGAATTGAACCCACGACCTTGCGATTCTAGTGCAATGCTCTGACCACTGAGCCACGGAGGGCGTTGCCGAGAGCTTGATCGCGAGTTCTGTATATAGAATAAGGTGGTAATGCCAGGAGAGAATTGGGTATATTATAAGTGATATTGGGCATTTCACTCGATTACATAGCATGTTCTAAGGATTTGGGGGGAAGGAAAATTCGAGTGTAGAATAAATTATATACATTTTAAGACCAAATATACATTTTAAGACCAAAGCCCTCGGCAACGCCCTCCGTGGCTCAGTGGTCAGAGCATTGCACTAGAATCGCAAGGTCGTGGGTTCAATTCCTGCCGGAAGGCCTGTGAATTTTGCATTTTTCGCAACTGGTCCCGGTTTGGTCTTAAAATGAATATATTCTACACTCGAATTTTCCTTCACCCAAAATCCTTAGAACATGCTATGTACCTTAAAGTCTTCGCTACCAGAGGTTTCACCCTAAACGGGATCGCCTGATAATCCCGTTTAGGGTGAAACCTCTGGTAGCGAAGACTTTAAGGTAAACTATACTTCATGCTTTATATATATATATATATATATATATATATATATATATATATATATATATATATATATAGTTCAATCTACAGACACGGTGTTTCGCTGTACTACAGCTCATCAGTGTAGCTTGGAACAATCTGAATGAATTTCATCAATTACTTATACACATGCGATCGTCGGTGACAACCGCATGTGGGACAGCATCGGTGACGTACATTCAGATAGCGTGAAGTGCGCATATATATATATTACTATTAAATTAGCAATTCCAAGCATTCAAACTTTTTTAGACTCAGACAAGTTTCAATGGTATTTTTCTTAGTTTGATGGCAGGCTGCGGAAAGTCTGCATGAAAGAGACCCCCCCCCCCCCCCCCCCCCCCCCCCCAACACACATACTCACCCACTGTAGAAACAACTGAACAACTTGACAGAATGACCACCGTGGAAAATTACAAAATTATAAAAACATATATTATTTGTTGAAACTTTTAATTTTAAAGCAAAACAGTGTACATGCAATATACGTTAGTCAAGCATGGTATAGTTAGTCTCCGCAACAAGGCATAACGCCCATGGGGCACTTGGGATTGTCGCTATTCAGGCCAAAACAGCAGCTTCTTGTTTCACCACAATATTTTGGAAACTCGGTAGGGCATCCATCCGCAACAACGGGGGCACAGTTGCAATTTGGATCCGAATAGCATGAAGTAACAAGTGGGATCTCCTTGCTGGGATAACCTATAAAAGAAAACCTATTGTTATATATTCTATTGTTAGTGCGAGGTTTATATAAAGTTTTATAAAATAACACTTGAAAACGCAAGCGGCGATTGGTTAAAAGCCGTGTTCTATAACTGTATACATGGAAAACATGGAATTACGTACATGCATGGAAAGATTACGCCATCCGATACGCACTGTACAGAGACACCATTATATATATATGCATGCCTTCGACTTATACAAATACAAATACAAATTTTAGTTACTTCTTCCCCACAAGGCTTTTCAAGAGCAATTTACATTACTAAATTTCAAGTGGCAGAGTCGAATGCATATTAAAGGCGCTCGAAGCAGCCGCCCCTACGACACATTTATGACACACATGATGTCAGACCACGAATCACAGACCTATAGGTATTGATTTTATGTAGGGAGGAAAACCGGAGAACCCGGCGAAAAGCCCTCGAAGCACAGGAGAGACCAACTAAACTCTACTCACATGAGTCCCAAGCTCGAGAACGGGGTTATTCGCAGACGGTCACCCATCCAAGTACTAACCCCGTCTAACCAGGCTTAACTATTGGTGAGAGGCAGCGCCCTAATAGCACACACGCCACCCGTGCTCCCCTTGACGCCATCATAGAGGCATGGGGTGGCTATCACCAATGAAGTTAAGCCCGGCTTTACTACTCAAATTTTAGGTTGTCGGGTCTTGTCGGACAACCCATTTTGCAAATTATGCTAATTTATGCTAATTATTATAGGAATATTAATATAATGTATATCGAAAAGGTAACTATTTAGACAATATTATTTTACCAACAAACTTTGTATGAATAAAATGAAAAGCAGCATTTCATAAATTCAAATTGAAAAAATCAAGGCAATAAAACAAAATGCACCCCCCATGGTGCGCCACACCGCGTGAGCGAGTGGTTTTCACTTATTTTGGAAAATCGCTTTTAAGTCAGTTATTCAGATTTCAGGTTATTTTGAATGACATTTACTCCTGTTTGCCATTACAACGCTTCCAAGTTTAGGAAATATTTTGTAATTTTTGTTCGATATTAAAATGGCAAATTGGCTGAAATGAATTTCGTCAAATTTTACCAAATTATTGCTAATCTACGAAATAATCTCGGAAATAATAACAACAGAAAAATGGTTATACTTACTTTAGAAGTTGCTAGAGTCTAAATTTTCATTGGTTTGGCTTATATTTCGGTAGATAAATGATAATGATCTATGTTCTTCTCCCTTGTACCGTGCAAAAAATCGGCGAACAATTTGGTTTGTGTGATCCCATACTCCATAGCTTTATGGCTCAGTAAATTCGTAATTGAAGATCGAATATTAATTGTCTCGGTTAATTCAGATAAAAAATTCCTCTAGCTTTCAAGTTATTTTAGCTTTTATAAGCTTAATTAATTAATGCCTTAAATACAATTGTCTGGCGTTATTCAGAAGTATACTTAAACATGTTAATCATTTAAGGGCTGTTTACATGAGCTTAGCCGGCTAGCCGGGCTGACTCCGGTGTCACGAAATTCTTTCCTCGGCCACAGAAAGAGATTTTAATCAACGTTAGGATTCGTTTACATCTAAACCATATCGATTCGTCTTTGTACATTTAGTTTACGCGAGTTTCAAATCCACAGTGAGATCCTAATCAATCGCGTCAGCCCAGTTAACCGGGCTAGCCCGGCTCATGTAAACAGCCCCTAAAACAAGTAAAGATATTATACCTCGTTCTCGTAATTCTCTCTGGAATTGTCTGCTGAGTTTGCCAAGATTAAAGTTCAGGCCGGTATACCACTGAGAGTTACCAATGCCAACAAAAAGCACCACAGTGACTAAACAAACTGCAGTGATCTTCATTTTTCTCAGTTGATTTCTTGATCTGTTTTATAAAATCAAAATAAGGAACCATTTTTAGTAAAATGAACTGTTTGGGGTAAACAAATATTAATTATACAGTAATGCGTTGTTTGAAATATAAATTGTGGCTAAAATATTAACACTGATAACACATGTCGGGCTATATAAATCTGGGAAGTGATGTAGCCTAGTCGGCAAATGGTGCATGGGCGAGTTTTTAATCTACTCAAGCTAACAACAATATAGTGAAATAAAAGTAGCGTGCTGCGTAGGCAGTGTAGAAACAACAATCGAAATATAGTAAGGTTAGATATACTGCCGAAACAGAAAACGTAGGAGTCTAACGTTTCGAGCGAAGGCCCTATATAGCTTCGTCAGAGAGAAACGTTTTCTCTATGAAGAAGGGCCTTCGCTCGAAACATCAGACTCCTACGTTCTCTGTTTCGGCAGTATATCTAACCTTAATACTATATTAAGAACAATGTAGTTTTGGTAGACTTTCGTGTATTCTGTGTTATAAAATAATCCGGCTGTTCAGTGTTTTAGACTACAGCATCAAACATAAAGCAAACTAAAACATACCTGAACAAAAGGGATTCCAAATCTTTCAATTTCGGCTTTTCTTGAAGACGCTGTAGTTAATGATGAAGATAAAAATTGTTTTGGTCCATCTTTATACCCTTGTATCTGGACTCAATGTCAGCGGTAGTGCATGATTGCATTATTGTAGCTAGGTGGTTTATTTGCTGCTGGTATTGTTTATAAAAAGATCTAAATAAAGGTGCATTAAGGGGCTGTTTACATGAGCCGGGCTAGCCCGGTTAGCTGGGCTCACGCGATTGATTAGGATCTCACTGTGCATTTGAAACTCACTTAAACTAAATGTAAAAAGAAGAATTGGTTTAGTTTAGATGTAAACGAACCCTAACGTTGATCTCTTTTTGTGGCCGAGGAGAGAATTTCGTGACACGAGTCAGCCCGGCTCAGTGTAAACAGCCCCTAACATACAATTTTTTTCCTTTTTAAAGTGCCATCACGCACTTGTTTGTTTCCTGTGCGCATGCATGAGTAATTTGGAGAAGATATGGCTTCTTCGTAGTTTCTGAGCAATTATTCTTATCAGTTAGTTATTGTTCCAGCTAAGGTTTGTTTCGAAGTAAATGGAAATAGAGGTACATTGATTATTTGCTGCTGGTATTGTTTATAAAAATATCTAAATAATGGTGCATTGACATACAATTTTTTCCTTTTTTAAAAAGCCATCACGCACTTCTTTTTTTTAATAATAATATTGAGAACAAGCCAAGTTCTGATTGATTTCACTGATGACTTGTATTGTTCCTTACTCCTTAGTATATTTTATGTCTGTTTATTATATGGCTGGGCTTGTTTTCGGGTCATTACGCCAAACGGCGCACGCTGATTGGTTGCTGAGAGGTCCGGAAAAAGCCGTAATGCCTTCTCGGCACTGTGAGAGGGCATTACGTCCTTTTTAATGACCTGCAAGTTTTGGCGGGAAAATTATTGAGTTGATTTGAATGAAAATAAAAGCGAATTAGATATATTCGTTGGAAAATTTTGAACAATCATACGTCCTGAAACATCAGTGTTTCTTTTTATAAAAACTTCTTATTTAAAAGCACGAAAAATAAAAGCCTAACAGGTGTAAACATGAAGCGAAACGAACAAGCTCAAAAGTAAGAACTAAGGTGAACAGCGACACCTGATCAAGACAAACGTAGAACTAAAAACAAATAAGAAAACAAAACCTCAGGCAAATACTTTCCCGTACAGACCTCGAACTCGGTTAATAAGCCTTTAGTAATTTGTGTGTGCATGTATCAGAACTACTGTATGACCTTATTATTCTCTGCAAAAGTACTATAATGGCTAGCGGACTCGATTAGCGCAAGCTATTTCCGCTGGCCTTTACCATAATTTTTTATTTATGTTTGTATGGGTTTATTGTGTGTTGCTGGATTTTTTTCTGGTACAAATAAATGACATTGCATTGCATTGCATTGCATTGCATTAAAGAAATACCAAATGGTTTTCCGTGTTTGGATACTCTGATCCAAACACGCGGGAAATTGCGAGACTGGAGAAAAGCGTAACAAAACACGAGCCGTAGGCGAGTGTTTTTAGGTTTTCGAAAGTCGAGCAATTTTCCAAGTGTTTGGATAAGAGTCTCCAAACACGGAAAAAACCATTTGGTATTTCTTTTATAAAATAATCACAAGTGAATATGATATACTGTCCGACATTTTCAAAAAGTCGTTTTGGCGGGAATTTTCCGTGTTTGGATACTCTGATCCAAACACGGCAATTGGCCAATCAGGGCTCGCGTAGTATACGTGTTATTTTATAATGTATTGTATTGTATTGTATTGTATTGTATTGTATTGTATTGTATTGTATTGTATTGTATTGTATTGTATTGTATTGTATTGTATTGTATTGTATTGTATTGTCAGAGCCAATTATCCTCATAATAGCTATTGTTCCCGAGTTTGTTTCTAAGACCCCATCCACACGTATACGTTTCCCTAGCGTTTTCGTATTGTTTCAGGTAATGAGACTATTGCTTTCTGCTCCCCTGAGGATCGAGAACAATATAAAAACGCTATGAAAACGCATACGTGTGGACATGGCCTAAGTAAATCTAAGTAACCATTTTTTCCTCTTCTTAAAAAGCAACACGCAATTTGTTGCAACATCGGAGTTGTTCGGACGGACATAATAATGCTCATACAATTTTTTCCATTTTTAAAACGCCATCACGCACTTCTTTCTTTTCAGTGCGCATGTCGAGTAATTTGGAAAAGATATTGCTTCTTCGTAATTTCCAAGTGTCAGACTACCTATTCTCATAATAGCTACTGTTCCTGAGTTTGTTTCTCAGTAAATCTAAATAAAAATACGTAACATACCATTTTTTCCCTTTTCTTAAAAGTAACACGCAATTTGTTGCAACATCGGAGTACGCAGTTCGGACAAGGCATAATATTATTGCCCTTTGTAAGTTTCGAGAGTATATACGAATATTATTCAGTACACGAACTAAACTGATCTTGGGGAGTTGTTTTCGTGAGCATAATTTTATGTACATATAGTTAGTAAGTACAGATGATTGTACATATGAAAGGACGAGATGAGTGTTATCTGTTAAAGACTGAATGAGGCGGATAACACTCACCAAGGTCTGCATAATTTTTTCATATTATATACGAATGCCAAATTTAAATTTAATAATTGTCAGTTTATTATTTATTCAAAACACTGGATGAAATTGGCAAACTTTGCTCTGTTCACAAGAACCATTAATTCCAGCATTCAGCGATGCTGACGGCGTTAATAGTCGTGCATTACTTTTAAAAATTAACTATTTTTATTTGTAAATTAACTATTTTATTTATTATTAATTAACTATTAATTTGTCTTGTTTTCTTTTGTTTTACGAGTTGATCCAAACTTGTAAAACCCAAAGGTCAGGACCACGAATAACAAATAAATAAGTCTAATGATCCTTCTGAAATACTTTCAAAGCCATTGCATGAGATTGCTTGAGAAAATGCTTTGCGCTTAAACCGGATGGCAAGCCATACAAATATCGCAAAGCTTCATTCACCACGATGCAGAAATATTTCGTACAAAAGTATTTCAACGGGATGCCATAAGGTATATTACAAAAACAGATCTTTAATATTGTAGCTTGTGTACTGCATGGTCCTAACTGTATATACACTAACAAGTTGCGTTATGTTTATTCTTAGCTGACAATGGTCCTTCTCACATTGCTCATAGAACTCGCGCAAGGCAAATAATTATCCTCTCCAAATTACTCATGCGCACTGAAAAGAAATTAGTGTGTGTTGGCTTCTTAAAGAAGGGGGAAAATTGTATGTTAATTAAGCTTTATTAATATTTACCCTATATGTCCAAAAGGAAAAAGAAATAATCTGTCTTTCATCTTAATTGAGTACAATGATATTGAGTTGTTTTTGAGACGCATCCAAGTACTGTGCATGGTCAAATATTATTTAGAATATAGTTTATAGTCATTTGTTACTTCGTAAAATAAGATGTTGTAAACCTGATACAAATTCGTCCTGATTTACATAAACTTTCTGACCGATTTTTTCAGCTTAAACAGTTATATATCTCAAAGGTTGTTGTTGATAAATCTGAACAGTCAGATGTGTCATTGGATAAATCGTATCATCATAAAACATTATATTTATACATCGTTTGAAACCGAACACCCTTTATATACATCAACAGTCACTCCAACCACCCGCCATCCATTATAAAGCAGCTACTGAAATCTATCAGCCTGCCAAAGAATATCAAGTCTCAGACTCTGCCACATTCAAAAATGCCGCACACATCGAATTTATTCCCGACGAAACACCCACACCATCAGGAACGCAAAAGAAAAAAAAAGATCTAGAAGCCTTTCAATAAAAGCGTAAAATCCAACATAGGGCAGAAATTCCTCAACGTCCTAGACAAACACTTTCCACATACTAACAAATAGTGAAAGTCCGTTACCGCTGCATGAAAAGTATATGAAATATTGTCATTTTGATTTTCTCGAGAAGGTGTTTCATCAAGGACCCTACCGGAAAACAATACTCTAATAACACTAGCTGCAGGCCAACAGCAAGCCCGAACTGAAATTTCGAAAAGCATTCAGCAATATTTTGTGAAGAAGTTATATATATTTCATCAGGATTCTATAACGTTTAGCATAAAACAACTTTCTAAGATCACTTTAGTTTTTAGACAATCTCTGTGATAACGAACTCAGTATCTCAGTTTTCTTAGGCAACCTCAGTGATGTTGGACTCGGTAACTACGTAAGTTATTAACTTCGGGCCTTCGGCCCTCTGTAAATAACTGACGTAGTTACCTCGGTTGAGGTAACTAACCGCCTATACTTAATGTTTGGTTATTTATAATTTTATAAAGCAAAACTAATTAAGTCCAAGTATACCGTGCCAATAGCTTATTGAGTCTATAGATGAATATGGAATATCGGTTAAAAAACCCAGATTTAAGATGAATTTAGTCGCTCTTGTATTTTGAATAAATATTAAACTGGCAATTATTGAATTTAAATTTGGCCTTCGTATAATACGAAGAATTATACAGACATTGGTGAGCTATATCTGTCTTAGTCTTTAATAGATAACACTCGTGCATCTCGTTCTCGGTCTGCATAATTATCACTATAGCTTCCACAAATATATGAACATAAAATTATGCTCAGATATATTACGAAAAGTAAAAACATGAATTCCCCAAGTTTAGTTCAAGTTTAGTTCAGTTTAGTTCGTAAATGATCTTCGTCATGTTCCTCTCAAAACTTACAAAGGGGCAAAAATTTATCCAATCCGAACTACGCCGATGTTGCTTTTTAAAAGGAAACAAATTGTATATTAATGTACCTCTATTTATATTTACTTAGAAACAAATCCAGGAGCTATAGCAATATAAGAATAATTGACACTCGGAATATCTTCTCCGAATTACTCATGCGCACTGAAAACAAACAAGTGCGTCGATCATAGTGTTTTAAAAAAGGAAAAAATTGTATGTTAATGCAGCTTTATTTCCATTTACTTAGAAACAAACCCTGGAGATATAGCTATATACAAGATAAATTGCTCTGACAATCGGAAATTACGAAGAAGCAATATCTTTTCCAAATTACTCAATGCGCACTTAAAAGAGAGACGTGCATATGATGGCATCATAGTTAAAAAAAGTTTAAAAATGTATGTTAATGTACCTTTATTTAGATCTTTTTATAAACAATACCAGCAGCAAATAAACCAACCTAGCTATAATAATACATGCACTACCGCTGACATTGAGTCCAGATACAAGAGTATAAAACTTCTTCAAGAAAAGCCGAAATTAGAAGATCAGGATTCACTTTTGTTCAAGTACGTTTTACTTTGTTCTATTTATTTTGATGCTCTATATAGTCTAAAACACTGTACTATACTTAGTATAGTATAGTATAGTATAGTATAGATAACGAACGAACTCATTCACCACTGCATGATTTGCCGATTATCATAAATAATCGTACATGTGAGATTATCAGTGGCGGAATAAAACACTCTATTTTATATAATATATATATATATATATATAAGTGAGTTATGGTTCACGAAATGTTAGAGAGTCGCCTGATGATCCCGTTTAGGGTGAAACCTCTGGTAGCGAAGACTTTAAGGTAAAACTATACTTTATACTTTGTATATATATATGTTCTAAGGATTTGGGGTGAAGGAAAATTCGAGTGTAGAATATATACATTTTAAGACCAAAGCGGGACCAGTTGCGAAAAATGCAACTACACAGGCCTTCCGGCAGGAATTGAACCCACGACCTTGCGATTCTAGTGCGATGCCCTGACCACTGAGCCACAGAGGGCGTTGCCGAGAGCTTGATCGCGAGTTCTGTATATATAAAAAGGTGGTAATGCCAG
Source organism: Paragorgia papillata (assembly GCA_035771165.1). NCBI lineage: Eukaryota > Metazoa > Cnidaria > Anthozoa > Scleralcyonacea > Coralliidae > Paragorgia > Paragorgia papillata. The sequence continues at coordinate 2,150,029 of JAWNZC010000229.1, forward strand.
GAGAGAATTGGGTATATTATAAGTGATATTGGGCATTTCACTCGATTAACTATACTTCATGCTTTGTATTTTGCTCTATCTATATATGGTATCAGTGAGCACTCTCTAACATTTCGTGAACCAAAACTCACTTATATATATATATGTATATATATAATATATATATATATATATAATATATATATTGTTATATTAAATAGAGTGTTTATATATATACATATTATAGTATATTATAAAGTGATATTGGGTATTTCACTCGATTACATACCATGTTCTAAGGATTTTGGGTGAAGGAAAATTCGAGTGTAGAATATATACATTTTAAGACCAAACCAGGACCAGTTGCGAGAAATGCAACTACACAGGCCTTCCGGCAGGAATTGAACCCACGACCTTGCGATTCTAGTGCAATGCTCTGACCACTGAGCCACGGAGGGCGTTGCCGAGAGCTTGATCGCGAGTTCTGTATATAGAATAAGGTGGTAATGCCAGGAGAGAATTGGGTATATTATAAGTGATATTGGGCATTTCACTCGATTACATAGCATGTTCTAAGGATTTGGGGGGAAGGAAAATTCGAGTGTAGAATAAATTATATACATTTTAAGACCAAATATACATTTTAAGACCAAAGCCCTCGGCAACGCCCTCCGTGGCTCAGTGGTCAGAGCATTGCACTAGAATCGCAAGGTCGTGGGTTCAATTCCTGCCGGAAGGCCTGTGAATTTTGCATTTTTCGCAACTGGTCCCGGTTTGGTCTTAAAATGAATATATTCTACACTCGAATTTTCCTTCACCCAAAATCCTTAGAACATGCTATGTACCTTAAAGTCTTCGCTACCAGAGGTTTCACCCTAAACGGGATCGCCTGATAATCCCGTTTAGGGTGAAACCTCTGGTAGCGAAGACTTTAAGGTAAACTATACTTCATGCTTTATATATATATATATATATATATATATATATATATATATATATATATATATATATAGTTCAATCTACAGACACGGTGTTTCGCTGTACTACAGCTCATCAGTGTAGCTTGGAACAATCTGAATGAATTTCATCAATTACTTATACACATGCGATCGTCGGTGACAACCGCATGTGGGACAGCAATCGGTGACGTACATTCAGATAGCGTGAAGTGCGCATATATATATATTACTATTAAATTAGCAATTCCAAGCATTCAAACTTTTTTAGACTCAGACAAGTTTCAATGGTATTTTTCTTAGTTTGATGGCAGGCTGCGGAAAGTCTGCATGAAAGAGACCCCCCCCCCCCCCCCCCCCCCCCCCCCCCAACACACATACTCACCCACTGTAGAAACAACTGAACAACTTGACAGAATGACCACCGTGGAAAATTACAAAATTATAAAAACATATATTATTTGTTGAAACTTTTAATTTTAAAGCAAAACAGTGTACATGCAATATACGTTAGTCAAGCATGGTATAGTTAGTCTCCGCAACAAGGCATAACGCCCATGGGGCACTTGGGATTGTCGCTATTCAGGCCAAAACAGCAGCTTCTTGTTTCACCACAATATTTTGGAAACTCGGTAGGGCATCCATCCGCAACAACGGGGGCACAGTTGCAATTTGGATCCGAATAGCATGAAGTAACAAGTGGGATCTCCTTGCTGGGATAACCTATAAAAGAAAACCTATTGTTATATATTCTATTGTTAGTGCGAGGTTTATATAAAGTTTTATAAAATAACACTTGAAAACGCAAGCGGCGATTGGTTAAAAGCCGTGTTCTATAACTGTATACATGGAAAACATGGAATTACGTACATGCATGGAAAGATTACGCCATCCGATACGCACTGTACAGAGACACCATTATATATATATGCATGCCTTCGACTTATACAAATACAAATACAAATTTTAGTTACTTCTTCCCCACAAGGCTTTTCAAGAGCAATTTACATTACTAAATTTCAAGTGGCAGAGTCGAATGCATATTAAAGGCGCTCGAAGCAGCCGCCCCTACGACACATTTATGACACACATGATGTCAGACCACGAATCACAGACCTATAGGTATTGATTTTATGTAGGGAGGAAAACCGGAGAACCCGGCGAAAAGCCCTCGAAGCACAGGAGAGACCAACTAAACTCTACTCACATGAGTCCCAAGCTCGAGAACGGGGTTATTCGCAGACGGTCACCCATCCAAGTACTAACCCCGTCTAACCAGGCTTAACTATTGGTGAGAGGCAGCGCCCTAATAGCACACGCCACCCGTGCTCCCCTTGACGCCATCATAGAGGCATGGGGTGGCTATCACCAATGAAGTTAAGCCCGGCTTTACTACTCAAATTTTAGGTTGTCGGGTCTTGTCGGACAACCCATTTTGCAAATTATGCTAATTTATGCTAATTATTATAGGAATATTAATATAATGTATATCGAAAAGGTAACTATTTAGACAATATTATTTTACCAACAAACTTTGTATGAATAAAATGAAAAGCAGCATTTCATAAATTCAAATTGAAAAAATCAAGGCAATAAAACAAAATGCACCCCCCATGGTGCGCCACACCGCGTGAGCGAGTGGTTTTCACTTATTTTGGAAAATCGCTTTTAAGTCAGTTATTCAGATTTCAGGTTATTTTGAATGACATTTACTCCTGTTTGCCATTACAACGCTTCCAAGTTTAGGAAATATTTTGTAATTTTGTTCGATATTAAAATGGCAAATTGGCTGAAATGAATTTCGTCAAATTTTACCAAATTATTGCTAATCTACGAAATAATCTCGGAAATAATAACAACAGAAAAATGGTTATACTTACTTTAGAAGTTGCTAGAGTCTAAATTTTCATTGGTTTGGCTTATATTTCGGTAGATAAATGATAATGATCTATGTTCTTCTCCCTTGTACCGTGCAAAAAATCGGCGAACAATTTGGTTTGTGTGATCCCATACTCCATAGCTTTATGGCTCAGTAAATTCGTAATTGAAGATCGAATATTAATTGTCTCGGTTAATTCAGATAAAAAATTCCTCTAGCTTTCAAGTTATTTTAGCTTTTATAAGCTTAATTAATTAATGCCTTAAATACAATTGTCTGGCGTTATTCAGAAGTATACTTAAACATGTTAATCATTTAAGGGCTGTTTACATGAGCTTAGCCGGCTAGCCGGGCTGACTCCGGTGTCACGAAATTCTTTCCTCGGCCACAGAAAGAGATTTTAATCAACGTTAGGATTCGTTTACATCTAAACCATATCGATTCGTCTTTGTACATTTAGTTTACGCGAGTTTCAAATCCACAGTGAGATCCTAATCAATCGCGTCAGCCCAGTTAACCGGGCTAGCCCGGCTCATGTAAACAGCCCCTAAAACAAGTAAAGATATTATACCTCGTTCTCGTAATTCTCTCTGGAATTGTCTGCTGAGTTTGCCAAGATTAAAGTTCAGGCCGGTATACCACTGAGAGTTACCAATGCCAACAAAAAGCACCACAGTGACTAAACAAACTGCAGTGATCTTCATTTTTCTCAGTTGATTTCTTGATCTGTTTTATAAAATCAAAATAAGGAACCATTTTTAGTAAAATGAACTGTTTGGGGTAAACAAATATTAATTATACAGTAATGCGTTGTTTGAAATATAAATTGTGGCTAAAATATTAACACTGATAACACATGTCGGGCTATATAAATCTGGGAAGTGATGTAGCCTAGTCGGCAAATGGTGCATGGGCGAGTTTTTAATCTACTCAAGCTAACAACAATATAGTGAAATAAAAGTAGCGTGCTGCGTAGGCAGTGTAGAAACAACAATCGAAATATAGTAAGGTTAGATATACTGCCGAAACAGAAAACGTAGGAGTCTAACGTTTCGAGCGAAGGCCCTATATAGCTTCGTCAGAGAGAAACGTTTTCTCTATGAAGAAGGGCCTTCGCTCGAAACATCAGACTCCTACGTTCTCTGTTTCGGCAGTATATCTAACCTTAATACTATATTAAGAACAATGTAGTTTTGGTAGACTTTCGTGTATTCTGTGTTATAAAATAATCCGGCTGTTCAGTGTTTTAGACTACAGCATCAAACATAAAGCAAACTAAAACATACCTGAACAAAAGGGATTCCAAATCTTTCAATTTCGGCTTTTCTTGAAGACGCTGTAGTTAATGATGAAGATAAAAATTGTTTTGGTCCATCTTTATACCCTTGTATCTGGACTCAATGTCAGCGGTAGTGCATGATTGCATTATTGTAGCTAGGTGGTTTATTTGCTGCTGGTATTGTTTATAAAAAGATCTAAATAAAGGTGCATTAAGGGGCTGTTTACATGAGCCGGGCTAGCCCGGTTAGCTGGGCTCACGCGATTGATTAGGATCTCACTGTGCATTTGAAACTCACTTAAACTAAATGTAAAAAGAAGAATTGGTTTAGTTTAGATGTAAACGAACCCTAACGTTGATCTCTTTTTGTGGCCGAGGAGAGAATTTCGTGACACGAGTCAGCCCGGCTCAGTGTAAACAGCCCCTAACATACAATTTTTTCCTTTTTAAAGTGCCATCACGCACTTGTTTGTTTCCTGTGCGCATGCATGAGTAATTTGGAGAAGATATGGCTTCTTCGTAGTTTCTGAGCAATTATTCTTATCAGTTAGTTATTGTTCCAGCTAAGGTTTGTTTCGAAGTAAATGGAAATAGAGGTACATTGATTATTTGCTGCTGGTATTGTTTATAAAAATATCTAAATAATGGTGCATTGACATACAATTTTTTCCTTTTTTAAAAAGCCATCACGCACTTCTTTTTTTTAATAATAATATTGAGAACAAGCCAAGTTCTGATTGATTTCACTGATGACTTGTATTGTTCCTTACTCCTTAGTATATTTTATGTCTGTTTATTATATGGCTGGGCTTGTTTTCGGGTCATTACGCCAAACGGCGCACGCTGATTGGTTGCTGAGAGGTCCGGAAAAAGCCGTAATGCCTTCTCGGCACTGTGAGAGGGCATTACGTCCTTTTTAATGACCTGCAAGTTTTGGCGGGAAAATTATTGAGTTGATTTGAATGAAAATAAAAGCGAATTAGATATATTCGTTGGAAAATTTTGAACAATCATACGTCCTGAAACATCAGTGTTTCTTTTTATAAAAACTTCTTATTTAAAAGCACGAAAAATAAAAGCCTAACAGGTGTAAACATGAAGCGAAACGAACAAGCTCAAAAGTAAGAACTAAGGTGAACAGCGACACCTGATCAAGACAAACGTAGAACTAAAAACAAATAAGAAAACAAAACCTCAGGCAAATACTTTCCCGTACAGACCTCGAACTCGGTTAATAAGCCTTTAGTAATTTGTGTGTGCATGTATCAGAACTACTGTATGACCTTATTATTCTCTGCAAAAGTACTATAATGGCTAGCGGACTCGATTAGCGCAAGCTATTTCCGCTGGCCTTTACCATAATTTTTTATTTATGTTTGTATGGGTTTATTGTGTGTTGCTGGATTTTTTTCTGGTACAAATAAATGACATTGCATTGCATTGCATTGCATTGCATTAAAGAAATACCAAATGGTTTTCCGTGTTTGGATACTCTGATCCAAACACGCGGGAAATTGCGAGACTGGAGAAAAGCGTAACAAAACACGAGCCGTAGGCGAGTGTTTTTAGGTTTTCGAAAGTCGAGCAATTTTCCAAGTGTTTGGATAAGAGTCTCCAAACACGGAAAAAACCATTTGGTATTTCTTTTATAAAATAATCACAAGTGAATATGATATACTGTCCGACATTTTCAAAAAGTCGTTTTGGCGGGAATTTTCCGTGTTTGGATACTCTGATCCAAACACGGCAATTGGCCAATCAGGGCTCGCGTAGTATACGTGTTATTTTATAATGTATTGTATTGTATTGTATTGTATTGTATTGTATTGTATTGTATTGTATTGTATTGTATTGTATTGTATTGTATTGTATTGTATTGTATTGTATTGTATTGTATTGTCAGAGCCAATTATCCTCATAATAGCTATTGTTCCCGAGTTTGTTTCTAAGACCCCATCCACACGTATACGTTTCCCTAGCGTTTTCGTATTGTTTCAGGTAATGAGACTATTGCTTTCTGCTCCCCTGAGGATCGAGAACAATATAAAAACGCTATGAAAACGCATACGTGTGGACATGGCCTAAGTAAATCTAAGTAACCATTTTTTCCTCTTCTTAAAAAGCAACACGCAATTTGTTGCAACATCGGAGTTGTTCGGACGGACATAATAATGCTCATACAATTTTTTCCATTTTTAAAACGCCATCACGCACTTCTTTCTTTTCAGTGCGCATGTCGAGTAATTTGGAAAAGATATTGCTTCTTCGTAATTTCCAAGTGTCAGACTACCTATTCTCATAATAGCTACTGTTCCTGAGTTTGTTTCTCAGTAAATCTAAATAAAAATACGTAACATACCATTTTTTCCCTTTTCTTAAAAGTAACACGCAATTTGTTGCAACATCGGAGTACGCAGTTCGGACAGGACATAATATTATTACCCCCCTATTAGAACCCCCCTAGAAATGCGGTCACTAAATCGGAAAGGGCCCCTGAAGTAATCAATCCCACGGACCCCAGATGCCTAGTTGCACCACTGGTTGTATTGTAGATTCGTAGACGCCATGGCCAGATGAATTTTTATTGATCTATATTTAACAAATGAACATTTAAACAAGTATTAAATTATATTATAAACGTTTATATGTTCTGAATATTGTATAAGTCAATATATTGAGAATATATAAATAGGAACATTTTTGTCAGATTAAGAATGTGTTTATATGTATATTAAATAGTATAGTAAATTTTTCATTGATAGTATTTAGTGGGGGAATTGACAAATCTGGATGTCCCCAGAGAGGGGAATTTTTCACTATTTAACTGTGTGTGGTAGCCCTGTATTGGGGCATTTACTCAAAAAACAAATATTGAAAGTCCAATCCCCACCTATTGCCCAGCCTCCCCCCTGGGTGCTTAACATTGATAGGTGCATTAGATCAAACACAACTTTTGAGTGTTTCAAGATCAAACAAATCAGGAAATGAATCAGTTGTCAAATGAATTAGTATTTTAAGATAAGTTTGAGGTCAAAGTTGGCTTAATCTATCCATAGTTAATAGAATTAATATACATGGTTTGGAAGCTCAACAAAAGTCATTGTTTTTTGTTTTTGTTCAGGTTTGGAAATTTTTGCACTTTCACGGTTACTGAACATATTTGTGTTTTCTGTACAATGAAGCAATCATCCAATAGCAACGTTTGGGTTCAATCACTCAACCGTACTGTTTAAATATTAATAAACCTTAAACAAAGGATTTGGCACCTTCATGTACCTTTCAACATGAATCGTAGCTTGATTGTTAACCGCTTTGAAGTTTGCCAGGTTTCCAAACCATGTATATTTTCTATTAACTATGATCTATCTAAGTGTTTGATCACATATCAAACCTTTGTCTCGCTAATGATTTCCCTATGTGTTTGGTTTATGAATTATTAATGAGTTTGAGAAGTATATATCACAGTGCCCTGTATTTACACTATATACATGTATATACGAAATTTATGCGGACAAAATATATTGGCTGTTTTACAAACCTTGACTTGGTGCTTTGTTTACTTGTTTTAGGTGTTCAATATCTTGTATAATGAAATTAAGAAACCAAAGTTTGTGCACACCAGAGCTGCTACAACGGTCTGACCACAGAATAGTAGATACACATGAAGTCTGACTCTTGTGAAAGTACTAAAATATTCTATGATCTGGTGTCTAAGTGTCACTCATAATTGTACATTTTGATAAATTGTTGAAAAGCTGTTGTGAACTGTTGGGAAACTTAAAGCCTTGAATATGTTGAAAGCCTTGAAATGGAGAAATATATCTGTTGAAACTACAATACTGAGTATTGTTGTACTGTCTTATTTAAAATACTAGCAGAATCACAAAATATTAGTGATGTCATGTGCATTACACTTGAACGCCACTTACAGCATATTTATGACAGGTAAAATGTTGTTTTGGAACACAATGTTGATGATCTGGGGTGAGTTGTACAAAGCTGAGATAGCTTATCTAGTTGATAAGTCCTAGCCAAAGAACAGCACTAATCATGCTTTGAACAAGCTAATATAAAACTTTATCCACTGAATAGTAGTTATCTGATAGTGCTGTTCGGTGGATAAAAGTTAAATTGGGTTGTTCAAAGCACCACTAGCGTGGTTCTCTAGCTAGGATTTATCCAGCAGATAAGCTATCTGCGCTTCGTACAAAAATCTGAATTTTTCAAGTTCACTTCACGTAAAACTTGGGGGCATGTTTATAATGCTAATAATATATGCTATGTTTTGGAAACAGCCAGTAAAGATGTATGTATAGTATGTGCCATGTTCAAATTAGCAATACATGTATAAAATTGATTTAAAATAACTGTAATTTTTTTTTGTGTCTGTGCTTTTCACACATTTTCATGCATTGCTTCATAAGTCTATATCTCTGTGCCATACTTGCAGAAAAGCCTCTTAGGTGTGCTGAGCAAAGACGAAATTTTTCTTGACCAAAATTCAGCTCGACAGTTCGACTGAAATCTGTTGTCTTCTGTGTAAATTGTGTGTTTTATATGACGTTTTATAATCTTCAGAATTCCATAAAATGTTCCCCAACAATGCAGGAAATGCCACTTCAGAGACTTTAGATTTCAGACCCCCTAGAAGCTTGTCGCGCCTACGGCGCTCCGCGTTCCAAACTGATATTTATATTTGCCAAGACGAAATGTTTCTTTTTTCTATACGCATGTTCTGTGCTTAACAGCGGTAGTCACATGTACGCATTGCGTACCTATTTTTTAAACTAGTAGGGAGCCGCCTTAAAACCACTGGTTAAAAGTTGCGGGCATTACAGTGGCGACGAGGATAACTAGAATATGACACCACACCTGACATTGGAAAATATTGTATTTTTGGCTGAATAATGGCTGCTGCATTTGGAAAGTTCCTAACAGAAAGACTAAAATTGTAAACTTAGAATGCACTATACACTTTGGTGGGATAATATTCTTTGAATTGTTCGGCTCGTTTCCATTTACTTTTGACGAGATATGGCTATTTATAATTAAACTGCACAGCATTGAAATACTGGATGTACCTTCAAAGCGTCGTTAAAATATGACGGACTCGTGTGAACATAAGCACATTTTACCGTTTATTTTCTATACCGGACTCGTGTGAACGAAGTCTAAAACTATATGCAATTAACAGTCCGGTCCTTAGGTATCAGTCAGCGACCATTACCAGAAGGACCTATAAATGCTGCCATTTTGAAACTGAAAATGGTCACATCACAGAATAGAAATACAACCAGAAGTCCAACTCGCGTCGGAACCTTTGAAGTTTATGTCCTCGCGCATCTTGATTCCTCGCCATCCTACGCAATCCTGGCAAGTTCCCCCGGCAGTTTTAACCTTCTTTTGAAGGTCCAAACTGCCGGGGGAACTTGCCAGGATCGCGTAGGATGGCGTAGGACATCGCGTAGGATCGCGTCAGATGGCGTAAAATATCGCGCCTGCGCATTGAAGAAATGCGGACAAGTTGTCACTCGAGTTGGACTTCTGGTTGTATTTGTATTCTGTGGTATCACTTTTCCCAACTCAAAAGTAATAGGAGCCCGCAGTTCAGTTATATTCTGGTCAGTGGTTTATTAGTACTTGTTAGTTTTAATTTCCTTCTTAATTTCCTATTCGACGAATACAAATCGAGTATCCAATCAGATTGCAGTAATTGCAATAGTATACTAGTCCCCGAGCCCGGACGACGTCCAGGGAGAGGGTGCTAATCCCAACTGGTTTAAGGTCCCTTAACGCGAGTTTACAAGGCGGGCCAAATCTCGCATCGAGTTTATTTGTATAGGAGAAGGGTACTGGTAATCTATTGAGCAAAATAATGTGTTTTTAGTGAAGAAACTACATAAATATACATACAAAAATACTATTATCACTATGGAAAAAGAAAATACAGCTCAATAATAAAACAAGAAAACTTTAGGGAAGGCGACAAGAACTATTAACTCGAACGAAAAGCGTTGAGGAAAGTCGAAAATAATCAAAAGATTGAGAAAACGTACGGAACTGTCCCAACGACAACGAAACAGCGGAAGGGAGGAAAGTTATTTGCTTAGCAAGAAACAAACTGAGGCAGTCAGAAAAAAGGTAAACAAGTACACTGGTGGGAGCAGGCAACGGAAAAGTGTAGTGCATAATTATAACGGCAAGGTTTTAGAAGACAAGTAAAAAAAAACATCTCACTGAGAATTCCAGCTGTTTTCTTACCGTAAACGTGACACGTTTTCCATGTTTTCTCATCAATATTTTCCAAAAAATATTTGTTTCACCTTCGGGCGGTTTGATTAATGCTGTTTTATTTTTGCTTCGTTTCAATTGCTTAAAGTTAATCCAGTTTATTTTGCCGACCGCGTGTCTCGCTGAAGACGCCAGTCTAGAGTTTTGCCATAGCCAACGCCGTGGCTTCTTTTTCATATTTTCTTTATTACTGTTTTCATTTTTGTGATGAAAATCTGCATTTTGCTTCATCTCAACAGTCCAATTATACTGTGTGGTTTGTTTTTGGGCTATTAATTTTCAGATTACGTTGCTTCAGTTCTGTCGTTGTAATAAAGCCATTTAAATGCTTACTAAAAAAATCCCTTTCGAAACCTTTTTCGACTCTTTTCTTCAACCACTGTTATATAATTATTTTCGACTGGAAATTTTCCTTTTACTTTCGTTTAATCGGGGGGTGGGGGGTGTAGAAAAATACACGTCACGTTATTAAAGCGGGCGAAGGGTTTTGCGTTTATCTATTTCTAGTAAGTTTCTACTCTAAAGTAAAATAAAAAATTAGAGACCAATTGGCGAGTTACTAAGTGTTGCGCGCGCATCATATTGGCGGTCTTCACGGCAAAGCAATGGCGGACAAGCGCAAAAAAAAAACTGTCAGCAACTTGGTCAGCAATTACCACTTATAACACTCTTACAAACTAAACCTTCGGAAACTATACATACAGGAACAACAGTACATGCAATAAATTGATCTTAGATAAAGCTTGGATCCATGGTAACAGTGAAATTTCTCGCTTTGAGTAGAGCCCGCCAAAATAATGCGCCGCGTGCCCAACACAGGCATGGAAAGTTGGAAACTTATCAATTAGTCTTTAGTATTTTTATTCTGGCTAACGCTAGACTATCCATTTTATTCACTTCTGGGGAAACCCTTGGACAGAGACGAGTTAAGGTTAAGACAGTGAAAATGGATTGCCATGCACCTACAACCTGCAATACACGGTACATGTGTTGCAAAAATACTAAGGACATACAATGTTTCACAACCTCTATGGTTACAACAAAAAACGTAATATTGCTTGACGCTAACGTGATGAAAACGGAGAATTCGTACTTTAACTTGCGTGGTAAAATTTATATGGACGCGACCAGTGCGTGCATACTGCAACCCTAATCACATCCCTATTGTAACCTGACGACAGAGTCAGGCCCGCTTTTCCCTTCCTGCGGGAGGCAGGAATTTGCAGGCGGAGGAAGGGAAAGAGGGCCTGTTTCTTTACCTGGCCGCATGTATAAAGCCGGATTTTGGCTTTTTCGTCTGATTGGTCCATAAGACAAAAAACCCTGAAAAGCTCTATTCTGAGTGGTTTGTGTACATTTAATTATAAATTAATATGATTTACATAATTAACAGAGCGTCTAACGAATCTAGCGATTCAAGGATGTCACAGACGATGTTTAGACGGAAGTTTAAAGTAAAATATCTAAAGAAAGAACGGCGCAAATGTATAGAAAAAGTCCTGTTTAATGCGGATGTGCTCTGTACTCTGTACTGGTTATGGCAAGAGTTTAATATTCCAACTTCTCCCAAGCGCCTATGAAGAGAGAGCGAAGAGAGGTTATAAGAGACGTGCTCGTGAAGGAATTACTCTCTGGATTAAAAACAATTCTGGATTGTAGTCGCGAGTCTGCTTGAATATCTAAGGAAACGGCAAATTTCAAACTTGGAATGGCTGGATTGTGCGCCTAAAGCTTCGTCGATAGGAAATTCAGAAAATTAATTTGGGGGTGGAAAGCGGCCAGGTAAAGAATTGTATCAGGCTTCATTTCTCGTCTTCTCACCCGCCCACCTGCCTCGCCCCCACTTGCTTTTTAGCGGAAGACGAGAATAATGCCTGATACTCAGGTTAGGGTGGTTGGTATTAACTCATTCTTGTCTGGTTCACAAACCACTCACAACAGGTGGTCTTGGCAATTTGTGAATTAACATGGCATAATTATTATTATTATTATTATTATTATTATTATTATTATTATTATTATTATTATTATTATTATTATTATTATTATTATTATTATTATTATTATTAAAGTCTTTATTATCAATAGACACAACAGACGTGTGACTTTACAAGCGATTGTGAGTGCTAGATTTTGAAGACTAATTTACATGCATGCTAATTATTAAAATAATGTTAGTTAAAATCTATTTACAATATTTAAAACCTATCAAAATTACTCTAATGAAAAAAGTTAAAGAGACATCTATTTAAAAATGTTCGTTTATATCTTTCAGTTCTAACTTTCGGGAGGATGAACGCGTGTTCTCGTTCTCAAAGTACTCTCTGTCTTTTTGGAGGAAGTAATTCATATAAAACATGTTCAGGGTAATTTATTATCTTCTTAAATAAGATTCTGTCTCTCTCTTCAATCAGGTCGGACATGTTAAATTTTCTTGACGTATATCCATATCGATGAGCTCGCCTGAAAAACCTGTCAATGCGATCCAAGTATTTGTTTTGCAAGGCTGAACCCCATACTTCTATCCCATAGTAAAACAGTGACATAATAAGTGAGTGAAACAGTTTACTAAGTTGATCTTTGGAGTAACCATAAAACCTACATACTCTCAATATATACATACGGCTACTAGCTTTTGACAGCAGACTATCGACGTGAAGATCCCAGCAACAGAGGTCATCTTGGAAGGTAATACCAAGAAGTTTCAACAATTTTTTCCGATCAATACCTGTTATCGATGGTGGTAAAGGTTTGGATGTCCTGCCGCACACGAGCATTTCCCTACTCCTGCGTGCAGACTTCCCCCGTTTCCGTTTACCCTCCGGGGAACGGAAACGGGGGAAGTCTGCACGCAGGCTAGCATTTCCCATGTCTTGGACAAATCACAGGGTACATGCACCTCTGTTGATGTCAACGTATTCCGTTTCTATCTCGTCTACCACAACCCTTTGTCTTCGGTTCATCAAAAAACTAATAATCCAATTAATAATGTAAGGATTAATATTAGTTGACTTGAGTTTTTCACAGACAATGTCATGGGCAACTGAATCGAATGCTTTACTAAAGTCGAAAGACATCACTCGAACAAAGTCAGCGTCTTCATCCAACCATTTAAGCCAATGATGTTGGCATTTGATAAGGGCAGATGGTGTATTTGTACCTTCCTTATAGGCAAACTGGTCCATTCCAATCACTGACTTGGCCTCGGACGAAATCTCTTGTTTGAAGGCCATTTTCTCAAAGAGTCTCATTATAAGTAACATTCGTCAGCGATATAGGCCTCAGCGGTGCATTCTGTCAGAGGAGATTCTTTGGGTAACAGACTTACATTCGCGAATTTCCACAAGAGGGGAACACACTGTTGTTTCAATGAAGAGTTAAATACATAGGTAACTACTGGCGCAAGTTGCTGTGCGAAGTCTTTCCACACCAATAAGGAAGCCCGTCCGGACCTGGTGAGGTTCGTTGTTGTTTGGTCAAAAATGTTCTAACAGTGTGTACATCAACAGTAGGAATTCGAGTTCCTTCAGGAATTGGTAGAAGTTTTGGAGCCGTGTACTGAGTGTCAGCTGTGTCAGTGTTAATCTTTTGAAAATACAAATTTATAACATGTGGGTCAATAACAGAACTCACATTTTGGCTTTTGGTTCTTCTACCAGTAATTTTATTCACAGTATTCCACCACCCCTTTGACCCAGCACTGAATTTTCTGTTCTCATCGCAAACAGCACGAACTTGGTTTTCACGAATGAGTCCATTAATAAAACCATTGGGGCGAGCGCGCGGCCATGCCTATTTATCCTTGTTAAAATCATGGCGAAACTTGCGAAGCAAGAAGGATATCGCTTCGGTTTTTGTCGAATTCGTCTTTAATCGTCATTTGGATCGCTTTTCTGTGGGCTAGTATGTTCGTTCTTTGATTTTAGACCATTATCGCTGATAACCAACGCGTAGAAACGCTATAATACGAAAGTTTCCTCAAGTGAGGGGCGGCTGCGCTGTTATGACGCGCACGACTGAGTGACGATTTCAGCAACGCAATGTAAAACTTTAGCTCCAACTCTCTTGTAAATCACTCGAACTTGAAGCGTATAGTAACGTAAGTAACCAGAGGTTCATCTTCGTCATCTCCATTCAGGGAATTGATTGTTTGTTTTAGTTCTTCAACTTCGGAAGATCGCGGATTCAAGTTTTTTAGTTGTTTGTTTTTTACTTCTCCATATCTTGAGGGGTCCCCAACTTTCAAGTTCGCCATTGAGTCGATTCTGTTTTGCAAGATGACAATGTCTAACTTAGCGCCTTCGAGATCAGCAGCCAGAATATCGCAAGAACAAGTGAACAACTACAGTTTGTTAACAGAGACGAATGGTTGTTTATGCTAGTCGCTTTTGCTTTGCTTTTTGGGTCTCACCCCCAACATCGCAGGACAATTTTGGCGTTGCCGTTGGTACAATCAATGAGTTGATATCTTCGACATTAGCATCATCAGACGAACTGAGTGAATCATCAAGACTGAAGACTTGTTTGTGTATTTTGCTGGATGACATAATAACACAAAAATAATACCACAATATATCATTTGAATCGTTTTTACCTCTACTATTCAAATTTTAGGTTGCCAGGTCTTGTCGGACAACCCATTTTGCAAATTATGCTAATTATTATAAAAATCAGATTATTATAATCTATAACAAATTGACAACTATTTAGACAAAAAATTATTTTACCAACAAACTTTATATATATATTAATAAAATGAAAAGAAACATTTCACAAATTCAATTTGAAAAAAATCAAGACAATACAATAAAACGCAAATATTATATTGCTTTTTTAAGACCGCCCACTGTGATGCGCCACAGTGGGTGAGCGCGTGGTTTTCACTTATTTTGGAAATTTACAAATTAAAACAGAATTATACCACAACATAAGACCATAATACATCATTAAAATCGTTTTTAAGTCAGCTATTCAGAAATCAGGTTAGTTTGCATATTTACTCCTGTTTGCAATTAAAACACCGCCAAATTTAGGTAAAATTTTGGAATATTTGTTCGATACATGTCAGATTGACCGAGATGGTTTTCGTCAAATCAGGGGCGGATTCAAACGGTTGCAAAGGTTGCTTTAGCCTGGTTCCCTGGCCCAATTTCAAAAGAAATAAGGGCCAGGTAACCACTAATCTCATTCTCGCGTCATCAGGGCTAAATCCACTTATGACGATTGCAATTTCACTCATAGCCAATAAAAATGCGCGAAAATTCAACCAATAGGAAAGCAGAAGTCTTTAGTGGTTACCTGGCCCATATTCTTTGATTGGGTCAGGGTGCCAGGCTAAGGTTGCTTGAGCAACAGTCAGATTTTGCCTGAAACAGATTTTGATCAAACATCACCTTAAGAAATATTAATTCAATTCATATCAGTCTTGATTCATCAAAATAATTTATTATATACCTGTTGTCGCGGTCGCCTAGTCATCTTAGATTAGTCATCTTGGAGTCGTAGGGTGATACTTCAAGTAAGTGTCGTTTTAGGTCTTATCAAATCTGATCCCTTACATGTGAATTACTTGAAGTAGTAGCTGGGGTCGTTCGGCGCACCCACTGACTTGTCAGCGGCCCTGCAACCGTAAATTCAAACTGACGGTTGCAAGCCAATGAGAAGAGATCTCTGACGGTTGCAAGCCAATGGCATTTCTTCTTGACTAATTCTGACGGTTGCAAGCCAATAACGTTGCTTCATGAAGCGTGTCACTGTGCTGGATCTGCGGTAAACTGTGATTGGCTGTGAGTACTGGACTTAGTGCAATTTGCCGCGAATTTATTAGACGCAAATTATGTCAGTATTTTCTCAGTTGATCACAGTGTAACATGGCGAATGACCTGTTGAGAAGTGTACTACCGAATTGCTTAGAGACTAAAGTCTATTCTACCAGATTCTACAGAAGCTCAGTGTTTATCCAAAATTATTGGAATATTTAACAACGGAGATCAAACAAGGAAAGGAAATGTTCACTTTAAATTTTGTGTCTAGGCTGCAATTTCCTGAGTCAGAACGGCAAAGAAGTGAATATCCTAATCGGCAGCCTGTAAGGTAATGTGAATATCAAAATCTTGCGACTTTCTTGACTTAGACAAATGACATTCATGAGTATTGTGATATTTGAATGGAGTCAGTGGGGTCAGTGTGAAATATTTATAAAATAATATTTATAAAATTTGCATAATATTATGCATAATATATTTGATATAAATTTCTTAATCTTGGTGCTTGGTGCTAACTGCCAGTTGGTAATTGCCCATGTTTTTTGATGATAGATTTATGGCTATGTCGCCATCACATCATTCACATGCAATACATTTTAACGTCTTAGATATATTATTTCAGTCATGAGTCTATTTATTTTATCCAGCCAGTATATTATAACACTCAGAGTCTGAGTGTTATAATATACTGTGAGAGTTGCCATTATTTTGCATTTTACATACTGTACAGACATAACCTGATACTATTAAACCTGATATTATCGGGTTTGGCCAAGAAGGATAATAAAAAGATATTGCCATACACATTGTATTGGTTGTTTGCAATCAATGCCATCGTGGTTGATTTCCAACACTACATAGTTACCACAGCCAAAACAAACATGGAGGTCAGCAGTTTTTATAGGTGCTTTGTCAGAGAGAAATCAACCAAGATGGCACCCAATAAACAGACCAGTGGCATTTGCAAAAGATCAATACTCAAAATTTGCCCCTAATATACACGTACCAGTGTGCGGACTACCTTAAGCTATTATTCTTAATAACAAATATACCCAAAATCTTGAACTTTGATCATTTTTGAACTACTTGATTTTGAACTGAACATTCTTTCTAACTACCATTGTGCTGCTGTTCCAAGATGATTTTGAACTGAACATTCTTTCTAACTGCTACTGTGCTGCTGTTTCAAGGTGATTTTGAACTGCACATTCTTCGTAACTACCATTGTGCTGCTGTTCCAAGATGATTTTGAACTGAACATTCTTTCTAACTGCTACTGTGCTGCTGTTCCAAGATGATTTTGAACTGAACATTCTTTCTAACTACCATTGTGCTGCTGTTCCAAGATGATTTTGAACAGAACATTCTTTCTTTTTTTTTTTTTGTTTGTTTTTTATGTTATAACTTAGTCTTATTATAGTAATATTTACTTTTACTAATACCCAATAAAGTTGTTAAAATGAGCAAAATTACAAAAAAGAAACGAGCTGAGAGTCGACAAACATTTTGAAAGCCAAAAACGCTTGTCGCTACGTGAGGAAAAAGTGCTATTTAACCAAAGGCATATATATGTCATATTTCAGGTTTCTTAAAGGATAATTTTGGTTTTATGTTGTATTTGTATGTTTCTTGAGTTTCTTCGTGTTAAGGAAGATGTTTTAATTGGATTTTTCCACGGAACCTTTGTTTCACGTCAAAGTTTACATGTATTTCAACGTTTTTTAACTTTTTACTTTACAAAATAATTAAATTTTTGTGTGAACGTTTTTCTCAAAACATTTTTTTCTTCAAAAAAGTTATCGATATCGGCGTGTGTCGCCAACACTTCGGGCTACTTTACGCCGTCGGAAGACAACTAGACAAATTATAAATTATTAAAACATTAAAACTATGACAAATTAGAACAATGGACGCATTGGGTGAACGCGTTGCAGCTAGCGCTGTCAAACTCTGTCTTTTATGCGTAAATGAAAGGTCTGAAAGCCTGATCAAGGTCACGGCTTCGCGACTTTCAAAAACTTTTCCAGTTTGTAATTTCTCTGACTTTAAAATTGCAGGCCAATTAATCTTTCCAAAATGACTGGTTGTCAGGGTTAGACAGTTCACAGTTGTCTGTGACATCAATGAAAGTCAGTAAATTTTAGCACGGAAAAGATCGTACAGCTCATTAAAACGGCACGACTTTTGGCATTCACGCTTTCTCAACACTCAAATTGCAATCATTAGATGACATACTGGACACTGGACGTAGTTGCGCAATTTTAAGTACATAACGTACACTGTCAAAAGTCAAAACGTAACTGAACGAATATCTGCATTGCTAACGCCAGACGGTTTTAGTCGTCAAACCAGTCAAAAACAGTGAAACAATGAAGTTCTTGTTTAAATAACCCTGTTTGGGCGAGTCGGTGACAGCTGGTGTATTGGATTAAAGCTTTATCAAAATGAAAGTATAATCTTTTATTTTTTATTTAAAACTAAAATACATGAATAATAGATTTGACCAAGTAGTTGCATATTGCAGTAGAAATGTAAATTTATAAGTTGAAATAGATAGACATGTATTATGCTAGAATACAGGGGGGTAAATGACCCAGCTCTTTAGCTTGTTATCCACGAATGAGCTCAAATCCGACGGTGTAACCTTATCTTGCAATTATAGGTAATAGTTTGAGGGCAAGGTGCCAATATTTAGTAAAAGCCTCAACAGATTATAAGAGTCTGACAGTAAAAATAATCAATTACTTTCTTTCAGAACTTTCAACTTTTTTCAGTCCGATACCATAAAATACTGACAATATAATTATTACAATAAGTTCTTAAACTTGATGGCACTAACTTTGTGTTTCGATTTTTCTTTTCAAGTTATCCATTTTTATGACGCACCGTGATGGAGTTAATCTTCAGCTCATATATGTCAGTACAACAGATG
Source organism: Paragorgia papillata (assembly GCA_035771165.1). Taxonomy (NCBI): domain Eukaryota; kingdom Metazoa; phylum Cnidaria; class Anthozoa; order Scleralcyonacea; family Coralliidae; genus Paragorgia; species Paragorgia papillata. Next base: position 2,169,110 of record JAWNZC010000229.1, read on the forward strand.
AATTTATAAAATGTGTAAGAATTTACTATATAATTTGAACATACGGCTATGAATATATAGGATAATAAAAGTGTACTGAAAAAGAAACATATATATGCCATGCCATGGTGTTTATAACTTTAACTCAGCCAAGTTCTGCATGATCCAGCGGCTATGTAAGCCGTTCAAATATTGTTTCAACAACTTTTCAGCATGGTGACAATATAATACGTTTGCCAAACCACTGACAACAAAATCGATGGATTATAATAATATTATTAATATGAATCAACGATGAAAAACATAAAATTCTTTATCATTTAAAATCCCAGCTGGAACGGATAACTAAATATATTTTATTTTGATATAAAATAACAAAACAATTCCACCTAGATCGCTCAGCGCATGCAGTGTTGCGTGCCCGATGCATGGTGCTATATAAAAGATCAGATTAGACTTATTTCTAGTGATCTTTAAAAGATAGAGCATGCAATGTCACACAAAGTACCTTATCAACTGATTTTATCGAAATTCTATGAAATGAATATAAGCGATAAAAGGTTGAGATCAACTATGTGTGTTCCTTGAAAAATAAAGTCTACTTTTACTCCGCATATTTTATTCAAGTGGTTATGTCTGCCATATTTCCTTTTCTCTGATTGTCTGACACGCAACCTGTCCTGTCTTGATCGGATAATGTTTCTTCAATTATTTAAGCTTCACAATAATAAGACTAAAACCATCTCTTGATCATATAGGAAGGAGTTCTATTTAAAGTATATTCAACAAAATTAAGACATTTGTCAATGAATATGCGAGGATATAACCGACCTTCCATGCAGGATGTAAATTCTTTATGGTTAGTATAGTCCTTAAGATTCTTTTAATTTTCAAGGTCAATTGAAGTGGTGTAATTCCACTTCTGAATCTACACATCACGCAATGTTACAAACCATAACCACCTGATTTTATTTACTCTGTAAATGGTAAACTGATTATTATTTTTTGCTGTTTGGTCTTTAAAAGGTTCTATTATAGGTTCAATAAAGTATTTTTCGTTTGCGCATGTTAATTTTTTCCCTACACTTGATGGCGTTTAGATTTATAAGCATATAAGTATCGTAATTATAAATTAACGACAGTCTCGCGTGTATTCATGTTACCTGCATTGGTTCATTTGGTTGTTACGTTGTAATCCGCAATCAGTGTTACTGGTATATATATAAGGTATAAATATACAGAAATAAAATGAATATACGAATACGATAACCAAAGCTTCTTTTAAATCATCAATGTCTTTAACCTCTGAATCGCTCCACTCTTTATATCACATATATTGTCGTTAAGAGGCTGATAAGTGTCTTTGTATAAAACGGAATTTCATCAGTCCTAAATCAGGCACACTGTCGTTAGTTGGTGTCTTAAATTTGGTGGTCTTAGCAGTGATGTAAGTGTCTATATAACAAGTGGTAATTTATTGGTCTTTACTGTGGTTAGCGCATGATTGAGAACCTGGGTAATTTCTCCTCTTGAAGGGTTTGGTATACTACGTACAATATTCACCGCAACAGTTATTCGTTCACAGTACAGTCATCTGTGTGGTTTATTGACTGATATTAAACTAGCTCACGATGCTTCGCCATATTGACTGTGAGTGCATCATGAAGAACTGCAACAAACTACGGAATAAACGAGCACGAAAGCGTCAGTACAAAACTGGCGCACCAAATGTTTCATTTTCTGCCTGTATCTGCCAACTCGTGTTAGAAGGAACGTAATTAAATACTTGTCTTATAACATGCAAGACTCCAAAGAATTAAAGGTTCAGCAACCTATTCCATAATATTTTTTCGGCGGAGTTCGCTGTAGACGACATGACCGTAGTATTTATTTTTCGTGAAATTCCGTGCCGTGTTGCATGGTAGTTGAGAATTATGTCTGTTATTCTTTTTATTAATTCAAAATTATGTGACTAATGAAGATAAACAAATAGTTCATGCATACATGAATGGCGGGTCGTGTTAGCTCTTACAGTCACCTCACACCCAGTGCGGAATGTTTACACATGGATGGTATGCTAAAGCCCGGGTGCATATTTTCAAAATTTTTGACTGTACTAGTGGTTTCGTATATCTAATCGATATTCAACAATATTATACTAATAGTTTATAATTAATTAATTGCATTTATTTATGAAATCTCTATGCCGTCGTGATCAATTCAGCAACACTTCGTGTATTCTGCATGTCGAAGATCAAATGACTTTGTGTTGGAATGGCTGTGGACTGTTTTATTAAAATAAAATTGCGTGTCAAAAAAAGAAAGCAAGTATTATATTTTAATCGGCTTTAAAATCCATTTCACAGTTAAGGCGCTTAAAATATGACGTCTATTACTTAAAGTCATGTCTACGACTTAAGTAAACAAGAAAAGTTTACTGATCTAGGCTGCATTGTTTAATTTAGATTTGTCTGTGAAGGTAATTTGTCTCAGGTAACATACCATATATCGAGGATCATTTTCAGTATCATCCAATATTCAAACAGTGAATATATTAACAGTGAGCAAGGCCAAGGGAACCAAGTTAGTGTTAATAAGTGAAACGAGACTTGTTCTTTGGCAGCCACAATCTAAGGTTGGTACTCAATGTTTAGTTATATCCAATGTACACTATTATGTTTCAGATGACAGTGCTGCATGTAACGAAGAATCTAGGAGATGTATGGAGTATATCTTTTACTACCAAAATGAACATCTTATGCACGAGACAATCAGTAATTATATACTTGCACTATGTCGCCATTGAAAAAATGTATCTGAAAATTTCAGCTGGTTCTAGTATACCATTTTCTAGACCCGCGGGGGTTTACAACAACTCCATTATATCTATCAGAGCTTTTCAACGGCTGATTACATTCAATCATATATTATCTTAATTATCTAACCTAACTATATTTAATTTTGTTTTATCATTACAATCCAATTATTTATCCTAACCCACCCTGTCAGTTTTCGCTGTGCGGGGAAACTGTATATAGTCGCTTAGAACTTTTTTCACGTGATGCGAAATGAATGCCTAATTTGGGTTCGAACTCGCGATTCCGACACTGGTCAGAGTCAGAGAGTGAGAGGTGAACAGTGGACTACTCTTGCTCTGTCGACTGACGACTCAGGAGCTGCACAGATCAAAGACTGATCTCAGTTCCATTATGGTGACATATTTCAGGGTATATATAGAACCTATAGCTAAACGATAGATGTTTTTCCACTTATATGATATTATGGCTAAATACTGCTGCATGCATACACTTATATTGCGCTATTAAATGATTATATATATATATATATAGTCTAGACTTGACTCGGTTGTGTATTCTAGAACTAGCTTCTTTGAGTTTGCTATCCAAGCTTATAGAATTTCTAGAATTTGAGCTCCTCATGAACTTACGTCCGCAAAAAATTGAAAGCTACTATATGCATTCTGTATATCAGTCTACTAAATATTATGTCGATCACGAGTACTTTGATACTAACATTCTAAAATGAACACAAATATAAGTCAAATCACACGCTGTTGTTTATATATATATATATATATATATAATATAATTTAAGAGGTGAAACAAACGCTGTTAAACATGGCACATATTATTATATATTTGACACTGCAGTGTATATAGAATTACAAAATACGCCTATATATCTTTCATTGTCACGGTGTTAAGGAAGCAGATATATATAGGTCCGACATCAATTATATTATTATCCATTAGTAAAATGGCGCCGTAATTGATACTAATTTTGATCATCAACAACCTTCTTCTCTGAAGTTCGAAAACATTTATAAAACAATTACTACAAACTTCTTTAAATCAAATTTATTTCGTTGGCAAAATAAATTTAATTTAAAGATTAAGTTTGTACCATTGGTTGGTACCAACACTAAATAATTAATAAAAACATATGACATGTGATATTCACACGTGTATATCAAATATCTCGCCTGGAAAGTTTAAGGTCTTAATCCCCTTATTTATGTGATATCTAAATATTTGTTCGTATGTATGCATAAAGAATGTGTGTATGGAAATAATCCACCATTATCTAATATCAGAGCATTTTCACAACAAAGTGTATTTATAGTATGATTTCGCACTTTATACAAAATCACTTTATTTAGTCCTTTTGCTTCGTTGTTGTAGTCTAGTATGATTTGTCAACTTTAATAATTAATATCAAATTTATATATAACAATATTATAAACTAAAGTAATACATAAAATATTTAACGTTTTTGACCTGTTTTTCAAATGTTTGTCACATGCAGAAAAATATAATTGATATTTTCATGTAGGCATGAAAGTTCGAAATCAGTTTTCAATGAAGCTCTTTTAACGTGCTGTGAAGATTATATCGGAGTGACAAAAGACACTTGGTTTTCTTCCAACGGTTTTTGTTCAATATATGGAGAATAATGACATAGAACTACGTTAATGACAAATTAATACATTCATGATCTTTAGTTAAACGGGAAACAGCGAAGACAATTGTTCATATTCTGTCATATCACGTTCTTTGTCACTATTGATAGATAAGAAGAGGCGTGGAGTGATAATTACACATTGTCATCGGGGTAATTATGCCCAATTAATTCAGCTCTAGAAACTCGTTTGAAGACCTCTTTACTTATATTAGCGTTTGGTCATTCAGCTATGACTACTGATCTTTCTTTTAATCAATATCATACAAAGTCTTTGTAGTGAAGAAGCAACTATGTATACATACGCCTTGTCAGTTTCACTATATATTCTGATCAGCGTTTTAAGCGTATCCGTCATTTCTTTCAGACTACGTGGCAAACGAATGTGAGTTAACAAACAAGATGACCAAATACCATGACAGCATAATGTTTCGTTTAAACTTCCATGTTTGTTTTCTTCTTATTCTGTCATATGTCTCAGGTACGTTCACAATTAATAATTTCTTTTGTAGAATTATCTTTGTCAGAACTGATAATGAAATCTCAAGTTAAAACATTCTTTAAACAGCTGCCTTGCAGTGTTAACCACACACATTGGCTGTCGTGACTAGACTATTGATGTGGACATACAACGTAAATTAACGGAGCTTAGTGATTGTAACATAACTTACCAATCACAAAATTTCGCATATCAATGTCTAGAGCTAAAGCGCCTATAGCATGCATTTATCACTGATGATATATACAATTAACCGACACTGAGAATGAGATCGACAATTTTTCAGTATCGCGTACCAGTCGTAGCCGCTATTACTGGCTGATTGCTGCAGGCAATTGTTTACTGTATATCAAAACATTAACCAAATTATTGTCGAATATGATCAGAAAATTAATGAAGCGTTTTCCTTATTTGAGATTCGTGCACTGATCACTTGTTTTTATTTTAGTGAGTTGTGCTAAGAGAAAACCAGCCATGGAGACAATCCGAATCACCGTCACGCCAAGAAGACTTCGCGTTTTTGAGACACCAGTGATATTGAATATATTTCATCTTTCAACTGACCAAAGACAAACACGAGGAAATATAACTAGACTTGTCAAGATCAAGATTTTAAACCAGAACAAAGAAGTCGGGATTTTTCATAAAAGCTTTCGTTCCTTTAACCAAACCACAATGGAAGTTCCTTGTGAAGTCTTTTCCAGTCCTGGCAAATACCATTTACAATATTTTGTTCAAGGTATCACAAAGACCTTTAAGCAACTGAGACGGAAAATTGTTGTTCGAGAAGAAAAGATTCGTATCGAAGCACCAAAGAACCATACAGCAGTTAGTGGTTCAGTTACGGTATGGATAACAAGCAAGCACAAGCGTTGTAAACCGTACGACGGAACAGTTCAAGTATTTTGGATAAATGGAGCCAATTATCATGTTCTTGTTTCTGCAGGAAAGATTGTCCAAGTTGATATTGAAAAAAGGACGCATATAAAATTCCGTTGCAATATTTTCGATACAGAAGGAATTTTTTATTTCAAATACATATCGCATTACAGGAACATAACGTTAGCCAAAAGTGATAACATGTTAGTCACATGGGGGAAATACAAATTGGAGGCTCTTTCAAAAAACATCTTTCCGTGTAATTCAACAACTCTTCCCATCAAATTTACTTCGCCATATTGCGACGGAGCGGAGGACAAAGTAGAAATTAGAACAAAAGATTTTAATAATGTCATTGACTCTCAGTCTGCTTATCCTGGGTTCAACTCGGTTTTCTTCACTTGCACAACTTTTAAAAAACATATTCGTGATTATTGCTTCAATTACATTACAAAGTCGTCTTTGACCAAGACAGAAAAAATCCAAGCCAAACTCTGCCTTCCTTCTGTTGAAAAAGGTAGGTCTTGTATGTGAATACCTTAAATCTTATTCTAAATACACGTAAATATTACTGACTGACGTACGCATGCATCAGTATTATGGCAACATACCAGGCTAATATAAAGTAGAGAAAATCTCTACGTTGGTCCTTAATTAATAAAAAAACTTTGTTATAAGTTATGCTGTTTAAGGAATATAATATAATATAATATAATATAATATAATATAATATAATATAATATAATATAATATAATATAATATAATATAATATAATATAATATAATATAATATAATATAATATAATATAATATAATATAATATAATATAATATAATATAATATAATATAATATAATATAATATAATATAATATAATATAATATAATATAATATAATATAATATAATATAATATAATATAATATAATATAATATAATATAATATAATATAATATAATATAATATAATATAATATGATATAATATAGCATGCTTATAATTAATAATATATTATATCACTAAGCTTTTCCTCTTCTACTGAAAATCTGTAGCACTTTCAAAAATGAATGTTGTCAGAATGCCGGATGTTTCACAATATATCATAATGCGAACGTCAAAGACAATGTCCTTAATACAATATCATTTTTACACCACAAAGAAAACGAATCAATTTTTAGTCCTAAGAATAAATCCTAACGCCGCTCCCGTTCTACATACAACGTTATTTAGATTAAATAGCTTTCTTGTAATCTGTATATATGCACTATTGTGCAGTTATTATCATAAACAAGACGAAAAAAACACCCTTCAAATGTAGAAATAACAGACCAACTAATAGTTGATTGTCTGAAGTCTTAACAAGCAACACTGGATTGAATGAGAATATTGTTTCCATAACTACAAACTCTGAAGCGCCTGTGACACGCTCGCCCAATAATAGTATTATTCATTTAAATACTTTTATGATATCGAATCAAACAACAGACTACTAGTTCGTCAACATCAATTTTTTTGCATACTTTGTTTGATTTCATTCATATGTTCGCTTTTCTTTTTTCTACATTGGTATTAATTGTATAGGACAAAAGACCCTCAATTATTTTAACGATATGATTTGGAAAAATATCATCAAGGGTGTTGAATTGTTTGTTAACGACAAGCATGCAGGAAATCCGGCCGCTCTTGTAAATTATATATTGTCGTTGTTTTTGAAGGATATATATTGTCTTTTGCGCGGGTCTAATTCGCCTATCGACGAATTGAACATTTGCGGACACATTTCTTAGCCTTATTTCATAAAAGAAATAGAAAATGGATGCCCTGTGTTTATATAACCTGATGCAAACACTCGCGATTGAGTTTGGGAGAATTCGAAAGTACTTAAAGTACATAAACTTTCGAATTCTCCCAACTCACTCTCGTGTTTGCATCAGGCTATATAAACAGGAGCGGCCATTTTCATTTCTTAAATATTATATTATGCTACTATATAGGTTGTTCATTTTAGGTCTGTGTTTGAAAGCAATTTAGTTTGTTTTCTACCCAACTGAGATCTTTGACACTGTATATAAAATTACAAAATACGCCTACAGCACTTTTATTTTCACGGTGTTAATTAAGGAAGCAGATATAGGTCCGACATCAATTATATTATTATCATTAGTAAAATGGCGCATAATTAATACTAATTTTGATCATCATCAACAAAGCTTCCTGCGAGTCTTCAAATACGTACCACAATGCATAGCGAGCAACTAACTAGTGAGCAGTCCGTTTTAATTTATTATTTCAAACTTGCCAATACATAGCTACCGCCGATATTTACGGCGTATGGATGAATCTGTCTTTAACACTTTCATTCGCATTGTTGTTGTAGAACAACTTTACCTTTTTACTCTTTTAACGCTAAACGATTTTATTCTCGTCAAGGGAAGACATTTCGGAAAGCCATGCATGGAAGGGTTAACTGACTACAACCTCATACCCAGGGCCATTTGTAGGGAACTGGGCCAAGATGGCGGGAACAAATGGCCCTGGTGGAGGCCAAGCTATCTCAGCCTCTGATTGGTCAAGAGCTTATGGCGTAAATCAGACGGTTTGATTTTTTTGATTTTTTTTTAAATTGTATATTTTGACCTTGTCGGTTGTTACTGCACATGGCACGGGAAATTATATTTTAAACCATGCAATAATTAGGTGTAATTACTGTGTAAAGAACTGAGTTCTAGTTAATAAAATGCGCAATATACTGCGCATTTTGAGCTAGCCTCCACTAGGGCCATTTGTTCTCGCCATTTTGTTTTATTCGCCATCTTGGCCCAGTTCCCTACAAATGGCCCTGGGTACGAGGTTGAACTGACTATTGTTTGCTGACAACTTGAACCTCGACTTGAAGATAGATTTTTGACGGAAAAGTTAAAAATGCTATGCGTGCTTGCCACCACGCACAATCTGATCAACTGATTGCTTGGTACGGTTCCACGGCATATACATTCATAAATATGATATATTAATCTCAAGACTTGAATGTTTACTTGACTTGATATAGGTTGTACTTTGTTGGTCAATATTTCCTTACCCTTGGCATCATTGACCACCATGACGTAATCATATAATCTGGATCTACATTTAAAACCTTTATTGATCAGGAAATTACATGTACTCAAATATTTAAAAAAAACAAAATATCAGAGATTATCTTAAAATTGTCCTCATGTATAGGATTTATGGCGGGGCTTTCTCGCTTCCACAAACCATGGTTTGGAAGCTCAACAAAAGTCATTGTTTTATGTTTTTGTTCAGGTTTATGGAAATTTTTGCGCTTTCACAGTTACTGAACATATTGTGTTTTCTGTAGAATGAAGCAATCATTCAATAGCAACGTTTGGTTTCAATCACTCAACGGTACTGTTTAAATATTAATAAACCTAAAACAAAGGATTTGGCACCTTCATGCATGTACCTTTCAACATGAATCGTAGTTTGATTGTTAACCGCTCTGAAGTTTGCCGGATTTCCAAGCCATGTATATTTTCTATTAACTATGCAGGAATACTACCTTTAGTGATTTTCGTATGCTATAATTTATTTTCTTATATTGACAGAAGTGGTCATAGCCGAGTGGAGTCAGTGGGGTAAATGGGGAAAATGTTCTTCACATAATGACTGTGGTCAAGGTCGAAAGTTGCGATTGAGATTTTGCACAGCCACCCGTCTTCTTCAAAATGTGGAAATAAAGACGCGTTGCAATGGACCGTACGTGGAATCTACTGCATGCACTATTTCTCCTTGTAAAAGTAAGTTATCAAAATTTCAGCTTGATTAGAATTTATGAATAAAAGCACCAAGAATATTTCTGAGCCTCTAACAACACAATTAATAGTATAAAAATTACCAAACATTATACCAAACAGTACCAAACATTATACCAAGTAACCAAACAGTACCAAACAACATGAAACAGAAGCTAAGAGTACCTGCATGCAGACAATGCCAAACATGCAGCACCATGCAACAGTACCGAACACCACCATACGGACAAAACAGTACCAATTAATTGTACCAAGCAGCGGCAAACAGCATCAATATATATGTACAACACAATACACAAGAGAAAACTATACAACACAATATAACACGATACCGTGTATATACACAAGCACACAACGTAGACCATTACATAACGCCTAAATATACAATATTTTTTTAATATATACCTTTCGGACAGATACACATTAACCTGCATTTGAACTGGAGTTTAGAATTTTATTCTATTTTTTAGATACAAATTGTGAATCTTGCAATTGTGGTTTCACCAAGCCTAGTGATACCATTATTTTTCCAGAGTCTCTCTCATTAGCTGCTGTTAAAAATAAATCTAGCTGTCACTGGTGGATCAAGATTGATCCAAACAAAAAAGTTAAACTATGGTTTGATACGATGAATCTAGCAACAAACTCCGCAGTCGATATTATAGATGGAAACGATTCAGATTCGAAAATATTAAAAAGAATAACAAAAGGGAATCAGAAAATAATTGGTGATATAATTGGTTCATCCAACGTAATATCAATTAGGTATTACTTCAACGAAAATTTGAACGGAAATAATTCTGGATTTCAGCTATCATATTCCAGTCTTGGTAAGTATATGTTATGCAAGTAACTGAAGTAAGATATTACTATATAACCAAGCTTGATGGCGTGAGCATGAGAACCTGGTTGAAATAATTGTCAAGTTTATAAAAATACCTTATACTATACTGATCAAAGTTTACCAATAATACAGCTTAAAATGATAATCGAACTGCTTGTAAATACAACAAAGGCACAAAGCAAGACATTAAAATAAAATGCTCGTCCATTATCACTCATTTTAAAAGAAAATATCAAGATTTACTAAAGAAAAAATGCATCGCAAATTCCAAGCAAAACAACTGTACTTTTTTGCGACGCCAGTTTCTTCGAAACGATAACACATGCAGAAAACGTCAAAACAAAGATCAACGTTTACTTTGAACACTCGATTGTAACTTAGGCTGGTGTCATCTGAATGCGAGAATATGAAGAATTTGAAGAAAAGTTCACTTAAAAATCTCAGTAAAACAATCATACTTAATGCAATTTAGCCAATGGCTCAAAAAGCCCCACGTGACTATTAGTTTTCTATCCAGTCTATTTTACAATCCATGGTAATTCAGGTCTTCGAGACTCTTGTGCCAGAGACAAGGTTCAACATATATAAACCGCTAAGTCTATCATCAGAGTTCGGAAACCTTCAATTTGTGTGAAAGACCAAAGTTTTCGAAGTTAGAAGCATGTTATATCACAGAGCCATGCAGTCTCTGACACAAAACTCCGGAAAAATAAAAGATAAACTAACCTCCATACTTTCTATTCTGTAGATAAATCAACAGGTCCCCTGGAGTCAAAACACTCTCAATCAAACACGAAAAGACTTGCTAAAATGATCTTTATTGGTATTCTTGTTCTTATGGTGCTTATTATGGCAGGAATTCTCTTTGCAGTATTTTTCAAAATGCGACGTCAACGACGCGAACAAAGGACAAAGACTTCGTTGAGTCAACCTGCATCATCTTTTCACACCAGCACAGCATGTATGTCTGAATCAACTGTAAGATCATCTTATGAACCTCAGGCTTCGGGAGATGAAAATGTGAATAATAATCAAAGTTTTTCTCGAGTGAATAGTAATTATCGTCCACGAGTTTCCGCACCAGTCCGTATTGACAATGGTAGATCATCAGCGCATGTCTGTCCAAAGTGCTGTGACTTCATTGAGAGCTGTCCCTCTGAGTTATATCTTGATGCGAATCACACTACAGAAGGCAGAATAAGGCTGTACAATGGTTCTTACTATGAACCAGTTGTTAAAAGTTTATATGTAGAACACGAAAAACGACACGGTTATTCACCAAATAAATTGCTCAGGACAAGTTCTTCGTCTGAAGAAGCCCCGAGGAAACACTTTCCAACATATTTATAAAAAGAGAATTATTTAATGCGCTAATTATTTCTTGTAGTATGTGAACACACATTGTATAATTTGCAGAACGTTGGACATGTACATATGCAATATATTAATCAACTAAATATATACATTTACACCTTGTAATAAAATTAAGTATTAATTATTGTTTGAAGCTTTGTATGGTGCTGTTTTAATTGATAAAACAGTCTGTGAGTTACACCATGTATTTATTATGGGCTGGAAGCTCAGAAACTTAAGACAATCTTAGTGTAACCCACAAACTATTTTTAGTTATTAATTTAAATATTCTTTTATGTGCATCTTAATAAGTCTTTCTGCCTTTGTTTGTGTGTCTACAATAGGCATTGTACGATGACTTTCAATGGCGTTGTGTGACTACAGCTATGCCAGTATCACAATGCCAAAATAGAGAATACTAGAGACTTATGATTTGGTTGCATATAAAATGAACGAGACTGTTAGCGGAGTAATACTAATCTGTGGGTTCATTAATGCCATGTTACACGAGGCAATTTTCTTTGCAACTTAGGAAGATTGCCTCGTGTTTTAACACCCCATGTTTGCAATTAGCCTCGCAACAAAAAATTGTGTTGCGTGTTGCAGAAAAAGTAGAATGCAGTACTACACAACAAGTTGCAGCGTGTACCACCCCCACTGCAACTTCCAATATTTGTTTCAGCAAAAATTGCGTTGTAATATTTTGCCTCATGTAACATGACCTTTAGTCACTTGTGGTGGAATCTCCGCATTACTTCAGCGCTACCTATTCCAGGCGATTTACAGGCAAATACAACTGATCAATCTCAGCGTATAAAAAATAGGTACGCAATGCATACATGTGACTAGCTTGTGAGTATAAATTTGGTTATGAAACACAGAAAAAGATATAGAGGAAAAGAAGAAGCAAAAAAATTGATAAATATATTTAATTGACCTCATATTGCTAATTATTTCAACATGTGTAGTACATACTACCCATACAATAATATATCTTTACTGGCTGACAATGACATGTTCTGTTTACAAAATACAGTGAATAAAGAAACTACAAATTTAAGGCCATTTCCCTGAGTAAAAACATTGCTAATTTGGATGTAAAAAATATAAATAATGTGTTCACAGGTTTCCCGGCCCAGACTCCCTGTTATAATTTCTGCCATTTACCAACGGTCTACCCAACCTCGATCCCATGCAGGGTCTTTTTTAAATTGGGAGGGCTGGTTGCGTCTGGGAATGGCCCCGTTCTCCTGTTCTCCGTTCTCCCCGTTCTCCGTTCTCCTGTGCTTCGAGGATTTTTCGCCGGGTTCTCCAGTTTTCCTCCCTCCGTAAAATCAACATCTATAGGTCTTAGCTGTAAATGGAGGACCCCACCAGCTCTGCTGAAAAACTTATCCTCCTTAAATAAAGAATAATAATAATAATAATAATAATAATAATAATAATAATAATAATAATGGAAACTTTATTAAATGTTTTTTCTTTTCTACATATACAATTATAAATCTCGCTTATTAAGGTAATTTACAATTGGCTACTTGAATCACAACTAATAATATATAATAACAACTAATGACTATATAATAAAACATGCAAATTTATATACAAATATTTCAAAAAGCTAATAATTCGGGATTTCCCCATTCCTTATTTCGGCAGCAGAAAATGTAATACGTAGTTCTGATAGCAATAGTCATCATTTTCCTTACGCAGTACATTTGGTGCTTGTTATCAAGACCAACCTTATCTAGCATATCTAAAAAAGTAGAACACTCATTCGCAAAAACACCTAGGCAGCTCATGGAGAGATTTATAAATTTCACATCATTAAAATGTTCACTTTGCTGTTTTACTAGTTCACTATATTTATCTTCTTTCCGTTTGACGTTGTTTTGGAGGTTTGATTCAAAACCAACAGTAAGTTCGAGAACATAAAGACGGCCGTTTGAACAATGCAATAGCAAATCTGGACGATACGTGTCACCAGTTAGGATAGATGGGCTTTTGAATCCAGGCAGATCGACAAAGAGGTTTGAACCGTTAACAGTTTGTAAGGTATTTGCAAGAAAGTTAAGAATTGAATTGTGCCTCCATGTAAAGCGTTCAAGATACGATTGACAACCAGCAACAACGTGTAGTAGTGTTTCTGGGCTCAGACAAAAGGAGCATTCTGGACTTGAAGATATTCCCCATCTGTGAAGGTTTTTGCGTGTCGGAGTAGAATTGTTCACATAACGTATAGTAAAGTTATAAATGTTTTTTGGCAGTTTTGATTGAGCAGTTGACCACACCTTGTTAAGCTTTGATAAGGAGAACTTTGTAACGTTAGAGAAAAAGGATCCCTGACAAGTCAAGTGGTTTTGAAGTCTATCTTCATGCCCAGAACGGAAATCTTTCAGAACTTCTTTAGTAGAGTTATAGACGTCGTATTGAATATTAGTATGATTATTAGTGGATTTAATAATAATAATAATAATAATAATAATAATAACAAGCATTTTCGTCTTCAAACTCGAAGAACACACTTTCAATTTTCATACAGTCAGCCAAATATTGAAAGCGACTTTCCAAGCGAACAGCCAAAAACGAGCAAGCGACGAAGAAGAACGACGAAGAATCTTTTTAGAATCTTTAAAAACACTGACTGCATTTTGACTTCCCTTCGTAACTAGATCTTCAAGTTTTGAATGTTTTTTTTTATCACAAAAAAAGGTTCCAAGCTTCCTTGTCAGACTGCATGTCGGCAGTTGTTTTGGACTGTCGAACGATAAACTTTGGACTTTTGAGTATCACGTGAATGTCATCTCGATTACGCAACAAATTCTCGATTATTTAACAGAAATATAAATACGTTATTTACCGTTTTGGTCGGTCCGTATAGAAAAATATTTGCCCTCGGTCTCAAAAATGCCCCTCGGCCTGCGGCCTCTGGCCTTTTTTAAGACCTCGGTCAAATATTTTTCTATACGGACCTCCCAGCCGGTAAATAACATATATATATATATAGAAAATATATATATATGTATAGAAAAAAAAATATATATATTTAATATTCAATAGATGTTTTGACTAATCGGATGACCTTCTTTGGACACGTGAGTAGGCTTCTATACTCAATAAAACACTCGACATTTCTAAAGCCCGGGGAGGGATTTGAAATCGGCCCCAGGGAAATAGTGGGTTACAATAGAAGAACAATGGAATGCAAATCAACATGAAGCATTATATAATCGCACATGTGCCATTATATAATAATGCTTCATGTTCATTTACATTTCATATGAAATCAAACGAAAACACACCAATATTTTATTTTAACTCAGGACACAACAATAGTATTTACAAAGCCAACCGTCCATTCGAATCACTCCAGATCACAGTCATAAATCCTATTAAGCCACAAAATGCAAGTCATTTTAAAATAGTCGCTTTTAACTAACCTTGCATCGCCTTGATTTAGCAGTCGAATAGCGTTTCCACTTTCGCCTAAATGCCGTTGAAGACCCGCAGCAATCATGTACAAACTTCTCCCCGGATACCTCTCTCCGTTAACCTTGACCATTTCCTGAACAAATTTTGTCAGCCAAAAGTTTAACGTCTCGGCACTCATATTGGCGATATTCGTATCCAATGTCTGCACTAGCTTTGTCGATGTCAATTTTAAACGAACGCTGCTGTATACAGGGATCTTTGTTGACTCGTTCAATTTGCCATTCGGAAAAGAGTTTGAAAGCCCACTTTGTAGAGCATCGTGTCGACTTAGGGATACACTCTTCCAATATCGGTTTTTCTTCCTGTTCAGACTTGAAGACTCGGTGGCATGAACCGCCGCTTTGGAGGCATGTTAAATCGTTATTCACTTTGGAGCACTTGAACGACTAAACTGATTTCACGTCAACAAAAATTCTTGATGTTACGCATTGTAATTACTTACCCATTGTAATTCACTATTATTCTCTCCACCCCCAGATGAACTAAACTTTCATGTTTTTTCCATCTCGATTGGTCAAAACGTCTATTGAATATTAATGAGTATTTTAAGCTATTCAAAACACTCGTAGCACGTGTTTTATCAGGTATAAAATCCCGAGGCGCACTGCTACTCGTGTTTTAAATAGTACACATATATATATAATTTGAATCGTTTTTACCTCTACTATTCAAATTTTACGTTGTCGAGTCTTGTCGGATAGCTATTTGTCGGACAACCCATTTTGCAAATTATGCTAATTTATGCTAATTGTTATAAAAAGGTAACTATTTAGACAATAAATTATTTTACCAGCATTTCATAAATTCAAATTGAAAAAATCAAGGCAATAAAATAAAACACAAATATTATATTGCATGTTATTTGAAGACCACCCACTGTGATGACCCCCCATGGTGCACCACAGCGCATGCGCGCGTGGTTTTCACTTATTTTGGAAATTTACAAATTAAAACAGAATTATACCACAACATAAGAGCATAATACATCATTAAGATCCGTTTTAAGTCAGCTATTCAGATTTCAGGTTATTTTACATGACACTTACTCCTGTTTGCCAATTACAACAATGCCACTGATTTAGGCAAAATTTTGTAATTTTTGTTCCGATATTAAAATGGCAGATTGAGCGAGATGGTTTTCGTCAAATTTTACCAAATTATTGCTAATCTACGAAATATAATTACAACAGACAAATGCTTATACTTACTTTAGGAGAGTCTAAAATTTTCATTGGTTTGGCTTATATTTCGGTAGACAAATCACAAATCCATGTTCTTCTCCCTTGACCGTGCGAAAGATCGCCGAAAATTGGAAAATTTGAGTTTCGGCAGATTCAGCCAAATACTTCATGGCATATCGTTATTAAGGTTTCATTGTAAAAAGGGAATAAACTCGTTCTCAGGAGTCAGGACCTTTACGCGGCGTCCGAAAAGCCATAACAAATTTCAGTTTTAAATGTTAATAAACGTTTTTTATAAATATCATATTTTATGCCTTAAATCTCAGTAAAACCAACGAAACTTACGTGGTGTATTTCTGTAACCTGTGGCTATCTATTGACCAAGTTTGAGAATTTCAGCCGGCGGCAAACACTATCGCTCTCTCACCTGTAAGATGGAAAGAAAGGTAAGCAGAGCCGCGAGGTCGCCTAAATACTTCCAGTCACGCTCTTCTTTCGCAGGAGTTTGAAGCGTTAAATATACCATGTCCTTATGCCAATCAAATAAAACCAACTGCTTTTTTTGGAGACACCAGCCTCCTTGGAGTTTCACTGAACTGCATGAATAAACCTCGTACCCAGGTTCTTTTCTCCGCTGCTCCGCCCACCGCTAACCCACGGCTGCGGTCAATCTCGTTCCCAGAGCCTTGTCACGCGGGCCGCGTGGGAAGGCTCTGGGAACGAGATTGCGGCTACAGTATGAAAATTATCCGGTGCATGATCCTTGTATGAGTGCAAGGTTTCGCCTGAGGTTGCCGATATCATTATGCTCTCCTGGCGAGATACCACACACAAGCAGTACAAAGTGTACATCAAGCAATGGATATAGATTTGTAGCCAAGCGTCATTTGATACATTGCATCCTTCTGTGAATGCTGTCGGTTAGACATTTTACATAGCCTCTACAAGAAAGGTTTACGCTATTCTGCTCAGCCATCTCTAATATTGATATGGTTATAATACAGCTGTGCGTGTTCATGTATGTGCCTGTGGGCAAACATCCTTTAGTGTGCAGATACCTTAAGGGCATCTATAGGCTCAAGCCTGTTCCGAATTACAATAACATTTGGTCTGTTGACACGATTGCCAAAGTCCTTTTCTGGCCTCTACTTCAGATTACGCCTAAAGCACTTACCTTAAAATTGGTTATGTTGATCGCATTAGCAACGGGTCAACGCTGTCAGACGCTAACCTATACCTGGACATTTCTGACAACTACATGGGGAAGACTGAACAGTACTTCAATTTTGGCTTAACACAACACGTTAAACAGGGCAGGCCTGGAAACGTTTTGGCAATCTTAACTAGTTGTTTTGTCCAACCAGATGCGTCTTGCAGGCGCCTGGAACATTTTTATTATGTAGTATTGGGGACTACAAGTGCCAAGGTTGGAATCTTCTTAATATACCAGCTTCATTTTCAGGAAATGAAATGTCGACTGAGACATATCCTATGAAAGGGACAGTTCGTCCACCAGCTCCAATCACATGTAACATTTCAACTGGCCCTATTTTACGATCCGACAAGTTTTGATCATAGAAAGACTTTGAAATTGTAGTGACTTGGCTACCTGTATCTATTAGTGCTCTAGTCACTTGGCCATTAATAATGACTGTTCCTTCATTAGTATTTCCCACAAGCTGGTCATCAAGACTATTGCTAACTTGTTCTTTAATCTGGGACTGGAATCCTAGGACCTCTGATTGCCCCACATTAGAGATCGCTTGTAGTTTCCCGAATCTTCTTTCCTGTTGTAAGCACCTGGGGGTTTGTATTCTTTGGTGTGTTATGACAGCCTATCTGTATGTGACCCACTTGGCCACAACGAAAACAAGATGGTGGGTCTCCTATATCACCCCGTCTCTGATCTAATCGATTCCTTGATCTCCCTGTCGATGCTGCTTGTCTATCTGCATTCTCTTCTGAGGATGACACCACTGCTCTGACTTCCTGAAGCATACTACCATACATTTGGGTGAACCACTTGGGCGGGCTATCTGGTATTCCTCCAACACTTTCACTAGCATCATCAACCACAGTCTGGTGTGCTCTCCCCACATATTTGGCTTCATGGTTATCCCCCGCTTCTTTTTCACCATACCGGGCAGCACTGATTAATTCTGCAAAGGATTTGCACTTATCCTTTCTATGACGTGCTTTATCTTTAACTGGCACCTTTAGTCCTTCCCAGAAAAGTACCCTTAACTGTTTGTCTACTGCCCTTTCGTCAGGTAAAAGATCATTACTTCATTATCTAGCCTCGAAGCAAAAGCTGCTACTTCTTCATGGGCTGCCTGTTTCCACTTGTTAAGCTTCAGCTAACATTTCATCACTGGTCGTTCCACCATCTTCTTTATATAACTGGTCTAACTGAGCCAACATGTCCAACAGAGAAGTCTCTGGCCCAAACCCAACGACTTTACTTTTGGCCTCACCTTGCAACGATCGACGAATCTGTTCGGTGATTATTTCACTTGAGTGCAACCCTTCCTTCATGGTGCTCTCTACTTCAAATCTCCAAACTCAATATGGAACACCTTTACCACGATCCCTTTCAGAAAACCCGAAGAACTGGGAAAATGTGGTTTGGCTATATACTGGAATTGAGAAGCTGCTACTTTACAAACGAATCAAACTGAACAAACGCACCTTTCCAGTGTTCTAAATCCGCTTTGTGCTTCTCTTTGTATCTTTTGGCCAAATCTTCCACTGGAATCTTTCCTTCATTTTCTTCAAGAAGTTTAACCATGCGGCCACATTCAATATGGCAGCGTTCGTCTATAGACAATTCTTCCATGTTAAGACGGTGGACGGTCCCCTATCGGGCTCCAATGTAACGTTTGCCTTTATTGAGAACTTTATTGCTTTACTTGGGTAAAATACCCAAATAACTTTAATGAGTACAAACTAGAGACTATTCCCCCAAAACACTCTTTTAACAACCTGAGACGAGCTCAATGTCAATACCGCCTGGGGGGGGGGGGGGGGGGTCAATATTATAAAGCCCCTCTCAATAGTACCAGGCCCCCTACGCGAAACTGTTTACATATGCATAAATAATAAGTCGGTATGACGTAGTGAATACCGGGGGGTTAAATAAAATTTAGGGTTAGGTTGGATATTAGTTAGAGTTAGCCATTAATGACGTAACGCGCCGCTATAAAATGAATAACTAATGAGATTAGGGTTAGACGGTCACAAAGGAGCCTGAGAATGAATAAATAATAAGTTTAATATTTAATGAGGCGGCATCCCTTTGGTCGCTGGATGGGGGGTATTACTACTGCCCTCTCCGGTTTTCCTCCCTCCATAAAATCAACACCTACATCTTAGTTGTGATCAGAAATGTGTCGTATATGGTGGCTGCCTGGAGCGCCTTTGATATGCCTCGACACAGCCACGTTGATCTGCACCCTTCGCAATTTAGCCGTTGGCTGCAAGTAAGGATGATTAGGCCCCCAGTCCTTTATCCTTTATTCAGTAGAGACAATAATTTAAATACGCAAAGTGACTCCATACGCGCAAAACGTTTTACTTGGCTTTTATTTATTGTTGCCATTCGTAGTTTTTATCCCTATGGACTGTAATTTTATATAAAATATGTTATCCCTATAGTGTTATCTTATTTTAACTTGATAATGATGCGAGTTTAACGTCGAAACGTCGTCGATCATATCTCAAGTTTGTTTAATAATCTCATGGATTTTAAGATTTTTAACCTCTTAGCGTTTAATTTCACTATTAAAGTTTTTCCGAAGTCATTACTAATACATAGATTAATTATTTTGTAAATTACATATTTCCTCGTGATTTATGCACGGACCGAAATGCCTTTCGATTTATACAATCTATTTTTGGCTTTTTCGTCTACGTGGTAGCCGTCAATGCAACTGACTTTGATGTTTTCTGTCAAGTTGATATCACGTAATCATCGGTTGTGCTTTGGGTCAACATCGTATCCGTTATTTAGTTTACGTAAGTGCTCGAAGATCTTACGAAGATTTTACGAAGCTTAAGATTTTACCGAGTCAAATTTTCTTTTGAATTTAATCATTTTTACTAGCCATTCGCCAAGTCAGTTTGTTTATTTCAATGACACTGAGTTAACAGGTTGAAAACGCAGTAATAAATAATAAATGTGAAATTATTACGACAAATTCTTTCATACTATTATGCACTTTGTCCACCATGCGAACGTTTAATTTTAATTAACAATGACCAACCAGAAATTGTTTTGATGACGTCAGTTATCCAGTCTTTTTAATATGCATGCATGATTCTACCAAATAATTTTAACACACAGTTGTCTCATTACATGAAATCGGATTGTCTTTGGTTTAACTAGAATCTGTTTGTTCTACACTTGCCATGTTGATGACAGATGTGAGTTGTGGAATATTTTCTTCATCGTTGTCAAAATTCAATTCTGGTCTAAATGCCTTATTTTGAAACTCGTGGGTAACTTGTGTAAGGTTGCTAGAAAACTTTCTTTGTCGAATTATGATTATTACTATTACCAAAAACACTGACAAAATTACAACTGCACCAATGACAAAATAAACATTTGAAGCAGAATTTATCCAGGATTCATCTGAATCTAAAAATATATATTATTATTATTTGTTAGTTTTAAAATATTAATGACTAAACAAAAGTAGTTAAACAAAAGTATTTAGTTGTTGAGTGGCAATAGTTGTAATAATGTATGTAATGTAATTAATAATTAGATTATGAACTAAATTTCTATGAGTGCACGTGAATAGTTGACAAGAGCGAAGCTCGAAATTACGAGCGAATAATCCAATTGTTTTAGTAGAAACTAAGTAGTAACTTTTGTGGCTTTGTTCCCCCCGCATTATTTTAAAAAAGAAATCATAACCATTGTTTCTGTGTGAAAACCAAGGTAAAACAAATCTTCCACTCCTTGTCCTCTCCATGTTGTTTTGCTGCAAAACCGCGCGGGTCATGGTGCTTAATTTTCTACTCGCTATCTGCTCTATCGACAAATAGATATCGAGCTGAATAGCCAATCAGATTGCAACATTTGCAATAATATATTAGTAAGTTTTTACTAATAATGTATAGTTTTGCGTACATCAAATTAACAACGCGATTCATTTAAATCTAGCCATTTTCTGTGCGTTTTGTTCTTATTACCAATTTCGCTGTTTTCAGAGCCTGCGTTATCCCTGAGCTGTGGTGGGATATCTCTAGGATCGAGATATTGTTCAATTCTTATGTTTTTTAATTGTCGGACAGACAAAGGAATAATTAATGTCGGATAATTTTCCAAACATAAATCGAAACATTTTTTCCCAATTGTACTTAATTTGTTAATTAATACGACCACTCCGATCCGATCAAACAACAAATGTAAATGTTAAATAGACCACTTTTATATTGGCGACTAATAGTCAATTTTATGTACATCTTATTATAGTCAAACCGGATGTTCTCTTGTGTACGACTTTGCAATATTACGCAACATTGCAATTTTGATTGATGGATTCATTCAGCAACTTCCGAACGCTTTATCACATTTTAAATGCCAAACTTGGGATAATGCGAAATTCTACATAAAGTCATTAGAGCCATTAACGTCAAGTACAACATCACATTTATTAGATGAATCGAATGTTGTTCTGTTTGAAACCGATATTTCAAGCAACCTATCGAGGAATCGTGATAAAGCGTTTGCAAGCTGCTGATTGAACCCGCCAATCAAAATTGCAATGTTGCGTATCAATATTGCAAAGTCGTACGCCAGAGAACATCCGGTTTGGCTATAAGCCATTCTGGCCTCGATTATGTGTATGCAATTCAAAAGAATCTTTGCTTCATGACAAGACCAGAAAAGCTGATTTAAATGCGCATAAAAGAATATTTAAAATAGCAAGCAATATGAAAGTGGTATCATATCTATGTGGAATCTATTTGTCAACTATTATTTTCTGTCAAGCAAAAATTTACTAATCTTGCAAACGATAATAGGGGCGGATCTAGGGAGGGTCGGAGGCCATAGAGTAAGGGGTAAGTAGCTCTCACCTACTTTTGGCCTCTCCAAAACATCGATTCTGAATTCACCCGCTCTAATTAAGATATGTAATTAGGTCATTTTAGGAAGAAAAATACCTGTGTCTTGTCCATCAGAAATAGGACTCGTAACCTCTAAAAATATAGATAGAAAGCCAATTTGTTATCAGGTAAATATGTGGTAACACTATATTTCAGTTGTTCCAAAAAATCACTGCATGATGTAAGACCGCAAAAGACCTGACACTCTACGCCATGCCATCCACATGACGCCACGTGACGTCACAACATTATCTCACTCTGAGAACAGTGGGATATTATTAGCCATTTCAGAATTGCACCAGAGAGGCAGAGACGTAAGAATAGTGAGGTTGACATTATATAACATTGTAGGAGTATTTTGGGGGGACGGTTTTTTTTGCTTCACGTTTCCCAGTCTCCACTCAAACAGTCCCATAATGCAATTGCAACATCGTCATTATCCAATGTCATGAGCAATTCTGAAATGGCTAATTGTCTTGCTAAATCGAACATTTTATCGCTGCAAATAAGGCCCAGACTCCCTTGTACCCCCCCCCCCCCTCCTTCTTTAAATTACGTAAAAGATGAAAACGTGACGTCTATGAAGAACATTGATGTGTGTTCTAAAGACTCGTAGGCGTGTTCTAAATACCGTAAGCGTGTTATTGGCGTGTTGTGATATGTTAGACGTGTTGTGCCGTGTTGTAACAACACGTCGCCAGAACACACTGACGTGTTGTTATAAACGAATATGCGTTACAACACGCCTGCAAC
Organism: Paragorgia papillata; assembly: GCA_035771165.1. Classification (NCBI taxonomy): domain Eukaryota; kingdom Metazoa; phylum Cnidaria; class Anthozoa; order Scleralcyonacea; family Coralliidae; genus Paragorgia; species Paragorgia papillata. Next base: position 2,192,491 of record JAWNZC010000229.1, read on the forward strand.
ACGGCTTGCTACACATAAAACGTGTTGCAAACCAGTCAAAAACACACTGACGTGTAAAATGTCAGACATTTTGTCACACACTTTTTTAACACTTAGCTCGACCAATCAAATGCGAGAACAGATTGGCGCCAAAGGAAGTTTAATTTAAGCATTCGAAGAAGAAGGCCGAGGAAACAACTTACAACGAGAGCTACTAGTATTCCTTTCAATTTTAATGTCAGGAAAGCTATACGCCGTGGAAGACAACAACAGTGCTGGAACATGCAGTGCAATTAAGCAATTTTACGTATACGAGATGTTCATCTGTCAAGATAAAACTGGTTTTCTGTACTGAGAAATGTCTCGAAGTAGAGTCCTGACAAAGCCGCCATGTTTTGAAAGTGAAGACGAAAAAGCAAGACATCACAAGTAATACCAGACGTCGTCGACTCTGGCCTAAAACTATAGTTTAAGGTACTGTACTAGAGTTAATCCTAAGTAATTTCCTTGCTTCTCAGAATACTTCTATTTAGTGCAAAAATTGCTAAAATTTGAACCATTTTATAGCCATTTTACTCTTAAGTTAATATTTACTCGTATTTACTGCTGTTGTGTGGTTGAAACTTGACAGCAAACTTTTTTGTCGTTCGTTTTGATAGTTAGATGGATCATGCTGCTAAACCAATAAACTACTATGTATTATTTTTCGGAAACAAACATTTTATTATTTAAATATTGTAATGACTGGATTTCATCTTCAAAACATGTAGATTTAATACCAAGTACTAAATATAGCCAATCAATATTTGTAACCAAACAATTGTAATTTTTTATAGTATCCTAGTTTATTAATATTTCAAATTTTAATTTTATAATTAATTGTTCTTTAGTTCAAATCAGGAGTGGATAGATCTTGTTTATTTGATGACTGAAGTGGTCTGAGTACATCTCCCTCACATTGTGTTTTTTATTCATGCACAATTACTGAATTACAAGTGAGTACATATTAATTTTGTGTTGCATGAAAATTGTTTGTAAATAATTAGTCTTTGTAATTCTTTTTTATTTTATTGCATGTATGTTAAGGACTTGTGTACATTAAGGCTCAAAACAATGTTTAACACTATTCACTAATGCCAGTCAAATGGTGTATATTTCTACTGACTCTGGTTTAAGGTGTAAACAATTTAAGAGTTGACTTTATCACAACTTTTGTGGATATAATCATCTTAATTTTCATTGATAATTAGATGAAAAGGAAACTACATGCTGGCAGGGGTCACCACATTGAGTGAGTATCTCTCCCAAACTACAGTATATATATATTTTTAAAATAGGGTGGGTTATCTCCCCGATACTAAAAAAGTGTAAATATAAAAATAACTTAAATTAAATAATTATAACTATAAAAATATGGGGGCACTACTTAATGTGGGATAGAATAGAATAGAAGTTTATTGACAACTCCCCATTGGGGCTTTTCAGTGACAATTTACAAAAAAATTAATTAAGATACTACCTATACTATTATACTACTGACTTATTAACATGCATTATACTAAATTGTTCAAATATTCTAGAATTGTTATTGAAGAAGCTGGTTTCGTAAATTATATCTAAAACTAGAAATTGTACCACATAATTTCAAACGCTCTTCAATACCGTTCCATAAAGTTACTACTCTATAAAAAAATGTTTTTTGACCCGCAGCACTCTTAAACAGCGGAATATTTAGTTTCTGTGAACTTCGTGTTTTACGTCCTGTCACTTCACCTCTAGTTATAAACTGTGAAGCTAGATAAGAAGTGCACAACCCGTCATGCATTTAAACGCTAACGTAGCATCGCGATAATATAGCTGAGTTTTAACAGGAAGCCAGCGCAACTCTTCAATACAGGGGTAATGTGATCAAATTTCCGTCTACCGCTTACAATTCGAGCTGCAAAGTTCTGTACGCATTGAAGCTTGCGTATGTTACTATTTGAAGTATTTGACCACACAGACGAACAATAAAATAGCTTACTAAAAACTAAGGCATTAATAATTTTCACTAATAAATCTTTACTAAAAGCATGCTTTGCGCGACTAATTTGGCCTAGGTTTGACATACATGATGAGACAGTTGCTAAAATATGTTTGTCAAAAGGCAAATTAGAGTCAAACGTAACTCCTAGGTCTTTCGCGAATTCAACAGGTACAAGTTCTTTTCCCAACAACGATAGCTTGAAATCCGGTAATTTCTTAATCATTTGCCGACTGCCGAAGACCATCAGTTTCGTCTTGTTAGGATTTAGCAGAAGACAATTATCAAAGCACCAATTGCGTATTCGTATTTGGTCGCTATTGATCTTCGTCATGGCGATTCCGGATTCTTCTACGCGAAAGGACATCAGGAGTTTTGTGTCATCCACGTAACATTCAGATAAACAATCTTGACTAACGGAAGGTAAGTCATTCACCGATTCACGTATATACTGAATAATAGCGGCCCAAGGATGCTACCCCGTGGAACACCACTTACCACTGGTAATTTCTCCGACAACACCGAGTTTATTCTGACTGCCTGATATCTCTGGGATAAATAACTTCTGAACCACACGAGACATGATGATGAAACTCCAATATCTAGCAATTTACTTAATAGTATAGAATGATCTACACTATCAAACGCCTTGCTCATATCCAACAATACCACCGCAGTTGTTTTCTTCTGGTCCATGGCTTTGAAAATAGTATCAGTAGAATGAATCAATGACGTCTCTGTAGAATGCCATCTTTTGTTTCCGCTTTGTTTGGTGGAGAGTCTTTCATGCATATCCAAATACGACGACAATTGAACAAACACAATTTTTTCGCATATTTTGGATAGTACAGGGAGAAGTGATATAGGTCTGTTATTGTTGGCTTGTTCATGATCGCCCTCCTTGGTAATAGCACACACTTCTGCCAACTTCCAAGCACTTGGGAAAACTCCACCAACCAATTTTTAGTAATCCATGGGAAAATAGCGGGTAAACAATCCTTAATGACACCAATAGTTATCTTATCTATGCCAGGGGCTTTATTACTCCCCATTGAATTAATAATATCTTCAACAAAACAACTTTCCACAGCCTCGAAAGCAAATTGCTCTGAGACTGGACAACTTCTTGGGACAAAAGATTGTTGTGGCGTGTAATTACATTCGCCAGCCATTACCTTAATTTTATCCATTGTTTTCCTACCAACAGATGTGAAAAATTCATTAAATTCATTCGCCACGTCTTTATCATCTTTATTGAAACTTAATATATTGCCAACAGTTTTCTTTGGTATACAAGATCGTATCGTCTTCCAGAGACTTCTAGCGTCATTAGGGTTATCTTTTATCCGCTGGTCAACAAAAACCTTTTGTGCTATTCGTATAGCTCCCGTTTAATCTCACGTTTGAAATTTCTATATGTCGACCAAGCAATTGGGTCATTAGTGGCTCTAGCTTGTTTTCGCCAACGACTCTTAGTTTCATTTGTTCACGAATCTCATCAGTAATGAACGGGTTAGGACGAACTCTTAGTTTAACTTTTTTTATGGGTGCATGTTGATCCAAAATTTGATTAAATAGTAGATTGAACGCATTCAAACTGTCCTCTACATCATCAAAATTCTCTAAGATTGACCAGGGGGCATTTGAAACGTCCTCTAGGAACCGTTCCCCATCATAATTTTTAAAACACCTGGTAGAAATATACACGGGTTTTGGACGAGATTTCTTTAAATTCAGGACTGCGACGACCATATCATGATCACTTATCGAATTTGCAATAACTTTTGTTTTCTTACTAAAATTCTTATTAGAAGCGAGTATAACATCGATCAAAGATCTAGAAGACTGAGTTATTCGTGTAGGTTTATCAATCATTTGAGATAAATTGAAACTCGCACAGAAGTCCAAAAGTACATTCGGTTCGCCGTCACTTGTGTTGAGGACATTACAGTTTAAGTCACCTAGGATATAAACTGGTTTATTCAAAGTCATAACTGAAATTAGCGTATCGCTAAAGTCTGTTTCGAAGCATGACAGAGAGGTTTCCGGAGGTCGATATGCTGTACATATGATAAAGGATCTAAAGTTTCTTACTTGAATTTACAGCCACAACTGATGTAGACCGTTTTCAGCAATGTAGGAGAATATTCAGTCAACCGTTCAGATTTAAAACTTTCGTTTACAAATAGTATAACCAGGGAAATTCACTTCGATATCAGCAACAGAATTATCTAACCACGACTCCGACATTGTGAAAATGTCAAGTTTATGCTTCATTGCCAAATCTTTCGCAAGAATGTAGTGATCTTTATTTTTAAGCGAACGTATATTCAGATGAGCGATTTTAATATTCGGTCTACTTTGCCGTTTCTCAGATCCTGTACCATCGATTCCACTGCAGCTATCCATTCCTGGGTTTAATTCAACATCTCCGGACAAAATAATTCGCCGAGAGGAAAACGTGGATGTAGCATTCGGGTAGTATACAATTCTGGCTTTCGAAAATGGACGACGAACTGCAAATGCAATTTGCCGCTTAAATGAAGGCCTGTCAAAGTTAGCCATATAAATGCAATTCATCATCACAAGCAATTCCTCTCGTGATTTTTCTGACGAAACCGTCGGCGTTATAAACAACAAGCAACAGTAGGAAAACTTTACAAGAAATCATAGTTCAACATGAAACTCGCTGAAAATATGATATATTTTTGGAAAGATCGCACATTAAGTAGTGACCCCATATTTTTATACTTATAATTATTTAAGTCATGGTGACCCCATATTTTTAGATTTTATATTTACACTTTTTTAGTATTGGGGAGATACTCACCCTAATTTTGCAAAAAAATATAGTTTCGGGGAGATACCCACTCAATGTGGTGACCCCATATAGTTTCCTTTTCATCTTATTTTTTATTTTATTTCTAGAGATATATCCACAAAAGTTGTGATAAGTTATAAGTAACCTCAATTTATGATAATAGTGTGACGTTAGTTAGTTTAACTTAGAACCAGGTTCTTTGTGATAATTGCATCATTCTGAAATGCCCCCTTGAATAGTCAAGTCTTACTTAGTCTTCACTGTCTGGTTGTTGCCACGGCTAGTTCCCACTTCTCTTGCAATGTTTACTCTAGCAAACTCACGCATGCGCAAACGTTTGGTAGCGGTGTTGCCGAAACAAGTAAAGACCTTAAATCACATTGTCCTTCAGTTGGATCGATGCCGATAGCCGTGTTTTGTGTAGCCTGAGTAAACAGCCGCCACTTCTCGCTCGGCCAAGAAATTCCATACTGCATGATGACGTATTCTACGGAGATTCGGGTAGTAGCGCTGATTGGTCACTTTGTGATCATACGATAATTAATTCAAAACTCGGCTCGACCAAGATCAACTTCAACATCATTCCTGTCTGAAATAACAAAGTTAAAGCTTAGTTTTCGCCAACAAAGAAACATAGATAGTTAGTTTTCCTAAAGCGAATTTGAGTTGTAATAAACAGCAACATTTCCCATCGCAATTGAACGATCGATTTTGCCAGACATCGAGCGCCACTTCCTGTCGAGACTTCAAACTGTCGTATTTTGCTTTAATGAAATATGAAACCTGCGTTGCTACACGACAGTTCACTTCGAAGTCCCGACAGGAAGTGGCGCTCGATGTCTTGCAAAATCGTTCAATTTCGACAGGAAATGTTGCTGTTTATTGCAACTCAAACTCGCTTTAGCAAAAGTATCTATCCAATCCATCTTTCTTTTTTGGCAAAAACTAAGCTTTAACTTTGTTATTTCAGACAGGAATGATGTTGGAGTTGATCTTGGTCGAGCCGAGTTTTGAATTAATTATCGTATGATTGCAAAGTAACCAATCAGCGCTACTACCCGAATCTCGGTAGAATACGTCATCAGTATGGAATTTCTTGGCTCGTTGCTCAGACGTCACTACTGCGAGGGGCCAAGCGAGAAGTGGCGGCTGAAATTCGACTCTTTTGTTGTCGCATCTTCGTTTGGCAACAATTCTACATTTATTATTCTTTTATCCACTATCAATGACGTTAAAGAGAAGAACATGAAAAGACAACTGAAACTGATATTGCGGAAAATTATTGATCGATATATGTCGCGAAATGTGTAATCGAGCAATTATGTTTCCATTCTTTACTTTATAGACCACTTTCATAATAGCCAACGCTTTAAATATTCTTTTATGTGTATCTAAATGAGCCTTTCTGGCCTCGTTATGAAGCAGAGATTCTTTTGAATTACAGACACACAAACGAGGCTAGAAAGGCTTATTAAAATGCACACAAAAGTATATTCAAATCAGTCGCTATTATGAAAGTGGTCTATAATGAAAGCAGTAACTGCATGTAGAGCCCGCTGTAATCGCTACCGTGAAATATTCAGTTTGTTATATTTTGTTTTTAAATTTAAAATATAACCTTTGCAAATTGTTCCATTCCCTTCATATCCTGCCTTGCATGTGCATTCAAATGATCCTTCCGTATTTACACAAAAGGCATTCAAATGGCAAGTTGTTTCTTTTATGCATTCATTAATATCTAAAATAAAATAATAACTAAAATCATTATTTCTCACACTTATTAGGCCAATTCGTTCCCGTTGCTCGTTATTGATCAGGTTTAGGGTTTTTGTTTGGGTTAGGTTATCTATCTATCAGAAACCTTCTTGGTGCCTTACAGTTTCGCAAGGCCTGTCAATATGAAATAATGCAATAATGAAATAATGCAAAAAGAAAGCCGAAACCTAGACTCGGCCTACCATAGAAGCCCGAGTAAATAATATGGTCTATTGTTATAACTTCAAACGTTATATCGCTGAATAACACTGGGCGAAACTATGGGTGGTGGGAGTTGCAACCATTTCCCTTTTTGTGACACCTGACACGTTTTTTGCGTAACCAAGATATAACACACGTAGAAATCTCACAGCTTGTCAACAGGATGTGTTCGCAACAGGCTTGTAGCAAGGCTGTTAACAGGTTGTAACAATGCTGTTCATTCAAGAAGCTGCTACAACCTTGTTAGCATCAACCTGTTAACAACTTGTTAAGTGCAGAGCGGTAACAGGTTGTTGGAACAACTTGTCATCAGTCTGTTGGAGTCATCAGCGTTGTTATACAAGTTGTCAACAACCTGTTACATGGTGCATGTGAACACATGACGGTGACAGCCTGTTGAACAGCCTTGTAACAACTTGCTTGCAGCCGCGTTTTTACGTGTGTAGTATTCCAAATTGTTTAGAATTCTGTAAGATTTTGCCATTTTTCATTTCGTTCGGCTACTAAAGAGCTTTTACCTTCACATTCGTTTCCATTTCCAGTGTAACCCACAATACACAAACATATAAATATTCCATCGGTATTAGTACAATGGGCGTTAACATCACAGGTGTCGATTTTTAATGAACATTCATCAATATCTTTTACAAAAAAGAAAGCATTAAATTAATTAAATTTACAATTAGCATAAACAATATGAAAGAAATTGAAACTGCTTTGTTCGCCTTTGCGATTGAACACAATGGACGTATATTATTAATTAAACATGTGAACACTAATATTTAAGGAAGCAAAAAAGGGGGTGCGTCACGGAACATATGTTTGTTAAAACAAAAGGGTTTAAATTTTTAATTTGTTAATTTATATCTAATGTTGAATTATATACTGAGCGAACTTTGCTTTTATCAACGTTATGTTGAGATACGAAGATTAATTAAGTTTAACCCTTTGCCGCCCAAGACCTCTCCCCTTGAGGAGTAAGACTGCATCGTTCCAAAAACGATGGAATCGAACGATGGGTTCAAATCGAATCACTGCTGTTGAGAAAAGTTACCCGAGTGCCCCAACCGGAAATCAAACTCAAGTTCTCTGGATTAACGTACAAAAGCTCTAACCACTGAGCTATTGGGAGTCCCAATCAGGATAGTCAGAAATGTCTATTTATCTAATATCGCATGCTTCACCAGTATTAATATTTTCACAAATTAAATGGGTTGAAGATATATCAGATAATGCAACATAAAATAAGTAAATACTCATTGAAACTAAGTTGATGAGATTTTAAAATGTTTAGTATATAAATCACGCTTAAACTTATATTTACGAAGATGAAGAAGCCCAACTGCATTCATTTATATATCTATTAAAAATTTAATTTATAGCAAATAATTTCCATTGAAAGAAGTTAACTAGTTAAGTTGTAAGTTGTAACAATGAACTGTCAGAGCTAATGAGTCATAATAATACCTTCACAGTGCGTCCCATTTCCAAAGTAACCATTGTTACATGTACATGTAAATGATCCATTTAGGTTTGTACAAGAAGCGTTTATGTGACAGTTGTTTGTTGAGGACGCACATTCATTTATATCTAGCAATACAAAAACAATTAGCAAAGAAGTTTCCGAGTTTAAAGAAAATTCAAATTCAAATTATCAGGTCTAAGAGCTATACCTTTACAATGCGTTTTATTTCCATAGTAACCAGTGTTACAGGTACATTTGAACGATCCATTTAGGTTTGTACATGATGCGTTCGAGTGGCAAGTATTTGTTGATAATAAACATTCATTAATATCTGTAAAACAAGTTTAAATAAGTTGCATGAAGCATCGCCATTATCACCAGTATTACATGTATACATATATATATAACATGTACATATAAAAGATCAATTAGTGTTACTATAGTGAGCATGTGGATGACAGTTATCAATCGACATGGTGCACTCATCAATATCTGAAACAGTATAGTTTTGTAAACGAAGAATCAATTTACTTGTTATTTTTTTGCAGATAAATGTGTTACTAGTTACCTTCACATAACGTTCCATTTCCAGTATACCCACTGTTACATGTACATGTGAAAGATCCATTCGTGTTGTTACAGTAAGCGTGTTGAAGACAGATATCAACTGACATGGTGCATTCATCAATATCTGAAAAAGTACAGTTTTGCAAATAAAGAACTGTAGAAATCTCCGGTTTATTTCATACGATATACATAACCCCTCAACGGTCCATAATGGTATAGGCGGCCGGCCAAGGCTTCAAAATATTACTTTTGATGGCATTTTTTGTTACAAGCAGGCAACCATGCTAAATCATATCGGATAGTGTATACTTTGAAGGTGAGGGGTGTTGGCAGTCGTGATTATTGATTTATATACTAAAATTTCGAGCTTTTTGAAAGCACAATGTGATGGATGGGATATCTGCCTATTTACGTTTGTGTTTTATTTGAATTGGCTAATTCAGAATTCTATCCAATCAGCGTGCCTGAAGTTCTGATTATTCTAATTCGCATAACTCACGATTATAAACAAACAAGAAACATAGCGCAAATTTGCCTAAATATAAGTAACACTAATACGTTTACACCAGAGCAAAAGTATCCAGATTCACATTGTTTTTCATCCTCATGGGAATAAAAAACAATGTGAATCCGGATACTTTTGCTCTAGTGTAAACGGGTCCTTAGAAGAACAGCCACAACAATCTGAAAACTTTTTGTTACAAGCAGGCAACCACCACTTATAAATGTAGCTTAGACATTCATCAAGATGACTATAGGCAGGTTGCCTTTCGTGTATCACCGGATAGAACTGTTGAACCGGTGAGTTAAATGTCTAAGGATATTATGAGCAACACTATATATACTGTAATACAAAATCTCAGCTTTATAACAGTAGATACATGGCGGTATCGGCAAACTACCAAAATAAAGCGAAGTAATTTACGAATATGAGACTTTCCTGTAGTTACCAGGTCTAATAAATTTCTGATTCTCGGCAAGCTTACCTTTTTGTGGCTTTGCTTCGAAGTATTACATTTAGGTGTACTATTCACGCCATATTTCTTGTTTGTTTATGATTGTGAGTTATGCGAATTAGAATTAGAATAATCAGAACTTCAGGCTGATTAGATAGCATTCTGAATTAGCCAATTCAAATAAAACACAAACGTAAATAGACAGCAGTTTACAGATATCCCATCCATCACATTGTGCTTTCAAAAAGCTCTAAATTTTAGTATATAAATCAATAATTACGGCTGCCAACACCCCTCACCTTCAAAGTATACACTATCCGATACGATTTAGCATGGTTGCCTGCTTGTAACAAAAAAATGCCACCCCTCGTGTTGGGCGTCCATTTACTTACTGGCGGTATTAATCGTGCATGTGGTAACTATATTTCCTCGGTGTTTTCGAGACACTTTTATCGAGGTTGGCCGGCCGTCTAGTAGGCCTTTATAGGCTTACATAAATTACAATATATATTGAATGCTATTCTCAAGACACTACAAGAACCAAATACAATTTATTTGTTATCTTTCTGCACATGAATTGCGTTACTATAGTTACCTTCACATAACGTTCCATTTCCAGTATACCCACTGCTACATGTACATATGAAAGATCCATTAGTGTTGCCACAGTAAGCGTGTGGATGGCAGTTATCGGTTTTCAGGGCACATTCATCAATATCTGAAAAAAATTAGAAATTGATATTTTTGTAGTTGTAATTTAGTACAACCAAGTGTTTAATTTGCGCGATTAGAACTACAGCTCATACCTTGACACAGAGTTCCATTTCCAGTATACCCACTGTTACATGTGCATATAAAAGATCCATTAGTGTTGCTACAGTGAGCGTTTGGACGACAGTTATCAACCGTTTTCAAAGTACATTCATCAATATCTGCATGGAAAGAGAGTAAAGTCTGTGTAGGAAATCTATTAAGGACTTTAAGGTTACAGAATACCCTAGAAAGTAAAAAATTTCAGAAAATGATATTTTTACATATTCGTAAAGCTTTAACTACCAGATCTATCATATGGCAAAAGTTTGATTTAAAAATATTGAAAATTGAATGCGTTATTGAATAAAACGTTACCCAAGTCTCTATCCGTTGCGGGAAGTCTGTTATAATTAACAGCGGATTAATGACAGCTCATTAGCATAGAATTCTGTATTAGTCTGTCGACAGAACTCGCCTATACAAGCCTTCTCTGCTTTCTCTCCGTTGGAAAGGCCTAATGATAAGTCAAAGCTTTGTAAAAGGAATAAAAGCCCGTTTTGTAAGTCTCGGAAGAAATCAGTCACCAACAAGAAAGCTGCATTTTCAGAGTAGAAAAAGAAATCTTTATCTTTGAGTGACAAAGGCTCGTACTTCAAGCAGGAAACGCTATGGTCAAAGCTTTTCCCAGAGACCCAGAGTGAGACAACTCTTTCTGAGACTTTCTCCTTCATCTTATATTAGAGAGTAGATTCTCTCTGTAATCCATTTTACATTTTGAACTCTCAGGAACAGAATTCTTGAGAGTCCTTGTTCTCTTCTGCCTCTTAGCAGATCTTGTGCAATAGCAACTGAGATTTTATCTTTTCTTCAGCACCTTTGAACAACAGGGTGATCCGCTCGCATAACGACAATGCGAGAGTAACAAGAGTATTGGGCAAGAGTAACAGGTTTATCTTTACAACCGGAGAGGGCGGAGAATCATCAAGAGCTGTGAAAAACCCCGCGAAATATTCAAAGCCTATTTTCAGGCAGATGAATTTTGGGCCGTCGCATGGACACATTCAAAGAACTAAGTTGATCGCGCGTTTTAACCGATCCCTTCCAAACGTGCATGCACACGGCATTGGTGTATGTCTAGGCTACAAACGTAGCTCAAAATTAATTGAATTATACGGACCTTTGTTTGTCCATTGTCGTTGATATGACACGGGTCGGGAAAGAATATGCCCTAGCTAATAAACCACTAAAGCAATAAATAAACGCGAACACACTTTTTTAGAACTATCTTTGAGAAGTGTAAATATGACAGTTTGACAGATTTTTAGTAAAACTAGCGATCAACAACGACCGCGTATAGGGAAGGTATCTTGATTTTATATTTGTAAATATGCCTGGAAAAGTGATTTTTTTTTTCTATTTGATAATACGATGCTGTTCTACATTTATATCTGGCTACATTTGGTGCACATTTGAGACAAATTGAGAAAATATTCAGCACGTAATAGCAAATCTCCTTGAATCACATCCTAGGGTATCCTGTAACCTTAAGATGCTACGACGGCAACTTCAACGACGGCGTCCTCCAAATAAAATAATTATAATCATTTTAGCAATAGGACGTTTTAAAAGTCATTACACTAACTTCAAATATCAAAATAATAGTCAGTTAAACGTGACTTTTTTCCATCGACCTAGCATCTTAAGGTCCCTATTATAAACAGATAAGTCGTATTTAAAAATCATTAATAATTTATGAGGAAAACAAATTAAAGAAAATCAGTACAATGTCTAACAGCACACAACACATCTATTCCATGTTGTTTGCTGGGCTTTACTGTTTATTTTACGAACTGTAAGAATAGATTCTTGCGTGCATGGTTGTTCTATCGCTACGATTTTAAAGAGGGGGAGAAAGTGATAAAAGAAATAAATGTTTAATCAGATCAATGTTGTAAATCGGATACAAATTTGTCCAGAGTTACATAAACGTTTAAGTTTGATTAATTTTCTCAGCTTAAACAACTTATATCTTTATGATTGTTCAATGCTAAAACTGGACGTGTGAATTGCTGGATAAATCGTTTTTGGCTTGCCGTTGTAAATGCCCACACACTCTGGCCGCTTATGTTTATATATTACATAACAGTAAAAATGTAGTAAATATAAGTTTAAAGAATAATGATCATTTATCGTGTCAAAGTTGGCGGTAACTTTACGTTCACATAACGTTCCATTTCCAGTATAACCAGTGTTACATGTACATATGAAAGATCTATTGGTGTTCTTACAATAAGCGCTTGAATCAGTTTTCGAAGCACATTCGTTATAAAATTTTCATAATTAGAATTTTCAAAAATTGTTAATTTGTTAATAAGAATGGCAATGTTTACCTTCACAGAACGTTCCATCTCCAGTATATCCAGTGTTACATGTACATCTAAAAAACCCATTCGTATTTGCACACAAAGCATTTGGATGGCAGTTGTCAATTGTCATGACACATTCATCTACATCTGAAACAAAATATAGAGCTATAATAATTGGATTTTTTTGCAATATATTAATTATCCTAATGTTTACCTTTACATAGCGTTCCATTTCCAGTGTAGCCAGTGTTACATGTACAAATAAAGGATCCATTAGTGTTAGTACAATAAGCGTTTGAATGACAGTTATCGACGGACATGGTACATTCATCCACATCTAAAACAAAATAGAGCAATAAGGATTGCAATATTCGTTTTCCATTTGATGTGTTTTGTAACATAATAAAGGTGCTAATGTTTACCTTTACATAACGTTCCATTTCCAGTGTGACCAGTGTTACATGTACAAACAAAGGATCCATTAGTATTGCTACAGTAGGCATTTAGATGACAGTTATCAACTGACATGTTGCATTCATCAATATCTGAAATAAAATAGAGCAATAATGATTGCAATATTTGTTTTCCATTTGATGTGTTTTGTAACATAATAAAGGTGCTAATGTTTACCTTTACATAACGCTCCATTTCCAGTGTAATCAGTGTTACATGTACAAACAAAGGATCCATTAGTGTTGTTACAGTAAGCATTTTGATGACAGTTGTCAACTGACATGTTGCATTCATCAACATCTTAGAAATAAAATAAAATAAGATGATAATCAAATAAAATTCGATTTAAGTAGAAAATGCTATATATCATACTAACAAATTGTAAGTTTTAAGTTTTTAAAACAATAACGGAATGATGTTTTAGTGAATGAAAAATTCAAAACATTTTGATTCATTATGAAAGTCTTTTAAACAATATATCAAATGTGCTAATGTTTACCTTTACATAACGTTCCATTTCCAGTGTAACCAGTGTTACATGTACAAACAAAGGATCCATTAGTGTTGTTACAGTAAGCGTTTAAATGGCAGTTATCAATTGCCATGGTGCACTCATCCACATCTGAAATAGAATGGAGATATCATAAATTATACAATAAGCTAAATGTTTTGCACTGTTTTCATTGGTCGAGAGCCATGATCTATTACTGGACAGATGCACGGATTTCGTCACCACTTGTTCTGATTGCTGTGAACCAATGAAAATCGCCACTCCAATGTCACGAACCAATCTTGTTTTGTATAGATCATGGATCACGTCAGATGGCGTGCTTCATCTTTTTCAATGCCCCGGAAGTTCGGCGGGAAATTCAATAAATCTTATCAAAAGTTGTTTTTTTAAACTTTTTTATTGTATAAAACAAATAGATTCCATTTTCCCGTTGTCTGTTCACAACGTGGTAAGAACATCAGTGACCCACTCGACTGCGTCTTGTGGGCCACTTTTTTGTTCTTACCAGGTTGTGACGTCATCTGTGCATCTATAACTGAACAGACAACGGCAAAATGGAATCTATTTGTTAAGTGCAACTCCCTTTGCAATATATTAAATACACCAACGTTTACCTTTACATATAACTTTTTACATGTAACATTTACCATAATAAATGTGTTAATGTTTACGTGCTTTGTCTCTAAAAAGCCCCATTGGGGACGTGGCAATAAAATTTTATATGTATGTATATGTACATATATAAAGGTGAAATCAAGTGAGGACAGCTACTGTAAAATGGAAAACTTTTTATTTGTCTTAACTATCATCATTGAGCAACATCATCATCAGAGAGGACTCTCTGATGATGTCGTTGAACTACGAAAGCTGGTCTCACTTGATCTTTATATATACAACATGCTACTGAAGGACATGCACTTTGACCAGTTTACCTTTACATAGCGTACTATTTCCAGTATAACCATTGTTACATGCACATAGGAAAGATCCATTAGTGTTGCTACAGTGAGCGTTTGGATGACAGTTATCAACTGACATGGTGCATTCATCAATATCTGAAATAAAATAGAGCAATAATGATTGCAATATTTGTTTTCCATTTGATATGTTTTGTAACATAATAAAAGTGCTAATGTTTACCTTTACATAACGTTCCATTTCCAGTGTGACCAGTGTTACATGTACAAACAAAGGATCCATTAGTGTTGTTACAGTAGGCATTTAGATGACAGTTATCAACTGACATGTTGCATTCATCAATATCTGAAATAAAATAGAGCAATAATGATTGCAATATTTGTTTTCCATTTGATATGTTTTGTAACATAATAAAAGTGCTAATGTTTACCTTTACATAACGTTCCATTTCCAGTGTAACCAGTGTTACATGTACAAACAAAGGATCCATTAGTGTTGTTACAGTAAGCATTTAGATGACAGTTATCAACTGACATGTTGCATTCATCAATATCTTAGAAATCAAACCAAATAAGATGATAATCAAATAAAATTCGATTTAAGTAGAAAATGCTGTCATATTAACAAGCTGTAAGTTTTAAGTTTTTAAAACAATAAGGGAATGCTGTTTTAGTGAATGAAAAATTCAAACAATTTTGATTCATTATGAAAGTCTTTTATACAATAACGCAACTTCTCATGGCTGGCATTTTCATTCGTTGTTTCCCGTAATCTATAAGATGACAGATGCACAGATTACATTACTAACGTTGGTCCGTAAACCAATCACGGATCTCACTACTGCAATGTTATGAACCAATGACGTTGCTTGATCTGTATAGATCATAGATCATGGAACACATCCGCCGACGCGATTCATCCTTTTAATGCCCCGAAAACTCCCCATGAAAATTCAGTAAATTTTTGGAAATTTTTTCTTCTTATTTTTGTATAAAACTCGACTTCGTCTCGTAGGACACTTTTTGTTTACTTTTTGCCACGTTGTGGCGTCATCTGTGTGCATTTATAACTGAATAGATATTATGGTAAAATGTAACTTTTTTTTAAATATCTTTCATGCAATGGTTTGACTTTTCTACGGTTATCTTGGCATAACGTTCAATTTCCAGTATATCCACTATGACATTTACATATAAAAGATCCATTACTATTAGAACAGTAAGCATTTGAGTGGCAGTTATCAGTTGTCAACGCGCATTCGTCAATATCTTAAAAAATAATGGAGTATTTGTGAGTGTTTCAAGATTTATTTATTAACTTGTTACCGTTCCTGTTACCGTCACTTACTCACTTCATTTAAGTATTATTAAAAATCAACGGTCAACCATTTTTGAATTGATGTACTATATAACTTACTCTATGCTGAAAACGTTTCTAAAATTTTCTGGAATATATGCACAAAGCCAAAAAAGCAAGTGGGCCAATTAACTGGTCTTGGCATTAAACCCGTTAGTGCGGGACAAATTATACAGATTAATAGGATACGCCATATCAAGTGGAGACTATAATGCATATTCAGTCTAATAATTATATATTATTCTTTACGAAGATATTAATGAAGGTCTTCAAGATCACCGTGCTGCAAATTAAGCGCGTCTATTTTTTTACTTGGCTGCTTACACGAGTAATTTTACGATTGGATGCCAGTTTTGAAACTGAAACTCTTTGTCTTTAGTCATAAGAGAAAGAAAGAAACAACGTTTGCTAAAGACTAAGGCTTTTATCCCTCACAAAAATGTCTATAGGCGCCTATACGCATCCTATAGAAAACGTTCTAATTGCCTATAGAACCTCTTGGTGCTTTTCAGCAGTCTCAAGATTAACTTTGGGACTCACTAAATCCTAACTTCATAGTTATTATTTTAGGCGATTTAAATGCAATTTTTGCTACTCCTACCCCCTGGAGAGTACTAATGTAGGTGGTGATCGTCCTGTTTTTGCAATTCAATAATTTGTTTCAGATAATTCGTGAACCCACAAGAGCACAAGAGTAGCATATTTCAGAGATGTATTCAAAAGCTCTTAAGAAACTAAATATTCTTAAATCCGTAAAATTTAAGTTAAATATAGGGCAACTTTGGCCATTTTTTATAAATGTCTTGCTAGATCTAATTTTGAATATGCCGATGTGATCAGGGATAATTGCTCTGATTTTGATTCTCAGTTATTGGAGGATATTCAGTACGAAGCAGCAAAAGTGGTCACTAGCGCAATGAAGGGAACTAGTCGTCGTAATCTTCTTTATGAGCTTGCATGGGAGAATTTGTTTTCTAGAAGGCGTAGACACAAGTTAAATTTGTTTCATAAAATAATTAATGGTTTAACGCCCTTATTCCTTTCTGATTGATTTATTACCCCCTTCAGTGTATGTCTACGCGCTCTAGATATCCTTTGAGATCTGGTGATAAATTTTCTCTTATTCCTGCTAGAACATGCAACAGATTTGCTAATTCATTTTATCAGATTTGCTAATTCATTCTTTCCAAGTACTGTTAGATGTTGGAATACTTTAGACGATGATTTGAGAAATACTAATAGTCCTTTAGTATTCAAATACCATCTAGGGAAGTCCTTGTTTGACCTTAACTATAATTAATTGTACGATGTTTCTTTTACAAGGTATTCTTCTGTGTTACATACACGTTTAAGGTTACGTGTTCATGGACTAAATCATTATTTGAATTCTATTAATTGTACAGATTCTCCCATATGTAGTTGTGGTACTGGTTTCGCATC
The DNA here is from genome assembly GCA_035771165.1 of Paragorgia papillata. Classification (NCBI taxonomy): domain Eukaryota; kingdom Metazoa; phylum Cnidaria; class Anthozoa; order Scleralcyonacea; family Coralliidae; genus Paragorgia; species Paragorgia papillata. The sequence goes on from JAWNZC010000229.1 coordinate 2,210,076, forward strand.
CAACATCTTTAAAGGTTTAGAAACTGTTAAACACTTTTTTCTTTTTGTCCCAATTATGCTGCTCTGCGTATCGTGCTCTTCACCTCAGCTGCTCGCCTTCTAGGTAATATTTGGGCTGAGGCTAGTGAATCTCAACGATCCCAGTGATAATTTAGTCAATCTTCAAATCAAAGCTCAGTTTTTCTCTGCTGTACAAAGTTTTATTATTGATACTTGTAGATTTAAAAAAATATTTATGTTGCCTAAAGTTTTATTAGTGATATATGGAGATTCATACCCTCAGCCTAAATTATGTTGCATGTTAGTGCTTGTTTGTTTGTTTGCGTGTTTGTTTGTTTGTTTGTTTGTTTGTTTGTTTGTTTGTTTGTTTGTTTAAAAAAATGGCCAAATTTTACTATGTCTGCGTAAACCCCCTAGACGAGTGCATGTGTAATAAAATATGTTAAAAAAACAACGGAGAAAAAACCCTCTTGGTTTGATTGCCTATAGGCTTGCATTCCTATAGGCCGCCTATATAAAGGCCTGACCAAACGCTTTCAACATTTCATGCAACATCGTTCAACATTGTTGAACGCATGTTGAACGAAAATTTGAACATGTTCAAATTTCGTTCAACATCATTCAACACCATTCAACAACGTTCAACATAATTCAACAGGGTGGCCAAACGCTTTCAACATGTTGAATCACGGTTGAATTCAACAATGTTGAACGGTGATGTTGAATGAAATGTTGAAAGCGTTTGGCCAGGCCTTAAGAAACGTTCCAATTACGATTTTTGTTTTGAACAAAGAACGGTAAACATTGCGGCTTTTGATGATGTATACCCACATGCAGGCTATGCTTTTGACGGTTGATTTTAGTTTTGTTAAAATTGATGTGTCTTGACAGGTTGTCAAATTGTTGACATCTGTGGGCGGAAAGCTATTTTTATAACAAATGTATCGGGTTTGATTGCAAGTTAAATCGAATCTAATATGCCTTGGGCTGCAAACTCTAATGATGTAACCCAAAATTCAGTTCAGTTTATGCAAAACATGAGTAGCAGTGTTTTACTACACAAGACGATAATCGAGTGTTTTAAACCTGATAAAACACGTACTGACAATGTTTTGAATAGCCGAGAAAATCAAAGCTAAAGTTTATGCAAATCAGGAGGATTGTTTATCAGATATAAAACCACAGACATGGTATACTGATTTCCTTTGTGTCTTTTTTTATAAACTATTAATGAGTTTTTTAAGATGAATAAAATTGGCTCTGTAAGCATACCGTTACATGTGATGCCATTTCCTGTAAAACCAAAATTACACATGCACGTAAAATGTCCCACAGTATTTGAACATTCTGCATTTCGTCCACAGTTATCCAGAGTTAATGCACATTCGTCGATATCTAAATAAAACGAAAATAACTCAAAAATTCCAAATTTTCTTTTTGACTAAATAAAGATATTTTAATTTGCTGAGAGCAGAGCAGAAAATAGGAAATGCAGTGCAACTTTTTGGAGCCAATGAACCAATCAAAAACAATAAAAACTAAAAAGAGCCAATCTTCTACTGCGGATTTTGTGGGATGGTATTTCCCAACTTTGTACCCAGGTTCTTCATGCACAAAATACACAAAGATGGCGGACAAGATTTGGCCTGGTGGAGAAATTCAAAATTGAAGCTAATTATATTCTTTAATATTGTCAAGTAAAGTACCTGGACGAAGACCAGAAAATTTTCAGTGCTTTGAGTAAACTTTTTCAAGTATAGTAGGGAAAGAAGCGAAGCGTTTTTAAACAACCACGCATACGAGGAGTGGACGGGTCAAAAGAACACTGTGATTTACGTACAGTTGGGTTGAACATTTTTTCATGTATATATATTATTAATAAATAATAGCATGGTTTTTCGTACAAATTGGAAAAACATGCACTCGCGATTGTCTTTGAAAAGCTCACTCGTGCATGTTTTTCAAATCGCCCTCGAAACCATGCTATTACCTATAGTACATATAACATATCATTTTCCAAACAGGTATTAAACACGCAATAACAGTTACTAGAGCATACCTCTAATTCCAAATGTTACTGTATTTATTGCGTCATATCTTCAGACAGTGGTATTTATGATAGGTATGACGTCATTTCTACAGATAATAGTCTGTTCATTCTGCACGCGCCAAAAACAAACATGGCCGTGGCAGAACTTCGAAACAAAAACCGTCTTTAAAAGAAACTTTAAAAGTGAATTTTATCGCTACTTTGGTTCGTATTTATCACGCTTTCACTTTTCTTTTAGTATTGAAACGTTGTTGGCATTGTAAAACTTTAATTTTCCGCTTTTCCAACTGTCGTTTTGTTGTCAGTTACGAACGAACTAGTTGTTGTAGCCAAAAACAATTAACGGACGCGAGTATCGCATATAATATCAAGAATTATCATTGGTCTCGGCTTTTCTGTCCTTTTCAGCCTTCGGCTTTGGCATATAATATAAACCTCGGGCTTGATAATTTTTTATATCATGCTCAACCGATCGTTCAATTGTTTAATAATTGAAAGTTAATTGAAAGTTAATATTATTAACTATCAAATAAACAAACAGATCGACAAGGTAACAAACCGACAGACAGATAAATAAATAAATAAATAAATAAATATATATATATATATATATAATAGTTAAAGTAGTCGTTTACAATAGACCACAGAGTGCTCGATACCTTTGAAGGTAGAGCAAGATAGATTTTATTTAATAAAATGAACGTTGCTACTCGGAATTTCACGCGTTAAGCGATCATCAGGCAACTGAAAAAGTTTCACTTTAGTTTCTGTTTATATTGCGTGGCACGCAATGAGATCGCGGCACACGTGACATCACCGCACGCGCTAAATTGCCTGGGATAAGTTGGAGAGATTGTTCCCGGATGTGCATCGCTGTTCCTGGGTTCCTAGCATAAAATTTATTTTCATGCCGGCACTTTGAAATTAGCTCCGATCGTTTGTTGAGCAAGTTCGCCTTGTTAGCTTTTAGAATAAGCAGCTTTTCTTCCAGGCACAGATTACAGCGGCTTGCTCCACTTGTGTAAGGGGCGGCGCGTTTTAAAATAGACCAATTTACATTGAACGGTTTCCCTTTTGACTTTAAGTCCCAAACGTACTTCGATAGTTCAGTTTCGTTCTTGTATTTCTGGTCATGGAAAGATTTCTGGTGGTTGTTGAAGCGTTGCTTGAAGTTGTTGGCTGTACGTCATTCTTATATATTGTTTTGTTGTGTCTGTTTCGTCGGTTGTATATATATATATATATATATATATATATATAAACTTCAAGTAAACGACAATTTTTTTAACGTAAACATGTTTCCGCACACTAAAGATCCGCAAACCATCTTCAGTACAAAAGGTGGCATAAGCTGGATAAAATGAATAATTAAATAAATGAATAATTAAATGAATAACTAAATAAATAAATAAACCTTATTTTTAAACAATACGTACCACATTTAACACCAGCGTCTTCACGATGGGCGCAGTCATGAGTTCCCCAGGCTGACTTAGGGCAGTTAAATAAAGTAGTTTCATTTCCAGTGCAAGCAACTTCATCTAACCAAATATCACCAGTGCCATCTAAAACTGAGCTACCTGGTAAAGCAGATACAATACCTGGAAAACTAAGTTCCCGACAAACTACACGAGCATCCTCAATTCCCCAATTGTCGTCACATACTGTGCCCCATTTTCCATTGTAAAGCAGCTCAACACGACCAGATCCTTGTTGACTTGATGGTCCTTGTAATCTAATACCTGTTTATTAATGGAGAAATTAGGGGTCTGAGGATTTATGTCTGGGACTCAGAAATCTTTTCTGAGTTTTGAGCGGTAATCGAGCTTGACGAAAGTCTATACCAAACGTCTGTTTACTCTAACGCTGCACGATTTTACTCGTCAAGTGAAAACCTCTAGTAGACAAATATTTTGAAAAGTAATATTCTCACCAGAACATCGTACACCAGCGTCTTCACTGTGAGTACAATCATGAATTCCCCATCCGCGATGTGAACAGGACGATAAAGAACTTTCTGTTCCGGAGCAAGCGACATCATCAATCCAAATTTGGCCACTGCCATTAGTCACACTAGTACCTTGAAGGCCAGTTGAAGGACCATTAAATCCAAGTTCTTTACAAACTACTTTAGCATCATTATTGTCCCAGTTGTCATCGCATACTGTTCCCCATGTTCCATTGTGCAGTATTTCAACACGACCAAAACCAATCTGGCCAGATGATTTATCAAGTCGTACAGCTATAAATCCATATATATATATATATGGTTAGGTCACTCATCAGTAAGATCGATTTTATTAGAAAAGTACTGAATTTTATTTTCAATTATTGTAAAAAATAAGACTCTAAATTACCAACGCTATATCAATGCTGTACGTAAAACAACTGATAAGATTGAAACTATGAAGTTTATATGTTTATATTACTAGCCGTCTTGAACAGAGGCACAAAGGTCTATCGAATATTTTCAAAAAACGAAGAAAAACTATTTTAATATTATACCTTGTGCTGTTATTTCCTGAAAAAAAAAAACGACGTAAAGTAGAAAACATAGCTTCAATAAGTTGGCAAAAGTCATAGTAACAAAAATTATTCAGTTGTTCTTGAATGCAGTTGAAAGATCGTGCTTGACACTACTTGTTATACTAACAAATCAACTTAATTACTAGTCTTATTACTTATATTTTTAATTTATTTTGGCCAACTACAAATGATTGTCAAACCGCACATTTGACAGTTTCCGCTCATAAATCAATTATTTTAGTTTTTTGAATCAATTAAGTAGACGAGCTTATTGTGGATATAAAGAAATTTGATTGTACCATTTGAAAATAAATTTCCAAAACTTAAATCTTAATCAAGTGATTTGTGTTTTTGAAAAAAGGAACTAATTCTAAACTTGCGATTTTTCTCATAAATTCAGTTCCTCAAGTGTTAATTAGAAATTAATAAGAGATAAACTATAAGATATTAAATCGGTAACATCTTAGTAAAAATGTTAATCTTTTATTTAAACACTACTTACACAGGTCTTTAACAAAAAATCATCAAGCAAGTTTGTCAGGTTAAGCCTATCATGCAGCTCAGTTTCAGTTGAAAGATTATAGATAAGAGAACAGTCACGCATAGTTTCAAACAAACGATTGCGATCCGAATGCGTGCACTTTAGTGACGTCCAATCAACTATAGCTTCAACATAAAATCAGAGTTGAATCGATATATCAGTTATCACTTTATGTAATTATAAACATTATTTGGACTGAATTACCAAACAATCTTTTCAACCGGTTTGCTTTGGATTAAGCAAATGTTTGTACATGCATCTTTTTTTAATCAGTTATAAGCTTGTCAGCATTCCATCGAGTTTGGCAAAGCACATAAAATATAAAGAAATAAAACGTAAAGGTACGTTTGACAGTTGAACACGAAAGAAGTTGAGTAGACACTTCTTTCGTGTTCATGATGACGTCAAACAAACCTTTATAGGACACAGGAGCAATATGTTTTATTTGTTTTATAAAATTAAAAAGGGGAAAACCCTAAAAGCTGGACAGTTTTAAAAGCTGGCAGGCTTTTCCCGCTAGGTGATGCCATTAGTTACGTCATTCATGATTCCCATACTCTTAGGAGCCTGGCCAATCAGAGCGTGCGTAGAGGACACTTTATTTTATAACTAAGTTACTTTATTGCAGGAATTAAAATGTAGGATAAGGTTTCTGCCATAGGTTCTACCTGCAAATGTGATCAGACATGCAGATATGTTGATTTGATTTCTCTCAACCTCTTCATACATTATGGTGCCATTATCCTGCCATAATCTTTTCCTGCGTTCTAATATACTGATTCATGTGTATCTTAGTCTGATTTATTAAACGGTACGGTTTCGCTAGCTTCCTCCACCTCTATGTTTCATTGACTTCATAGCTAGCACATATCAGTCATGTTCTATAATTGTGTACACTTCCACCAATCAGAGCACAGGTTTCAGTTTTCAGAAAGTGGGACATGGTTGAAATCTACCTAAGACAAGGAAAGTGAATTTCCGTCATGCCTACAAAATAATGTAAAATTCAACCAAAATTGTTTTTTTAAAAAGTCAGCGCTTAATTGTTACGAAAAATATTCCTGCTGTATTCAGTTGTTCATCAGTAGTGTGTTCTTTAAAATTAGTAATATTAAAACGTTTTATAAGACATTCTTTTTCTTCGTTTATCTCAAAAGCTATATATAGATAAAAAGTTTGCTTGCATATATCTATGAATGTTATGTTTGAGGCGGCTCAAAACAAAGATGGCCGATCATGCGCAGAACGGACTGGACAGCAACTTTACCGTAACAGGCTAGCTTGCTGTAAGCTTGTTGTGAACACGTGACGACGTCTTTCCTCTGCAGAGGTTTCTATGAGGAACCGATGACAAATATGTTTGTGGGCGGAAGCGAAAAATGTCTAGTTGGCAATAAATAACGGTGATCATGCGGGCCTAATTAAGGTGCTTACTTTGTGTTTCGCGCACGAATTTGTTATTATTTGACCCTGACCCTGAAAACACCCTAATCCTAACCCTGATCCCAACCCCAATCATAACCCTGATCCCAACCCCAATCCTTACCCTAATCCTAACCTCAATCCTAACCCTAACCCTAATGCATATTCGTGCGCGAAACACAAAGTAATAACCCTAATTAATGTTAGACAACTCCATGCCCACATGAAGTACCTTGACTTGGACATACATTTCCAGCACCTCATATTCCAAGACTTTGCAAATCACTGACTATTTGAATCCTGCATTTCAATTTCGATTTCAGGCATAATAAAGGTACTCTTGACCATGCATATATTTGAGTTAATAACATGACTTGAGGGAAATTAGCGATTAAATTTCCCCGCCGCCGAGGGAAGATTTGTGAAAAATGTGTGCACAAATCTTCCCGAGGCAAAGGGGGAATTTAATCGCTAATTTCACGAAAAGTCATGTTATTAGTTTGTAATATTATGATCGTCGAGGAAAACTTTGAGAATCTTACCGACAGGAAATTTACACGGTTGATCAGAGAAGTTGCATCTAATTTTCCCGTGCATGTTTTTCTCGTGTTTTCCCGTGCATAATTTTCCCAAGCGGGAAATTTAGAAGAAGACAAAAGATTTCTTTGTCTTCTAATTTTCCCTCATCAACATGCACGGGGAAATTAGAAGACAAAGGATAAATTTCCCTCTTGCATGAGCGATGAGGGAAATACGAGGTTTACATTCCCTCAGAGAACAAAAGAATCCGAGGCGATCATGGTATTAGTTCAAATAGCGCTTTGTCATGATGACATCACTATTTAGGCTTGTCCGCTTTTACCAATAATTCTTGCAGTCCGAACAATAGATAATGGTCATTTGCAATCATGTAACAAGTTATATGTAAGTTCAGTTATTCACTATTAAGACAAAGGACAATAGACAAAGAACAATGTAAGGTGGAGTTTCCGGACAAAGCCCAGGAGACTAATTGACCTGGTGTTAGGTCAGGCAGTGTGTATGTGACCGTAGAGAACGAAGGTTGCATGTAACTAAGTTTGTAAATAAAAGGAGTGTTCTCCAAAGCTCGGCACGTTACACATTGGTGGCAGCGGTGAAAGAAATATGGCAAGTGCAATTCTTCCTACAAAGTTCGAGGGTGACGACGTGGTTGCTTGGCTTCGGGAATTCGACGCGTGTGCCCTGGCGAATGGATGGAAAGACGAGGAGAAAATAAAGAAACTTCCAGCCTTCCTCCGTGGACGCGCCGCCAGTCACTTTCACGCGATCCCTGATGACGAGAGGTCTACCTACACCGACGCTGCCAAAAAGTTAAAAGAAGCTTTATGTCCACTTGTGGAACGCGAAATTTTTTTTGCGCAATTCGACGCCCGTATGCTACGCCATGGCGAAGACCCCGCTGTTTACAAATGGGAACTCGAACAACTGCTCGACAAAGCCCAACCTACACTTGCTGCCGACGCCAAAACTGCCCTTGTGGCGCGACAATTCATGCGTGGTCTTCCAAGTGGCATCAAGGGAAAGTTGATCGAACACAACCCGACTGCATCTCTGCCCGACATGTTGAGTTTCGTACAACGTTTTCGCGCAGTCGAAGGCTACACCTCCCACGCCACAAGCGCAAGTACAGCTACAACCTCCACGACCAGTTCAGAAATCGACAAGCTGGTTGGCCTAATGACCGGTCTCGCCTCCCGACAGGCACGGTTAGAAGACCAAATGCGAGAATCCCACAGGCTCTACGCTGCAGCTAGTCAGTCCAACAACCGACGACCAGACAAGCCTTTCTCTTGCTACACATGTGGTAAACCTGGTCACATCGCCCGTGATTGTCGTAGTGATAGCCGCCAACGTAACTTTTTGGACCGAACTACCGTGCGTTGTTACGAATGCCAAGGGTTTGGACATTTCGCCCGCGACTGCGCCAATTCTTTAAACTACCAAGGGGCGTCCCGAGAAGCAGGCCGGTAGAACACCCCGAAGCAAGTAAGACCTGTAGTAACAAATTTACTAGTAGTGTTTGTGATGACAGTTTACCTGTGCATCCGTTTGTAGAATGTTATATTGACGGTGTACGAGTTAGTGCACTTTTAGATACAGGGTCAATGAGATCGTTTATTAATGATAAGATTCACGCTATTATTGATTTTGAATGCCTTCGACTAGATAAGTCACAATCAGAACGGTGTACTTCGATTACGGGTGGGGACTTAAATATCTTAGGGGAAGTTTCGGGAAGTGTAAAATTTGTCCACCAGCGACATAGCTATAATGGCAGTTTTCTTGTAAGTAATAATATACGCTACGACTGTGTTTTGGGATGGGACTTTATTACGCAACATCATTTAAGTGTGCGAGGGCATTTGCGGGATGGTCGAAGTAGTTATCAGTTAGTTGGGATCCACGGGAAAACCCCGATACAGGCGGAGCATCCAGCAGTGAGGGTACAATCGAATGGCGTTGTGACTTCTCATGTAAATCCACCAAAAACTCCCCAAAAAGACTCTCGCGGGAGAAGTGCTTTGCTTGTGCAGTCTCAGTTGAAAGGTGTTAAGAAAGTAATCTTGGGCGAAGGAGTGGCAATTCCGGCTCGGACGGAAATGATTGTTGAAGGTAAGGTACAGACGGACGAGGTTTGGTGGAAAACGCGGGGTGCGGGGTGCGGGGTGCGGGGTGCGGGGTGCGGGGTGCGGGGTGCGGGGTGCCGGGGTGCGGGGTGCGGGGTGCGGACTTTGTAAAATTTGTAAAATGTTGTTTTTCTTTCAGTTAATAAGTTAATAAGTTAATAAGTCATAACCGGAATGAGCAGAAATTACAATATTTGATTATATCTGCGAATGTTGAAATTGCTTCCAAAGTGTAAAATGAAATCATCAGACAGAAAATACCAAAATATAAAAAAAAGCAAGTTAAATTCAAACCTAGGATTAGTACTGAATCGGGTTTTGAACAACTCAGCCCTGGCATCTAGCTGAAATAGGGGCGTATGTGATGCATAAATTGCATTACATAAACAGACTCTCCTTAATTCCGTGCTGGATTAACAGGTAAGCGCGTAAGCCGCCAAGAGAAGTTGGAAACATACCGCAATAGCTGACAATACCGAAAGAGAACTTACATAATGCTTCACGTTATTATGCAGTCGGGAAGCGTTCTTCTTGTGTTTTAAAATTTTTAATTTTCATCATATAAACAAAGTGTCTGCCCGATATAAGTGTCAGCTTTCCATCAGCTTTGCTCGTCAGATTTCTAATTTGATGAGTATAGTTCTATACCGAGGATGGGGGCTATATGCCATATATATAGCCGAGGGGCCGCAGGCCCCGAGGGCATGTATATGGCTTATAGCCGACATCCGAGGTGTATAACTTACTTATATCATGAATGATAGATGATACCCCTCGTTATTTATCAAAAAAATAGTGTTCTAGATTTAGTTTTAGAGCAATATAGGAGGTCATTTAATATGCAAGGTTGATAACTTATATATCAAAGATAATTTATGCATGAATGATATAATAGACGCTTATGAACCTTGTTAAATATTTCATGGTTCGGCAAGTCGCGGTGCCTTTGCTCGTGCGGAGGAGTTTCACACCACGAGCCCGAGAAAAGATAATCAGGAAATATACTTGTTACAGTCGTGGCAATAGAAGCGTTCCGAAAAATGTTGAGCAGTTCATTTCCTAACTTTTACCAACTCATTTGATGAGTTCCTCAAACATTTTACGAAACTCCTTGAAAAACTCCTAACTTCCTGGGTTTTGAATTGGGCAAGCACATGATCAAAAGACGGGTCATTCTTTGATAAAGCCTAAAATACGACGGACTGTATATTTACTTATTTCCATGTGAAATATATATAAAAAAACTGAGGACGAACTAATGCTGTTGGGATACATAAAATAAAATTTAAAAAAACCAACTTTGCTTAAACTTGGAGTGCACCGGAACTCAGATCCTACAGGTTAGTTCCCGTCTGAAATATGATATTTCATAATTCTGGTTCCGGTCGAATCTGATGAAAAACCGTGACCGTAAAAGGAACTTTGTCTTGTCTGGAAGATAGCAATCACGTTTATTTATTGGTAAACATCGATCAAATACTTTATACTTAACAATCAACATAGAAATAAGAAATAAGCGCCCTAACTGTCAAGTACTCAATTATCTTTTAATAATTAGTTCCTTAAACAGATTTGAATTTTTTGGTTAACCCAGAAAACATCTAAAACATTGCCTTTGTGCAAAAATTATTTGATATTATGGCTGCGAGTGAAAATCAAGGTAGGTTATGGTGAACTCAATTGCGGTTCTACCCGGACTTAAATCGGTTACGGTGCACCCCTAGCTGAAACGTTTTAAAATGACGTAAGTCATCACTACAGACATGCAAATCTGGCGTCCTGGCGAGTGAGAAATCTTTCTCCATGTCATGCGCTATAGCTAGTAATTGTAACTGAAATGTCCTTAATGTAGCCTGTTTTTTCTTTACACTTGTTCATTTTAAAATATTATAAGGCAATGCCAAGGTTCACCATGATGTATTGGCGATGCAACGGGGTCAAATAACTTTTTATGCCATCAGGTATTGTGCAGTGAGCCTGCGGAACAAAATCCGGTTGAACGACATCTTGCGATGAACGCTCTAGCGGTTGAACGACATCTTGTGATGAACGCTCTAACAGCAAAGCATAAATCGGATGTATCACGTCTGCTTTAAAGAGCACGGCTCGCTGTTGTATCACTAGATGACATCTTAACACGTCGCGGCGTGTTTAGCGCAAAGGATGAAGTCTGCAAGTTAATTTTGTTTGGCGGTGTGTTGATATTTCGCGGTAAAAGGAGGCAAAAAGTAAATCAAATACACATGGACTACAAACAACTGCGTTTCAATTTACTATTTTTGAAGAAACAGATACAAGCACTACAACAAGCTTTGTCGCAGCATGTCGACACTCACTCGACAAGGGAAGTTACTGGCGGGCACGGCTTGAAAAAATACTTTCTTGCGAGCTGAAAAATCTGAATTTAAAATAATTTATTCCCAGTATAGTATTAAAGTATGTATTTTCTCTTCTCAGCGGTTTATCTTGCCAAGCGCTTTAATCCAAGATATGCATTATTTTTATGTTTGACCAAACTGTTTTAACCTATTTTAGCTGTGTTTTGATGGTAGTTCTTGGCAAGTTAAACAACGCAAATCTGAAAACCCCAATAAGTTGTTAACAAATATATTTCCTGATTATCTTTTCTCGGGCTCGTGGTGTGAAACTCCTCCGCGCGAGCAAAGGCACCGCGACTTGCCGAACCATGAAATATTTAACAAGGTTCATAAGCGTCTATCATCAAATTAGAAATCTGACGAGCAAAGCTGATGGAAAGCTGACACTTATATCGGGCAGACACTTTGTTTATATGATGAAAATTAAAAATTTTAAAACACAAGAAGAACGCTTCCCGACTGCATAATAACGTGAAGCATTATGTAAGTTCTCTTTCGGTATTGTCAGCTATTGCGGTATGTTTCCAACTTCTCTTGGCGGCTTACGCGCTTACCTGTTAATCCAGCACGGAATTAAGGAGAGTCTGTTTATGTAATGCAATTTATGCATCACAGACGCCCCTATTTCAGCTAGATGCCAGGGCTGAGTTGTTCAAAACCCGATTCAGTACTAATCCTAGGTTTAAATTTAACTTGCTTTTTTTTATATTTTGGTATTTTCTGTCTGATGATTTCATTTTACACTTTGGAAGCAATTTCAACATTCGCAGAGATAATCAAATATTGTAATTTCTGCTCATCCGTTATGACTTATTAACTTATTAACTTATTAACTGAAAGAAAAACAACATTTTACAAATTTTACAAAGTCCGCACCCCGCACCCCGCACCCCGGCACCCCGCACCCCGGCACCCCGCACCCCGCACCCCGCACCCCGCACCCCGCGTTTTCCACCAAACCGACGAAAGATGTGTTACAGGTTGGCATGGTATCATCTTGTCATTCTGCAAGTGTTGCTCATCTAAAAGGTTTGCATGTGGCTCATTTAGTCGTTACACCAGTAGGTAAGAGTGTGCCAATACGAATCGCCAATACATCTAGTGAGGCCGTAGAGTTAACTAAAGGTTGCAAATTGGCGGAATTTTGTCCTTTAATTGCACCCGCGAGTGTTACAGACGACAATTCAGATAGTATTCGTTTGTAGTTCAGTAGAAGCGGATAACCTTACAGCAAAAATCGATGCAAACTTAGATCCAGAATTAAGCAGTGAAGATAAAGAACAGCTAAAAAAAGTGTTAACTGATTTTAGGGAAGTTTTTAGCGACACAATTAGTCAGACAAATCTAGTGCATCACAGGATTGACACGGGTAATAATCAACCTATAAAGCAGCGCCCCAGGCGAGTGCCATATGCATTTAGGGATGAAGCAGACCAACAAATTGCGGATATGTTAGACCAGGGAATCATACGTTTCCAGTACCAGTCCGTGGTCAAGTCCTGTCGTCTTAGTCCGAAAAAAGTCGGGTGAAATTCGCTTTTGCGTTGACTATCGTAAACTGAATAACATTACACGCAATGACGCACATCCGTTGCCCAGGGTAGACGACTTATTAGATTCAGTTGGTAACGCCAAATACTTTACAACCCTTGACCTGAAAAGTGGTTATTGGCAAATTCCAGTCCACCCAGACGATCGCGAAAAAACGGCGTTTGTAACGCATAATGGCCTGTATGAGTTCAATCGAATGCCTTTTGGATTAGCGACCGCACCTGCAACATTCCAACGCGCCATGGCGCTAGTTTTAGCGGGTCTTACCTACAGTATTTGCCTTTGCTATTTAGACGACGTGATAGTTTTTAGTAGCACTATTACAGAGCACTGTGATAGATTAAGAACGGTTTTGTCTCGTTTCCAAGAGTACAACCTTCGACTAAACCTGTCGAAATGCACGTTCGCAGCCCAGCAGGTTCACTATTTAGGGCACATGATATCCAAAGAAGGTGTTAGCCCAGTTCTTTCGAAAGTCGAAGCGATAAAACAAATCCCTGTCCCTCGCTGTGTGAAAGACGTCCGAAGTTTTCTAGGTCTGACAGGTTACTATCGCCGTTTTATAAAGAATTATGCCAACATGTCTGCGCCACTGACAAAACTGACAACTAAAGAAAGCGCGAAGAAGTTCGAATGGACGCAAGAATGCCAGAATGCTTTTACAGAACTTCAGAATTCTTTGTGTTGTGCACCGGTGTTAATTTATCCTAAATTTGACAGGGAATTTATTTTGCAAACAGACGCGTCAGACACTGGACTAGGTGCGGTATTGTCACAACTTGATGACAACGGTACAGAACGGCCGGTAGCATATGCGTCTAAAGTCCTTTCTCCTCGAGAAAGAAAATACTGTACAACAGAAAAAGAAGCATTTGCGGTTATATTTGGTGTTCGCACTTTTCGTATTTACTTATTAGGTCGGCCATTTAAGGTAGTCACAGACCACAGCGCATTGAAATGGCTCCACACCATGGACTTGAAAGGACGGTTAGAGCGGTGGGTCATGGAGTTACAAGAATTTCAGTTTTCGATTATTCATAAGCCGGGTAAGCTCCATAATAACGCGGATGCCCTTTCTCGCCTCATAGCGCCTCACAAGGACCCGATAGTGGATCTTGAGCGCGCTAAGATCGAGCCAGGCGACGAAGACTCTGTCCAAGAGAACGGTAATTGCGCCATAACTGTCAACCCAACGCTTAATTTAAAAAAGGCTCAGGAAGAGGACCCAATTATCTCTAAGATAGTCGAGTTCAAAACAAACGGCAAACCAAAACCAAAACTATCCGCATGGAGTCATGATACAAGGCTAAAAGCATTTTGGTACCATTATGATAAGTTGTTTGTTCGCCATGGTTTACTTTATCGATCATTAAAAGCCAAAAATACGCATCCAGATCCAGTTGTTGTTGTCCCTAAAGCATTAGAAATAGAAATTCTCAAGGGCACTCATGATAGCCCGTTTGCTGGACATCTAGGCGTTACTAAAACTCTTGAACGTGTCAGGAAAAGATTTTTCTTACCAGGTATGCGCGAGTCCGTCGAAGACCATATTCGTCAATGCACTGCATGCACGCAGAGGAAAACACCGGCGGCTAACAACGGCAAAGCCCCTCTGAAGAGTATAGAAGTAAGCGAACCGTTCACATTTTGGGCCATAGATTACATGGGTCCACTCCCAGAAACTGCTAGGGGTAACCGGCACATATTAGTTCTGATGACCATTTTACAAAATGGTGCGAGGCGTTTCCGACAAGAGACCAAAAAGCAGTTACGGTAGCTAAGATTTTGGTTGAGAAAGTTTTTAGTCGATTTGGTCCACCGGTTGTCTTGCATTCCGACCAAGGTGCAAACTTTGAAAGCAATTTAATGCATGAATTATGCGATGTGATGGGGATAACCAAAACTCGTACAACGGCTTACCATCCTAGATGTGACGGTCAGGTAGAGCGACAGAATAGGACTCTGCAAGATATGCTAGCGGCATTTTCAGCAAAACATGGAAGCGATTGGGACTTGTGGCTAGATTCAGTTGTATTCGCTTACAATACAAGCCAGCAGGAATCGCTGCAATTGTCACCATACCAGGTAGTTTTCGGACGTTCACCTAGAATGCCATTGGAATTAGAGCTGGGGCTGCCACTTAAAGATCCAAGCACTCAATCAGAATATGTGCAGTCGATTAGGAAGGTATTTAAGGAAGTCAGGCAGGTAGCTAGGGATAATTTAGAAAAGGCAAGGGAGAAACAACGAAAGGGTAACGAAGAGAAAACGCAGGCGTGGTGTCCATTTGTGCCAGGTGAGACTGTGTACTTGCAAAGACCGAAAAGGTGGAAGTGTGGGGCCAAATGGATTGGACCATACGAAGTTGTTGGTCGCTTAGGCGTTGATTATAAGATAAAATCAACAAACGGAAAGGTTACTGTCGTTCACCATGATCAGCTGAAGCGCAGCTATGTGCCATTTGGCAGCGGTAACGTTGTCTGTCCCGCGAGAGAAACCGGGGACAATCAGGTGGTTTACAATATGCCCACGACTGAAATTCAACCTCACTGTGATAATGCTCCCCAGTTCCAACGGGTTAGGCCTAGGAATCTCATGCAAAATGTACAACCGCCTGATCGGTACGGATGTGTTGCGCCGTAAGTCACCAAAGAAATGTAGTCGCTAATTAGTTAATTAGTATTATACCAATTATTGAATATTGTACATATAGTTTATTAATTTCACATTTTTAGATTTTGAATAACATGTTCTTGAGGGCAAGAACATAAAGTTAGGTAATGGTGTAACAAGTTATATGTAAGTTCAGTTATTCACTATTAAGACAAGGACAATAGACAAAGAACAATGTAAGGTGGAGTTTCCGGACAAAGCCCAGGAGACTAATTGACCTGGTGTTAGGTCAGGCAGTGTGTATGTGACCGTAGAGAACGAAGGTTGCATGTAACTAAGTTTGTAAATAAAAGGAGTGTTCTCCAAAGCTCGGCACGTTACAATCATTTGAAAGTCGATTTTGGTTTGTTTGTCCGCATTTTGTGCTATAAATAGCAGCTCGAGGGTGCGCTATTAACAACGGGATATATAGAGCTTCATTTGCATACTGCATTACACCACGCGTGATGTGATATCTTTGAGTCGCGCTTCCTGTAGTAAGTATAACCCTGAAATAACTTGTAACTGCAATTTAGTCTTGTTTCACGCGGTACATCAACTCGTTTGTTAATAGGTGATATGTGTACTTGGAAAAATTACGGCAATTCAGATAGACAGAGTAACAGTTGTATCACTCGAGTGCATTTGACCGTTTTTGCAGTGATAGCTCGCATGGGACTTTTGCTGATCTTTTGAAACGGACGCGCGACTCCTGAAATTTCAAAAAGGAAGGCGGGTAAACTATTTACCTATAGGGGCAAACGTTTTACCTATGGCTCTTCAGAATTTTAGGACACAAAGTAAGTTTGTGGAAATGCCAGTTTGCTGGATTCTAGTCACTCGGTTTTCAGGCACTTCTTATTTATTTGCGTATCTTTACGTAACTAATTTAAATTGCATCTCCATCATCTTCAGTTCGGCAGTTCCGTTCTCCGTTAAGTTTGCTGAATGACTTGAGCGTCGTTGAACCACTATATATAGATCATGCAATGCATGCGTTGAACACTACTTCGTTAGCTTTGGACCTTTTTTCTGTTTCGGTCACTATTCGTCACTATTCGTCACTGCATGTTCGTCACTATATTCGTCACTGCATGTTGGTCACTATTCGTCACTATTCGTCACTGCATGTTGGTCACTATTCGTCACTATTCGTCACTGCATGTTGGTCACTATTCGTCACAATTCCGTCACTGCGTGTTGGTCACTATTCGTAACTATTCGTCACTGCATGTTCGTCACTATATTCGTCACTATTCGTCACTGCATGTTGGTCACTATTCGTCACTATTCGTCACTGCATTGAAACGGTGTCAATTGTTGACCTTAGCATAAAAGTAGAATTAGTTCCTATATGTATATAATTATAGAATGCATAACTTCCCATAGGCATAGCCATGCATAACTTCCCATGTATCCATGCATAACTTCCCATAGACGTGCATGCATGTGTAGCCATTACCATATATGGATATACGGATGGCCAACCAAGGGCAACATGTAAATATAAAAGAAGTAAGAAAAATGTGAAATAAAGAGAGTTCTGACTGAACGTCTTGGCGTGTGTTTGTTGGCGGAACTCGGCACGTTACAAATCTGGTGGCAGCGGTAAACCATGTCTAGTGCTATATTGCCCGGAAAGTTTGACAGTGGAGATTTGGGCGCATGGCTTCGTGAATTCGACGCGTGCTCAGCGGCGAACGGATGGAAGGTCACCGACGACACCGACGACAAGATTCTAAAGTTGCCCGCGTTCCTTCGTGGACAAGCTGCTAGCCACTTCTATGCCATCCCTGCCGACAAGAGAACGAGCTATGCCTCCGCTATTGCCGAACTCCGAAAAGCGATGTGTCCGGAGACTCACCGCGAGAACTTCTACGCCGAATTCGAAAGGCGCGTCTTACGACCAGGCGAAGATCCCGCAGTATACCGATGGGAGCTGGGAAATCTACTCTCCAAAGCCGACCCGACCTTATCGGCCGACGCGACAACAGCCCTGATTTCACGCCAATATATGCGCGGTCTTCCTGATGCTTTGAAACTAAAGCTGTTAGAGCATAACCCCACGCCAACGCTTGACGAGATGCTCAGTTTTACGCAACGCTATCGAGCCGTCGAAGGCTACGCTCTACCCCGTGTAGATGGTGCGACAAGTTTTCCTGCGAGCGTTGCCTCTACCCAAAGCGACCCAAACGCCACAGCCTCAAGCAACTCGCAACTGTCTCAATTAGTATCCATGGTCGCCAGCATCGTTGAAAAACAGCAGTCCCTCGAAGATCGACTGTCTAAGGCGGAGCAACCGAAAGCCGACAAGGGCAACCGCCCTCGAGGAGCCTGTTTCAACTGCGGTAGCACTGGTCATTTCGCCCGTGAATGTCGTAGTCCTCGAGGAAACGCGAGAAGGACGCAATCACCCAACGTAAGACCTTTGATTTGTTTTGCCTGTGGTGGAACTGGCCACTTTGCACGAGACTGTCGCAACGCAGCTCATTTAAACTACTAAGGGATGGTCCAGATTCTGGTGGGAGACGTGATCATCCCGTTGTGAGTAGCAGTAGTGATAGTTTTAGTAATATTACCCACCCATTCGTTGATTGTTTTGTTGATGGCGTCCGTGTGCGTGCACTTTTAGACACGGGGTCCATGAAATCTTTTATTAACCGTACTGTACATCGTATTATTGACTTTGATGATCGAGCTATTGACAATTCTAAGGGTCATCAATGCATCTCCATCACTGGAGATAATTTGAACGTTATCGGACAGATAAATAGTGAGTTAAAGTTTATTCATTGTAAACATCCCTATTCTGGGGATTTCTTAGTTAGTGATAACATTCAGTATGAATGTGTTTTAGGATGGGATTTTATAACCCAAAATAATCTTGTATTAACACAGGATGCGCGGGCGGGTTACCTCTTAGTGGGCCGTCATGGAAATACACCCATTCAGGATAAGCAAGAGTCTACAACGGCAAACCTTGCAGGGGTCATCCACTCTCGGGAGGACCACATTTTGACTGATAGATTTCTCTGTCAGTCCACGTTTAAAAGTAACTCGGCAGTTACTTTGGTTGATGACGCCATGGTCCCACCTAGAACTGAAATGATATTGGAGGGGAAGTTGGCCAGAAGTGTCAATGGCCAAACAGGAATGATAGCGCCACATGCCCGTATCGGAAACGATACTCGGCAGGGGTTTAGTTTAGCGCATGTTGTGGTCAAACCCGACCAAAACAGGGTTGTCCCTTTGCGAGTTCTCAACATGTCCAACGACCCCATCGAATTGGCAGCAGGTGAAAATTTAGCAGAATTTTGTCCGTTGGTCGAGTCGCACAACACCTCTTCAACATCCACACCAAATATCTGCGGCGCGATAAGACAGGAAAACGCTAACACATTCCCTAGCAAAATCGACTCAGTCATTGATACTTCCCTAGCTGGTCCGGACAGAGAGCGTGTTAAACAACTCCTCTATAAGTTTTCGGACGTGTTTGAAGAAAGTTTAGGTCATACAACGTTGCACACACACAAGATTGATACAGGGAATAGCCCACCAGTTAAACAACGGCCACGGCGATTGCCATACGCGTATCGAGACGAGGCGAAACGGCAAACTAATGAAATGTTAGAACAAGGTATTATACGTCCTAGTACAAGTGCTTGGTCAAGCCCCATTATTCTTGTTAAGAAGAAAAATGGCGAGCTGCGGTTTTGCGTAGATTATCGGCAGTTAAACTTAGTCACCGTCGGCAATGCACACCCTCTGCCTCGCATCGATGATATTCTTGACTCGTTAGGAAATGCGCAGTACTTTACCACTCTAGATCTTCGGAACGGATACTGGCAGTTATCTGTAGATGAAGAAGACCGACATAAAACAGCATTCGTCACTCAAAGCGGATTGTACGAATTTAACCGCATGCCTTTCGGTCTTTCAACAGCGCCGGCTTCATTCCAGAGAACTATGGAAATTGCGCTATCCGGGTTGACATATTCGATATGTCTGTGTTATCTCGACGATGTTATTGTGTTCGGCCGTGATATCGAAGAACATTGTTGCCGGCTAGAGACCGTGTTGCTTCGCTTACGACAGCACAACCTTCGTGTCAAACTGTCAAAGTGTAGTTTCGCAGCACCTGAAGTGGCCTACTTAGGTCACGTCGTTTCTCAATCAGGAATCAAGCCTGACCCCCTCAAATTATCCGCCGTGAGTGATATACCGCCCCCACAGTCAGTGTCAAAAGTTAGAAGTTTTTTAGGTCTTGCTGGTTACTACCGAAAATTTATTCCGGGATTTGCAACTGTCGCCGCGCCGCTTGTTCGCCTCACACAGAAAAACACGTCCTTCAACTGGACCGACGAATGTGAATCTTCTTTCAATCAAATCAAATATTTGCTTTGTTCCGCCCCTATTCTATGCTATCCTATGTTTGACCGCGAGTTCATATTGCAGACCGATGCTTCGGATTTCGGTGTTGGTGCCGTTTTATCTCAGATCGACGACGAAGGTCGCGAAAGAGTTGTCGCATATGCATCAAAAGCTCTTTCTTCTCGGGAACAAAACTTTTCGACCACCGAGAAAGAAGCTTACGCCATCGTATTTGGAACCAAGCATTTCCGAGTCTATTTGCTTGGACGTCACTTTAAAATCATCACCGATCATAACGCCTTACGTTGGCTTCACAGCATGGAGCCCAAAGGTAGATTAGCGAGATGGATAATGGATCTACAAGAGTTTCAATTTTCTGTACAACATCGTGCTGGTCGTCTGCATAATAATGCCGACGCGCTATCTAGACTTGTACAACCTCCTTTAACTGACCGACTTGCTTGCAACGCAAATCAATTGAAATTACCCACCACCCATCTTGAGAGCAAACCAGATCTCGTTAAAACTGAAATACGCGTTAAACTTTCCAACGGCCGCATTGCCATAATTAAACTCGAAGGCACTAAACCTATTAATGTCAATTCTGCTAGCACTCTCGCACCGCAGACAACTAGGACTCTCTGTAGTACTCCTGTCACAATCAACGATGGTGACGTGCATCATCACGCAACCAGTGACGCAATTACCTCAAATGCTTGTGAGAAAAATACTTGTGCCATATCCGTCAACCCTACACTAAATCTCAAACAGGCTCAGCACAACGACCCGTTTCTTTCTAAAATTATCAGCATGAAAACTCGTGGGTTGCGCAAACCCATTACAGAAAGCACCGATGACGTGCGTTTCAAATTTTTATGTAAGCTCTATGATCGTCTTTTTGTTCGAGACGGGTTGTTGGTACGATCACTAGGTCATAAACAACCGTATCCAAACTATGTTATTATGATCCCTGAAGGGCTACGAGAGGAGATTTTGAAAGCGGTTCACGATAGTCCGTTTTCCGGTCACTTGGGTATAACACGCACGGAGGAGAGGGTGAGAAAGAGATTTTACTGGCCGGGCATTCGTAACGACGTCGCTAGGTACATCAAGCAGTGCCTTGTGTGTACATGCAAAACTTCTCCGACAAACATCAATCGAGCGCCACTAGGTACTATAGCTGTAGGAGAACCATTCACATTCTGGGCTATGGACTACATGGGTCCGTTACCCGAGACCAGTCGAGGTAACAAGCACATTCTTGTAGTCGTTGATCACTTCACGAAGTGGTGCGAAGCTTTTGCAACTCGAGACCAAAAGGCAAGTACAGTGGCACCAATTTTGATTAGCCGAATATTTTCGCGATTCGGACCGCCCACCGTACTTCATTCAGATCAAGGACGCAATTTCGAAAGCACCTTGATGCATGAAATTTGCGACGCTATGGGGATTACTAAGACTAGAACAACAGCATACCATCCACAATGTGACGGACAAACAGAACGCCAGAACAGAACAATACAAGCCATGCTTTCATCATTTGTTTCTAAGCGAAGGGATGACTGGGATCTGTGGTTAGATAGCATGACATTCGCATACAACACGAGCAAACACGAATCTTTAGGGGTTTCACCCTATGAAGTGGTATTTGGGTGTACCCCCCGGCTTCCAATAGAACTTGAGCTAGGAATGCCACTGTCAAACCCGTCAACACACAGCGATTATACACACTCACTTAGGTCGGTCTTTCGAAATATCCGACAAATTGCTAGGGAGAATCTCACTAAGGCAGCAGAAAAACAAGCTAGACTTGACCAGGGGACAAATACCTGGCAGCCATTTGATGAGGGGCAAACGGTCATGTTGAGAAGGCCCAAAGGTTGGAAATTTGGTAGTAAGTGGAGGGGACCTTATGAGATTACAAAACGGTTGGTTGTTAATTATAAGATTAGGTCAAAGGGTGGCAAGGAGATAGTTGTTCACCACAACAATCTCAAAATAAGTTACATCCCGTTTAACCAGGGTGAACTCGTTTGCCCAACCACAGAAATAGGAGAGTTCCAGGTGGTAGATAATGCGTCGTCTCAACCCACGGTGATCCCAAGAGCAAGGCCTGCCAGACTTAGACAAACTATACGACCTCCCGACCGCTATGGTTTCTAGAGTGACAAAATGTATTGTGATCATTTTAAGATGTCCTCGGGCGAGAACATAAAAGGGGGAGAATAGTGAAACGGTGTCAATTGTTGACCTTAGCATAAAAGTAGAATTAGTTCCTATATGTATATAATTATAGAATGCATAACTTCCCATAGGCATAGCCATGCATAACTTCCCATGTATCCATGCATAACTTCCCATAGACGTGCATGCATGTGTAGCCATTACCATATATGGATATACGGATGGCCAACCAAGGGCAACATGTAAATAAAAGAAGTAAGAAAAATGTGAAATAAAGAGAGTTCTGACTGAACGTCTTGGCGTGTGTTTGTTGGCGGAACTCGGCACGTTACAGCATGTTCGTCACTATATTCGTCACTATTCGTCACTGCATGTATGTTGGTCACTATTCGTCACTGCATGTTCGTCACTATATTCGTCACTATGCATGAGCCTGCACGAATAGCATTAAAACATAAGATGACAAGTAATTCTACTATTTAGTTTGTTGTTAAATGACAATGACTGACCTAATTACTTGGGCTATCTGTGGTAGGCCGAGTCTAGGTTTCAGCTCCGTTTCTGTGTTGTTTTTTTTCGGTGTCACAAAATTGCATGTAATGCATTGCGACCGTAAGGCCATAAAATTACGTCATTGGGACCTCGATAGCCGAGTTCTTTCTTTTAAAACAGCTTGGTGTTGGACGAAGTGCGTTCTCGAAGGTTTTTTTGCTGAATATAGCCTAGATTCAAGTGACTTACCAAATACTTTTGATCAGTGATGTGGCTAACAACTGTGCTTATCTTAAATATGCTTACAACTGCACATGCTGATTGCAGTAGACCTACGAAGATGACGAGCTGTCGAGCCATATAGAAATGGGAAACAAATTGAAAGTACCCAAGACCTCAAATCTGCAATTTATGAGAGTATTACGACAGAAACACAAAGAAGATTTCTGTTGCTTGCTCCAACAACTACAAAACGCAAGTAAATGTCTAGTTGTCTAGATATAATTTAAACATTGTCTCTTAGTACGATTTTAATGATTTCTATATCGAAATGATCGCTTGAATCTGCCGAATCCAGCACCATAGGCTTGTTTTGTCTACTGAAAGTATTAAGGGCCGATGGGCCGTATTTTAGCCATTAAGATCCGTATAATTATTCACTACACTGGATTGTTTACGCAACTGTTTCATGGACGGTGCGTGTACTTCATATAAGGCAATGTATAGGAGACCCCGTTCAATTCTCAAAAAATTATATAATATGGTAGTTTGCTAGCGGTCTCGTCCCCATGCTCCAACTCGGGTTCTGTTCCACTCCTCGCGATTTTCCCGCGCGTACCTCCGCGCGGCGACTTACCTCCACGCGGCGACGATAAAGCGCCTGGGGACGAGGCTGGTTTGCTGGAGTGCGTACTGTGCTGTCGTAATTTCGTCTCAGAGCGGTTCTACATAACAACGCACACTGTTCCTCAGGTTAGATGTGCGCAGCTTCTGCCAATTGAAAAAATCAGTAGCCCGAGTGAACGTGAGAAGGCGTGTTGTTAATAATTAGTTTCTTATCGTGATAGAATCTATTTTCTGCTGTCAGTTTCTAGATAGCCAGATGTGTTTGAGGTATAAAGGATGGGATACTACCACACACTACTGCTACACGGAAAAGCTTCGAAACAGATTTAGTTTATGAAATTGTTAACCAATTTTTGAACCAAATCCAATTCTTTACAATATATAATTTAAACATTGGTCCAATACTTTTTGAGACATCTTGGCAACGCCGCAACAGACAGACAACTAAACAAAATACACGGAGAGATCAACACAAAACCTGGCGGAGGTTAATTTGATGACAAATTTATGTACGTATTTTTAATATCATAGAATTCAGTACTTTAATATACTGGAAAAAACCACATACATAACATAGTTGTGTTGTGATTGTTACACGATATTTGACATTTAATTATACTCTAGCTAGTTAAGTTTTAATTGTTTCTGGGGTTTTGTATATTATACAATTAAAATGCCATGTTTTACATTGCCTTGCTACTGTTATTTTGAAGCTTGGATTGTTTTCAGCAGTCGGCTTCCGTTTTACAATCTGCATCTGCATTTGCGCATACGTCCAAACAATTATCGATCACTTGTTGATCAGTAAAACCAAAACAGTTTGACTCGCATATTTTGAAAGTTGTTTCACATATTGCACATGGATCAGAATCAGTGTTTGCATCCACCTCAGACGACCACGTTAGGATAGCAACGATCATGCAAACTAGTATTCCGAATTGTACATTCTTCATCTTTCCTCAACTGTTTAGATCTCTGGTCCTATCGAATAAGAACAAGATACAATAAAAACATGTTTTAACTAATAAACAAACTGAACAAAAGTTGTAGAGTTTAATTTCTTGAGACAAACATTCGCATATAGCCACAGACATGCAGACTGCATGTGGTACATTATTCAGATTTCGTCAGATATGCACAGTATAAATGACGGTATGGAAGTTGAAATTAACAGAGCATGCATAAACCATGCATTTAACTCTTTTAGGCGGCATGCGACTAGAAGTAGGTAATGATGCATTTGTAAAGTTTTCCACCATAAAATATATAACAGAAATAAACGACACACAGTCTCGCACGCAGTCCTGTTTTTTACTAAAAACATTCTATCCGCTTGAAATAAAAAAGGTAATTACGTACGTAGTTCTTCGTCATTTTTTTATTAAATACATGTATATATATATTATACATTAGTAAGAAAGGCAGACAGGCTAGGGTTAACCATGCAGGTATAGCCGTCAAATTTATAACATCTTGGCAAATAATAATACCCCCCCCCCCCCCACAACCCAAAAAAAGAAAAGGAAAAAGCGGAATCTCTAAATCATCCAACCCCAACAAAAATCTTAATCCTAATATTGAATCCTAAGCTTGGCTCGATCAGGCTTTTGAAATGCTTCAATTGTAGTACACATGTTCACAATATTTTTGGTTGATAAATCGTACACATTACAATTGTTTTACAAAGCCGAAAATCGGGCGAGGTTCTTCTGTTGATGCTGCGACGTCATATATTTTAGGAGCAATTTAGACAATACATTTTATTGTTACTAATCCTCACCCCGAATCATAAACACACCCTAACCCTATATATAACTCTAAACGTAACCCCTACTTTAACCCTAATCCTAAATCAGTATTAATTCAAAAGGACCGCAGCAGTTTTTCTGCGTCACATCATCAACTATTAAAGTACTAGTCTAGCTGGCTCACTTGCATGGTTTTTTGTCTTGATATATTCTTGAAAGAGAAAACACTGATTCGGGAGGTCTATAAATGCATGGACCATGCACTCACTAATGAATAATTATTTGTTGCGATAATTACTCATGGAAAATGAATACACAAATTCTGAACATAGTCTATCTGATCTCAAATGTTTACGTTTGTAAATGTACATGTACAGTACTGCATGCATGATCATATGATATACACATTACATTGACGGCTGATTAGTATGCGTTTTCTTTCGTCAAAGTCGATTACCAATCAAGAGTTTATTTATAAAGTTAGGTTTCCATATAGCCGCAAGCTAGATCTAGAGCCGCCGGTTTGTCGCCGTCCTGCCGGCGACCATAGCCACTGGAAAGGGAGAGGGCTGCATGATTGAGGCATTGAGCACTAAAAAGTAATATTTTACATTAGAGCAGCGAGGTGCGTACCTACAAGTGCTACAACGAAGTTCTTCCGTGATGGTTTCGATATAAATTCCACTTATTTGGACATTATATGCATAGATGGTCCCTCATGAAAACTCCCTTTGCAAAGAATATTTAATAAAGTGCAGTAAATTCGAATAAACGATCAATGGTCGGACCGAACACGGTAAGAGCCGAGGTAAAATAATGATACAATACTGTTTTGCCAACAGTACAACTAATACTAAAATTCGCTTTTGTCTTAATATGAATGGTTGTGCTAAATTATATGTCGTAAGTTGAGTTGCCTTCATTGAATATTAAATGCACTAAATGTCTGGTGTATTGCGTTTCATAAACAACCGTGAGGACTGGCAATTGTCGTATGCGTATCAGTTTATTAGAATAACTAAGGTATTAAGAAACATTGCCATCTGACAACAAAAGTGCAAAACTCCGATTTAATAATGGCACGGAGACGACAAATGCTTTTCGACTGCGTTGTTCCTTGGTTTTCTTTTATTAATAATTTGTAGACATGCGGCGATTTATGATAATTTCAATTTATTCACACTATTTTTAATACTTACAATGAAAAATACAAAGTTTACATAGTGATACATAAATAAATCAGAGTTAAATATAAAACAAAATATTTTATGAAAGAATATACTGTGAGAGTGTAATTAAAGTATAAAGCTTTCGAGTTTAATCACTGCCTTGACATATTAATAAGTTGGGGATCAGCAGAGGATGAAATATTAAGATCGTGTCGAAGTAAGAAAATAGACATTGTATAATACGAGAATGAAATTCAGATCAACCTTGGTGACTTAATATTTTTTACATTGAAACAGAAAGGGTTTTTAAATCACTGGGAATATTTTCCCAGATTTTTGTAGCTGAGAATCTTATAAATGTTTGTTTACAATAATTAGTCCGGCGGGGAGAAAATAGTTCGCGCTACGGCTAATTTGCTCACAATACCAGAGTGTGAATTATTTGAGTGAGCCATGCATGCATGAGTTAGCGCTTGATACGATTGTGTAATGTTCAAGGGATGATCATTTTAATGTCACGATAAAGTCCATCATGAAACCGAACGCCGATCATCTACACAACGATGCACACCATATATATTTGTTTACGTCTTATTTGAGAAATGCGCGACTTAAAAACTCTCACGGTCTGTTAAAACCAATCCGATGTTTTTGAGGTGATTTCTTTGTTCACACAATCATATTATTGAATAAACTAATATCTAAAATTAACGCAGAATCAATGTAAAATATAAAATTTGTCATAAAAATGACGGACTACAGTATGCACTATACAGCACTGTCGCTGTCTTAAGTTCGTAGGTCGTCAAAAACCGAATTCCTACCGAATTTTGTTAACGAAATACAAGGGTACTCCTTTGGACTTGTAAATATCATGTTTCTTGTGGATTTTTAGAAGTCACCATAACCGACATCGTGCCGTTTAACGAAGAACAAGGTTATAATCTAATGTAAGCCATATGAAAGAATACACTGGCCATGCCGGTTCAAGATCACGTGACGCTCAGGCGTGAAATTTTTAACATCAAACCGGAATTTCTGTTGTTTCAGAGCGGAGTTTCACAGCCCTCTCCCTTTCCAGTGCCTGCGACCTAAAACGCCGCAAGAAACTTTTTTAATGGGAACAGCTTGCGCCGGTATGCCGGGGGTGCCGCAGTCACATCGACGGTGGCACTAGAAAAGTTGAATTTGGTTCAACTTTCAACGTTCCTGCGGTGCCGCCGACCTACGATTTTTTTATGAAAACGTCTGACGCCGACATGCCGGCGAGGACGCCGTTTCTCTAACATCATGTGATCAGTGTTAGCCAATCGAAATATGTGTATCAGGAGAAATGTTGATTAGGTAAAACATAATCAGTCAGCAAAAGCTAACACAATTCGTATATGTGAAAATTTATAAGAAATTCCCATATTATACCAAATACTGATGACTCAAATGTAAATAATTACCGAAATAGAGTATGATATTGACCATATTCCTATCTTTGCCGAAATATTTCCCTTACCCAAAATTTATGCTCGCGTTTTGCCTTATATTTCCTCTGACGATACCTTGTGGTATAGAAGTAACAGCTTAACTTGCTAGAGCAACAACAACCGTTTGTTCACGGCAGATTAAGTTACTACATATTCAATTGTACGCTTTATGTATTTTGTAAGACCTTTAAAGGGCAACATGCATAGCTTCGACAACGTGGCGTATAATATAATAACGCCTAAATAAACTAACAACTTTAATTTGTGGTTCCTTGCCACAAAGTTGTTTTGAAAACGTGAAAACGCTTCAGTTGACGTTGTATATGTGCAACGAGGACGGTGTTGTGATTATATACTCTTGGGACTGTAAATTTTCAACGCTTTGTTTTGGTAGAAAAATACTATTGTACTTGGCTAGTCGTCGTGACGTTCGCGTTATGCTTGCTTATAATAAGGTCCCTATTTTTTAACGTCCCCGCGCAACGCCGCCGAGGTACTCGCGAACCAGACGCAAGCACCACAGTCACATTCTCAGGCGATGACTGCGGTCGGCAGAACGCCGGCACACCGGCGGCTCTTGCGGCTATATGGAAACCAGGCTTAACATTCAGCCGTCAGCAACAACGTTCAGTTGCTTCTACAACTTTAAGTGTTAAGCTAGTTGTGTAGCTCGAAATAATATAGCTATGATTTCTGGTCAGATAGTTTTTAACCGTATTATTGTGTAGTTTGGAAAATGGCCATATTGAAATTCTAAAAATTCTTAAGTCTTGAGTAGCAACCTGTTCGGTGACGAGGAAGATTTGTTCCGAATTCATTGTCATGTCTGTTTTCTAAATTACTCGAAATGAGGCTCGCTGATATAAAGCACAATGAAACTAGTGCAGTATTATCACAAGACGTGTGTTGACATTGATTCTTCGCCTGTGTTACTGACGTCGGTGTTGATGCATGTAATATGTGTACTTATCAAACCGAAGAAAACACACTTTATATATTTACGTTTAGATCCTTTAAAATATTTTGTTTGGATTCAACCTTTATTCAAATAATTTACACTTAATCTTAGATCAACTTTATAAAACGAATTTATTTTCAGATACCGATCGGTTTAATAACGTTCTAACCGTGTTCTAACGTAACGCCATGTTACTTAGTGTTTCATTGAAGAACCTGCCATTAAACTTTACACGTCAGTTCTGATCAGAAATACATGAATAGAATTATTATTATTATGCTACACATTACAAGTGATAATATTAGTACTGTTGTTAAAAAGTTAAAGTGTACCTTTAATGTATGAAAATAGTGACAACCACTTTCTCGATCTTTCTTCTTATCTAGCTTGATCTTTATTTAATAATGCGGAATCGTTTTACTAACAAAGCGTTCCCTAGCTTCGAACTAAAATCTTAAGCGTGTCAACCAATGAGTGGCTTATGTCAATTAACTTGACAAACATTTAAATTAAACAAAGCTGGACGCCGCTAAGAAGTGGAATATTAATACATTTCAAGATGAGAGAATTAACAGTTGTTATACAGTATATGTACTAAAATACAATCGTCTCTTTCAATGGTCTAAAACGTTGGATAACCATTCCTAGTTATGTTGAAAAGTTGAACTTTTTATTAAGCTTGTTTCACTATACTTTAAGGCACAGCTCCAGATGTTGTTGAATAATATAGATTTTGCCGTCATAGTTCATAGAAGTATAATCAATTTAAATTTCCTGTACTTAGCAGGGAGTAAATCATTTCGTTATGAAAATCGATCAACAGGAACATCAGCTAGAAAAAGTAATTATCCTTTAGTTTACTTCAGTATACTTTAGGATTTATCTAAAAAAAATTCAACTTTCGAAAATTATATAGACTGAGTCACAACGGTTCTAATAAAAAATTCAGTTAATTTTAATTAATAAAATATATACAATAAACTATTTAAGATTAACAAAATTGCAATATATAAATTATTAACCACCTGCACTGGGAATTATAAATGAGTTTTGAATCTGTCAATCTTACAGCTCGGAACACAGTAAATATTCCGGTTTCTTCCAAACAGAGTGTTTTGAGATTTAAAGGGTGCACGACAGCCGTTTTTCTATATGCTATATGTTTACTTAGTGTTGTTTGCGTTATCAATTGTTTTGAAATATTTTGTC
The DNA here is from genome assembly GCA_035771165.1 of Paragorgia papillata. Classification (NCBI taxonomy): domain Eukaryota; kingdom Metazoa; phylum Cnidaria; class Anthozoa; order Scleralcyonacea; family Coralliidae; genus Paragorgia; species Paragorgia papillata. Next base: position 2,240,320 of record JAWNZC010000229.1, read on the forward strand.
ACTTAAGAAATGGTTTATGGTTTGGCGTGCTCCATCGAGTTATCGATGCACGCGAGAAGTATGCAATCAGAAACGCTGTTATATTACAATTCATGTTGTAAAGTGGAATGGTCGTCTGCTTTCTAGCGACAGTGCACAGTATAGATATATGTATTTAATGTTTGACTGGAATGCGGATTGTAATATTGTAACAAACTCGATTATTCGTACGTAAAATTAAACTTCATTAGTAAATAATTCTAAATTTAATTTTACTCTGCCCTAACTTTCACCACATGCAATCGTTCTCACGCTCTGTTTAGTTTTGAGGTGCATGTCAATTAAAATCAAGACGGCACGTCAATTACAGTAATAAATATAAGGGGGTGTTTATACGGAGACGAGCCTGCCCGGGTACCCGAGCTGGCCCGCTTTGCCGAGATGATTTTTATTGTGTTTACATGAGAAGGGCTAACTCGCCTAGCCGGGCAGGCTGGCTTTGCGGTTGTTGTGCTAATTGCGTAATTTATCAGTTCTGGTAAGATACGAAGTCTCATTGTTTTAAATATGAACTGTACATGAACAAGCAGAACTTGTGAATTGTTAATACGTCGAAAAAAGCTGATAAAAACAAATTTTGTCGCGTGTACGAAGCTTTTAGTGCCAGCCCGGGTTGGGAAAAACCAGCCTAGCTATAGGGAACCCGAGATCTCGGTCTCACAAAGCGGCTATTATAGTGGTCTCATATAAACACAAGATGAACTAGCGTAAGCGAGATCTCGCTCGGCAAAGCGGGCTGGCTCGCCTCCATATAAACACCCCCTTGTAAGGCTACGTTTAACACACGTACCGAACGAATTCGGAGTTGTTATTAAATAATTGTACAATTTTACCTTGCATTTACACAAACTCACGTAGAGAACTCAAAAAGCAGATCTAGTTTTTAGCCTGCACGGTTCCAAATTTGTACGTTACCGTGAAGACGGTCTCGTTTCCGTACGAATAGCGCGGTAACTGCGAATTGGGTTTGAAGAAAATACTGTCTTCATAAGGTTGCAACATGAAATATTATAAAGAAAAACGTAACAAGGAATTTTTCTCTGAAGAAAGGACGAAATTATAAAAAGACAATTATTAGTAGCGACAACACTTCTTGCCTTCGTGGCAGCGTTGAATATATAGGTTAATTCAACAACTATGCTATATTCAAACAACACCCACAGTGACCCACCTCCCCTGACAACGCCCACCACAGATTCCACGTATACCGCAATCGTGACATAATGAACCAGACACGTACCATTTGACTCTGAAGATGACCGCCCCTGAAGCCGTCGAAACGTCAGTCACTAGCTACCACCACAAACAGTCTTTCTCAAAACTACTCGACCTAGACTAGCAACTTTATAATACTCCTTGGTTCAAACCATTTACTTTATTATGCTATATTCATCAGATGGCAATTTTCATATGCTTATACATAGAACGAACAGGAGGAAACGTGCAAAGGCTTTGGAGGATTTTACAGGCCGCGGAGCGACTTTCGAAGTGGGGGGGCTGAAGGGAAAAAAATTTCAGGGGGGTCGAGGGCATACAGTTTTGAAGGGCGTTTGAACAAAAAATTATTAAAATTAGTTCAGTTTATTAAATAAATCTTACAATTTAATAACTTTAAATGCAGCAAAAACAAAACTACAAAATGTATGCAATCGCAACGGGGAATGAAAACGCTGAATCAGTCAAGACGAAAGACGATCTTTTAAAATATGCGGTTATTTTGTCCAGCGTCAAGAGCTTCTTCTCGAAAAATACTTCATGGTAAATATACACAATGATTTCAATTTGGTTAAGTTGTTTGGGCACGTTTTACTTTAGGATGCTTGGACTATACAAAAAACAACTGTGAATTTCCACATTTAAGAATCAACAGTTTATACATGCAAACCATTTTCTAACATGCAGTGGACATTACAGTTTCAATTTCCCCCAGCTTTTATTTTTTTGCCTCTGGCTAAAAAGTGGGGGGCTTCAGCCCCTAACCCCCCCAGCCCCACCCCCTCCGCGGCCCCTGACAACGGTCTGTGCTTTTGTAACACGAAGTAAATTCAGTTCTGCCAAATATGAGAGCACCGTATATACTTTGCGAGGATAAGACCTGCATGGTCGAACATCACTGAATTATCTCCGAATTCGACCAATACCGTGCAAACGAAAGCTAAGTTATCATCTCAAAACTTTAATTAAATGAAGAGCAATAACACAATATACATTTACTCGTGCTTTTACACATTGCGATTAATCGAGCCAATTTTTGGTTTAGATGCATATTAAAATGCCAGGCAAACATGCAGCGGAATTAACTGCCAGTTGGGCTCATTGTTCTCACTATTTTCCAGTTTCCACTGTTCTATATTACCTATCATGTAAGTATTTAAATGTTTATTATTTACCATGCATCTAAATCTTTATTTTTTCAGCCTATTCTATTGTTTTGCGAGCTATTTGTGTGATTGTCTGAGACTGAGTTGTATTTGTTTCAATCGCAATGTTCTAGGTGTTAATTTTGGTTAGTTCATTGAGTACCAAGAAATTGTGTGTATTCTAAAATGGGCAAATGCTAAGAGATATCAATGACAATGACGAATTCGACTAACAAGCATGATGAGAAAGAAAGGATTGTTCAAAGATGCCTTCATGACTCGCCATCTTTGTTTTGTGCAATCTCGCACCCAGAGTCATAAAGCTGTTTTCCATTACGTCCGCTTTGCCCCCGCGGCGGAACGTGCATTGTGCATTGTTCTGACTCTCAAAGGCAGCTCCACGTAATGAAAACGGCTTATAGGCCGGGGAAGTTTGACACTGGGTACGAGATTGTGTTTTATGAGCCTCACAAATAAGACATTCGTAGAAAAATTCATGACAACCCCCAACCCCCACTTGAAAATCGGTTGAAGAAGTCGGTCCCGAAGTGTCTATCAGGCACTTTTTCGGTTTTCACTGTCCAGTATGATGGTGTTTGGAAACTTGAAGAGATGAGTTTAAGGAGAAATGGTAAACTTATCAAAAAGACTGATCCAGAGTGTCCAACCATTGCGATTTCGTCGGGATTATCCCAATTTTGCTTGAAAATCCCCGAATCCCAAATGCGACCTCGATCGGGATAGGAAAAATCCCGATTTTTAAGATCTGATCTTCAAAATCGGGGATTTTCCTATCCCGGATCGAGGTCTGCTCCCATATACCTGGGAAAGTACTTGCTTTAGGCCTGTACTCCAAAGTGTTAACTCGCAGAAATTCATATCAAAAACGTTAACAAACCTTTATAGAAAGTATAAAACCACAACGCATTAGAACCCAGATCTTCGTAAAATGACAACCAATTTACCGAGCCTTTTTGCCAGAAATAGTCGCCTGAGAATGCTGGAAATGGTGCTTCATTTTGCCCCCCAACTGATCCAAGGCCAGAGCTCTCGGATAGTAGGAAAAGTACTGGGACCGAGTAGTTTTACATCGGGGTTTGCAATTTTGCCCCCCAACTGATTCAAAGATGGCAGTTTCAAATGATTACCCGATTTTGGCCCCAATGCCCTCTCTAGTTTTATTTATGATCTCTATGTTAAGCATTGTAATCAGCGCCTGCGATACGCTAATAATATATACCGCATTATTCAAAATGGCGTAAATATAAAAGAAGGAACAACGAGCAAGATACTGTAAAAAAAACGCATAAAAGAACTCCTATTTTTCCAAGGCAGGCTAGGCTGAAATGGTTCTTATATGTTGGGTGTGTAGTAAGAAATCTGATAGGTTCTTAACACTTAACAGGTTTTTATTTATAGGGCAAAAACAGTGTTCCTGATACGGTGTACTTCCTTATAGAGTACGTGCATCTGATTAACTCTTTCTCTCTTTCTTAACTCTTGATATACTCCAGACTTGAACACAATGTGTTACACTAATTATTCAGTATAAAGAAGCAATTGAACAATAGAAACAATACTAGCTACCATTAAGTATAAAATAGTACCTTTTTTCTGGCATTGATTTAGTATTAGTATACTTTAATATCTGCCATTTTCAAAGACCCTTAAAGCATGCATGCCAGGGGCGGCGTAGGCCCCCAAAAAATTGGTAATAGTGGGCCCCAAGCAGGTATAAGGTCTGGTGAAATCAGTCGGGGCCCAATGTGTGTGAAGTAAGGCGTTACGAAGGTTTGCGTGTTCTATAAAAGACGTAGGATTGGTAGGAATTTTCCACTACAACTGTGAAAATCTGAAACGTAAACTTCTGCCTTCTGGACACGCGAATCGTAGTTATCGTACCGTGCAACCTCTATAGTTTAGCTCAATTCTTACAAGCCAAAATCAAAGTTTTAGAAGTTAAATAAGCTTAAGTGTTAACAATGCATTTAGCTACATTTCAAAATATTTCATAAACATAGTATATTGTATTTTAATGTGAAGTAAACAACATGCTTTGCCTCCAGGAGTTCAACTTGTAAATGTTATTGATTCTCTAGGTAAAAATCATTAATTAAGATCAATTTTTAGTTTGTGGGTGGCTTGGATCTTACGACATTATCGCCATTCGCCACATCCATTCGCCCCCCCCCCCCGATAAGTGGGCCCTTATCACGTTGTTTCCCGGTCCCTATTTCTGAGCCACGCCGCCCCTGATGCATGCTCTGTGTTCGGAGCTTTAGTAATGTTTCGCACACGAAACTGCTTCACATCTTTGTCAGGCTCACTGAACTGATTCTTATATATTCTTATATATTGTGTGCTTAATTGGCTGAGTTTCAGCTTGAAGTTTCTTAGGCTATGTGCACACGGTAACGTTTCCAAGCGTTTTCGTATTGTTTCAAGTAATGAGCTGATTGTTCTCGATTCCCTTGAGAACAGTAAACAATACGAAAACGCTCGGAAACGTTACCGTGTGCACATAGTCTTCGTATACGTGTGGACGTAGCCTTAATCTGCAGTCAGTGAACAATACTCACTAGTGTGTGCATTCTCTTTGAATCAATAATCATGTTTTATCAAGCAGAAACATGCAAAGGAACTGTATAGTAACAGCTATGAGGAAAGTGCAAGTTGGACAGAAAGAAAATGGGTTAAAAGATGGTTTAATGGTTTGTTATTTTATAGTTGAGTTTGTTTCAAATTTTACATTTTCACTTTTTTACGCGTAGTACTTTCCAGTGACGTCATTTTAGTTTTATCTGTCCAGATGGTGGTCAAGGACGAATGACTAGGTCAGTTGTCACCTCCAAAAAAATTGACATGGTATTGACACTTTAGAGTTGTTTATATATTCGTGCTGAAAAATACCGTACGCTTGGGTTATGCTATAGGTTGTATCATTTGATATAAAGGCACTGCAGCGTCAGGTATTAAATTACCGTTTAATTAATAGTTTTGCGCGAGACAAAAATTACATTTGTGTGCAAAGGAAAGGAATATTCTTAAAACGTTAAAAGAGTAAGTCGTTGGTGCATTGTCTTACGGACTATTTAGTCCAAGTTTTGACGTGTGTGATATTCATCATAATTTTAATCATGTAAACTTGAATTTGTCCACGATGTTTTTCAAGTTTGTGTCATAGTGATAGTGACACTGTGCCTTTAATTATATTTCGCCTGATGGACCGATCACCATCTGGAAATCAAAAATGAAATCTCAAACAAGAGGTCACATGATTGAAGCCTAAGAATAGGCATATACCTCCTATACAGCTCGCGATGAAAAATAAAAGAGTTGGGTTAAATATATTGCTCATTCTAAATTCGTAGAGATATATTTGTAGTAGTATAAATTTATTACTTTCAGATTTCATCCAATGAAAAGCTTTCATTTAACACTTTGAGGCCTGGATCTCTCCTAGAGACCTCTCCCTGTGCTGAATAAAAGCCAGAATAAAATACTAAAGACTCGTCGCCAGGCTTCAAAGTGTTAAAGAGATAGGACCTCTCCCTGTGCTCAATAAAATCGTCTGGCGTTGAGCCAGAATAAAATACTAAGGACTCGACGTTGGGCTTCAAAGTGTTAACTAAATTGACCAATAACAAAACGCGTAGTATGTCATTAGTAAGAATTGAAATAAACTAACAAAGAGAATTAAAATTCAACGTGCAATTTTCGATCGAACCCTAACCTGAATGTCAGGCCTTTATTTGTTCCAGCCTTCAGCTAAACCCGGCAGCGCGGCAGAGGTGCGGGAGAGCGAGAAGGCGAAAAATAAAGGCCTGAGGAAACTCTTCAACAAAACTGTGGGGACTCCGTCCATCTCATGGACGGGAGCTCTGATTGGCTGACTAATTGAAGTAAGGATTTTGATTGGTTCATTCAGATAAACAACTTGCCCAAAGGTGCACCGTCAAGGTGCACACCGTGACAAGGTCATCGCCATTTCTCGAATGTGTTTATCGTGTACGTTTCTGTGACCAATTCATTCATTTAATCATTATGTCGGAAAATCAAACCATAGAAGGATTTTTAACACATTTTCATTGACACATATCGGCTATGAGTCTTTGAAACCAGACTGAACAAACGACGTGCATTCGAAAGCTCGCTGTTGACAGCCAACGGATGTCTTTGCTATTTTGCCCACTGGTTTTCGTGAAAGTCTGATATATCAGAGGGACAGTCATCGCAATGCATCGCGGGCGCATAACTTAGCCAAATTCTACGCCTGGAATAGGAATATCAGACATCTTACAAGAACTTAGAACCTAAAATAAACCAAAAGAACTTAGAATAATATAAATTTACATCAGTTAAACAATGTGGCAAAGATTTCTTGAATGTATAATCTTTTAATGAAGTGAAGTGAACACAATATTTTATAACTTGACAAGTACAAAAGTAACACCAAAATATATTAAATTTGGAGGGATTTTTTTGTATTTTGGAGCCCTTTGTACCTCATAAAGTTAGTCAGCGGCTGTACGTATAAATGTTTTCAAAATGGTTGAGAAGAAGGCACTGAAACGCTCGTAATTTTGGAGGATTTCGTACTTTGTCTTCTCTGGCATGCTTGCATTGGTAACAGGATCAGCTTACAGTTTTCATAAAAAACAGACTATTTTAAATGTATTTGGCGGAGTGAATACAAGCTAAGATGTCTCTAAATCAATACAAAATGAAGAATTAAACATCGTACAAGAAATGTGGACGTGTGCATTTCGTCGCCGAGCACTTCGAACAACACTACACTGGCCTGAACTTAGCATATAATGGAGATTTTGCTGTACTTAATAGGAGTTTACGTTGCGAGATAATATTGTAAAATTGACTTACTCGGGTGGAGTAGCAAATCGTGACATACAGTATCAAGAGTTTACAAGACCACTCATTGAGGTATTTTATAGATTTGTAGACGTGTGTACTTTGCAAATTCTATTTTGTTTCAGTTAGCGCATCGCATTTGTATATTTTTAGTGTTAAAGCTTAGTATTTCCGCCATCTTGAATTCGCAAAATTGGTTACTTGTGCGCATCACTGGCAGCCATACTGTCCTAGCCTGCGAGCCGGCTCTTGGGTAGGGCGGGAGGTGAAATATAGAGCCTGCACGCATAGCTATCAAATTTGAGTGCCGCCCCTTCTAACGGGTTGTCAAAAGCGACCAATCACAAACCAGACACGCAATGTAAACAAAGAAAATGGTTTTACTTCCTCGCCAGACTAATACACTAATGAAATATTATTTGGAACAGTGGTTCGCACATTTTGGACAGTATAACAAGTTTTATAAAACGCAGAATCTTGAACTCTACATCAAATGAAAGCTCATTCAACATATAACATAAAAAACATATGGTTTTCGGGCAGGCGGTATTTCGCGTTGCCCGCCTACCGCCCGCGCTTGAACTCCCTATTACCGCCAGCTACGCAGGCTAACAAATTACCAGCAGTCTATTAATATATGGTTGTACATCAACAATCAGCATCTCGTCCAATCAGTGAGCTGCATCCCTATTTGGAACGCTACTACTAAAAAAACAATACTACGCGTGCAGGCTCTCCTTCTCCTCCTCTCCCCAATCTCCCAAAGGAGAGCCGGCTCGCAGGCTAATACTGTCCCTAATTTCTGGCCATGTGCCATTTGTGTTCTCTGAACGTCATCGACTTCATCATGGCACAGTGAAGAATTTCGTTGTAGCAAGTGGAGACCTTGCGAAAAGCAGTCTACTTGGGTCCTTCATTCGATGATCTACTGAAGGCGAAGCCGATGCGAAAGTCCAAGTTGTTTATGGCAGTGTTGAACAATGGTTGTCAGAAAAGTGGACCCGTAAATTAGTTACAAAACGGGAATCTCAGAGCAGTTAGTCTTTGTTGTGGATGATTGAGTTTATACGGTTGAGACGTGTTTATAATTATGTAGCAATATATTAAATGGCCTACCTGCATTCTAAAATTTAAATTCTAAAACTGTATAAAATAATTCCCAAACTATTGCATTTGTTTTTAATATAAAACATCAATATCCAGTTGATCCTTTTCTCCAACGTTCTAGCCTGTGCTACAAAATTATATATTTTATTAATTTAGTCGAAACTATATCAAGGCGGCTATCGAATCGTGTTTATCTTTTATTATGGTAGAATTTTGAATCAATATATATGTATACTCTCAAATTGTCAAATTTCTTGGTTTCTTATCATATTTTCCAATTCTTCGACTTCTTCTCTAGATCGGGTCTATATACCATGAACAAACACCTTCAATTCAAGCTTGTGTGTTTATTTGCTGTCTACCTAGACTAGTCTGGACTAAAACCAGACGCAGAGAAAGACTATATATTTCTGTGGGATGAAATCAAAACATACGCTTTGTTCTTTTGACAACACATATCAATCATATCTCGTTAATTGCTGCCGACCGAAGGGAGGCAGCATACTAATCTTGACTTGGGTTAGCTGTGTCTTGTGCCCAGATCTCTTGGCCGAGCTATGTATATGCGACTTGAATCTCCGTTTGAAAATGTCTGTCTGTTGACCAAGTTTGTGACGTTTTGTGATGTAGCAGATTGTTCCTATACCCTACATTACATACTCTAGAAGGTTTTTCGACTTTGTGTGGTTGCATTTATAACTGTGTAACCCGCCACCACGGCCATGGGATGTACTGAACTGTCGATTACAATCAGGGCACCCTGATTACAATATAAGCGCCCTGATTACAATGAGGCAAGGACGCCAGTGCTGTGACCTGCAAATAAACCTTGATTTCAGTTTTTCTCTTGTTTAAAAATTCTATATTTTGGTAAGAGATTTTATGGTTGTTTTCTTCTATTTGCTGCCGTTCAGTGGCCAGTCTTGATTCTTGAGGAAAGCAGTGCTCTTTCATGAGTTTATTGTGGAACTCGATGACATCACGACAGTGTCAACAGTTGACTGTCTTATTTGCAGGGAAGCAATATGTACATAAATGTTTTTTGAGAATGATATTACGCGTGAGGGATTTCTCTTGCTGAGCCAGTTACTGACTAGTGTTCTAAGCATCAACATTATGTCGTCTCAGAATAAAAAAATAATATTTTTTGGACTTTCCAGCCTCCTTCGCAGGCAACCTTGTTAGCTCTTTATATTGGGAAGAGGTGAAAAAAACTTTGGTAGAGTGGGCAAACTCTGCGGGTGATGTGGGCAATCTCGGGTGGAGTGGCAATCTTGGGTGGAGTGGGCAATCTTGGGTGGAGTGGCCAAGGGGGTGTCACATTGGCCACAGACTACATAGAGTTGCCTGTGGAGTAGGCTAAAGGTTTTTGTCCCTTTTGAGGCAGCATTTCACTTGCGATAGTAATTTCTAGTTTTTAAAAATAACAAAGTGTGCGGAAGACGGTTTTAATAAGAGTTTCCTCAGGCCTTTATTTTTCTCGCCTTCTCGCTCGCCCGCACCTCTGCCCACGCTGCTGGGTTTAGCGGAAGGCGGGAACAAATAAAGGCCTGACATTCAGGTTAATCGAACCCATGCACAACCTTAACTTTCGAACGCTATACCTGGACGCTCTAAGAATTGAGCCAGGCCGAGATTGTTTATGATATCTATACCTGCATGGAAACGAGTTAAAGCGTCAATTAAACTATAAATTAACTGACATTCACAATGCGCCGGACTTGTAGCCCAGCAAGTATACTTGTGACACACATACATGCAGTTTGACTCGTTCCTATATAGGTATATATATATATATATATATATATATATATATATATTCTGTAAATTCTGTGGAGTAGATTCAACTCCATTTAGTGTCATTCTGTCATCATTTGGAGTACAAACGGTGACAGAATGACGCCAATTGGAGTAGAATCTACTCCGTAAAATTTACTGTATATATATATATATATATATACTGTATATATATATATATTTATATATACATATGGTCTGTCATCTGAGTTATAGTGGCTCAATGGTGATAGAGTCGGTCCGGCTAGCACTCCGAGGGAGCCAGAGTTCAGTTCCTGAGGTTATACGACAGCTTGTACAGCAAAAGCATGCAACTGAAACTTTAAGAACTACTACACTTACATAGATATTTTTTTGAACCGCGCAGTAGAATTGGGTCTCGGAAATAGAGTTGAAAGGTTCAACATATACTTTTAGTTCAAGTAATATTTTAAATAAGAAAATGAATTAATGAAGTTTGAGATGTCATATATTTAGGTATATAGCATACACTTACAGGATACCTAGAGATATATTCTTGTTAAAACCAGAATAAAATAAATACTTTTTATTAACCATAAAACAAATAACCTATAATCACTTGCAGTTATATTCAACATGCAAAATAGCCAGTCTATGTGATGATTTATAATTCTCTCCCGAATACATATAATATTTACGATTTGTTTTTCGCTAATAAATTTGCAATTAAATTGTTTTTGCAATTAAATTGTTATCAATTTAAATTTATTTCTACCCACATCGTCAGACTCTTTTTCCTTGTAGACAATCTCTATAACATATAGGTTTGTATATGAAACAATCTTTCATACAAGCAAATACATAAGGACCAGTGCATGCATTAATACAGGTTTCAAATAAGTTCATACAAACAGAACTGCACCATCTCTTGCTGACGGCCGTTGCTGCTGTTGCTGTGGGAAGTAAACTGAGTTGTGCAACACACCAAACAACACAAATAATTCTGATGAGTTTTGTCTGAAGAAAAGAAAAAAGGCAAGCACTTAACTCTGGAAACTAAAGATTAAAACAGAAAGTATTATATTTACAAAAGGTGTCGCGTGTGATTATCGCGTGTGACATCCTACGCAATCCTGGCAAGTTCCCCCGGCAGTTTTAACCTTCTTTTGAAGGTCCAAACTGCCGGGAGAACTTGCGAGGATTGCGTAGGATTGCGTAGGATGGCGAGGAATCAAGATGCGCGAGGATAGAAACTTCAAAGGTTCCGCCGCGAGTTGGACTTCAGCTGGTCGTATTTCTACAACCTCGTACCCAGGGCCTTCTCTGCTTTCAAAATGGCGCGAGGAGAAGACCCTGGCAAAGGCTGGTCACGTGATTCCAAAATACTCCAAGATTCTTGGAGTATTTGGTCACGTGGATAATTTGAGCTTCGCCCGTCCTGGGGGGAGCGGTTGATTCGGTTCTTATAAACGTAGAAGGTTGTTGCAAATCCTGTAACGTTATTAAATAGATATATTTCAAAATTTACGACATTTGCTGGATAATTCATATTTGTTGCCGTCAATCGCCAGAAATGAAGCCGAAGGCGACGAACGATCATAAACTGATAAACAGAAATCCGCTTTCAATAGAACTACTGTGGTTTATACAGGTACTGCTACATACACTTAAAATATTCGAATGCTGTTGATTGTTGGAAGTTTATTTACCGTCCAGTATAGTACATTTATGTTTCTTGTCCACACGTTTGGGATTTGTGGAAATTTAATTGTTGTATCTGTCGGTTTATACTCAAACGGCATATTCGAAATCGAATCTGCTGTCCTCGTTGACTTTGAGGTTGTACTTTAATACAAAATTCGATCAACAACAATACGATCGACGAACATTATAGATCAACACTGAAGACTTTGACTTTGTATATTTCTAAACTTTTTAAATTAGATTCGGACTTCTTGCTTGCATAATAAAGCAAATATGTTGTAGTGCAGACGCTTCTTACTAAACACGGTCATTAAATGATGTGCCTAAATAGTTCGCTGAATAGTTTTACATACGCAAGCCAACTCGAGAGCCAACTAGATAGATCGTTTTATTAAGAAAGACCTTGGGAAGGTTTACAATTACGAATTTGAATTTGTTTTAAATTAAACTATTTACATCCAATGGGCTAGTTAATTAAGCAATAAAATTAAATAAAACTTAATCTAAAATATAAAATCCTCAATTACAATATAAGTTATTATAACGCTTAGCAGCGGAATTTATAAATGAATTTCTAAACCGGTCTGTCTTACAGAAGGGTATGGTAAAATGTCTGGTATTTCTCAAGGAACGTATAGGGTTTGATTATGGGGGAACAAGTTAAACAGTTTGCTGTGAGAATTTGCTAAAATTGAACAAAAAAAACTATCACAGAGCTGAAAACGCTGTTCTGAGAGTTTATTTATATAGGCTACCTAATTCTAGAGCCTTATTATATGATGTATCGTATCCAAATATTATTTTCAATGCTCGTTTCTGGATGCGTTCTAATGAGACACTTAGGTATTCTGGCAAACTGAAATGGAAGAGTTGACATGCATACAACAGAGTTGAACGTATGCAGGTAACGTAAAATCTGACGAGATCATTAGGTGGTATGTTCGCTCACTTTAGTTGGGTTAGAAAATAGAGTCTCTTTGACGCTTTGTTGACAATACTGTCGATATGTTTGTTCCACTTTAAATTGTTTTGAAGAATCACTCCAAGAATTTTAGTAGAGTCAACTATATCTATGATTAGGCTTGGGCGGTTTACCGGTTTACCGGTTTTTTTCGGTTTTATTATCCAAAACCGGTTTTTCGGTTTGGCTTTTAGAAAAACCGGAAAACCGTCATTAAATAATTATTTACTATCATCGCCGTAATTTGACCCTTTGACCTTGATTTACGATACTTGACACTCAAACGAACAGAATATTTAGCGGTAAAATTGCGCACTTAACCAATCACGCGGTGCGCATTTTACGGTGTCAATTTCATGCCACACGTTGACGCTGCACGCAAATAGTCATGGCTGCTATAAACGCCACTACAAAACTGCATACTTGACCGAGGAGGAATGCAGAAATGCCGCGGACAAAATAAAGGATGAGATGATGGCGTTCGAAGTAGAATGGGCACTGGCAGGTGATACTGCTGATGAAGCTCATCGAAAACGAAGATCCTAACGCATCAGACAACGATGAGAACGTCAACGACCAACCAGCAGCAAAGAAAACGAAAAAATCACTTGCAAAACTTCTGGGGCAAGTGAAAAAAACGTCAACGTCAGCTAACGCAACTACTCCTGCTGCTCGGATCGATCTTGAGATGTCCCGGTACGTCTCTGCACCCGAAATTGAGCTGGATGCAGACCCTCTGCAATGGTGGAGTATGCATGCTGGTGTATATCCATCGTTGGCCAAACTCGCACGCAAATACTTGTGTGTTTGTGGTACAAGCTCTGCATCCGAACGACTTTTCAGTGTCGCTGGTAACATTGTTACGGCCAAGCGGTCCCTACTGAAGCCACACAAGGTTGACATGTTGGTTTTCTTGGCCAAAAACCTATGAATTTTTTACTGGTGAAAACATTTCTGAGGTTTCTTACTTTCTGGACAATTATAATGTGTAAACTGTAATGTGTGGTTTTGTATATTATATATAGTTTTATTAGTTTATATTAAAGATTTAAAGTTTAGTTTCGTTTTCGTTCGTATTTTCCCAACATTTTGCAGCGATTTATGCGGTTGTTATGCACTGCAGACAGTCAAATTATAACGTAAAGTGATATTAAAGTCCTTGACTTCATTCAGTTCAAAACTGAAATCGTGCTGAGGTAAAAGTTCACACAATTTGCGATTTAGCGTGTACGATTCGTATTCTGAGGTCAAAAAAATTGCTGACGCAGCCACAAAGGGCTTGACAAAGCCCACAATTCCTCTTCATTTAGTTTAAGCAAATTTTAAAGAAAAAAACCGGTTTTACGGTTTTACCGGTTTTGAATCGGACGGTTTTTCGGTTTTTATTTTAAGCAAAACCGCCCAAGCCTATCTATGATGTTCTGATTAATGCTCAGATTTTCGTAAGGCGAAGGAGATCTCTTGAAGGAGATTCTTAGTTCTTTGCATTTCTTAGGCTGGATTTGGAATTTATTATTTCTGGACCAGTGGGATACTTCGTCAGCAATTGATTGTGATTGGCTTTGTTTTCCTTTTTCAACAATTTCATAAGCCGTTGTGTCATCTACAAATATCATGGTACCATTGGAGGAGGTAATATTTAAATCATTTATCATGACAAGGAATAGCCAAGATCCTAATTTGGTCCCTTGAGGAACACCAGCCGGGACCTCTTTCCACTCCGAATAGCAGTCCATTGCCAATTTTACTCTTTGCAGTCGATTACTAAGAAAGTCGCAAATCCAATTGACAATGTGAGGATTAATGTTGTAATTGGATAATTTGGTAATAAGTAATGTATGGTCGATAAGGTCAAAAGCTTTCTTATAATCCATAACAATAACTCTCACATCGGAACCGGTGCCGTCCGTAGCTTCAGACCAATTGTGGACTAGATTAATCAGAGCGTGAGTGGTAGATGATTGAGGGATACATCCATATTGTTCAGGTCTAATATGTCTATGGACTGCAGGTTTGACGTGCTCACGAACCACATAGTCTTCGATTAATTTCGACGTTGTGGAAGTCAAGGATATAGGCCTGAGGTCTTTATTGAAATCTTCAATTGATGGATTCTTAGGTATGGGTGTAATACTAGCGCACTTCCAGATATGTGGCAGTTGTTCTTCTTTAAGAGATGAGTTGATTATTGAACAGATAGGTGAGACCAGTGGCGAGAAGCGTGCGAGAAGCACGCGTACTATTAACCAGCGAAATTATATGTTCTGTGTTTGGAAATCTTGTTGACAATGGCTGATATCTCCTGGATTTGTATGGCTGAACAGTATTTCCATGAAGAGGAATGGAAATTGTATCAGAAAATTTCTGAAGCTGTGGAGTAGATTGCGTTGTGCGCTGGAGACGAAGGTATTAAATGACCGTATTTATGTCGATAATTTTAATATGTCTGTGTCGGCGGACAACGACTTGATGGCCGTGCCCGTGTCTCATCACTGAATGATATGTGTAATCCTAAGACAGTTGAAATGTACTTTATTTTGAACTAAGTTGCATCTTCAAACGTGTATTAATTTGATCAAATTTTTATAAAACAAAATGTTTTTGCGACTTCGTTACGTCAGCTGTGCATGTGTACTTTAATAACGCTTCTTAGGTTGTTGTATAAAAAACAAATAGATGACATTTTTCCGTGCGTGTGTACTGTAATAACGCACAGAAGACGTCACAGCGTGTAAAAAACAACAGTCACACCACTCGACTTCGTCTCGTGACGTACTTTTTTGTTCTTTACACGCTGTGACGTCATCTGTGCGTTATTACAGTACACACGCACGGAAAAATGTCATCTATTTGTTAATTATCGCTTGAGGGACGATATTGTTATTGTCACGAGTGAGCGGAGTGAATGAGGGACAATTATGATATCGTCCTGAAAGTGATAAAACACCGAGTCACGAATGTGATAACCTGTTTATCACATACTTGCGCCTTTATCAGGGTCTGAATTGGTACAATTAGAATGATCAAACAACAATAAGTACTGTATTAAAATATAAAAACATTTTAATATTCAAGTCCTCAGTATCATGTACCTCTTTAAGGAACTTCTTAAAGAGCAGTACGTCACTTGACGTTTTTCTTATTGAGTTGTAATTTTTCTTCTCAGCTAGTCAGCTATGAACTCATCTACGTTCACAGACTAGTCCGCCATGTTTGACTTCCAGCGCAGGACAGCGGGAGATATGGCGGGACAGATACGGAACAGCAGGACATATCGTTTTTATCGCCCGCTGTTATCAAGTATGTGATAAAGTACATAATTATATAGACATATAGACATATATATATATATAAATATATACATTTATTGGATTCATATTCCGCCCGATATAGAAAATATTTAAGCATCCAATTTTATTATTTCCATTTTACCACATTGGGCTTAGATAAATTCAATAAGTAATATAAAATAATACCTAGCAGGTAAATATATAAAGTTGTAAAAATTACGATATATACACACATATTAAAAAAAATCTAGCTGATATAATCTTATATCATCACCATCTTTGTTGGATTAGCCTTCTTCGTTTCTCTCATTCGTAGCTTGTAGTTTGTAATGTAGAGTAGTTTAAGCAACTTGAAATAATGGTCATGTTGAAAGACAATGAAGTTCCTTATATGGAAGTAAATTCTACGGACACATGACGACGAAGCACCACAGTGTACACGTGACGATGAAGGGCCACACTAATGAAACCCGATCGTTGCTATTGGATGACTGCTTCATTATACAGAAAATACAATACCGTGAACTGGTTGCACAAATTTCCATGAACTTGAACAAAAACATAGAACAATGATTTTTGAAGACTTTCCAAACCATGTATATGCGTTCTATTAACTATGGTTTATGTAACGGCATTTTGAAATCAGCTTATAGTTATACAGTGTGTATAAAAAAACACCAGAACCCTTAGAAAATGAATTAGTATTCTGTTCAAACAATCTATTGTAGTAGTTTGAAAGCCCTAAAAACACCTCTAAGCCACGGATGCGTAAAAAACACGGTCTTATACACCTGGGAAATTAAGATAACTTGAAGTGTATGCATGGTGAAAGTATTTAAAAGCTTTTTCTCTTCCTGTTTAACTTATGTGCTGATTAATTTATAACGCAGCGCTTTTAGGGCTTTCAAACTACTACAATAGGTTGTTTTAAAAGAATACTAATTCATTTTCTAAGGGTTCAGTTTTTTTTATACACACTGTATAGCAATGTTCTGCATGGGACAATAATTGATGCACAATTACAATTTTCAAGTTCCCAATTAACCTCGTGGCAAGAACTATCATTATAAAATAACATGTATGCTACGCAAGCGCTGATTGGTCAATACCCATGTTTGGATCAGGCTATCCAAACATGGGAATTTGCAGCAATTTTAAGTGGGGCCTTTTATAGACTTTAGTCTAATTTTTTTAGTATTGACACAAATAAACTAGCATTGAAATTACTAAAATATTATGGGTAAGTATATATAGGTAAGTATGTGTAAGAGCTTCAACAGGGAAAAGTTTTAAATAAGCGAGGGTGAAGAACTAAATGTCCAATTACAAGCAAACAAATAAATAATTTCTTGAACGAATCTTAAAGTTAAATTAAAGAGCACCGTCTTTGAGTCTTTTTAAGGCAGTAAAAAACAACAACACTATGTTTATATTGTGAGAGAACTATACCCAAGCCTGAAATAGTTTTCTGGCCCTGTTGTGTTCAAGAGCCAAGCTAAACTCGCTAAAATTTTTGGTGTTTGGTGGTTTGTACTTTAATATGGTAACAAAACAACGTGATTTAGAAAGTAACGTTTGAAAACGATATTAAAACGGAATAACATTGTGTGCAAATACCTTTCATTGCCTGATGAACTCACTTGGTAAAAGAAAAAGGAGGTCGATATGAAGTAAAATCCGATGAAAATATTTTTTCGGAAGCTTCAGTTTCAGCGGCTTTTTACGGCCAAGAATGTTTTTCTTGTATTTGCTCTGAAACCAGGAGCCAGATGCTGAGGCGGTTGATTCTAGTAATGGTTTTCCTAATAATATTCGCTGTTTTTATTCGACTTTCGAATACCTAATGCATGGGGCTCGACTTTCGAAAGCTAAAAAACACCCGCCAAGAGACACTTCGCATTCAACTATACTGTATGTAATTATTGTTTCGATTCAATAAAGACTATCATTTAAGTGTTTCAAAACGTTGATATATTATGATATATTACATCACAGACCCTAATAACAATTTGTAGCGTGATAAACCATATATGTAAGTCTCAAAGCTACTTATAGTGTAACTCTTTGAAATTCGGCTTTTTTTCTTTTTTCTTGAACTCTTATCCCTGCCCAGTGCTTTTCCCAGAGTAAAATAAGATCGCTTTAACGTTATAGCACGAATAAAAACTGCATGTGGTAATAAAGCAGATCAAACAAATGATTACTGTAATTTTATGTCTACACCGATATAAGGAAACATACCATTTTGTTGTCAGTAGATGGTTTTGTTAATTAATTTGCTTCGTTCGTCCACGAGTATAACCAGATATTTTGTTGTAGTGGAAAAATAGAATTTGGTTTTTATACCTTCTACAATACGAGGTCGTGGGCGAGACAATTAATAAACTGAAGATTATATTACTTTTATCACTCGGTAACATCTGGAAAATATTGACCACGATGTTAACAATCATTTTACCACGGACAACAGCAAATTAATAAATGCATTAAAACTAATTTAAAATTCAAACTACAAAATTGCGAATGAGCAAAAAAATCACCTTTAGTTTCAAATAACATACATTAGGTGGTTTTCCGTTAGCGTTCTATATCGAGCGCTTCAATTCATTTACTATATATAGCTATGCAGTGCAATGAATAATATTTTAGGAAGAAAGTGCTTATTGCCAAAACTAATTCAAGATAGATGTTGTCTTTTCTTCTTACTCTGTAAAAGAAAGGGAGCACGAGAAAGAGTATAACCTCGCTGCAACTCGAAGTATAAAACTGATGTATATATAAAACTAATAAAGAAAATAACATCTCAAATTTATGTTAAAATTATAACACTCGTCAGAAACATTTTCTTTTGCAAATAAGAACTTGTTCTGAACAGGTTTTAAACTATTGGAGGTCTAAATGCCAAACCGTTCTGTCTCCCAGTCTTTAATTCTATACTATAAATAGACTGGGTCAGTCTTATATATATATATGTACGCGAGTTTTTACTGCTGCATGTTCTTCAAGAAGTTTTCGTTTGGGAAAATTGTGTTGGCTGTTGGTTTAAAATATTTAGTGTTTCTTTATCCGTTAACAATCTACCACTGATATACCTTGTATAAATTACGTGACAACTTTGTCTTGAATTATTAGTAATTTATGAAAACCACAAATTTAGGCAAAAAAATATATTTATTGGAGATAAATGTTTACTTTTACTTGCTTTTGCATGCACGATTAACATTATGGCTGAGAGAGAAAACTGACAGGGCTATCGCCCCAATTGACATTTCCCCCCAAATCAAGTTAAGAAGCGGTAAAATACAGTGCTGGATTACAACTAGAAATTCGTAAATTTAAGAAAATAACTAAATAGAAAGCAAAAAAGTTAAAAAAAAAAGTTAAAATAAAGAAGAAAAAGTTGACTATGGCGGCTGGTAAGTTGAGAGATTATCGGCGCTGGTCGGCGGTGTTTCAAGGTGAAGGAAGACCAGACGCTCGAGCAGTATTCTAGGCGAGGCCGAACAAGGGAGCAGTGAGCAGTTTTCTGGTTTTGACATCAGATAGGTCTCTGCCGCAGACTCTTTTCATTACTACCATTTGCGATCAACCGTTAGGCGTGAGAGTTAAAACGCGTTTGTTTACGTTTCAAACGTGCAAGTTTAACTGGAAAATTTTGACGTTTTAACAATAGCCTGATGAATCACCCTCCATTTTTTGACAGGGTGATTGATTGGGGTATTGTTGAAACGTCAAATTTTCCAGTTAAACTTGCACGTTTGAAACGTAAACAAACGCGTTTTAACTCTCACGCCTAACGGTTGATCGCAAATGGTAGTAGGACAACTGGCCAAGGGTCTTGTTTGCGTTTGCGCATGTCTCTTCGATATATCTGGACCAGAATAAGTCCCGGACAGCAATTACTCCCAGGTCAGTTGATATAAGGCACGAATCCCAAGGAATTTTCCTCGAGCTGGTAGTCATAGGTCGTTACTAACAGGAGATGTTTTGCGAGACATGTACATGACTTTACATTTGGAGGCGTTGAAGGACATGTCCCAGTCAACACTCCACTTGTGTAGAGAGTTGAGATCAGCCTGAAGCCCGTGGGTGGCACTTTCCTAGTCCATAGCTCTATCTAACTTCGAATTGTCAGCAAACAGAGCTAGCCAAGTTTGATCCATTTTGGATGCATGTATTCAGGTATATCGTTTGCGTATACTCAAGGAATAGAAGCAGACCAAGTATATAGATCCCTGCATGTGGGATGCCTGAAGTCACTATATATAGGAGCTAGTTTGAAAAAATACCATTACCAATCTGACAGACAACAGCGTGTGGTCCTTAGCTTTGAAACCACTTGAGAAGTGATCCAGAGATGCAAATACATTAACGCTACACCCCCTCGCCCGCTCTTAAAGATTTTTGTAAATAACCTCGACCCCCCCCCCCCCCCCCCCCCTCATTAAAATCAGTATCCTTGCTTAGTTTTTACATAAGTAAGTTACATGTACTTTAGTTACTTTCTGTCGGATTTTTTAGTCACGGACGCAGCTGGTGGTTTTTGAAAGCGCCCTACTGAATAAACTCTTCTATCCCAGGTCCTAAAATAAAATAAGTGTTTTCGTTAAGGCTTAATCGAACTCGTATACGGTCTGCACAAATAATACATTTTACTGTAGCTTAGCTATAACTGTTTTTGATTCAATACAAAGTTATAATATAGATCGAGGTACTTTCTTGCTTCGAAGAATCAAATTATTGCATTATAATTAACCATGGAAATAATTTCTTGTTTAACAAGATGCCTGCTCAGGCGCTCACTCGGGCTACTGATTTCTGTGAGCTTGGCGTAGCCCGTGCGTACTCTAGCAAGACTATAGCAATGCATAGATTTTAACAAATCGAATCTATAGTCATATGAAGACGGTGCTGGAAGCGTTTGCCAATATAAACAACAAGGCCGTTTTCCCGAATATTAAACAAAGGATCTAATATATTTATTAGATAAAACCTATAGTGCCGGACTCTGCAGATTCAATAGGGGTGAGGATACCGAGGGCCCACGAAGACCGCCTGCAACGGAAGCTATATACAGATTCAAGTGATCATTTCGATATGGAATATATTTAAATTCGGGCAAACAGAAAATATTTAAACATGTTTTGAAACACACGTTTCCAAATGTAATACGACACGGACAGTCGGGCACCTACACGATATCTAGACATGCAAACAGTTCAACATAATTATTGATATATTTTGCTCTATTCGGTGCTTATTATTATACTTGTAGTTGTTGGACTAAGCAGCAAGGCCAACCCGTTTCGAAATAGCTCGTCATCTTTTAATATGTATAGGTACTACCGCGATCGGCGTGTGCAGTTGTAAGCATATTTATGATGAAGACAATTGACCTTCAATGCATCGTGGTCTATCCAGGATAACAAGCTTAATTAATTAAAGGTGATGTACAGTCCGTTCTGCGCATGTACGAAACTAATGTTTACATCTAAATTTACAAAAAAAATACTAATACCTTATTCAAAATTGTAAGCTTTTCTTGGTTCCCATTCATTACTTGTACCCAAAACAAAACATTTTCAGGAGAAATAGAAGAAATCCGAGGAGATATCCTCGCCGAATCGCTTGGTTTTCATGTGCAGAACGGACTGTACGTCACCTTTAAAAAGGTGATTGCGTAGTGTTGAGACATAATAAGGTAATTTTTTTCTTTATGAATATTTTCGTGGCAACAATGTCTAAATATAATCGTCGTGATATTGGTAAAAGCAACAATTCCCGGACCTATAAGGATAGATTCATGACAAATGTATCCTTATAATGAGCATTATTGTTACTTTTACTAAAATTACAACGTTCATATTTAGACATTGTTGCCACGAAAGTATTTATAAAGATAAATTTACCTCATTGTGTCTCAACACTAAACAATCACCTTTTTAATAATTAAGCTTGTTACCCTGGACAGACCGCAATGCATGTTTGAGGTCAAGATTCGAAAGCACCTAAACTAAAGAACTCGCAAATTTGGAAAATTCGAGCACGCTACAGTGGCTACTTTGCCTAACAGTTTCGCAAAGCCTGACGGGAAATATTGGGAAATTTTTTCCAATTCTCGTGGCAAGAAATTCGGCCTACCACAGATATCCCGGGTAATAAAGCGCGTGTATATTGGGGCCTGGGAATATATCGAATACACCGAATATCCAGAACAAAATTTATTTTTTTATTACTCGGGCTACTGTGGTAGCCGAGTCTAGGTTTCGGCTCTGTTATTAATTTTTATTTTTTGTGTCGACAAATTGCAATTATTGCATCATCCCGATAGGCTTTGCGAAACCATGCGGTGTATGTGCTCACCTTCATGCGCCGCCATCTTCTCTGGTTTGAACTTTTAGAAAATCACAAGTGACTTACTGAACACTGTTATTGATCAGTCATGTGGCTTACAACTGCGTTAACGTTAAATATGCTCACTACGCTTACAACTGCAGAGGCAGACATTGATGGCGGTAAATCTACACTAAATTATGCTGTGCTATTTATATTTCGATCTGATCTGGGTTAATATTCCGCCGTTTCGATCAAGACAAACTGATTATAAACGATTTATATGATTTATTGAATTTTAATACTGAAAAACTAGTATTACTCATGCTCACAATCTGATAACATGCGCTGGCTATTTGAAACTATCTGCAAGATGAGCGAGATATAAACAACGTTGAAAACAGAATACTGACAACTTGCAAATGACATTTCGTGCTGAAGAGACTCAAGTTTACGCTAAATGGGAAAACTTTAAATGTATTGAGGTAATTTTAATATTTGTAATTTGCTTTGTTATTGCCTGGATTATATTGTATGTATTGTTGTGTTAATAAAGTTATGCCAAATAAACTCGATGTGATTCAACTGCTTCGCTAGCTTTAAGCTTAATATAATTTCATTAGTGTTTTCAGTGTGTGCATATTTTTAATAGTTCCTTGGTACGTACGTTCGCTTGTCGATCGTCTAGGTAATATACTGCTTACTGAGTAGCACCAAATAATGCAAAAAATACTGATAAACATGTACTATGTCGAACTGTTTGCACGTCTAGATTATAAACGCTGCCAGTTCGCCGCTGCACCAATGTGCCGGTCTTGTAGCTCGTTCTATCCAGCTTTTTCACTATATTAACTAGTAGTTGTCTAATGATTGCTTGAATCTACCGAATATATAGCACTAGGTTTTCTGTACTTTTTAACAAACGCTTACTGCAATATGTGCACGCTGCATGTTGCGCTGTTTCGTGCATAGGCTATGCTATGCCAAGCTGCATTGCTATCAGTAGCCCGAGTGAACGCCTAAGCAGGCGTCTTGTTAAAGTGTCACTGAGACGAAATTTTTACCCCTACTTTTTTCTCTATGAGCCTAAAGTGCATGTATTGAAGACTTACCAAACGAAGTTTCATGCTGATATTCGGAAAAGTAAAGCAGATATTGACGAAAGAAATACGCAAATTCGCGGCCGCCATTAAAATGGACGTGTTTATTTGAGATTGGGTCTAGGATGTCTGTGACGTCAGAGTCTCAACCCAACAAAACACTAGGCCTTGTGTATTAAAACAAGCGTAGCTTGGAAGAATCGCTCATTAAAATTAAATTATTCCGTCATGCCATCATCACGCTTTCTTGTACAAGATTGCAGCAATCAATCTGATTTTAAAGCAGGAATATCCTTGCATAAGAGTCAAACTGACCAAATTGCGAAGAGCTAGAGTTTCGATTAAATTTGTCCAAACGAAGCGCGCCAATTTTAAAGTGTCACTGAGACGACATTTTCACCTCTCATTTTTATTTCATCATTGTGAAGTATACCCACCTACAACCTACTGTACGAAGTTTTAACTCGAAATTCAAAAAAGAGGCGCTGTTATTGCTACCCTGGGTGCCAGAGGTTTTCTTGTTATTGCGAGTATAGAAATCTTAAATTTGACGGCCGCCAGGGCGCTACATAGCCTTAATGCTGTATACAAGACGTCAGTGAATGAATGAAAAATAAAATATTCTATCAACGCACATAGTTATACAGGATTCTAGTAATGAATGAGATTATTCTGCAGGATTGCGCAGCATATAAGCCCAATTGACAAATCATACGAGCAAACTGGGTTAGGTCCGTTTGTTCGGAACATAACGCGCCGACACGCAATTTAAAGCAGATGATTCATAGTTTGTTTCAATCAATTTTCCATGAAGATTTTTAGAGCGACCTTACTACAAACAAGAGTTTTTCAGCGTGGTAATGTGCCTATTATTTGAAAGACTAACAAAACTTTGGAGGCAGACCAGTCTCGAGCTCCAAGGAAGTGAACCGTTGGAAATACCATACCGGCATGGTAAACATAGTTCCACTATACTTTTATTTAAGATTATAAAATATATCATGTAAGTAAAGCAAACCACAACGAAGGTTGAATTTGATGTATTGTATTTGTATATATAAAATACATGTATCTACTAGCAATTCATTTAGTATTTTAAAACTTAAAGAAAATGCTATTATAGATGTTACAAAATAAAGTCTGCTTTGCAAAGCAACAAAGCGTAAATACTAATCTAATGAAGCAGTTCAGCACATTATTGATATACTTTAGTTATACTTATGCGCCAGCTTTGTGAGCCACGTCAACAAATTGACAGAATTATATACTGAGGCCAACTAGTTTTCTTTTTCTTTTCTGTCGCTGTATAATTTCCAACAGGAGATAAAATGCTCTCGAACTTTTGAATGTCTATGTATTTCATGCCTGATACATTTGATACTACTACAAGGCTACAAGCTAGAGCCACATTACATATACATACATATTTTTATACACATTCATACTAACATAAAGATAGTGTGTCTAGCCGACTAATACTGTCTTTCCCAAGAAGAAACCACAACGTTAGAATTGAAATGTTGCTATATTGAAAATGTATTGTACTTTTCTTCGGCAATATCTTGTTCGTATTGCGCGATTATCAATCTCGTCAGCCGAAGCAATACAATCATCGTCCTGGCAAATTCCGAAACCAGATTCGTCAAAATGGGCTACCATATACTCCAAACATATAACGGATGATTCCGTTTCGATCGATAGCCAGAAGAACTACTAAATGATGACGAATTCGACATTTTTGTTGTCAAATTATATGCGCTCTCGTTGTTTCTTCCTTAGTCACGCAAGTTTGGGTTAAGACTATGACGTCACAACACTTCTCAGGTATCAATATTCACGTTGATGAAAATTTTAATGGCGGACACAATTTTCAGCATTTCAAACGTTTATAACTTTAAACCTATTTGTTTATATCGGTTTAAATTTTGTACACGGGGTATTTATATCTCAATAAAGTTCGTCGAAGTTAAATTTTCGCAAAACTTTGTGGTCGATTTTTCGTCTCAGTGACATTTTAAAGTATGCAACTATACGGTATACTGACCAAAAGGCTAACGAACTCCGCATCGAATTAAACCTTTAGAAATGTCGCTTACTATATGTTTCCAAACTACCTCTTGCCTAAAACTATTCCTCATTTGCTATAGTATAAAAAAGAACATTTATAATTTTCAAACGCATTGAAAACAACTGAAAAAAATGTCAAACCACTGCATGGATATTTGTACAGTATATATTAATAATTCTGTACTCTGTAGACTGGTCAATATAATGAAATAAGACACTCATTTAAAATAACAAAAACAATGTCTATTTTTCAGGCAGATTTTCACATAAAAATATTTTGTATATTGATAAAAGTTGCTTTTCTTCCACGAAGTTTTATGCCAAATTATAAACGAATTTTACGTTGTAAAAACCCACACGTGGTTTACGAGTGGAAAGATAAAGAAGATACTGAATCTGAATTAACGACAGCAATTAAGGGTCTGTTCATGTGAGGTGGGCTGGCCCAGCCACCGGGCTGATTTTGTCACGAAAATCTTTTTTGACTACAAAAGGAATTGTAATACTCCGTGTGCTATACCTGCAAAAACAAACCCAATTTTTCTCCGTTCTCAAATAGTCGTAATTAAATTTTCGTGACATCAAATCAGCCCTTATTACCTGGCTAGCCCGCCACATATGAACGGCCCCTTGGTTTCTGAAAACGAAAACAATGTAGATCAAATGTTTTCAGAGTTTTATTATCTGAAACTAAACAAAATATTAGATAAACATGCTCCTTTGAAATCAATTTCAACCCGCAAAGCAAAACGATTAACCAAACCGTGGATAACAAATGGACTGATCAAATCAATCAAAGTAAAAAAATATGTGGTAAACCTCGCTCTTTGATATCATATTAGACTATTTTATTCAGGAGATAGAATAAGTATAAAATATATAGAAATAAAATTCTATTGGTTACACGGCTTAGTAAAAAGCTTTATTATCACAATTACTTTGAGTTCAACCTACACAACATGCAAAAAACATGGGAAGGCATAAATACCCTTATCAACCGCAATAAGAAAAGTAATAGATCTATAAATGCTCTCATGCAAATGCCCCGACAAAGGGCTAACGCAAAATCCATATAAGATTGCCAACATTTTTAATAACCATTTTGCCTCGGTAGGCCATAAACTTGCTTCAAGTATGCCAAATTCTAGTACACAGTTTAATAATTACTTGTCTGAAATTAATATGCCAGGGTCTTTTGTTTTTTATTCGGTCTCCTTCCGAGATTGAATTGGAAATAATGCAGACCCCCCAGGTTGTATATTGAAATGTGCAAGGCAGATAATATCCACGCCTTTGTCTATAATAATTAACAATTTAATCAATTGTGGTGTTTATACGGTGGATCATTCAATTTTATTAAAAAAACTTTACTATTATGGCATTAGGGGAACAATTAATGATTGGTTCTCCTCTTACCTAACTGAGCGAACTCATGCAGTAACTCAAATCGGCCCGAATGTATGTATCTGACAAAGTAAGCATATTATCTGGAGTTCCTCAAGGTTCAGTATTAGGACCCCTAGCTACTTTTTCTTTTATATATCAACGATATTTATAAGTCTTCTGACAAGATCGACTTTTATTTGTTTGCTGATGACACGAATATATTATATGCGGATAAGAACCTAAAATCGATAGAAACTGTTGTAAACACCGAATTGACTAATATTAAAAATTGGTTAACAGCAAACAAATTGTCGCTCAACATCAAAAAATCTAATTTTATTATATTTCATCCATACCAAAAAAAACTTAACTATCAGATAAACTTAAAATGTTTCGATCATGATGCAAGTCTGTCTATACCTCTTTGGAATGTAAAGACTATGTTAAATATTTAGGAGTTCTAATTGATAAAAACCTAACATGGAAAAACCACATTTCTCATGTCGCATCCAAAATTAGTAAAACGATTGGTATCATTGCCAGACTTCGGCATTTTGTTCCTATAAGCGGTTTACTAAATATTTATAGGTCCTTGATTTTTCCATATTTGGCTTATGGTATACGGGGACAAGCTGCACATATACACACCTAAATAAGATCTCTATCTTACAGAAGTGTGCTCTTCGTCTCATGCACCTTGCACACTACATATCTCATACAAGTAGATAACCCCCCCATATAGGTAAACAAAGGGATGCCGCCTCATTAAATATTCAGCATGACTCACGAATGACTCACGAATGACTCGCACATGACTCACGCATGACGAACGGAGTAACAGAATAATAAGATTACCTAAGTAAACCAGGAGAGCCAGAACCGGAGACAGGCGTCTATGTGGGCGAATTGACGGACGAATTGGACGGTGATTACATTACGACTTTTATTTCTGGTGGCCCGAAGAACTATTATGAATTTAGTAGCGGAAAAACGTGTTGTAAGATACGAGGTATCACTTTAAATTTTCAAACAGTGGAAACAGTTAATTTCAATGTTATGTGTGATTTAGTGTATTTAATGTTCTGTGTGATATGAAAAACACAGAGTGCTGTAGATATACCATTCAAAATTACCAGGAACACTAGCACAAAGCAAGTTATCACAAAACAACAACACAAGGACTATAGGATAGTGTACAATAAACGAGTAATTGTAGAAAATTTCAACACCATTCCGTACGGTTACTAATTTTTGTGCATGGGATCTGTAAATAATTGTAAATAGTTTAGGGTTTTTAACTTAGTGTGCTGATAATTAATACTTTTGTGTGTACTTGTAAATAGGAAATTTAATAACATATATTTTATTAACACTACCTGTGACACTCGCACGAAGCAGATTATCACAAAACAACAAAAAAAGATTATAGAATAGTGTATAATAAACGGGAATATTTAATTCATTTTAGGGGGGTGATCATGAGCTTTGGGGAATAATAAGGGGTATTAATTAATGCATGGGCAAGTTTAGGCGAGGCGCTGGTGTAACCATGGAGAATGTACAGCGTCGCGTCGTCTCGTAAGGCAGAATTCAAAGTATTCAGTTTAAAATATTTATTTCTTGGTCCAAAAAATCAAAGCATAGTCGAAAGTGTTATCGTATTTGAAGAAAATGCAGTTAATCAACCTGTTGGAGACAGTCCTGTTGTTAGTTTGGCAAGCGAAGAGTGTGTAAATGATTCTAGCTTCCCCCTAACCTTAGCTGTATAGAGTAAATGATGCCTTGAATGAAGAAACCGTTCGGTAAGCTGTCGGTAAGCAGAATATAAACTGTCAGGGGTTAAATGGATGACTCGGCTATTTTATTAACGTCGTCAAGCATCTTGTTAATGTTGCTAAGGCTGATATTTGCATATTTATCCTCAGTGCAGGAGACAAAAGAGAAACTCATTAGGGGTCATTAAGAGGATTAAGCGCTTGGGCAAATCTAGGCGAGAAAGTCATTAACTGTTACCATAGCAAAACCGCGTGCGTCCTTCATTCGTCTCAGGCTCCTTTGGGACCCTCTAGCTGTTACTTAACCCCCCGTGTAATACGTCATAATCGATAGCTCTCCGACTAATTCCCGAAGATCGTCGTCATCAAAAGATGCTCGACTTATATAAGTAATATGAACCAAATTTCATTTATGCACTTTACCTTACTGATCGACAGTCAGCAGTTGTGGGGCATGTTATGATATTCAAACAGAATAAGTCATCCTTGAATCATTGCTTGCTAAACCCTTGTTTATAAGTGAAGAATTCGTGAGAAGATAGAATGAGGAATCACTTTAAGCCGTATATAAGAAGAACTTAAGATAGTGTGAGGAATCAATTCGAAAAGCCTTGAGCTAAGGGGTTTAAAACGTATTAACACTAGCACATAGCAATGAAAAGCTTATATATGAATATTATATTAGATATTTGGTTCGCTTTTGTGGTGTTTATACGTTTAAGAACTGTGCAATCCACAGTGGCATCAGCTTTCTGGGTTTTCTGGAGTATACACCTCCTATTTTAAATCTTTAGGCATTATGAGAATATTTCGTTTGCATTCTGTCAACGAATTGGTGGCTCTTAAAAGATTATAGTTTTTAGAATGTGATTTGTTTAAAGAAACGTTTTTGTAATATGACTAAATAACGAAATAAAGTTTAAAAAATATATAATTTCATATTTACAATCACATAAAGCTCCTATTATTTACAAACACGCAAAAGTTAAAATCCATAAGTGTCAAAATTATTTACAATCACTTGCCGTTTAATCGCAGATTGAATATATTCTCTTTTACATGATAGCAAAAATTGCTATAGGTGTTTGAGAACATTATCGAGTTAATCCAAAGTTAAATTATGTTTTAAGTTAAATAAATTTCTTGGACTATTTAGTGTGTAAGAAAGATGTGTAATTTTATATGTGTGTAATTTGATCTGAAGAAAAATTAATAAAGACATATGAGCAACATTATAATAGTTCTTTGTAGTTTATTTTTTACATTTATGACAAATTACAGTGTACATATTGACAGCTAATTATTTACATAAACAAATGTTTTTCAATAAACTGTCCTGCGTTTACGGTTTCTTCTAGTGCACCCACTTCTTAGAGATATCGTTTGTTTCTCTGTTATCAAAGCAATGTTCGCTCTTTATAAGGAATTTTGATATTTTCCGTTTTTTGCGTTGTTTATTATTTACGGACTCCCCCTGCTGCTCTCTTAGATAATTATTGAAGTTTGTGGCCATTTCTTCTTGTCTCCTTATAAGGCTTTTCAAAGTTTTCTCCATATTTAGTTCTGTGCTGTCTGCGATAGTTTCTTTACTCTGTAAAGGTACACATATTCCAATTTTACTCCATTTTAGCCATTTAGCGCGTTCTTTGTTATCCATGTGATGTACTTGATCAAGATGATTTGCTAGCCTTGCAAGATTAGTGCTTCCGCAACCGAAGACAGGACAGTTTCTACGTGTGCGACCCATGTTCAGTTGTTAACTCGAGCAATGACAGAAAGCATTTGACATTTTTTTGACATGTTAGATGCTTTTATTAGGCCCGTTTAGGCCCTATTTGGCCTTTTTTTGCCCGTTTAGGCCTTTTGGCCCGTTCAAAGATACACCCTTCACCCCCGGGTACACCCCCAGAGATACCCCCATTACCCCCAGGGCACCCCCAGAGATACCCCCATTACCCCCAGGGCACCCCCAAAGATACCCCCAACACCCCCTGGGGCAACCTTTTAAATAATCAATCTTAGGATTCAATGATTCATGGTGTCATTCCAATACTATGGTGTTTAGATTGATTGTAGGAGTACACTAGTTTTTGTAATACCGGTTTCTTTCATTTGAAAAACTTTGTTAAACGAATTACACAAACTTATCCGAAATACTAAGTACACAAAACGGGCACAATGTACGAAGCGGCCAAAATGATATAACTTGATCAAGATGATTTGCTAGCCTTGCAAGATTAGTGCTTCCGCAATATGAGTTACTCATTTACTCACGAGTTACTCATGAGTTACTCATTTACTCACGAGTTACTCATGAGTTACTCATTTACTCACGAGTTACTCACGAGTTACTCATTTACTCACGAGTTACTCATGAGTTACTCATTTACTCACGAGTTACTCATTTACCCACGAGTTACTCATTTACTCACGAGTTACTCATGAGTTACTCATTTACTCACGAGTTACTCATTTACTCACGAGTTACTCATTTACTCACGAGTTACTCATGATAACTCGTGAGTGTAACTCGTGGTGAATAATGAGTAACTCGTGGGTAAATGAGTAACTCGTGAGTTAAATGAGTAAACTCATGTGGAACTTTGCACAGTTCTTAAACGTATAAACACCACAAAAGCGAACCAAATATCTAATATAATATTCATATATAAGCTTTTCATTGCTATGTGCTAGTGTTAATACGTTTTAAACCCCTTAGCTCAAGGCTTTTCGAATTGATTCCTCACACACTATCTTAAGTTCTTCTTATATACGGCTTAAAGTGATTCCTCATTCTATCTTCTCACGAATTCTTCACTTATAAACAAGGGTTTAGCAAGCAATGATTCAAGGATGACTTATTCTGTTTGAATATCATAACATGCCCCACAACTGCTGACTGTCGATCAGTAAGGTAAAGTGCATAAATGAAATTTGGTTCATATTACTTATATAAGTCGAGCATCTTTTGATGACGACGATCTTCGGGAATTAGTCGGAGAGCTATCGATTATGACGTATTACACGGGGGGTTAAGTAACAGCTAGAGGGTCCCAAAGGAGCCTGAGACGAATGAAGGACGCACGCGGTTTTGCTATGGTAACAGTTAATGACTTTCTCGCCTAGATTTGCCCAAGCGCTTAATCCTCTTAATGACCCCTAATGAGTTTCTCTTTTGTCTCCTGCACCTGCACTGAGGATAAATATGCAAATATCAGCCTTAGCAACATTAACAAGATGCTTGACGACGTTAATAAAATAGCCGAGTCATCCATTTAACCCCTGACAGTTTATATTCTGGCAAACCCACTTACCGAACGGTTTCTTCATTCAAGGCATCATTTACTCTATCCTGCTAAGCTTAGGGGGAAGCTAGAATCATTTACACACTCTTCGCTTGCCAAACTAACAACAGGACTGTCTCCAACAGGTTGATTAACTGCGTTTTCTTCAAATACGATAACACTTTCGACTATGCTTTGATTTTTTGGACCAAGAAATAAATATTTTAAACTGAATACTTTGAATTCTGCCTTATGAGACGACGCGACGCTGTACATTCTCCATGGTTACACCAGCGCCTCGCCTAAACTTGCCCATGCATTAATTAATACCCCTTATTATTCCCCAAAGCTCATGGTCACCCCCTAAAATGAATTAAATATTCTACTTATATGCATATCCGGTTATGTTTTAGCCATTAGTAATTTTAATGACTTTTCCCTTTTGTGTTCTGCACGTGCGAGAATCTTATAACATACTAAATCATAGCGACGAACCAAGCTCTGTAATTTTTCAAAGTGTTTGGTCAACGATGCTGTCGAATAATGTTCTTCTAAGTGTACAACAGCAACCTGCTCTACCCCTACTACAAGAACTACAGGAGAGTGAGGAACAACAGCTGGCACAGCAAGTAAATGACATTCTCGAGACATTAAACATGGAACTGTTCGTTTAATTAACTTATTTTATATTTCATTGAACAATTTTATATTTACATTGATTTACAATTATTTACAGAACCCATGCATGTGCTAAATTAGTAACCGTACGGAACAGTGTTGAATTTATCTATAATTACCCGTTTATTATACACTATTCTATAATCTTTTTTTGTTGTTTTGTGATGATCTGCTTCGTGCGAGTGTCCCCAGGAGCCTATGTTACCCCATGATCAAATTGTGTTAAGCCGCAAAAATGGAACTTTAAATGTAAGCGCGAGGGTGGCCGAATGGTTAAGGCGCTGGGCTTAAAGTCCCAGAAGACGTGGGTTCGAATCCCACACCTGGCAATAATTTTTCTTCAAAATAAGACAACAGGTAGTGTTAATAAAATATATGTTATTAAATGTCCTATTTACAAGTACACACAAAAGTATTAATTATCAGCACACTAAGTTAAAAACCCTAAACTATTTACAATTATTTACAGATCCCATGCACAAAAATTAGTAACCGTACGGAATGGTGTTGAAATTTTCTACAATTACTCGTTTATTGTACACTATCCTTTAGTCCTTGTGTTGTTGTTTTGTGATAACTTGCTTTGTGCTAGTGTTCCTGGTAATTTTGAATGGTATATCTATAGCACTCTGTGTTTTTCATATCACACAGAACATTAAATACACTAAATCACAGATAACATTGAAATTAACTGTTTCCACTGTTTGAAAATTTAAAGTGATACCTCGTATCTTACAACACGTTTTTCCGCTACTAAATTCATAATAGTTCTTCGGGCCACCAGAAATAAAAGTCGTAATGTAATCACCGTCCAATTCGTCCGTCAATTCGCCCACATAGACACCTGTCTCCGGTTCTGGCTCTCCTGGTTTACTTAGGTAATCTTATTATTCTGTTACTCCGTTCGTCATGCGTGAGTCATGCGTGAGTCATGTGCGAGTCATTCGTGAGTCATTCGCGAGTCATTCGTGAGTCATTCGTGAGTCATGCTGAATATTTAATGAGGCGGCATCCCTTTGTTTACCTATATGGGGGGGGGGGGGGGTCATCTACTCATACAATTACTTTCTTTATCTTTTCGAATATAATTCCTTTAAATATGCTTTACTTTAAATCTGTTTCAATCCTAATGCATGATGTTTTTTATGATGTGGCTCCACCCAATATCTCGGACTTATTTACACTCTCAAATAATGTACATTATACTTATAACACTAGGTCTTCTTCCATTGGTAATTTTTTCGTTAAGTATTCGAGATTGAATCAACAAAAAAATTCATTTTCGAGAATTGGAGTTAATATGTGGAACAGCATCCCGGCTGAACTGAGAAAACTGCAAAAAAAACAATTTCAAAATTAGATTACACAAATTATTAATGCAGGTTTTAGAGAATGAGGATGCTTACGTTGGTACACCCACTCTGATTAAAATAATAGCTAATTATTGCTAAACAAGCTTGATTTAATATACACTTTATTGGGAATACCTATGCAATATGGTCTGACAATACACATGCTTATGTGTATTGTCATATCATATTGTATGTGCTATAAATTTAAAATTTGCTATGTATTTAAAAGTCATAGTCAAATTACTCTGAATTACTCTGATACACTGCATGGTCTCTAAAATCAACATCTTAAAAATTTTAAATTGATAACTAAAAATTCCACATATTATCAATACTTCCTGCTTAATTAGCTTTTGCTATATGCAGGATAGTGTCGTTATATTGTAAGTTGCTTCTGATAAATAAAGAATTTTGGTCTTTTGTCTTGTCTTTGTCTTGTCTAGAATATACTGTTAAAGCGTAATGAGACAAAATGAAAACACAATTAAAGTTTAAAATCACAAGTTTTTTTCTGAAAATAATTTCGCAATAACCACGGTTTATATTGCTGTTATCACATGTAATTTAAACCAGACTCTTTACTTCTCTATAAAGACAGCTCGACTGATCTACTTCTCTTAAAACGGCTTGAAAATACGGGCCGAAAGTTCAGAAAATCAATAAAAACATGACGTAATAATTATGTATTTTACTTTGGCTATAACGCCGAACGATTTCCGAATTCCAACGACAGGAAAGGGTTAAAATGCCTATATATAGTATGCAGTGAAAATTAAGTTTGTCTTATTTGAAAAAAAGTGAAAAAATTTGTAGTTTTTGGTTTCCTTGCTTAGTTTTTGAGATATTTCAAGTTGTTTGATATGAAAATTAAACATCTTCACGTCGCAGGTGCACGAGTTATCCGAGAAAGTTATGCATACCGTTGTTATCAAATAGAATAATTTATAAATTCTATATGTTTGGTGTTGTGTCGGGAGAAGCCCATCCACGTGCATGCTTCCTTCGAATCAATTTGGTTTGATAGCAAAGATGTATAACTTTCTCCGATAAGTTATTATGCACATGTGATGTCAAAATGTTTAATTTGCATATCAAACAAACTGATATCTCAACAACGAACCATGAAGGAAAGAAAAAAAAAACTGCAAAAGATGTTGGAATTAAGGGATCAGTTTACTGTCACTAAAATTTTGAAGAACCGATGAGGTTTTTTTTCATTGTTCATTATCTTACTTGCGTGTCAAGTAGATAATATATTCGCTAATTTTTCTGTTGAACGTTAACCAGTTGAAAGAAAGTGATACATTCCCCTCCGTACGCGTAGTGATACATGTCATAGCTGCCGATACTAAATTGCTCAAATATCAGATCAATACCTTGATTCTTGCAAAATTTCTGCACAAAACAACTTTATCAAACACTTTGACATAAAAATCAGACAAATAATTAATGAAATAATTAAAATTTTCACGCGGTGGCTTACAACGCATGCGGGCGGGTGACGGTAAACTGATATTTCTCTTCCATAGGCCCGCCTATGTTCTTTAAATAACTTAATTTTTGCTTTTGTGGCTCCATTGTCGTGCACCACTCCAGATTTTTGACTGTTATTATATACGCTATATGCAATTTTTCGTGCAATGTTTCGTAAAGGTATATATCGCGTATATAATTATTGCGTTACACTTTGAAATGTTTCTTACAACTTATTGTCTCTCATAAGTAACCGAAGAAGACTGGCATATCAGTATAGTTTACAAAGCGTGTTCTTATTAGTTGATTGCACAAAAGTTGCAAGAAGATGTACACTGTGCATAATGCTTCAAACTTTTGCTGCAATGGTTGCAAAAGTAGAACTTGATTCTTTCCCAAAGTAACTCCCAAAACAAGAACAGATCAGATTGATTAATGAAAAACCACAATCTTGGTCTTTCACTGACAAAGCTATTCTGCATGACACTGTTTCACCATTTCACACCAAAATAAGTCGCACACCCAGGAGATGAGCAATTGGCACCCTGACTCGAAATAATACTTTGTATTATTAAACGCTTGCCTTACAGTGCAAATTGAATCAAACAAGTGTGACGTCATACAAGTTTCTTTCCAGATTGACTGCAATACCCTGTCATCCAAATATCTTACCAACATGCAATGGTCCAATGTCATTTTGGCACTCAACCAACACTGTACTTCAACCCTATCCAGGACCCTCATATTTTCAATCGAGGCCAGTAGAGTACTTCAATCATGCATGGTACATTACTTTTTAAGTAATGGATACAAAGCAACCAGGACCACTACTCATCGTTCACACCACCTCCACCCATTTCTTCCACCCATCTAACACTGCGGACAGGTTTCAGGCCACTATTTTTGATTCCTAAAAGCGGACTTTATCACTGATCAGCGCAATGTCTATCCTTGTTCACAGAAACAGAATACGGCCTTGGTCCACTTGTGGAATGATCTTATTTCGAGCATTATACTGTAACCCTACTTGCCATGCGCTCATCCAGCACCTGCTAATTTCTAAGCTTGAAAAGATCAAAGCTATACACTCGATGCCTGTGATACCTTAGCTCAACTCATATAAGTATTTCAGCCAACAACGTACATAACTAAACCCACCAAACTACCATGC
This sequence comes from Paragorgia papillata, assembly GCA_035771165.1. Taxonomy (NCBI): domain Eukaryota; kingdom Metazoa; phylum Cnidaria; class Anthozoa; order Scleralcyonacea; family Coralliidae; genus Paragorgia; species Paragorgia papillata. The sequence goes on from JAWNZC010000229.1 coordinate 2,277,027, forward strand.
AATCTGATTGGACCTTCTAAGCCCCTTTCCTTGCGCCCCTTTTCTCGAGTCCCGTATTTAACCAACCCAATGCTCTCCAAATAATGAGCCGACTCGTAGGATATATTGGACCCGTCACAAAGCTTGACAAGGCCATACGTCGACCAAAATACCTCATTACGGATGATCCGTACACTGGAAAAGAACTTGTATTCACGATAATGTCGGATAACAACGTGTAATTAAATGTTTTTCAAAACATTCCATTTGACAGTACCGAAAAAGATGGCGACTTGTACATTTAACCACAATCCTTTGCGCATAGTAAATATTGTTTCTTGTACACTTATTGGAAGATAGGTTTTTAAAAAGATCAACTTTGGTAGGAATGAAGTTCTTGCTTACTTAATTCATGTTAACATGATAAACTATGTTTAGTTGTTATAAAAGCTGATTTTAGGTCGCAAAGCATTGTGGTTAAATGTACCGCCGCCATCTTTTTCAGTACTGCGATCTTCTCTGATGACACTATGTTCACGCCTTGGAGTTGGTACAGGTGGACTCGGTTTCCTTTTGGAATTTTTATTCTAAAACGGTTATCAGAAATTCCAACCATAAAAAAAAGAATTAAATTTCTTGAGAATATTTTAATTGAACTATGAACAAGGTTCATAAAGCAACTGTGTGCAAAGTTATTAGTCAAATTTTAACAGTTGAATAAACCGAAATCCGATCAAGATTCATGCACACTCAATCTCAGCTTATATTTAAATACGATAAACAGGTTTGATGTCTTATTTCTAAAATGGAAACATTTTATTGAATAGCAGTTAGATACTTCATTCCACAAACTATGCACTTTCAATTCTTTACATTGTCACTGTAGTCGTCAAATGATGGAACAAAAGGAAAAATTCTTTTCTTCTTTTTTCCAACTTTGTTTGATGTACTGCACCCTTTGTAACATTCATCACGAATCGTGTTACAGGACTGGCATCCTTCCTTACTTGTACAAGGATTATGGCACGCATAAAATAATTCTGTACAGTAAGCACAATGTAATGGTATACCATGACTTGTCATCCCAGCTATTACTAGCATGAGTAAGCTTAAAGCCAAATATTTTTTATAAGACATTCTATACAGAAATAAAAACAGCAAAAATTTAAAATTATATAATATGCACAATACTTCATTACGTAATAATTTACACTAGATATTACAGTTTAAGTATAGGTAGCCTCCCGCATTTGGGTGCCTCCTACAAAAGTACTTCATATTTTCAAAAAATTGCTATTATGGTTAGCGACTATTGCAACACATTTGTTAGTGTTCTGTATCTACAGATGGTCGCAAGATGGTGTAGGCTAGTACTTTGTAGCTCTGAACCAGTGAGATCTATATATAACTGGAGTGATATCTGCTGGGCATTGGCTGAGCAAAGACTTGAGCCAAATATGGCGGACATGTAGGCTTGAAGTACGTATAGTTCCAGTCCCCTACGCGGTCTTTTGACCGAATCAGACTTGACCAGGACCGCGTAGAAGACTGGAACTATACGTACTTCAGGCCGACATGCCCACCACACATTGTCCGCCACAAAGATAATCACTCCATTTATATTTATACAATACCCTAGTTGCTATGCCGTGTTTTCATTGGTTGTTGGCCATGATCTATTAGAGGACAGACACATGGTCACGTCAGATCACGTCAGCTGACTTGCCTTTTTCCTTCTTCATGCCCCAAAATCCGGCACGGAGTTTCGACAAAGACCTTTTAAATTTGTATTGTATAAAACAAATAGATTCCATTTTTTTGTTGTCTGTTGAGTTATAGATGCACAGAGGACGTCACAACGTGGTAAGAACATCAGTGACCCACTCGACTGCGTCTCGTGGGCCACTTTTTTGTTCTTACCACGTTGTGACGTCATCTGTGCATCTATAACTGAACAGACAACGGCAAAATGGAATCTATTTGTTAAATAGAGCTCACTGCGTGCTCTGAACATGTATAAAGTTCCCTAAGATCAAACTTAGCTATATATTAGCTATATATAAAATGGGGAGACCTCCAGTCCTTACATTATTAGCTCTCATGCACTAAATAATCACACACAAACCACCCACAACCCCACCCCCACACCGGTTTGTTGGGCTAACCGGAAATGGTCAAAATTCTTAAAATCGCGTTTTTCAAGGAGAAAACAGCGCTAAGGAGAAGTAGTCTTGGCCTTGGACCCGTCGCTTCTTAGCCTACGCCAAAGTCGCTTTTTGCGCTCACGAGCGTCTGTGACGCAGGCTAGTTGCTTCTAGATTCTGATTGGTAACATTATACTGGTGGTGGAGGAACAATGTTTATATGAATTACGGGTTTTACTAAAAGGCGACCGGTGACCCACGGCCCGATTAACGGCCCGTGACCCGGCGGCCCGACCAAAAATAAAATAAAAAGAGAATATATACACAAAACAAAAAAGGCGGTCAGCGGTTTATTGTAGTGTTGAAATATTAATATCAGCCCAGAGATATCAGCCGATCGATGTGGGTGAACTTGCATTGTTTGTTGGCTTTCTGCGTTTTGGTGTTAATAGGTAGAAGTTGTAGCTTCAACCAGCTAGTTCTTTCCGAAGACACCGAAAGTTTACAATTAGTCAATTATATTAATAAATTAAAATTAACAAATTATACTAAAAATCACTGATCGAAGAAAAACAAAAAATAATAACAGAAAGACCAGTTTTTTATTACTTAAAAGAAAAACAAAGTTAACATGAACATGAACCATAAAAACCATCTAACTATAGAATAACTCACAATGCTTACTCTTTTTAGCTGTGAGTTATTTTTAATGAAATGCAAGTACTCGCAGCGATCTCGTTTCCGCAATGACTGAAAAACAGGCTGAAGAACAGTTATTTCTTGAGTTGTTTTATGGTTCGTGTTCTTGTTAATTTTGGGGTTTTTTTAAATAATTGTAAACTGGTCTTTCTTTCTGGGTTTATATTAATATTTCAACATTACAATACACCGCTGACCGCAATTTTTTGTTTTGTGTATATATTCTCTTTTTATTTTATTTTATTTCATTTTTGGTCTGGCCGCGGGCCGCCTTTTAGTAAAACCCATGAATTACCACCAATTGAAAAAGAAGTCAGCTAAAGAGCAGGTTACTTCGAAGAGTATATAACTGATAATTTACGCTATCACACTTTTTCTCAACATCTTATATAAAGTGTAAATGACAATACATTTTAAAATGGCACATGTACGTTTGCGACAAACGACAAAAGTTCCTACAAGCGCGCTTCCAGAGATATTGTCGACGAATTTGATCCTATAGCTTTAACCGTTGACCCGTGTAAAAATTTTCACCGAAGCTGAGCTCACCTTCACTTCAGAAATAAAACAGGATCTTATACATGCATGCATGTACGCTAAACATGAAACATCCTGTCAACATTTGCAACTTTAATGCCAAGCATCATTGCATAATTATCGAACAAAACATTATATATTACACTGTGCAAATATAGTGACCAAGACTAAGGCCTGAAACTCAGTCATGGCAGAAACTGGTTCGCAGTACTTGCATCTACTTAAAAATAACTCGCAGTGCTTGTTTTTTCACTATGAGTCATTTTTAATTAGATGCAAATACTCGCAGCGAGCTGCGAACACTGACCTATATATAACTGGACTGCGTGCTCCTATTACTTTTGAGTTGGGAAAAGTGTGACCATTTTCAGTTTCAAAATGGCCGTATTTATAGATCCTTCTGCTAATGGTAATGGTCGCTGACCGATACCTAAGGACCGGACTGTTGACACAGGTATTTAAAATTGCATAATTTTCTAATATGAAGACTTTATCGAGTTATAACGACACTTGGAAAGAGGTTGATAAAGAATGCACGTACTCTAATGAGAACTCGGCTACGCCTCGCTTCTTTACAATTTTTTTACTCGTGTTCTTCACCGCTTCCTCTTCTTTATAATTATAGAGCTGGCGACTTCATAAAACAAAATGTTTGTAGAACTTCCATCTCCTGGTGACCTGGTCATGGAGATCATCTCCATGACCAAGTGTAATTTTTATTTTATTGCTGATTATTCGTGCCGTACACCCGGGACGTCTTCAATTCAGAGCTACAAGCCGGCTATACAGTATATATACACAGCAATAATTGTCTAGTAATTATGTTGTAGTTCAGAGCTACAATAAATCTCTTATCATGAAAATGTCCCGGGCCGCTCAGCAACAAACGTAAACTGATATTTTGTTTATATCAACTCGAAATCATGTTCTACTGATATTCCCATTTGGTCAGACAAATAATTCAGTACGCCTTTTCAGTCTTGGTTCCAAAAGCGACAAAAACCGCCTTGCATTTATATAAATATCGAAAACAATATTAACGAAGTTGCGATAAACTAGTCAGGTCGCTACCATTAGCAGAAGGGCCTCATAAATGCCGCCATTTTGAATCTGAAAATGTCAGCGATGACTGGAAATCCGCCTTATAAGGCTTTCTCATTTCTTCCGCCGCGCAACCCAACAAAGCTATGAAAACATAAAGATGTACAGAACCAAATGACACAGCTGGCAAATCGTTTGTAAATATATAGTGAAAGTCGTTGTTACACAAAATTAATGAAAATTCGCATTTTACTAGTTTGATTCAACTGGTTAATCTTTATAGTTCCAAAAATAACCTTACCCTGAGTGTTATTCCTACATGACGTAGATTTTAAATCAACAGTTATTTGAAGTGGGGTTGGGCGAAGATACGACTATATATATAAAAAGGCCTCAAATAAACAACGATGACTCAACAAAAGTCGTTATCATTATCATAATCAATATATAGACAAGATCCAAAACGTCTGTCTGTCAGAAACCGTACCAAACATTGTCGACAAAATGTGGCGGCCATGCATGCCTCCTAGCAATTAGGGCTCTTGAGCCACGTATAATGTTTTTATGATAATTAGGAATGGCATGGGGTTTGTTTAGAATTCAGAGCTATATCCCCTTGCATAAACATTCATGCCGAGTATATGTCGTTAAAAATGCACATATATCGCACTTTTATTGCTTCTGATAGTAAGTATATGGCTATGTATATGATAGTATGACAATGAGAGTGTATATGCCATGCAGTTATATATAGGTTAACGCACTTTCAAAGAGAGCCATCAAATGACCGTTACTTTTAACACATTTGAAGTTGTTTGGAAATTAACTGAATGTTGAGTTAGTTATCATGATAACTGCTTATTTGTGACATTCCTTATTCACGCAGCTGATCTTTATAAGATTTATTAGATATAGAAACGTGTATTTGATCATATCATACGTAGAAGTGCATATATGCTGCTCAGAATTTATACAAGAATTAAACAGTATACAAGAATTGAAATGAAACAAAACTTGTTCAGATAATAATCTTCTATTTCATTTAACTAGACTTACCTTTTCAGTAACTCGTTCGAAGTTAAATCTCTAGTCCAACTTTTCTTTACTGGCAGTTATATTCTTCCTTACTTCTCTGAGATGTGTTTCGTTTAAACTACACGCCAACGACTGAATTATGCAGATATGTATTAATTACAATCCAACTTTTAAATTACATAGCATTTAAATGTCCCAATGGCAACTGATGGGAAGTTTATTAACGAAGCAAAACAAATTATTCAACTAATCTGCATAATTATAGAACAAAGAATGTTAACTATCTGCACTGATTTATATAAATTTAATGAAATTGTGCCTGCCAATTATATTAACTGTCAGCATATTTGGTTTAGTAGATATCTTAAGGAAAACTCAAGGAGTTTTCTGTTCTTCACTATAGTTTATACACTTTGACTAACGATTTGTTAAATAAGTTATTTGATAAATTGTGTTAAGACCACGGTCAAGACTTGCATGCCACTCTCTATGCGATACTTTGGCTACTTTTGGTCTTTGGCTACTCGTGCTCTTGGTCATATATACTCACAACATGTTTAGTAAATGAATATGCCGTTTCACCACGACCTTCCGTTTCAGATAAGTTTTTATATATTTCTAAGAAGTCATCCTTACTAGAATTGATCATATAGACATAAGCATAAGTGTGTTTGGATAGAAATATAATTAATGTCAAAGGAAAGTGCTGCATATATAAACTATATTATTGAGGGAATTGTCACATTTTACATTCGCGGAGTGCCGGTCTTTTCAAGTACTACAAACAATATACATCGCTCTTTACACCATTATAGAGCCTTAACATTTTCAATATATCAGAAAAAGTTTGATAGACGTGCGTTTACACAAGTGAACTCACGACGTTAAACACGTTTTATTCAGTCTAACTGAAATTCTTATTCTTTTCATATATTCAGAAATAATGACAGTTATTTCAAATTCGCGCGCTTACAAACTGGTTGTAACTATTATTCGACAAAATATTGAGTATATTATTAATAATATATCGTGTGTACTATATAGCAATAATTCACATAGCTAAACGCCTGCTGTTAGTCCTATTTTAAAATAAAATAAATTCAAACTGTTAATCATATAATATTTACTTATATTCGGCATACATCAAATGTTTGTTTGGCTGGCTGCACAGCAGGTGAATAAATAAACAGTATGTAGGGGGTGACTCACAATAAGAAAGAAACAGTTATAAGGATACTTATAATTATTTTTTTCAGCAATTAATAAAACGGTAGAACTACTCATTTATCCGAGTACTCTATGAAGCTATTAACTTACCAAGTACACCATCATACATAAAACTGAAAATAATAAATAATTGTGAGGTTCATTAATATGATCTTAGTATAATGTCTAGAATAATATTTGGCCTCGCTGCAGGAGCTGAATTAAAATACATTCCTGTCCTGTTTTGCAACATTCCTCCCAGTCTGTCTGTCTTTAAAGCAGTCTGATTCACGATCCACCATTTTTCAAGTAGGACAAACACATTGAATCTTAGTTAAATGCATGTATATATAATGACTTTACATCCCATGGGTATAACCAATACGCCACTTTCATAATAGCGATTAATTTGAGTATTTTTTATGTGCATCTTAATCAGCCTTTCCGATCTTGTTTGTGTGTCTGCAATTCAAAATAATCTTTGCTTCAAGCTACAAAGTCTTTCTCTAACCTCTTGTACATGAGGTGAAAACAACAAACAAATAATCGATAACTTTTTAAGGTTTATAACAACCTCGTACACATGCAGGGTAATTTGCCTCCACGTTGGGAGGTCGGCGAAAATAGTTCTGGCATCGGCTGGTCGATTCTTTAATCTGATTGGCCGGTTTAAGAACTCAATTAATTCAGCTGGAGTATAATTTATTCGTTATACATTAGATATATGTTTGTTCATGACATTTACATGTATCCTGGATAATCGGTGGAGAGTATCATGATGAATAATGCCAGCCTGTTGCTTTTATGATACCTTAAGGGTTCACATGAGTGATTCGGCAGAGCGTTAAATATTTCTCATTTATTATTCATGTATACAAAAACAACAACCTCGTTCCCAGGGCCTTTTTGAAATTGGTAGGGCGGGAAAAGGCCCTGGCATCGGCTGGTCACAGCACCCAGAAATACTGGGTGTAATAAATTAGCAATTTTATTTAGTATGCAAAATCATTCTGAACTGATGACAGTCCTGTTGGAGAAGTTCGTTCTTATGGCGGTCCCATTGGCCCCATTTGCGGTCCCGTCGAAGCTATTTGATCATAACTGGTACAAAATTCACCTTACAATATATCTAATAAATTCTTATAAGAAAAAATAAATAAATATAAATAAATAAATAAATAAATAAATAAATAAATAAATAAATAAATAAATAAATAAATAAATAAATAAATAAATAAATAAATAAATAAATAAATAAATAAATAAATAAATAAATAAATAAATAAATAAATAAAAATACTAATTAGTAACTATATACATATATTTATGTATCTACAAGTAGCATAATATTAAAGCTATAAATAAGTTACATAAAAAATATTAAGTAATAATAAGAAAAAGGGTATAGCTTTTACAACTGTTTTCGGCAAGTAATGACTGAACATTGCAATTACGAATATACTTCTTAAATTAATTAAGTGATGGCAGATTTCTAACTTCCGAATTTAGCTTGTTCCACAATTTTGGTCCAAGATAACTAATTGAGTGTTTACCATATATGCTGGTGTTAAATCGAGGTGCAGTGAAATCTGCCGACCTTACTATAAGATGAGTTATGTAAATTAAAAAGTTCACAAAGGCCCCGAGGACACAGTTTATGCTTAACTTTAAACATAAGAATGGCAATGTCTTGAAGTCGTCTATTATAAAGTAACGTGGGTAATTTAGCTCTACCTAAGGCTACGTCCACAACCACACGTATACGTTTTCGTAGCGTTTTCATATTGTTCTCCGTCCTCAAGGGAATAGAAAACAATGGTCTACTTACTTGAAACAATATGAAAACGCTACGAAAACGTATACGTGTGGACGTAGCCTAATAAATCCTGATACGTAGGTTGCTTATCCTTGAAAACTGCTCTCAGTCCTTTTTCCTGGATTCGTTCGAGTCTTCTTGTATGCATGTGCATGTTCTTATGTTCACATTTTCTTTATCAGTGTCTCGTGCATGCACATGTATTCACTCATTATTGTTAGTACAATATGGTCTCGGTCTAACCTTGATTGTTTTTTTAATTTCCTTTATTTATTTACTTTTTTTTTATTAATTTCCTTACATTTATTAACTATTTATATAATATTCATATTCTATATTAATCTGATGGGAAGCTGGCTCGAAAACTTTAGTTACTTAAACTTCCCAGCACCTCTTTTTTTGTATATCGCCTACATGTATGTCATTTGTAATTCAGAGTGCAAATAAACTTCATTCATTCGGCATTCAACGAAACTTTTTCATGTCAATCTAATGTTGTATAATTATGCACACTATTAACCAATTATAGAATTTATTATTAAATTATAAGAGTTGATTATAGAATTTATATACATAAATAAATAAAGCTGAATGTAGAAAAACCAAGTCACAAATGTTGAATACTCGATCTAGATATTGAAGAAACTAGTCTGTTTGACCTAAGTACTATCATTCGACCCTCAGCTACCAATTTGACCTGTAGCTCAGTTGGTAGAGCATTGGACTAGTAAACCGAAGTCGCGGGTTCGAATCCCAGCCAGACCAAGTAGAGTTTTCTCTACTTGCCCGCTATGGTTCGTCACTCGGAGTAACACATTATTATTAAGAATCAGTGATAGTAAACAAAGATGGAAGAAGAGATGAAGGAGTATCATTTAACCGATCAAATATGTTGTTTAAGCCAATCAAATGTTGTCAGGTTGACAGTCGGTTAAAGACAGCGATCTGTCTTACCAGTATATTTTAGTCCGTAACCAGGAGAAGAAATCTGATGAACAACGTTGCTGCGGGAAAGGTCAGAAATTTTATCTTTATTAGAGAGGAAATAAGAAACCTTTTTAGTATTGTAAATAACAATGAAATAAACAGGTTCTTTAAGACAACGACGTGCATTTAAATGTTGCATGTCGCGTTTATTTAAACGGCTGCATATGCAATGCATGAGCCCCGCGTTCTTTTGCCCACTCACTCGCCTCCTCATTCCGAATTAAGGCCGTGGTGAGAGAGTTACAGCAAGTCGAAGTCTAAGGCAACTAGCTAAATCAATGGTTGACACAATTGTTTTACAGTATTTTATTACCGATAACAAAAACACGGCCTGCGCAATTTGATTGATTATATAATGAACACATTCAGAATGTTCAACAAAACTTAGGGATACCAGTTCCAGACTAAATGTTACTGAAAAGGAATTTAAAGCAAAGCCATCGTCAAACTTTACGTTCGAAAGGAAACAGCGTCGCTTGAATCAATTTTTACGCAGGAAATATAGTATTTGCCAAATTTTTAATAAATAGTTTAACAATATTCACGTTTTTCCTGTCCATTTTTCCTAGTTTATATTTACTAGGCACGCCCTTCCTGATGTTCGATGACAATGGCGACCTTCCGGCTTCCGTTGTTTTTAACTATTATTCAAAGCTTGCTTATATTCAAGCTATGCATAACTGACATACTCCACCACACATGATGGTATAAATAGCAACATTATTTATATATATATATATTCCCATGAAATTTTATTTCATGCATTTATGACAAATATAAATAGGTTTCGGGGCGCAGCCCCTTCATCAGATAAAGTTCAAAGCAGAGAATGTCGTTAAATAAAAAAACTATGAATAAATTATAATATGAATTTTAAATTAACAAAACTAAAACAAAATAATAATTTAAATGCCCAGTCCCAAAGGCAAATAACAATTTAACTTTCGAATCCACCGAATTCGTGAAGAATTTCAGGTGCTAGGTGACATTGTCGCAATTGCTTAAAGTTTTATTACACCAAAAAATCTTATTGACTGTGATATTCCAGTGGGGTTGTTTATTTGATTACATGTAAGAAATGCTGAAAACAATATGTATTAAGTAGGAAGTACCATAACTTCTTTTAGAACTAAGCCTATATATTTTCAAGGCCGGCCTCGTGTAAACACCTCCTAAGTAACATAAAAGTAGCGTGCTGCGAAGGCAGTGTAGAAACAACAATCGAAATATAGTAAGGTTAGATATACTGCCGAAACAGGGAACGTAGGAGTCTAACGTTTCGAGCGAAGGCCCTTCGTCAGAGAGAAACACGTTTCTCTCTGACGAAGGGCCTTCGCTCGTTTCTCTCTGACAAAGGGCGTCGCTCGTTGGTTCCCTAACTAATATATCGTTTAATCCCGAGTGACTACCACTATATTACAATGAGCATATACGTGCTCTCCACAAACTCCCCTTTTCCCTTACCATATCTGCTTAAAGAACTCTTGTGATTATTAAATCTGGTTCCGCTGTTAATTGTGTTAATTGCCTTACAGCTCGTGACCGCCGCGAGAATCATTATTTTATGCGGATTTGACACCAACCTTATTTTAAAACAACATATTGAGTTTGAGAAATGAAAATGAGATTAAAAACACTACAACCGGCCCGAAATCAGTCCGGCCTGAGTTTGGGCCGGCCTCATGTAAGCACCCCTTAACCTGATTCACACCATAGTAGCCCAGGCTTACCTCATTAAATCAATACGTTGACGTTGATATATCCAAAGAAATTTTACAGTAAAATAGATAAATATACCAAAATACGATTCAGAATAGCTGTCTAAACTAACAAAGCAACTTTTCATCAAATTCAGGAATATACTTACAGCATAGACGTTCTTCAAATCACGTTTGCTGTAAGTATATTCCTGAATTTGATGAAAAGCTGCTTTGTTAGTTTAGACAGCTATTCTGAATCGTATTTTGGCATATTAATCTATTTTACTGCATGTAAAATTTCGTTGGATATATCAACGTCAACGTATTGATTTAATGAGGTAAGCCTGGTGTGATACCACTGTTAACTCATTAAGGTGGCTCCATACAGTTTCTTGGAAAATGGAAAATACAAGTTTGAGAGTCCAAAACACGGTACGTGCATAAACAATTCGGAAAAAGAATAAAACTAAATGTTATGCATAGTTAAACAGTCTGACAATCAAAAACCGTTACCAAATAAATAGCAACAGTTGTTGCTATGGCAACAATGACGTTTGAAAATGGCTGCCAATTACCCTTCAAACTAATTTAATTCGAAAAAAACTTTGGTGACCCCCAATTTTTTTTTCATTAAAACTTTTCTTGAAGTATGAGTAATCAATAGGCCGATTTAAAAAAAATTCTGTAGAACGAATAATTTTTTTTCCGGAAAAATCATGTTTGTTAATTTTTTAAAAATTTCGTTCTACAGTTTGTTTTTTTAAATCGGCCTATTGATTACGCATTGTTCAAGAAAAGTTTTAATGAAAAAAAAATTGGGGGTCACCAAAGTTTTTTTTGAATTAAACTAGTTTGAAGGGTAATTGGCAGCCATTTTGAAACGTCATTGTTGCCATAGCAACAACTGTTGCTATTTATTTGGTAACAGTTTTTGATTGTCAGACTGTTTAACTATGCATAACATTTAGTTTTATTCTTTTTCCGAATTGTTTAATCACGTGTTTTGGACTATCAAACTTGTATTTTCCATTTTTCAAGAAACTGCATGGAGCCACATTAAATGCAACATTTTAGAAATATTTCACAACTAAATGCGCTTATACATGCTTTACAAATGCGCTTTAGTACTTCATGCTGAATTTACCGAGAATGTTGATCGTTCGCAATACGTCGCATTTTAGAGGATAAAACCTCAAAATATCTTGATATAATTATCAAACAAAAAACAACTCGCCAAGCAGTCCTGGGCTACCTATGTTCACACTTGTGAAGTAAGCACAAGCACAAGACCGAAACAAAAGATAAAACAAAAAGGTATTCCTATGGGGCGAAACAAGATTAAGCCTGGTTTCCATAAGATCGCCCCGATTGCTCTCCAATCAGACTAGAGATATTTCGAATCGCCCAATGTGATTGGATGAATTCAGGCGATCGGGACGATCTTATGGAAACCAGCAGGCTTAAGCACAAGTACATGAAATAAGCGCAAGCCACCGATAAGCACAAGAGCTGTACGAAAGAGAAAACGTACAAAGGTTCTTTTGTCTGATGCTTGTACTAACGCTTGTTTTACCCCGGTTCACACAACTATTTTGTTTGTGCTTATGTTTATTTCACAAGTGTGAATCAGGCCCTTAAGCGCCTGGTGTTTACATGAGGCTGGCCCGAACTCAGGGTTGACTGATTTCGGGTCGGTTGTAGTGTTTTTACTATAGATTGTTTTCGTGAGTCATTTCACGCCGACCTAATCTCAGGTCGCCTGCTAGACTGAACTGAAGCATTTTCACCTCTCACACTCAATACGTTCATATGAGGTGGGCTGATTTTATGTCACGAAAATCTTATTACGACTATTTGAGAAATGAAAAATCACATAACGAAGCAAAATTGGATTTGTTTTTCTGTAGGTATTATAATTTCTTTTTGTACCGGGCCAGCCTGCCTCATATCAACAGATCCTTAGAGAGGATACTAGATTTGAAAGTTAAATTGTTAATCGCCTTTGGGACTGAACATAATGACATTTAAATTATTATTTTGTATTAATTTTGTTAATTTAATATTTATATTATAATTTATTCATAGTTTTTTTTATTTAACGACATTCTCAACTGCTTTGAACTTTATCTGATGAAGGGGCTGCGCCCCGAAAACCTATTTTGTATTTAAAAATAAATTAAATAAAAGTTTTTTTAATGAGAATTTATATTCGTAGTTTAAAAAATTTGAAAAGCGAGCTTGTGATGATTTATATAGACCACTTTCATAATGAGACTAATTTGAATATTCTTTTATGTGCATCTTAATAAGCCTTTCTGGCCTCGTTTGTGTGTCTGCAATTCAAAAGAATCTTTGCTTCATAACGAGGCTAGAAAGGCTCATTTAGATGCACATAAAAGAATATTTAAACTGGTGGGCATTATGAAAGTGGTCTATATATATATATATACATGTATATATATATATATATATATATATATATATTGAGTACAATTTTAGGAGTAAAGCAATTTTACCGTGTTGAATATATATATTCTTGAGTAAATACATACTAATTATACGTACTTTAGTATAGTTTTGGATAATCTGCGCTTTTTCAGATAATTTTATTACCTAAACTAAGGAATTGGTGGCTTTCACGTGACGTCACGGCGGCCATATTTGTGTCCATTTGTGTCCTAAATTAATCCCATTGGGATTTAGCTCTATTCTTATTCACAAATTTCCCATTGTTTTAGCAATCCAATATGGCTGTCGGTCACGTGGGTGAAACCCAAGAATACTATATACGTTCTTCAACGATAAGAAAAATGTCGCTTTATAGACCATAATTATTCATAAATGGCCTTGGAATTAATATTCTTTTATGTTCAAATAAACTAGCCCCTCTGAACTCGTTTTCATGTGCGAAATTCAAAAGAATCTTTACTCTAAAACAAGGTCAGAGGGGCTAATTTATATGCACATAAAAGGATTTTAAATCGTTGGCTATTTATTTAAAAGCATTTTAACTGCATTAATTTGTGTGCAGCTATTGCAAGTCTCTTCACTTTGTCGTTGATTTCGTATTTGTTTGTGTAATGTTATTTAGAATAGATTTCTCATATTATTTTTCCGGCTATAATTCAGTGCTATATATACAAGCCAATTAATTAATAAAAAATATAGAGTGCTGTTTTGAATATATATATATAGCAAAGTAATAAGGCAGTAATTACTGCTAGATTTTGAATCAGTGAAACCGTTGTGTCGTTCCTGGATATCTTGGTATCGATTAGTGATAATGCGCTCATGACTTCTGTCTCTTATAAGCCGACCGATTCACACAGTTACCTTTTATTTTCATCCTCTCATCCCAAACACACTAAACAATCCATTCCATACTCTCAATTTCTGCGACTTCGCCGCCTATGCAGTGATGACAAAGACTTTGAGACCAAATGTTTGGAAATGAGATCCTTTTTTGTCCAGCGTGGCTATCCTACCCAGTATTCCTCGTCCTGACACTTTCTATAGAAAGTGTTTCTGATAATAAAATACCATTAGTTCTCACATTTCATCCTTCCAACTACAAAGTTAAGGATATCATTAGCCGCAATTTTCATATCCTAAAGAATAAATGATCCTGAAACGTCATCTATTTTCACCGATAATCCTTTAATCTCTTTTCGGCGTAATAAAAATATTCGTGATGGTTTAGTGCGTAGTGCCCTTAGAAAAAATCTACTGGCACCAGCGGGTACCTTTTCTTGTTCCCGTACCCGTTGTTACACGTGTTCCTTTCTTAACTCCGCTTGTTAACTTGTTATTCAGCATAATTTTATTTGCATCTCTTCCAACATACCGTTTTCACTGTATTTCTTGCAATAAATGTTGCATGCTTTACCTCGGTGAAACTGGCAGGAACAAGCCTGTCGCCCCACATTTTAATAGTGCCAACCATTGTATTTCAGACATGAAAGTTTGTGCCATCTCACCCATTTCTGGCGGTAATGTCAGCCGCAAAAGACTAGAAAAGCGTCTCATTTTCAAAATTGGTACCATTCATCCTCACGGACTCAACGAACGTTTTTCTTTTTTTTTAAGACCTCTGAAGACGTTGTTTCTGTTTAGCAAGGGCGGACATAAACAGCGTTTTCACTTTATTAATTTATCTATTTTACTCTCGCTCATCCTTTTTACACCCCCTCCTTTTTTGCTCATCGACTGTATGAATAGCAAATGTCTTTCGCATCTCATTATCGATTTGTTATTGTTATTTTGCTTTGATTGGCTAATTTTTTGCATCTCATCAATTTGATATTGTTATTTTTATCTAGATTGGCTTATTTTTGGTCACATGATAAGCTCATTGTTTGTTTACACTCTTTACGTTTCTCTCTGACCTGACGAAGGGCCTTCCATCGAAACGTTAGACTCCTACGTTCTCTGTTTCGGCAGTATATCTAACCTTACTATATTTCGATATATATTTTCATATACGATATATATTTTCATATATATATATATTCATATATATATTTATTCATATATATATATATATATAATATATATATATACATATATATACAAACGAGCAACGTGTGCATGATTTTGTTCATGGAATGTCGGAAAGCGCTCAATACCATAAAGGTTCAAAATGTTGAGTGTCGCAACTATCAGTTTCACGCGGGGCGATCTTCAGGCTAGCTGGGGACCGGCTCTGAAGATCGCCCCGCGTGAAACTGACAGTTGCGACACTCAACATTTTGAGGTGTTAGCCCACTTAAACTATATATATATATGGTTTGGTCGACCACCACGTGCATGGTCAAGTGACCAAGTGGTCATTCAACACTTCAAATTGAATATTCTCACGATTTATCTAGAGAATGAAAAAAATCAAATTATTTTTATAAACACTTGACCACTTGACTTGGCTTTCACCTCAGTTTATATACTCTACGAATTTCTCGAACTATGACATGTCATTGAGAAGTTGATTAAGTGTAACTTTAGACCCCAAAACACAAATATTTTGAACCAATGTTTTACAAATCGCACATGGAAGTGGAACGTAAGCTCGAAATAATACAATTTATAGTTAACGAAATCGTCAAATTAGTTGTCTACCTTTAAGGAACTTAGAGTTTTAGATTAATTATAAAATGTTATAGTAAAATAAATCTAGCAGCAATCCCAAATCATTACTTAAATGTATTTGCTGTTTCTCGCTACGTCAATTATAGCTCTTTATCACTAGGACAAAGATAACAAAAATCATGTTGATGCATAATGAGTCAGCATTACATGCATCCCCACATGTTTTTGTCTTTTAATTATGCAAGATCTTACGAGATCATACAAGATCTTACAAGAGTATACAAGATCGTGCAAGATCATACAAGATCTTACAAGATCTTCGTTAGTGCATTGCACTTAACGTTTTCTAAATATTTTAGTTTCCTGTTAGGGCCTGTTCACATGAGACCGAGTTATCTCGGGGGGTAGGGATAACTCGGGGGCTAGGGTCAAAGTTGACCCTGTTTCACATGATAAAACGCAACTACCGAGTTGTCCCTGGCCCCCGAGATAACCCTAGCTTCATATGAACGCTTCACCCCGAGTTATCCTGAGCAACAGCATAAATAAGCATGCCTAAGTTGACCCTACCCCCCGAGATAACTCGGGTGAAAGCGTTCACATGGAGGTAGGGATAACTCGGGGGCTAGGGTTACCCTATCGCTCCGACCGAGTTATCCCTACCCCCAAGTTATCTCGGTCTCATGTGAACGGTTTACTTTTTTAACATGGAAATAAACTAATACCGAGTTATCTCGGGGGATAGGGATAACCCTACCCCCCGAGATAACTCGCCTCATGTGAACAGGCCCTTAGTTGCAATTAACCAACACTGACTGACCATGCATGTTTTCGTTTTTTTAACTTCGCTTCGTCAGTGCATGGCGATTGATTGCGGATCTAGAACATTTTAGCCATTTCTGTTTGCTATTAACTAAAACTATTAAAAACCATGTTTCTAGATGTTTATGTGACGTTTACTAGAGAATTCTTTATAAACAATCTCGTAATTCAACTGATGTCAAAGGTTAAATTGTTAGCCTATAGTAAGCTCATAATTATTGGTAAGAAAACAATTTGAATTGAATCATGTTTGTTTGCATCCATTAAAAATAAGGATAGGTTACACATCACGCGCACTCTCTCTCTCTACCCACTTTATGAAGAACTTGTAATTCTAGTTGTAGGAAGTTAAAGTTTTATCTTTTATTATATTTTTATTTAGTGACATTTCTCAATAGCTTTTCTCAATAGTTTTTCCATGGAAACAAAGCATAAAAGTGTAAAATATGGGTGTGGGCTTGTTTGTCTGTTGTTCAGTAAAAAAGTCTTTATTAGAAATAATTCAGTTCTATATATTCAACACCCACATAAGATATTTCCAACGGAACCTACGCATCCGCATTCTGGCATCTATTGCTATTAATAGGAACATGACATTGTATAAATGAGAAGATATATAAAGATGAAATCACATTTTCACATAGCAATCTAGTTCCTCATCAAGATATCAGAGATCATTATATCTAAACTGTGAAGTATATACTGTGAAGGTATGTTGCGTTAGACAAGCAATTTGTATACTGATTCCTGTTAGAAATTCCTGCATGATAAGATATTTTACAATTTCTTTTCACTTCATGTCATGAGCCAGATTCTCATGGTATATTCTCTTTTTCTATTCTAGAATGAAAATGCAATGTAGAATCGCATTATTTTTCTTGGTAACATTGTTTGCATCAAATACAGCACTTACCAAGTTAGAGCACTGTCAAATAAATTGTCAGTCAATCTTTATGGCTTGTTTCGGCTGGTGCAGTAACATGCTGGAATGTGGTGACTGTTTGATCATTAAAACCAAGTGTCTACTTAAATGCTCCATTAGTTCAAATAATGCAACGAAAAGAACAAGACGAGAAGCTAAACAGCAGATCGACTTGAGAAAATATTTAAAGTTAAACTGAATCAGTGCATGGAATCCGTTGGTAAACAGTCAAGGAACAGAAATTGTAGCAACTAAAATTTATTGATCTATTATTATACTAAAGAATTTCATTGAATACAATGCAATAAACTATACAACGTATAGTATATGTTAAATATATTTATTGTTTAGTATATTTTAAATATACCGATCGTATAGTTTTATTATACAAGTATGTAACTTATACAAACTAATATATATGTATATAAATATTGATATTCACATTTTTATTTATTTTATTTATAATATATATAGCGTTATTTATGAATTGAGATCCATAATTCACATATGCAACAATATACAGTCAACATTAAAGATTTATAAAGCTTGAATTTGACAGTTTTTTATGGTTATTGTGTTCTAGTGTTGAGTTTGAATCTGGCAGGATTTTTATAAAACGTAATGTTCTCGCTTTACAGGATAATATAATTGATACTGAAAACTGAATAATTACCTTCATATTACCATGTTGAACCTTCCACCTCCAACAAGATTCAAACGAAATATATTTATTATACGACAATTTAGATCATGCAGGAATGTTCGTTGTAACTTAAATCCCATCTATTCGGATCTTTATTAAGGTTAAATTAATCGCAGTTCCATGCAAAGTACAGACTCTTCTGCTTTCAACTGAAGCACTTTATGATATTTATTTGACTATTGTCTGCATTATTTTTTTAAATTGTACATTACGTACACTAATCTTTATATACAGAGGGTTTAAAATATTGTAAGTAACCCTCAATTGGGCTCAAATGTGATTATATTCAAGTCGATCAGAGTGACTGTTGAAATACAGTAATTCTTGCGTACATAATTTTTTTTATCATTCGAACAGCTTTCAAAATATATACTTTGCCTGCAGGGGACCATACCCCCATCGAATAACTCTTCTAATTTAGTTCACTGTTGGAAACCGTATATTGTCCAGTCCATGATAATGCATAACAAATATTAGTGCTTTTTGAAATAATATTTCAAGGCCGTTTTTTATGATATTACAAGCCTATGTATGTATGTATGTATGTGTGTATGTATGTATGTATGTGTGTATGTATGTGTGTATGTATGTATGTATGTATGTATGTATGTATGTATGTATGTATGTATGTATGTATGTATGTATGTATGTTATGTATGTATGTATGTATGCGACAAAGAATTTAGAGATGTTTTGTTTTATTGTTGGTCTTGCCTCAGAGCTGTTGACAGAATGACGGTGTTGTTCATGTCGGAGTTATAGTTGAAAAGTTATAGTTGACAGTGGGCAGCAAAACAAATATGCAGTTGAAATCGGATATATATATATATATAAATCATCATGAAAAAAACTTTTATTTCATATTACAAGAAACGTTTTGGGGCGAAGCCCCTACGTAGGCCCCTGACGAAAAGGCTTCGCCCCAAAACGTATCTTGTAATATGAAATAAACGTTTTTTTCATGATGATTTGTATAATTTAAAGAACTTGAAGAACGAGCTCGTGATGATTTATATATATATATATATATATATATATATATACAAACAAACAAACAAACAAACAAAGTGTTGTTCGCGAAATGTTGAAAAGTCCTCAATACCGTAAAGATAGACTAGCGAATATACTATAAGTGGCCGCACGACATAAGCTAAGACCTAACGTGTTGATTTTACGGAGGGAGGAAAACCGCAGAACCCTGCGAAAAACCCTCGGTGCACAGGAGAGACCAACTAAACTCTACTCACATGAAATTCAAGTTCCAGAACGGGGCTATTCCCAGACGGTCACCCATCCAAGTACTAACCCCGTCCAACTGGGCTTTAGCTACAGCGGTGAGAGGCAGCGCCCTAACAGCACACGCGGGATAAAGATCGCCCCGCGGGATAAAGATCGCCCCGCGTGAAACTGACAGTTGCGACACTCAACATTTTGAGGTAAGCCCACTTAAACTATATATATATATATATATATTTCTAAAATTCATTAATAATTCATGAGGAAAACACAAAGAAAAATCATGAGCGTATCGGATCTATATATGTGATATAGACTCGCTCTAAGTTTCTCGCTGGTTTTTAACGGCTGAGATAAGCTTAATTTTCAAAATTACTACGCCAATGAACGTATGAAGTGATTCTTTTTAGAAGCCATTTAAAAACCTTGCAGTACGGGCTTTTTCGGCTCTAAAACACTCGGCTATCGCCTCGTGTTTTATATCCGATAAAGCCCTCCTGCGCGGTTTATAAATATTACTTCTATATATATATATATATATATATATATATATGTATATATATATATATATATATATCGAAGTAAAAATCTTCTTATTCTTTTAAAGGATTTTTTTTTTTCATTTTACTAGTGATAAAGGGCTCCGCTCAAAACGTCAGTATATGGTTCCTAAAAGTCTTGTCAGTTTACCCACCCAGTTTTCACTTTGTTCTATTCAAAAACACTACCTACGCAGCACTCTACATTTATATGTTATAGTCTAGTAGATATTGACTTTATACGACTATGCAAAATTTAAAGGCTTGTTTAGTTTAAACGACAAAGATATATTTTAATGCACTCATCATTTCCTTGGTGACATGAAACAAACTATCAAATCTTCTTTTATGCGTGTGTCTATGCGTCAAAATAATGACTGAGTTCATGCACATAAACAGTTCAGATAGATTTTTATTTGGACGTCCTGTTACCGGTTCAAATCCGGCCACTAAACAGAGGATGTATTGAGCACACTGAGACAATAATCAAGCGCATGTTATTTTTAAACTTTTGGCTATTTTAATTAATCACGAGAATTCTTTAACTCGTTAATATGAATGTTGGCATTATATAAAAATTGAAAATTATGCCGATTAAATTATGCTGAAGGAACATGCATAAAAAACATATATAAAACAAAAAATATATGTATACATAATCTTTTCATTCGTTATATATATATATATATATATAGATCTGATGTACGTACTATTTACAGAATGAGTGGCCGTTCTGTATCGGGGTATACAAACACGAGGCGAAGCCGAGTGCCTGTATCCCGATACAGAACGGACATGCACGAATTCTGAAAATGACATCTAAAACGATCCGATTTATATATATATTTATATATATATATATATATATATATATATATATATATATATATATATATATATATATATATATATATATATATATATATATATAATAATATTTAAAACCACGGACATGGTAGTATACTGATTTCCTTTGTGTTTTCCTCATGAATTACTAATGATTTTTGAATAAAGCCCTCCTGTGCGGTTTTTAAATATTACATCTATATATATATAGGCATATATAAGGCTTGAATGGAAAGATTATGTATACACATATTTTTTGTTTTATATATGTTGTTCCTTTAACATACAGTACAGGCAATACAGAGCGGAATATATTAACTATATTGTTTGTAATTCAGTAAAATATATGAACCTTGCTTCAACAATACGTTAAATTTGAAGCACTTTGAAGTAGCTTCCGTTCGCGTTTCGATTGTGTCAAGGTATATGCATGCATGTATTGTCAGCAGCAACAACAACGATATTTATTTATAGGACTGACAATCCCGGAGACTTTTTAACCCTTTCATGCAGTACCAAGCACATACTTTAGTTAGTATTTTACTCTGGCTAATGCCAGACGATTTTACTCGTCAATAGGGAAACCCCTGGTGCTCGAAGGGTTAAGGTTTCGTATCTGTTGGAACCTAAGAAACGGTTAACCATATTTTGGCGTAGTAAAATATGGTGAAAAATCATTGTACACTAAATATATCTTAAGGCGGTTAACCGGGCTCACGCGATTGATTAGAATCTCACTGTGGTTTTGAAACTCGCATAAACTAAATGTACAAAGAAGAATTGGTTTAGTTGTAAACGAATCCTAACGTTGATTAAAATCTCCTTTTGTGACCGAGGAAAGAATTTCGTGACACGAGTCAGCCCAGTTAGCCGGGCTAGCCCGGCTCATGTAATCAGCACCTAATAAGTCTGTTAGAAACGTACAATTAAGCACACTGGGAGCTGGGATGAGACAAGTAAGCGGGACTCCGGAACAATGGCCGAGCATTGTAAAACAAATATTGGCAGTTTATCTATAGTTGGGCCTTGGGCCTGTCATAAACTTGTCACATTGTACAAAGTTGTGGTTTTAACGTTTCATAGTACTCGTATTATACAATGGCAGCCGAATAAATAAATAAATAAATAAATACAATAGCTGCTCCGATTGTTTCAAGGAAATTTGGCACAATGGTCAGTCCAAGACTGGTACAAAGACGTGTGCATGAGAAGTGTTGTTTAACACTTTTAATAACGGTTAATGTGAAATTATATATCAAAATGATAATCAAACAATTTCTGTCACAAACATAAAATTATTGTGGCAGTATGATCTAAACTCATCGACTTATAAAATACCTATATGTAAATTAGTTCGTCATTGACCTTATATTTCCTCCCGGAAAATTCAACTATAAACCCGCCTACAACTCTTGAGATCGACTTTAAAAGATTTTTTGTTAAAACTTCTATGAGATAAAATGGTTGGCAGCGGCACTCGAGAGAAAAAGAAAGCTGACTCAATCGTGCAGCATGTTGCCAAAATATACAGATTTAAACTTTAACTTGAACAGAATTATTTGCGTTGGCGACTTGACAATTGCTCTCACAAGGGCGGACATATAGGACTATAATATCCGCGCTGGCTCCCACTCTCGCCCTGGGCTTTCGATTATTCCCGCTTCAACGCAATTCAACGTGACAACGACTTTTGCTGCGGTCGCGAAATAATATAAAGCAGTTTTTCCTTTAACATATTGCCTACTGAATTGTCTACAAAAAGTGTTAGATAATGTTAGTTAATTATTAGTTTATTCATCATGCATAATTATCTTTGATGTGCCGCGGTTAAGTATAGGTTAGTTACCTTAGTTGAAAAGTTATGGTTGAAAGTGGGCAGCAAAACAAATATGCCAAAAATTAAATTTTACAAAAAATTAAATAACCTACAGTGTACTAATATCGCTTTAAAACTACGTCTAGAATACTATTATTTTGTTAAATAACGACAAATATCGTCTGTATCACTAACTAGCTTAGTTACCTCCTTCTCGGTAACTAACCTAACATCGTAAAACACCGCGTCGTCCCATGATATATCGGCTAACAATAACATTAATGGAATTGACATATCCCTGAGCCTTTTCCCTCTCTGGTCCATTCTTTAGTATGATCTATAGTCCTAAAACGCTGTTACTAAAGTGAAGTAAACTTTGCTGAGTGGCTTGTCAGTTCCAACTACTCCACTCCTTCCTCTTCATGTTAGGTCCACAATTCCATACAATTATAATGGTTTAGGTTGGAGTTGGGGTCAATGTTAAGGTGTAGCACCACCAAAAATAGAGGGGTACGTTAGGGCCCAGCGGCTATAGCTAACACCCCCCCACCCCCACCCCCCAATATTTCTAGCAAAAGAGTTAAGCCCCCCCCCCCCCCCTCCCCCAACACTTCTGAAGACAAGGTTAAAAATGGCCTACAATTTTCTAAGAAGGGTCAAAATACATCCCGTTATCATTCTTTTTGATGAATTAGCCCCCAATATAAAATATCCTCCGCCGCCATTGACTGTTTCAACACAGAATAAAGGACAACCAGAAGTCCGACGTCGGCACCTTTGATGTAAGTGCCGTCGCGCATGTTGCCTCGCGCACGTCAACGTCGCCTTGCAAGTTCCACCGGCACTTTTTACCCTTCCGGCATCTCAATTGTTATCATCGCGTCACAATCATTCGTCATTCTCGCCATCCAGGTACGTTCCACCGGATAATTTGACCGTCAAAAGTGCCAGTGGAACTTACCAGGATGGCGTAATGCAGGCATTGGAATGGGAACAAAGGGACAAGTTTTCAACTTTCAAGCGCGGAGTCCGCATCTCGCTCCAATCCGTCCCCGCAGGTCAAGGGGAACGCAGGCCCTGTTCGAAAGTTATTTTGTGTTCGAAGTTCAATAAATTCAATAGTTGTGATAGATCAGTGGTTGTGATTCTTTGCGAGATCGCTTCTGTTGTTTTCATAAATATCATTTTCTAAAGTCGACTCTGGAAAATATCACCGTACAATTATTTCATTAGAAATGTCGGAGGGTGACAGAGATGATTTACAAGTCGCTACACGAGAAAATGTTCAGGATCCCAAGTTGCTTGATTACCGTGCAATGATGGTTGACTTCATTGCTGGAGCTAATGGTGGCACAGCTTGTGTACTCGCTGGACAACCATTTGATACTGTTTAAAGTAAAGATGCAGACTTTTCCTTCACATTTTAACGAATGCTTTTGATTGTTTTAAAAAAACTTTTCAAAATGAGCGTATACGTGGCTTGTATGCTGGTACTGTTCCAGCCCTTCTGGCCAATATTGCTGAAAATTCCATTCTGTTTCTTATGTTATGGGACGATGTCAGTCTGTAATTCAGTCAATATTTAAAGTTCCTCATCCTGAACAGCTGACTGTGTTTCAAAAGTCATGTGCTGGTAGTATTGCTGCTTTTTTTATGTCATTCGCATTATGTCCAAACTGAACTGGTCAAATGCAAGTTACAAGCACAACATCAACTGAGGGAAATGAGTGGAAAGTCTGGTGTCAAATCACTGTGAGTAAAAACTATTTAATTAAAATAGAAATAAGAGACATGAGAAATGTTTGAATAAAGAGCTAAGTTAAACTTAATTGCAACATTTTGTACAATAATCATTACCCTGCGAGCAGAGCCTTCTTTTCCTTATTTCTTCACTGAGAGAGAGGAAGAAAAGTAGGCTCTGCTGTATTTGTGTTTGGCTTCGTCCAAGATTTAGGACGAAGTTAACCTGAATGTCAGGCCTTTATTTGTTCCCGCCTTCCGCTAAACCCGTCAGCGCGGGCAGAGGTGCGGGCGAGCGAGAAGGCGAGAAAAACAAAGGCCTGAGGAAACTCTTAACAAAACTGTGGGGAATCCGTCCATCTCATGGACGGGAGCTCTGATTGGCTAACTAATTGAAGTAAGGATTTTGATTGGTTCATTCAGATAAACAACTTGCCCAAAGGTGCACCGTCAAGGTGCACACCGTGACAAAGTCATCGCAATTTCTCGAATGCGTTTATCGTGTATGTTTCTGTGACCAGTTCATTCATTTAATCATTTATTATGTCGGAAAATCAAACCATAGAAGGATTTTTCGAAACCGCTTTGTTAAATTCATTGACACATTTCGGCTATGAGTCTTTGAAACCAGAACAAACGACGTGCACAATTTCGAAAGCTCGCTGTTGACAGCCTTGAAGATGTCTTTGCTGTTTTGCCCACTGGTTGTGGTAAAAGTCTAATATATCAGATATTGCCATTTGTGTTCTCTGAACTTCATCGACTTCAACATGGCACGGTGAGGAATTTCGTTGTAGCAGGTTGAGACCTTGCGAAAAGCAGTCTACTTGGGTCCTTCGTTCGATGATAAGGGGACGATGGCTACTGAAGGCGAAGCCGATGCGAAAGTCCAAGTTGTTTATGGCAGTGCTGAACAATGGTTGTCAGAAAAGTGGACCCGTAAGTTACAAAACGGGAATCTCGGAGCTAGTTGTGGATGACTGAGTTTATACGGTTGAGATGTATCAATATATTAAATGGCCTACCTGCATTCTAAAATTTAAATTCTAAAACTGTATAAAATAATTCCCAAACTATTGCGTTTGTTTTTAATATAAAACATCAATATCCAGTCGATCCTTTTCTCCAACGTTCTAGCCTGTGCTACAAAATTATATATTTTATTAATTTTGTCGAAACTATATCAAAGCGGTGGAATTTTGAATCAATATGACAATATATACGTATACTCTCAAAATTGTCAAATTTCTCGGTTTCTTATTTCTCGGTTCAATTCTTCGACTTCTTCTCTAGATCTGGTCTAGATACCATGGACAAACGCCTTCAATTCGAGCTCGTGTATTGATTGCAAGTCTACCCAGACTAGTCCAGACGCGGAGAAAGACTATATATTTCTGTGGGATGAAATCAAAACATACGCTTTGTTCTTTTGACAACTCATATCAATCATACTCGTTCATGTTTAAAAATAGCAAAGTGGGCGGAAGACAGTTTTGTTAAGAGTTTCCTCAGGCCTTTGTTTTTCTCGCCTTCTCGCTCGCCCGCACCTCTGCCCGCGCTGACGGGTTTAGCGGAAGGCGGGAACAAATAAAGGCCTGACATTCAGGTTAGGACGAAGTAACTCGTTTAACCAGTTCTCGTTTTGTTTTCTGCTCTGATTGGGACTGGGTTCGAGATTGTAACCAAGCAACTGACATGCATGCGCAATGGAAACCAGTCACGAATACAGCAGAGCCTACTTTTCTTCCTCTCTCTCAGTGAAGAAATAAGGAAAAGAAGGCTCTGCTCGCCGGGTAAATAACCATGCACTATATACATGTATGTAAATCTTCCTAGTGCAATGTACCGCAATAGTATAACAATTTGTTAGAGACTGACTATCATATTTTTGCCAGGAAGGGTGGGGGTATGGCTATTTGTCAGTGTAAGAATTATTTTATTGGTATGTACAAGAATCTTTTGAATTGACATACAATACTACAGTACTGCTCAGAAATAACCTAATAGTGCGGTTGAGGTTAAGTTAAACAATGATAGAAATGGTAATAAACTATAGTAAAGCACAATAAAATTACCGTATCTAGTAAATAGTAATACAGAAAACAGTCCATATTTTGATTCATAGTGATTTAGAGACAGTTTAACTAACACTGAACAGAGTTATATTACGATTAAGCTGAGGCTAAACCAGGTTTGACCTTGGTTTTTGTTAGGTTATTTCTGAGCAGTACTGTACCTAGAAGTAACCTAACACTAGATGTGCAGTTGTAGTGGATTAGTGGTGAGGTAGTGGTAAGGTAGCAGTGACGTCACGGTGATGCAGCAGTGAGGTAGCGGTTGATATATTAAACTGGAAATAGAAAAACTATGGTTGACAAAACACTTTTGGTTTTGCCGTTTTCCACTCTGATACATGTACTGATTGATACCAAGTACAAAGTGACCATTTGTAAAAAAATGAATTTTTACAGTCCAATTTTGTATTCTCATATAAGATTCATTTTGAAGTAAAAGCATTGACAGAGATTAGGTAGCCTGTTTTACAGAGTGATGTTCTTCACATGAGTTAATTGAACTAAATTTTGAATGGTGGAAACAACAACTCTGCATCCCTCTGCCAGTTTATTTTTTAATTTGTCTGATGTTAGTTCATCATTCTTTTTCATTTGGTCATATATGAAAGTCACATGTTCTTCTTTTAAAATTGGTTTTCTTCCACTATGCGGTGCATTGATCATGATGACTGCCACTTCGTTGATAATGAGAAACAAACTTATAGCTGGTCTTGAGGTTTTAATTCCTCCTTCTTCTAGGATGTTTCTAATATTAGTTTTTGATTCTCCTGAGGACAAAAGTGTAATAACTCATTCCCTGGCATATTGACTTACTGTAGCTTTCCCATTATTCCTTTAAAATATATGAGGTGAAGGCTCGAAGTAACGACAACTTACAACAACATGAAGTGGAAAAGGACGCTGAACTTCAGAAATGAGCAACTCATTCCAGGACTGCAGTTGTATAATTACAACAAGCAAATCTAAGTGTGTGCATGTGAGGTCAACCTAAGTTCACCTGAGGTTTGCCTGGTGATTCAACCAAGGGTCAAACCTAGTGTCAAGCCTTTATCAACCTTCAGTTGAACCTAAGTTAATCCAAGGTTTTTTGTTAGGTTACTTCTAGGTATAGTACTGTATTTATACAATCTACTGTTCATGGCTGTGTAGGAATTTGATTTACAGTACTGTACTCTGCTAAATATATGCTCAATTTTTTTTTTGGTACTGTATATGCTCAATCAACCTCTTCAAAAACAAATGCTAAATGTACAGTATAGTATAGTATAGTATAGTATAATATAGTATACACAGGAATGTTTTATCCAGGGGGGGGAATAAGCAGCTGCCCTGGCTATTGGCTTTCACAATTAATAGACTGTAATAATAATTTAATTAATTAATTAATTAAAATTAATAAATAAATAATAAAAAATACATAAATAAGTAACAATATTATGATTAAGTACAGTACTGCTCATGAGAAACTTAACTTTGCATATTAATGAGCACGTTTTGAGTTTGAGCAAGAATCGAGCGAGTGAGATTGGTCAAAATACTTGAAACTTTTCAGTATTGAGATTCTTTTCAAGAAGTGAACAAGGGTTTTCACTAGTTTGAGATTCAAGTGAGCTGGGATTATTCTTGAGTTTCGAGGAAAAATTTTTGTACACAATGCAAGTGCAATCTTTCTGTGTATTTCACACATTAATTTACTAGGTACCGTAATTTACAAATTACATCTTATTCTAGAAACTCCAGAAACCGAGCCTAGTGTTACTAAGATCAATTTTCTGGGACCAGAAATGAACATGAACATGTGATACCGTAACACTCTTTGGGCTACAAACATGTGAAGAAATATGACTAGCATTTACAAATAATTACCAAAATGAAAATCAACAAGAAAGTGAATAAAACAAAACTTGTGTAATGATAGACAACTTTTCTCACCTGCATGTTCTGGTGAATTTGATATGAACTGTTTAAACTGTAATCTTCCAGTGCTGTAGCTATGCAGGCTACTGTGACTAATGTGAGATGCATAGCGTGCAGATCAAACTGCAGTCTTTGTTTTGAATTGAATTATTTGGCGAATACATCCAGCCTTCCTTTTACTGCCATTTATTTTCAGTGATACTGATAGAAATCTAACATACAGTACTATTCCTGACATAATGGTTTGTTCAACTCTAACTAATGCACCAATGAGAAGTTAACGATTGAAGTTTCAACAAACTAATATAGATGGGGACATGATTATTCGCAGACTATGACAGTTATCTGATGACGAACTGATGACCAAAGGGCACTGCTCAAAAAGTCAGCAGCATTTCATTTTTATTTTTGGCTGTATAATTAAAACAGCGCATTTTCGTTCATGAATTGTTTCCATCTCCTTTAAAAATCTCAGGACCACTGAAAAGGGGGGCTGGTAGGTGGGGCAACTGCCAGGGGTGCCGGAAGCTACTTTTTGAAATTGGTAGGGTGGGAAAGGCTCGACTGGCATCGGCTGGTGGATTTGGCATTTTCATTGATTGATTGCTTTTCTTAAAATAATAGGTGTTACTCCAAGTGATGAACCATACCAGACAAGTAGACTGAGAAAACTCTACTTGGCCCTGCTGGGATTCGAACCCACAACCTTCAGTTTACTAGTCCAATGCCCTAGCAACTGAGCTACAGGTCAAGTTGGCTGAAGGTTGAATGATAGTACTTATCTATTTGATATTTCGAAACAGACTAGTTTCTTCAATATCTAGACAACAGTCTTCATACATGATGATTTTGAATGATTATTGTGGGACAGTGAACTCGGGTGGAGAATAATAATAAGGTGTTACTCCGAGTGACGAACCATACCGGAGAAGTAGAGAAAATTCTACTTGGCCCGGCTGGGATTCGATTATATTTATGCATAGTTTTGTGCCTGATCAAATAGCTTCAACGGGACCATCACCATTGGACCACAAATAGGACCGTCATTACAATGAACTTCTCCCACGGGATTGGCATTACTCAGAATGATTTTGCATCCATACTAAACTAAATTGCTAATTTATTACACCCAGTATTTCTGGCAACCTCGTTCCCGGGGCCTTTTTGAAATTAGGAAGGCGAGAAAAGGTCCTGGCATTGGCTGGTGGACTCTGCATTTTCATTGGTTGATTGCTTTTCTTAAACATTCCTCAGGAAACGTAATTATGCATAGTTTTGTGCCAGTTACAATCAAATAGCCTCAACGGAACCGCCAACAGGACCAATGAGACAGCTCATCACAATGAACTTCTCCCACTGGATCGCCATTACTCCAAATGATTTTGCATACTAAATTAAATTGCTAATTTATTACATCCAGTATTTCTGGATGCTGTGATCAGCCAATGCCAGGGCCTTTTCCTGAGGTTGGACACAGCTAACCCAAGGCAAGGGTGAAGAAAAATTTTGAGAGTGGAATACAGTATATACATAAGACCCAACCAGGACCAGTTGCAAAAAAATGCAACATCAAGGCCCTTCTGGCTATAGGAATTGAACCAGACCCTGCAATGCTAGTGCAGTACTGATCACTGAGCTACGGAAGCCATTGCCAAGAGCTTGGCCAATTTCTGTATATATATAATGTGGTAATGCCAAGAGTAGAATTGGGTGTATTACAAGTAATATTTAGCATTTTATTAAATTAGTTTGCTGTCTCCACGTGGTCTGTAGCAATAAATTAGCTTGTGACTGACATAATAATACAAAAGTCATTTAATACAATAATACAAATGGCAATTCCTGAAGAAAACATTCCTCTTATGAAAAAGGGCAATTGGTTTGCCCCCATACTTGCCCCCCACACACCATGAGAGCAGGTGCCCCCTGCTGCCTCCATGGCTGTGGTGCCCCTGGCAACTGCCCTGTGGCCGGCCCACGTTAGGAGCCTGGACCGACCACACCATGCATATCCGCTTTCATGAATTCTTCTTAGGAATCTTTGTTGGAAACTCTTTCAATACTGTGACCAATATGATGTAATGTACTAGGTTCATTCATCATTGTCATTACAATTACTATATAATCTCCACTGATCATATAGTGATACTCTCACACATGTCGTGCTACATGCCGCTACCATGCACGCTACGGCACAAATTGCGCAATAACAACAACTATCTGCACCTAGTGTTTTAGCTTTTATCTGACAGTCAGCATGACATTGTCAACCTTCTAGAATTCTTAATTCCAGCCTGTTTGCGAATCAGCGAGTGGCGAGGTTGCAATGGTAAAAAATACTTGAGTTTTGACAAATCACAACTCGTAAATTGATGACTGCACATACTGTACAGCAAAAAAGTAATCATGATTGAATACATACAAGTGATACCACTCTCTCTTGACTCCCCCTGCTCTGATATCTGAGAATTTTAAAACCTGCGAGTCCCTACTCCCAGGCCCATTCTGGCTCTCGGCGGCCCTGAAAAATCTACTGACAAACAAAACATAATGTTAATATATGTACAGCGTACAAGGGGTTTCGAGAATTCATGATATTCGCAACTAATATTTTGAGGATTGTGAATCGTGTGTGAATAGAGCAAAAATTGCATAGCTATCGAGGGGCTATCGAGTTGTCAAATCTCACTTGCAATTTACCCGCGAACAAAATGAGCGAGAATGTTAAGGTTCTCGTGAGTGGTACTGTAATTAATTATATGAATTATTGGTAATGGCATATACCACAGTTTTGAACTAATCACATGTTATTTTATAAATAATTATTTTGTGGGTGTGGCTTTATATATATATATATATATATATATATATACAAACGAGCACGTGTGATTTTGTTCACGGAATTTTGTTCAATACCATAAAGGTAGAGCGAATATAGTATAGTTTAACAGGGACCGCGGAGCAGTGGGGGCTGGGGGGCTTTAGCCCCCCCCCCCCCCCAATAATTTTCCAAACATATGTGATTTTTATATAGCGATTTTTATATAGCCCTAATTATAATGTATAAAAATTCCTGACCCTAAACCTAACCCTAAACGTGCACGTGTCTATTGCTAAGACACCCTGATCGAACCTTTATGTGAGATTTTCATTGAGAGACGAACATCTGCTCTAAATAATTTGGGATTGAATTTTGATACATTATAATTAGGGCTACTTGAAGTCTTTGCCGAAAAATAGCTGTACGCCGCTGTGCAATAATTTCAAGAGGTGTGAATTAATCACTGTATTTAAATTTTGACACATGTTATTGTAAGTGAAAATGTAAGTGGAAATTTAAGCAAACAGATTTTATTCCTTTCAAAATGGCTTGTTTTAGAGACGTTTGCTGGACTTTTCTACTGTTTTGTAAGAATTTGTAAGAAACGTTTTAAACCGCAACTAGTAAATTTGATTGCATTTCCGGGGCTCTGACAGGCTTCAGATTTCAAAATTTCCCGGGGGAGCATACCCCCGGACCCCCCTAGAAGGCTCATGCCTTCGGCGTTCGCTAGCCCCCCTCCCCAATCCAAAAATTGCTCCGCGGTCCCTGCATGTTTAAGTGGGCTTACCTCAAAATTTTGAGTGTCGCTGTCAAACTGTCAGTTTCACGCGGGGCGACAGTTGCGACACTCAACATTTTGAGGTAAGCCCACGTAAACTATACTATATATATATATCAATGTATTGTGTGACTTAATGGTGTAACGTAACAGTATATACATGTACTTGTATTTTCTTAATTTAGCGGTCCTTTGGGATTAGCAGCAAAGATAATCAAAACAGAAGGTTTTTTTGGATTTTATCGTGGCTTTTCTAGTACATGTGCCCGAGAAGTTGTTGGATATTTTTTCTTCTTTGGTGGCTATGAGTTAAGCAAGTATATTTTAACGCCTCATGGAAAGAAAGCAGAAGATTTAGGTATTTTTTGTGGAAATTTATTTGGAAGTGTGTTTTTAAAATTAATAAATGAAATGACAGCTTCCCTAACTGTGATACTACAGTATACAGACATAGTAAAAATTATGGTACAGGTCATTTGTATTCCACTGAAAAAATACCTGACATTGTACGTTTATCTTTGTGAAGGAAAATTTTAAGTGTGCGAATATACAGTAGATTTTTAAGACCTGAAACTCAGACCAGTTACAAAAATGCAACATCAACACCTTGCAGCTAGGAATTGAACCTACAACTGCGCGGGTGATAATGCATTGAATGTTTTAAGGATTTACATGTTCACTTTTGTACATGTTTTTTCTGGTCGCCATGGTAGCGGATTAGATTTCATTTGTAAAGACAAAGCTAAGTGGCCTTGGATGGCTTGGAAGCTAATATGTTACTATGGCAACTGCACAAGAACAACAGAGTTGCCGAGTATAGCGTGGAGGGGAACTGGTCAGAGTATTGCCTTTTAAGAAATAGAAAACATTTTCCGTGTTTCTATAGAGTTATAGGAACACGAGGGAAGTTTGGGAGAAGTGTGGAGAACGTTTCAAAATTACACTATTTCGAGTTCTTCCAAACTTTCAAAAGTGTTTCTATAACTCTATAGGAACATGGGAATAATGTTTTCTATTTCCTTTATAAAAATAAACCCGTCAAAATAGATTAAAACGTTAAAAACTAATCCAAATAAAAAGCGTAAATTCTCATTACCCTCCATGGATGGCGTATTGGATTGCGTTTGATGGCGCAGTGGATGGCGTATAATGGTGTTTCTGTACAAAACTTTAATGGCGTATTGATGGCGTATTGCTTTGATGGCGTATTGGATGGCGTAATCCATCCATGTTTTCCATATAGGGTTATAGAAACACGCCTTATAACAACCGCTTCCGTTTTCAAAAATGTTATTTTATGTCTTTAGTGCAAATTATCAGTATACCATCCGGTACATTTTTACAAAACGCACGAGTGAGTTTTTCAAAGACTATCAAAATTGCACGAGTCTGAAGGGACGAGTGCTATTTGAGGTCTTTGACAAACTCACGAGTGCGTGTTTTTCCAAAATTGCACTCGAAACCATGCTCATTACTTATTAATAATATACATGAAATGTTAGACAAATGTTCCTCCGGCTACAAAGTTTACATACCACTCATTGCTTCCACTTCTCGAAGCATAAATGGTTAAAAACTGCTTCGCTTTGTTCACTAAATATAGCATCTAACCTCTAGTCTTCTTGCAGGAACTTTAATGACAATATTAAAGCAAAATTCATTCTGTTCATTTTTGTCATGTATATTATTAATACTAGTATAACCAAAGTTAGTGAAATTGCTGCCGTCTTTAGTGGATCGTTCGCCAGCGCACGCTTGCGACACTCGCGGTTTGTGATACAATGCTGATTAAACACATGAAGGCACATTGCCGACCTCTCGATACTTCACTAAAAATTGTGTCGCCTTGATGGATGCTACCAAAAACGGGAAAATAGAACAACAGACAATATAATCTTAATATCCAAACTCACCTGTATTAAGAAAAATCCGAGCTTGTCAGACTATGGTCAGACAGAAGACATTCGAAATGCGTGGTCGGTCGTTGCCTGGGAGATGAAGGGTCTTGCGGCCGTACACGTGTAAATGAAGCATTATGATTGGGGCAAACAATTACCTGCATGTTGATTGGAGCAGCCGCATCAATTTAAAACATTCCATGCGGTCGAAAATCATCCGGACAAACAAATCGACTATATGTTCCGAATAGTAAGCTGCCTAGCGGCAGCAAATAGTAAGCTGCCTAGCGGCAGCAATAAACAATAAACGTTGTGTTATCACAAAATTTTGTCACCATGCAAAACTTCAAGGAATTAATGGCGATGATGATGCTATAAGTTAATATGTTTGTGCTAACTACTCTACCGATTCACGCAGACAAAAATTTAAAAGGTCATCAGATAAAATATGACTCGGATTATTAATTGAACAACTAACAGTAATTGTAACACTAACTGTATCAACAAAGAAAATGACGACTTAATTCGTAATTAAAAACAGACTCATTCAAGATTTTGTCTCGAAACTTGGCAAACTTTAAAGCGCCTATAAATCATTGAGCAAATCAGTTGATTTTATGTCGAGACGGTCCTCGCCATGCACAAATCGTTTGTTTTTTTGCTTGTTATAATATGATTTAAATAAAACGGTTGAGTTATTGAAGCCTAAACTTTGCTATTGGATAATTGTTTCATTATACCCAAAAATACATTGTCCTTACCGTGTGTGTGATGTTTCTACGAAGTAAAATGAACAAGAAGCCTTTTATTCAGGACTCGGTCGCCCAATATTTTTATTCGCCCAAGTTTGCATAAACGTGAACAAAAAGATAGAACAAAGACTTTTGATGAGTTCCTAGACCATTTCTCGATTGATCTAATGTATACGTTGAAAAACGAATATACTACAGTATATATAGCTTTGCGATGGAAGAAGCAATTGGGGCATCCCAGGTGTGACTGAGAAATTTAAATACCGAAGAGTAAAATTAATATAAATCTTTTTGGGCCTACAAACTCCTCAGTTCAAAAATACATGTACATGTAGAAATGTACATCCTACACAGTGTATTTCCAAACGTCAAAACTACTATTAAATTACACTACTTCACTCTGTGTTGCATTCAAAATATGGTATATACAATTCAAAGTAACTATTGTAATACTGTTGGTATCCTCTGTTTCAGGTCCTTTGAATGTAGCTTTCTCTGGTGGAATTGCAGGAGCTTGTTTTTGGACATCCGTTTTTCCTGCAGATGTTGTGGAAATCTAGAGTTCAGGTACCTATATACAATATGACACAATGTGAGCGTACTGTATACATGCCCATATATACAGTTTAGTCCCTGTTTGGACGTGAATGTTGCAATTTTGCTTTTCCAACGCTGAGTAATAATTTATTTGGAAGTTGTAAAAAAGGAAAAAAACTAATCATTTTGTGTATGTAAAGTCTAACTTAGCATTGCTGTTTTATTAATGAATGCTTAATTAATAATTATTGGATGAGGTTAAGCATGATATCGAGAATTATCAAGGCCGAGGTTTTGTGTTATCTGCCGAAGCCGAAGGCTGAGGCGGATAAACACAAACCGAGGCCTTGATAATTCTTGATATCATGCGAAAACCGAATCCAATAATTGTTTTATTATGCATAAGAAGTGCTAAAGCAATGCGCCGTCGAAATATATTTAAATATAAAGTTATAGTGGTACAAGGTCAAAAGAAGCCACGCAAAGACAACGTTACTTTTGTAAACAACTTTAATGACACTAAAATTAAGGTTTTACAATGTCCAGAACATTCAAAGGTCTTGGGAAAAGAAAGTCAAAATAATATAAACAAGACTGTGACTAAGAAGAATAAGCCTAAGCCTAAAGGTCCAGATTTCTT
The DNA here is from genome assembly GCA_035771165.1 of Paragorgia papillata. Lineage (NCBI taxonomy): Eukaryota > Metazoa > Cnidaria > Anthozoa > Scleralcyonacea > Coralliidae > Paragorgia > Paragorgia papillata. Next base: position 2,313,298 of record JAWNZC010000229.1, read on the forward strand.
CACTCAACGTCAGTATAACTTAATAAAAAAGGACAAGCGAAAATTTCGCTGTCTTTGGCTTTACTGAAAAATATTAGCATTACAGTTTATGAAAATTAAATGTTTTTTTGTTAACTGTTTGAGTATTTTGCATCACAAATTCTTCCTGGGAAAGATTTAGGATAGGCGACAACTGATGTTTGACTGAAATTAACACTCCTACCTTCGACTTCACACTCTGCCGTTAGCATTTCCGACATTTTTCTCTTTGTGGACATGTCCGTTTTGCAATAGCTCCGAATACTGCTTTCGTTTTTATCTCCACTTATTGGACATGATGTGTCTCGCTTCAAAGCCAGATTTGTCAAGGATGGTTACATTCTGTTGCTCTGATAGAGTGATTTGTGTCTGTTTTGGAAAGAGCTGTCTTCGTAGCTCGTTTTGTATTCACTTGCCTCCTTGTTCATCTAATAGTTTTTCTTCAAATCGTTTTCTGTTACGTTGGCGAATCTTTGCGAAGAACGCGCCATATTCCCATTTTCTTTTCGCCGTAAACAAGCTGGCAACAGCAAGCTAGCAACAAGATATTGGAATAATGATGTCATACCTACACTTTTTTTTAACAATAATATTGGAACATTGATGTCACGAATTAGCTGTATGTCCAACAGCCAATCAAAATTGAGATAGAGTAGAGAATGCATAATAATATGCTTTATCGAGGTTTACAGATACTCTGATATACTGGCATGATTAATAAACATGATTAATTTCTTTTGAATTTTGCTCATGAATTATCAATTGGATAAATATATTTTAAATAATTGAATTAGTAGTAGCACCATGATAGTCTAGTGGATACACTACTGTTACAAATTATTGGTATATATACATGCAGTAAATACCACTTGGGTATATTAGCGAGCATATAGTTAAGGTGCATGGTATATTTAACCATTTCTGAGCAGGCATCCGACTCTCAAGTCTTATGTATCTTACTATGGCTAACGCCAGAAGATTTAACTCGTCACAGGGAAAACTCACCGACGGGAAAGGGTTAAAAGAAAATCGATATAAAATATTGCTTAATTTGGCTGTAATAATTGATTTCTAAATAATAACCAGACAAAGTGCTAAAGAGCGGTGGCCCTGTTTGGCACCGTCAAAAACGTCGCTTGCATTCTCTTCCCAGAGCCCACGTTTCTGTGTTCGTGGCTTACGGGTGCCACGACCTAGCGTACGATTCCGGTCAAACACCCAGAATATAAAGCTACCTAACAAGTCGTCAGGGCAGTGGACTGGCTTGTCAGGGCACCGTAGTATGAAACTGCATGCCTGACGTTCTAGCTGCTAACTTGTCAGGGCACTGCAATTTTGTGCAGTTGTGTTTACCTGCGGAACACTTCGCTTCACGGAGATCGTCAAAAAGCCGCCCAAAATCCCCCCGCGTCAAAAACGTCGCTTCCATTCTCAATGCGACAATGCCAGAGCCCCAACGACGTTTGTGTGGCTGCGGCTACCAATTCTGCCCAAACGTACAAGCAAAGTTATAAAACTGACTGACGAGTTAGCCGCTAGCACACCAAGGCGCCACAATTGTATGATCTACCTGCGGAGTGTTCAATACTTTTCTTCTCAAACATGATGTCGCCAAAAATCTGCCAAAATCCTTAGCGTCAAAAACATCGGTTGAATTCTCGTTCCTTGAGCCGTACGTTTTCTGGTGTCCGTGGCTTATGGGTGCCACAAAAAAGTGACACCCATGCAGACCCCGTTTACACGATACCGGACGAATTCGTCAGGGCACCGCAATTAAATGTTTCTTTTATTTTGAATTTTCCGTTCATGAATTATATATTAATAATGAGTTTGAGTAGTATAAATATGGACTTCGTGCATCGCTGCATACATGGTATATCTATTTTGATAGTTTTTCTTGTGGTCATGTTAATGTTATTTATCTCATGCCGACACAGCACGTATCACACCATTTATCGCTTACTAATGAATATTTTGATGTCTAACTCTTGAAGTTTCTTTCTCGGCCGTAATTAAATTAAATAAAATTTCATTGCAGAAGAGTCATGAGATAAATTGGTTAATAAATATTCACTCGTGCATGTGATAAAGAATTTAACATCACTCGTGAGCTTTAACGTTAACTCGTTGTCCGTCGCGATAATAATATACACTTAATGTCTGCTCCCTCGGGAAACAGTTAGTTTTGTTTTCCCGAGAGTCTCTAGGAAAACATCAACACTCGAGGGAAAACAAAACTAAATATTTCCCGAGGGAGCAGACATTAAGTTAGTGCTTTGTTATATAGCTTGAGTTTCGCTGAATAATTTCGATGTTTATCAAGGGAAAGTACACAAAAGACAGACTGAAAGACTTACCAAAAAAAATTACCCCTGGTTTCGTAATTTCACTTCAAACTAAACATGCAAATATGAGTCTCAGAACAAAAGAACATCAATACATTTCTCCAGTTAATCTTCACACATGCTTTGAAGACCTATAAATAATCTTTTTTATATATAAACTCTTTTTGAAGAGTTCAAAGTTCTGGCTGGCAACAATTGCAATATTATTGACCGAGTGGGCAATAAGTTCTCAATTGTTGCCTGTTCGGTCTACGTTGAAATTTAGCTAAGGTCATGTGACCACAAGTCAACCAATGACAGTCATCGTTTTATCCAGCAAAACTCTAGCTATATAATAATTAACACTTATTTACTGGCGCCGAGGGAAACAGTGTGATTTGTGGCCCCGAGACTGCCGTTGTTTCCCGAGGCGGAGCCGAGGGCAACAACGAGCAGTCGAGGGGCCACAAAACACACTGTTTTCCCAAGGTATCAGTAAATACGTGTTTTATTATATATCAAGTATCAAATGACACAAAAATGTTGAGCAAAACCTTCAGACATTGTTTTAATGAAGGAAAACTGAAAAAACAAAAAAAACAAAGACAAACTGAACCTGACCGTCTACTTGCGGTTTTGATATTTTTCCCAAGGGCAAAATAAATGTAATGTTCACGATTTTCGGACCGGCATGCGGGAGGACCGCTCGCCCAATCAGAGAGCTAGAATAACGGACTTTGACACGTGATATATAACAAATCCCTTTATCACATTCGTGACCATTGATTAATTCAATCATTAATAATTCACTGAAGAAAATTCAAAAGAAATGATGAATGTTTAATCATGTGTTGTAAATCGGATACAAATTCGTCCTGATTTACATAAACTTTCCGATCGATTTCTCTTAAAGATTGTTGATAAGCCTGAACAGTTAGAAGTGTGATAAGTTTTATACATTTCGGCTCGCGTTATAATTGCCCATAACAGTTCAGCGACTCATCTTATATATACATTACAGTACATACAGAACGCATGTGTATATGACAGAATTATTGTTGGAAGTTTGTTTTAATTTGGATTTTAATTTTTATTACAGACTGCAAGTGCTCCGAACTGGTAAACCAGAGAATATTTTTAAGATAATATACACAATTTTTCGAAAAGAAGGTTGGTTAATGTTTTTTTTATCTGGTTTCTGCTTTTGTGTGATAAATAACCCGCGATAAAATTGAAGAAAGTAATCTTGCAATAACAAGAAATTATTATAGGCGAGATTTCTCCGTAATGAACCGCGGGCATTATGAAAATTGTTAATGTCCTATGATTGGAAACAAACAAAAAATCCCAATAGGGAACTTTTATTGCCGCAAAACTACGAAAATAAATGAAATAAATGACGATGAACATTATAAAAGTAAATTTTAGTATCCAGGCGAGAATGAAACAGGCAGAAAATAACGCTAGTCCGGTTTTTTGACGAAGTTAAAGGAAGCGAAGACCAAGAAATGCATGATTGATTTTGTAAAAATAGGTACGCAATGCGTACAATGTGACTACCGCTATAAATTTCGTTATGAAACGCAAAAGAAAGATATAGAGGAAATTAAGAAGCAACGCATGAAAATGTGTGAAAAGCACACATGCAGACGCACAAAAAAATTGATAGTTATATTAATTGATCTTATGTTGCTAATTTCAACGTGACACATACTATGCCTACAATGAACAAATTGCCCCTTGTCTAAAAGACTGTACTGGGACTTCCATGATAGAGCAATCTCGTTCCCAGAGCCCTTTGGCTGTGGGATAAAGTATTCATGCATTTTCTACTGGGATGCCATGGCAAAACGTCGCAATAGGTTAATGAAAACACGTCCGTCTGCAGAGCGCACAATGCGGAAAGAAGATGGATCACTCTGCAAATCTCCCCAGGAAAATGCTCAGGTTTTTAAAAAGCATTTTTAAAAGCTTTATGGTCATAATCCTGTCTGTAACCCATCAGTTTTGGACATGCTTCATCAGCATCCTGTGGCCGAAGACTGCATGTGAGGGTATACCAACTAGAGATGAAATTACAACTGCGGTACGTAAGCTAAAGGAAAGAGACCCTGGTGATTCTGGCCTTTGTCCCCAACTGCTCAAATCTCTTGCTTCTAACGAAGGGACGTTTGAGATCATGTGTCTTATAATTTTTGACTTCTGGGAGAGTGAACTGCCCCTTGAAGAGTGGGAGCTGGAGTTGCTCAAAATACTGCCGAAGAAGGGAGATTTAAGCCAGCCTGGAAACTACCACGGAATAATGTTGCTAGAGGCCATGTATAAGATTGTAGCCATCATTCTGCATGCTCGTCTGCAACCAATTGCTGAGGGTCTCGACCATGAGAGCCAATGTGGGTTCAGACCAAATAGAGGATGCAGTAATGCTGTGTTTACTGTTAAGTTAGCTTTGAAGAAGAGACGTGAACATGGTTTACAAACTTGGGTGATGTTTTTTAGACCTGATCAATGCTTTAGACCATCAAAAGTACCGTTGGAGTAAAGGGCCAATTTTATTCACGTTCTATATAGCTGCAGTCATGATCACCTGGCGCGCGGCTCATGACAGGCCTCTGTGTTTGTTCAAGACGAAGAATGACAACGTACTGTGTGGACGAAGGTATACAGCGCGTGGTGAGTCTTTCGAGCTGTCCGACTCTGAGTACGCCGATGATATGGCTGTGTTCTTCACGTCACGGGAATCGTTAGTGGAAAGTGTGCCTCTGATGTTTCAGCATTTCACTCGTTTTGGGATGCAAATCTACGCAGGTATGAAAGTAGATGGAGTATAGTGAAGGTCGTTTCGAAGACTGAAATCATGTACGTGGCCGCCCCAGCCAGGCTATACACTAACCCTTTGAGATATGATAACTGCGATCTCTCTGACATCGACCTGTCCACTTTTGGCGAAGGCGTCTTTCTGCCAGTTGTGGATCACTTCAAGTATCTGGGTACCATACTAACTAGAGACTGTAGTGATACTAGTGGAAACGATTTTGGTGCTATGCGAAAATGTGTCTTCTCATCAACACAAATCTCCCTGGAAGCTAAGAAGGCTGTGTACGAGGGGCTAGTGCTGCCAATTCTGCTATATGGCGCTGAATCCTGGTGCCTCACCGAGCGTTTGTTCAATCAGCTGAGGGTGTTTCATGCACGATGCGTGCGTTCAATGTGCAGGGTGAACCGTCACCATACTTGGTTGCACCATATTAGTACGGCGGATCTGCTGACACGCACAAAACTACTGTCCATGGATGCATATGTATCGAGACGCCAACTTACATGGGCAGGGCACGTCTGGCGTATGGGTTGGGAGAGACTGCCCCGCAAGATGCTTGCATGTTGGGTACGCTAACCACGACCACGTGGCTGCCCAGAGTTTACGTATATGGACGTGGCCTCGGGAAAGCTTTGGCGAAGATCAATATGAACAAGATTGACTGGACGACAGTAGCTGAAGACCGTGCAGTATGGCGAGGAAGAATTAAGAAGCTCTGTTGAATTTTGTTGGGCTTAATTTTTATTTTTTCCCCTTTTTGCGCTGAGATCCTGGGCCACCTACGGTGAACCACGCCCATACCCAATGCTTTGGAGGGTGTATGTATGTATGTATTTTCTACTTGATGTGTAATGACTTGATCTTATCAGAATGAGTTATCGAGAGAAAGAAGACTTAGTTCCTATATCAATCTATACTCGTTCCGAGCCGCACTGATGAGCTGTTGTACAGCGAAACGTACATCTGCAGATTGATACTTGGTGACATGTGGACACATAGTCAGACCGTAGAATAGTTGATACATCAGAAGTGAGAAGTCTGATTCATGACCATGCCTTTGAAGTTTCTGTCGTTATGCATGTTGCCTCACACATCTCAAGCATCACCATTCATCACCATTTTACACCATCTTGACAATTCTTGGTAAGTTCCACTGGCATTTTTTACCTTCCTGGTGTCTCAATCATTATCACTGTGTCGCCATCACTCACTATCTTGGTAATTTCAACTAACAGCTTTGGCCACCAAAAGTACTTGGAACTTAATAGGCGTATAGAATGGTGAAATATTTACTGAGAAAAGGGAGCAAGTATCTTTGCATGTACCCTGCGAGCAGAGCCTTCTTTTCCTTATTTCTTCGCTGAGAGAGAGGAAGAAAAGTAGGCTCTGCTGTATTCGTGTTTGGCTTCGTCCAAGATTTAGGACGAAGTAACCCGTTTAAGACCCGTTTAACTGGTTCTCGTTTTGTTTTCTGCTCTGATTGGGACTGGGTTCGAGATTGTAACCAACCAAGCAACTGACATGCATGCGCAATGGAAACCAGTCACGAATACAGCAGAGCCTACTTTTCTTCCTCTCTCTCAGCGAAGAAATAAGGAAAAGGAGGCTCTGCTCGCAGGGTACTATGCATGCAAGTCAAACCTCTGGTGTATTCAGCGAGGTGTTGTGCATGTAGCCCGGCAAAATTACGCCTGTGGCCCGCCAAAATGATGCATGCGCATGATCGTGCAAACTCGCGTATATATATAACTGGAGTGATATCTGCTGGTTATTGACCGGGCAAAGATTGAAGCCGAACATGGCGGACATGTAGGCCTGAGGTACGTACAGTATAGTTCCAGTCTCCTACGCGGTCTTTTGGCCAGATCAGACTTGACCAAACCGCGTAGGAGACTGGAACTATACTGTACGTACTTAAGGCGTACATGCCCGCACGTTGTCCGCCAAAAAAAGAGGGAAAAAAAGATATCAAAGATATCACTCCAGTTATTGGCACTCACGCATACTTTATTTTGTGTATTACATTTTTATTTAATAGTGATTATTTGTAATAATGTATTTCGTTTATTACTGTTTTGTTACATCAAGGTTTTAGAACGTTATATAAAGGTTTAGGACCAGCCATTATAAGATCCTTTCCGGCAAATGGTGCTTTGTTCTTAGCTTATGAAGGAACTGAACGACTGTTGAAATGAGATTCCAATGCCAATGATTAAATTGTAAGTACTGCAATTTCAAATTTTACGTTTTAAGACATTTCATCTGAGGATAATTATTTTGTTGTATAGTTGGGTTTTTGCTAGTTGTAACTCAGACAGCTATTGCTTCATTTATAGTCACGTGGAATTAGACAAATCAAATATTTCCCGCGCGGACAATATTACAACAATTATTGCCCAACATCTGCTTAGTGAAAGTCTAGCTAAACAGCCTAAACCAAGCAAAAATCCTCCGAAAACCCAGCTGTAATGTCTGATCCCTCGGGAAACATTTAGTTTTGTTTTCCCTCGAGTCTCCTTGTTTCCCTTGACTTCGTCTCGGGAAACATTTAGACTCGGGAAAAACCAAACTAAATGTTTCCCTCGTGACCAGACTTAAGTGTATATTAATTTGTTTTCTACTGTGATAATTTTTTGTAAATAATATTTCATAATTCAGAAGGTTGTGTCCTGAACAGTTTGAACTAAAGTATAATCAAACGTATAGCTTTTAAAAATAGCATGTGTATATATGTTAAAGGTGATGTACAGTCCGTTCTGCGCATGTACGAAACTAATGTTTACATCTTTATTTACAAAAATAATACTAATACATATATTTTATTTTATTTTATTTAACTTTGCCCTGATAATATCATTAATTATATATTAATATTAGTACCAACAAAAGTAATACAAGGCAGGAATACCGCAACAGCTAAAGCCAATTACTGCGGATCCTTTGTTACAAATATTACAACAACATACAAGTTTAACAGTGAACGGAAATACACATGCACAAGATAATACAAAAACAATGAATCTAAAGTAAAAGATAAAAGAAAAAGAACGCTAACACCCCCCCCCCCCCCCCACACACACACACCCCAAAAGAAAGCTGTGAATTAATTAATTATTTAAATAAAGAAAATAAATAAATAAACAATTAATTAATTAAATAAATAAATAAATAAATAAAAAAGTCAATAAGTAAGTAAGTAAATAAATAAAAAAATAAATAGATAGATAAATAAATAAATAAATAAATAGATAAATAAATAAATAAATAATTAAATAAATAAATAAATAATAAATTGGGCGAGGTTTAAAAACAACAAGAAGGGGAAACTAATAGACTACGAGCACAATTACACTTAACACAGGCTGTCTTCCATGTACGTGAGTCGTCAGGATCGAATGTTGACAAGATTCAAGATTGTAAGATGTTGTTTCAAGATTGTAAGCTTTTCTTGGTTCCCATTCATTACTTATACCCAAAACAAAACATTTTCAGGAGAAATAGAAGAAATCCGAGGAGATATCCTCGCCGAATCGCTTGGTTTTCTGCCATGTTGTTCCTAACGGTTTACATTTTGCTGAGTACTTCATGTAATTATCTACGAATGTCATGTTTTGGGGACCACATTGCGGTCATGCGCAGAACGGACTGTACGTCACCTTTAAAGGTGAATAACAGTCCGTACTGCGCATGATCCGCCATCTTGGTGAGTCTCACAAACAAGACATTCGTAGATAATTACATGAAGTACTCAGCTCAGTGTAAAGTTCGAAGCAACATAGCAGAAAATTAAGCAATTTGCAGGCGAGGATATCTCTTCGGATTTCTTCTATTTCCGCTAAAAATTAATGTTTCGTTTCAAGTACAAGTAATGAAGAGGAAGCAAGGAAAGCTTACAATCTTGAATAAGGTATCAGTATATTTTTTGTAAATAGAGATGTAAACATTAGTTTCGTACATGCGCAGTACAGACTGTTATTCACCTTTAAGCACCTAACCCTCAGAATATTAGCAAAGTATAATCCCGAGGGATTTATAACATGATAAGGAAGTTTGCTAAAGAATTCAATAGGAAGAGAGCTTGCGACATATATTTAGATTAGTATAGTTAAATAGAAAGAATGATTCTGTTGTTATTGCGAGATTTATATATAAGGTCGGAAGGTTTATAACATGTATTAGTATAAATTTACAAGTTTCTATTGCAAATCCTTGAATTTAATTGGCTATCGCAGAAGTTACTATCCTCTGATAGAAACCTCTGGCAATAAGCCAATGAAAAGCCTTCTTGACCAATCACAAAATGCGTAGTATGTCACGAACAATAATCATTAGAGCCAGCGTTCACATCCGACGCATGGGTATAATGTGCCCATTTCGCATTTCGACGCACGGGTATAAGCGGTTGTTCTGTTAAGCAACAATGGCGCCGAAATTATATAATGAGTGGGCAAATGACAGAAGAAATTGAATATTTAGGCGAACTGGCGAAGCAATAAGTTCTACAGAAGCAAAATAATTAGAATTGAAATTATTAATGGTAAAATCGTTAAATTGTTTATCTGTGTAACTGTGTTCGTTTAAAACGAAATAACTGCAACAAAACACATTTCAAAATTACGCTTGCTATTGACAAGATTTCGTGATGTAAACTACATGCTAAATTGAATGTTTCTTTCAACTTTTTGTCATTTTTACAAATCAAATGAATGGAAATATTGTATATGAAAACCCATGCTACATTATGCAAGAAAACTTTACTTTTCCGTCAGTTACCGTACGGGACCAAGGAAATGTCCGAAATGACTGTTCAACGTTTATTGTTGGTAGTTAAAAAAAATTTATTATTAAAAAATTTATTTAAAAAATTTATTAACGAGCCTCGAAGAATACGTTATGGTCGAGAATTTATTTAACTTTTGTTGGTAAATTTATACTAAAACAATTAGACAACTCGCCCTCGTTTTTTATGAGCGATAGCTCAGCTTCGCCTCGTTGACTATATTCGCTCATAGAAAACTCGGGCTCGTTGTCTAATTGTTAACTATAATATGATCAAGTCGGTTTTCTACCTTATGTAAACCTTGCAATAACAATAGAACCTCGTCACAAGCTCTTTTCCTATTGGATTCTTTAGGCGGCGTTCAGACTGAGTGCTCGCGCCCGCGAGCACTAGAAAACCTCCTTATGATCATGTTATAAGTAACTTAAGCACCTAACCCTTAGTTTATTAGCGATATAAATCCCTCGGGCTTCGCTTATATATATCGCTAATAAACTTCGGGTTATGTGCTTAACCTATATACTAAAACTGCGGTATATCAAAAAACTTGACTTGATCATATTATAAAGTGGTAAGGATGTAGCTATAGTATGAACGGGTTTTCTGATTGGCCATCTGAAGTGACCAATCACATTGTTAATTTTGGATTTGTTCCCATGCCCGTTCGTGATTAGGGTTAATCAGAGACTTTCTTACTATAATTGTAATAACTACCTGAGTCATATAAAGCAGATTATAACCCAGAGTAGCATGCACTGATTAGGTTTTGAACAACTACGTACATGTCCTCAGTATATTTAGAAAAGAATTTCAAGTTGAATCTCCAATCCGTGACGTACAGTACTAGCTGCATGATACTAGTTCTTTTGAAAACAGTTTATTAATTGAAATGAGCCGATTAATGCATGCTGGAATATAACAGTTAATCTGTTGTTTGATTTTCGATTTTTTTTAACTGGTGCTTTTGTTTCAAATCTTACAGAATTAAACATCGAAAAATACATTCCAATTTCTCTAAGCAGATGCTCAGATCTAATAATTATCCTGTACTTTTCACCTCATGCAGGTGAATTGTGGATCAGTGTGGGCTCGAGCCTGACTTAATAACTTTTAGCTAATGTGTTTAATCTATTTTAAGAGACCAATTTTACTTATTTAAATGTAAAGACATTATTGAGAGGTTCGAATGTGATTGCATGGTATTGATAAGCAGTTAGATATTTTTCGAACAAACATTGTTGTTATATAGCTGTAGTTTCGCTGGATACAACGGTGACTGCATGGCATTGGTAATTGGTTTGTGGTCACATGACCTTAGCTAAATTTCAATGTATACTGAGCGGGCAACAATTGAGAACTGTCTTATTGCCTGCTCGGGCAATAAGATTTCAATTGTTGCCCGCTAGAACTTAATTTGAACTCTTCACGGTATCCTATAAACAAAAGCTTGTTTGGTACGAAGAAAAGAATATTTATAGGTCTCCAAAGCATGTGTGAAGATTAACTGGAGAAATGTATTGCTGTTCTTTTGTTCTGAGACTCGTATTTGTTTGGTTGAAGTGAAATTTATACGGAGCCAGGCGAAATGTTTTGGTAAGTCTTTCAGTTTGTCTTTTGTGTACTTTTCCTCGGCAAAAGTCAAGATTATCAGCGAAACTCAAGCTATATAACAAAGCACTTAATGTTTGATCCCTCGGGAATCATTTAGTTTTGTTTTCCCTCTCGAGTCTCAATGTTTCCCAGTCGACTTCGTCTGGGGACTGTCGGTAAAACAAAACTGTTTCCCTCGAGAGCAGACATTAAGTGTATAATATTTTATGCAAAAATTTTATGTACACTATAAATAGAAATATATACATATATATATACAATATATATGATAAGAAATAGAGTTAAGGTTATATAAACGTGTTACTCCCAGTGAACGAACCACACCCCGTGAGTATCCTGTGCTGCAGACGTCCAAAACGGGTTTCAATTAATAAAAGGCGCATGGGGAACTGGGGTAGGGGCGAAAAAGTTCATTTGCACAAAACGGTCGAGTCTGCTGATAATATAGTATGAGAGTTTTTGGGAAAACTATATTTGGGACAACCCAATCGGACGTTGAATAAAGATACTGCGCGCTATAATGATGCTTGTAAAGTGGTTTTCGACATGCACCTAGAACTAAGAAAAGACAAGGCTGCTATACTATGATCTCCGTTGTATGAGATAGTAAATAAAACTAGAAGAGGCATCCACTTTTAATTTTAGTCTGTCAGGTGTAACGAATTAAAAGCTGCCGTCTTTGGAAAATTGGACAGCAAATGAACGAGGTGAATGTTCTTTCTGCTTGGTTTGACAACCTAAATTTAAGAAATGGTTCATGGTTTGACGTGCTCCATCGAGTTATGGATACACACGGGAAGTTCGGACAGCACGAAAAAAGCGTAAGAGTTGGTCGAGGCGCAGCCGGGTTCTTTTTTCCAACATTTTTGCCATTTGGCTCACACAAATTAATTTCTTTGATCAATCTAAATAATTTGGAAGATGCCAAGCGCGAAACACCAACATGTTGGCATATAGGAGGATCGCTATAATCTCTAATATAAACAAAAAGCAAGGCAATACGTACAACTTTGACAATCAAAGAAGATAGGTAGAGGGAAAATTTTACCAAACCTTCGTTGAATATCAGGTACCTTCAGAGTTCAGTTTTCTGCCCAATATTCAAAACAGTAATACTATTGGTAACATACAAGTGGTAACGAGAAAACCACTTTGCACTGATAGTCAAATGTTTTTTGAGGGGTGGGCGAAATATATTGCGGCCTCCCAAATAAAAAATAATTGGATTGGCTATGGCCTCTTGTTTCCTGCACCACTGCCAACTTCTGTCAACATATACATTGTCGCCGCGGTTTTCTCAACGCGCTTGATGGTATCAAGGTTTGGGCCGCACAAACGGTTTGTCTGTTTGTGTTTGTGGGATAAAGGACTGGGGGCTAATCATCCTTACTCGCAGCCAGTGGCTGAATTACGAAGGACGCAGATCAACGTGTCCGTGTCGAGGCATATCAAAGGCGCTCCAGGCAGCCGCCATACGACACAGTTCAGACCACGGCTCACAGCTACGATGTTAGGTGTTGATTTTATGGAGGGCGGAAAACTGGAGAACCCGGCGAAAAACCCTCGAAGCACAGGAGAGATCAACTACAACTCTACTCATATAAGTTCAAAGCTCGACAACGGGGTAATTCCCAAGCGGTCACCCATCCAAGTACTAACCCCGTCTAACCGTGCTTAACTTTGTGGTGAGAGGCAGCGCCCTAACAGCACGCGCCACCCGTGCTTCCTTGTGTTTGTGTTTGTGTTTGTGTTTGTGTTTGTGTTTGTGTTTGTATTATAAGAGCTGGGGATTAGCTGATACATAGTCACTAAGTCAGTTTCGAAATTAAGGAAATATTCTAACATTCGTGCCATTCATAACTAGTTTTCCACCATAGGCATATGGTGTTTCAGTATATAAAGTTCTCTCCGTTTCCCAGTTTGCGCAAAAATTTACATTTTGTGAAAAGCTCCATCGTTCATCGTTTTGAAAAAAATCGTGGCCTAAATCAAAGCATAATTCAACATGGCGTCGATCGAACGATAGCGAGTCGCATTTTATAACGCATATAACAATAAAAAACAATTATACAATTTACATCTTGCGATAGTATTATATTTCAGCATTCATTGCAAAGACAGCCAGTCCATCTTTCGAATTTTAAAAAGAAGCATCTTCAAGGACTTCAGCCGCCATTTTGTGACAATCGCATGCCGTCGGTATGCAATATGGCAAAATATTGGCTATGACGTGGCACGCTGTCGAGAGCCCTTAAGTCGTTTTTTTGTCGATTTGAAAAAAACTCTTTTTCATTTATTAGTTTAATATACTGATATTAACAAATTAAATAATTATAAATAAAAATCGCGCTTATCTAAAACACTGATAAAGTCAGAAAATATTTGATACGAAAATGCTGCATATGAAATACTTATGCATCTATCATCGGCTTCCCCCTGGGGCCGACCCCGGGGGAACCCACGGGAAGTCAGGGGCTTTTGTTGAGTTTTTACCTTTCCTTGTTCTCCCAGGCCGCAGGGAATTGCCAACATTTTGCTCAATCGTATATTACACGCAGGTCTTTACCCCCGGGTTTTGTCCCGAGCGTTATCATAGTTGGATTTTTGCTTGCATGCAGGGAGCATTTTCAGGCACTTAGCTAGACTAAGAAATCTGGGAGTGCAAGTTTTATTCAGTTGGGGGGGGGGAGTGAAAAGTACAAAAAAGTACAAAAGTTGAGTCGTGCAGGACAACTGATGCAATCACGCTACCCCCACCCCCAGTCTGTCACATGGTTTCGTTACTAAATCATGCATGACGTCATTAGACGCTTTGGATATAACAACATCACTTGTGAACGCTGTCGTGTATTTGCATAACGTACTTCAATTACTTATCCACTCACGCTGCGGATTTTGTTGGCCGTGCAGTCCCTGGTTGGGGGGGGGGACAAGAAAGAAATTTAGGGGGGCGCCTCCCCCCCACTAGCTACATGCCTAAGCATTTTTTCAAGGTTTGCATGACAGTGTGCTCGAATGCGTCTGAGAAATGACAATAAACGTTACGAAGTGGAAATCGTCGATGTCAGCAAAGAGGGAGGAAGGTAAAACTTCACTATAAAGGATATGGTGAAGAACACGACGAGTGAGATCTTGTGTTGGTGACAATATGCCTGTCACACGCATGGAACGGAGGAGTACGGCATCGCGAGATTCGTTAGTTGACCGTCTTACTTCCCTGCACGAATCATTGTATCGGGAGAAAACTCTATTCTACACGTCGCGACGACCCGGAGATCAGAATAGATATCCCCATAGACGAGGACGTATTCGAGGAAGGTCTCAAGAAAACGGAAGACGTCACGACCAAATTTAGCCGGGGGGGAAACTATCTACTCTGTTTGCTCGAATAGAAGTTTGGATATTGTACTTGGTGCCAAGTGGGACGAACGTATCTTTAACCAATTTTTTGCCTACGTTGTGCTTGTTTTTGGTGTACTGAGAGCAGAGACTCATTGGGGGGAGGTATATAGAATCGGTAATTGAGGATGGCATGCAACGTTTTAATTTTTACATTGTAAAGCCGTTTTCCACTAGGCGACTTTTTTCGCGAGAAGCACAGAGATTATTTTGTCGCTAACCAATCACGTTGCTGAATATATTTTTTCGATTCGCTTCGCGCGAAAAAAGTCGCCTAATGGGAAACGGGCTTAAGGGGTGATGGGAATAGTCATAATTATAATAGACACACAAATATAGTATAATAATTTCATTTTATTTTGTTTTGTTAAGTTTGTATACAAAATTATTATATATTTTGACCAGAATTTAATGGTTATTATTATTATATCTCCTCTATGTAATGAAGTGTTATTTCCAGAATAAAGATTAATTATATCTATCTATTTTGTATTAATAAAGTTCTTCAATAGTATCAAATTGACAATTTTGTTATACAGATTTAATTTATTGGATGTGTAAGGCTTCCACCTTTGGTTGAGTGTTCAACTTGAGTCCAATAATCTCAACTTTGACTCTTTTTCTGCTCTTAACGGGTGTTCATATGTAGCCTGCGAGCAGGCTCTCTCAACGCGGCGCTGTGAAATGAGAGCCTGCAACAATCCTAGGGGTAAATCGATAACGCCCACTTAATTAATATGCAAATGTTGCGAATCAAACCAATCACATTCTTCCGGAAGTCTATGTAAAAATCCTCATTCAAAGCACAATCCGAAGATGTAAATTTCACACTATCAACTATACTCGTTAATACTGAAAACTCAAAAAATCTGTTTATAAGAAAGCCAGAAGCAATGTAACGCATCTAACGATTATCGGGTATGTAGTTAGGAATTTAAAATATTCAACTTTAGACTAAAAATATGTAGCGAAACAGTTTAGCGATGCGTGCTAACGTCTTCAGTTTGAATCAAATTGAATGTACTAAGATTGGATCATGACAACCTCAGATCTTAGTTTTATAAGTTTGCTATCTCTATTAAATTTGTGGAAGACGAACATAACTTTGATTTTGCAAGAAACATTTAAAAATCGTTATTCGAGATTAGGTGTTTGTGATTCACTGCATGGCATTCACTGATCCAGGTGATGGCGACAGCATATCGTCAAGATAGCGCTTCTCGTGTAAATGTGCAAGTTGCAAGAGGTCAAAACGAAGACTTTCACGAACTGCTGAAAACGAACGAAGTAACGAACATGAAATGAGTTACGCTTCTTCGTAGCTAGGGAAGGTGCGAAAACCTAACTTAAATTAACATATAGACACTTTCAGACGCTTTCAAAGATAGCCGACATACAGAACCAGGTGCGTATCATTATAGTCTAAACGGCGACATATTAATAGTTAAGAAATTCAAGTGTTTTATCAAATTTAGCAAGACTTTCCTTCTGGCTGTTGAGTTAAAAAACTGGGTCATTCTGAACTGAATAACTGGTAGTCGGCTTCGATAATATAAATAATACCAGACGCACTGGCGCACAAATTGGATGAGGGGCGAACCATTAGAAAAGTGATGGGGGGGGGGGACTTTTTCAGCTTGCACGAATTTGTTTCTTTATCATTTGCTTGTGCAGGAATTTTTTTTATTGTCTAATCCTTTGCATGAATTTTTTTTATTACACATACCTAGCTAGTTTTCACCATGAGAAGGCTCTGCACGAATTTTTTTTCTCAAACTTTCTTTGAGTATGAATCTTTTTTTCGAGCACATTGCCTTGCAAGAATTTTTTTTTTTGGTCCCCCCCCCCCCCCCCCCCCCCCCCATGCACGATCGGAAATCGCATAGAAAATCGGCCACTTTCATGGGGCAGTTCGCAGTCCACGTTCGTGCTGGCTCAAGTGAGTTCTGAGGACATTCCACGAGTTATCAACAAACCGTATTCTATGGCAAGCCCAACATTCGTGCTATGCGCTCGTGGAAGAATTATGGTCGAGCGACGATTTTGAGCGGAGATGTTTGACTTTGAGCTCTGGGTGTCCTCGCTGAAGTGTGCAGCCTGTCGGCCGTGTATTGATGACGTTTACACGCAAGATATTCGTTCTACGCATGCGTAGCTAATACGGGTCAGCCCGTATTTCGCGATCCTCGACAGCCGCCATTTCCGATCGTGCTTTGTTGAAGCCCACATTTCACAGCAACAGGAGGGCCTGCCCGCAGGCTAGTTATATGAGCCAGGCCAGCCTGTCTAGCAAGATGACCCGGTAATTAACCGCAACCTCGTCCCCAGGGCCATTTGTGGGGGCTGGGCCTGCCTCCTCCACAGGCCCTATTGCATCATGGACAGGTCATACACGCCGAATTTAGGGCCTGCAAGATCCTGTAAAACATTTGGCAAAACTTGGCACGGAATAAATTTGCATAATTAACTAACATTGTTAATAGCCATGGCTATATCCGAAGATTTTGAAGGACATTGAAGACTTATGACATACGAATCCTAGCTTTAATATGAAGGAATTGTTGGGAAAAAGCAATTACGGTTGAACTTTGTCAACTTTCGGCCGGAATAATCAACGAAAATGCACTTTAGTCTACCCAGAGATTCTTGGGTTTATACTTTTTCGGTTTCCACAACAACTGAAACTTGAATTACGCCACACTATAGCGAACAATTTAACATAATTAAATCTCATTAACTCTTGGTCAGTTGACAGTTTTCGATAGCTAAATAAACCAAAAAACAATAAGAAAAACCTGTACTTTCCTGACCGTCGAATTTGCTTTTGTTCGGCAGATATTTTTTCCTTCAATTCCTTTTGTCGCTAAAAATATTATTGGCAGAAGGTCGGTAATTCTAAAACATATTGGTTTCTTCATTGTCATGATCTGTAAGAAAGTTTAGACCGAATTTCCTGGTGGGTCACAGTGTTAAAAGAACTTGGACGTACGTTTGTCGAACAGCGGCCAGAAAGCTTTTGCAGGCCCTCTCAAAACTCGCCTCTAGATCTAGGGCCCATTTTGTTTACAGGATCTGGCAGATCTGGCAGGCCCTCTCAACAGTGTGACCTGTCCATGATGCAATAGGGCCTGTGAAGGAGGCAGGGGCTGGGCCAAGATGGCGGTCAAGAACAAATATGGCCCTGGTACAGACTGAGCTATCACCACATTTGATTGGTCGAGATAACATTGGATGTTTTAGGTATTCTGATTGGTGGAAACAAGGCGGGCGGCAGGCTAACTCGCGGGCATTTGTTTATTGGGCTCAAATTATATTAAACTAAGTGATACCAGAATTGCCGGCTAAAAACAACTTCAAAATGAATGAAAATGTGAGGGAAACTGGCTTTATATAAAATTGTATGTTCATTAGTATTCTTTCTGACGCCAAGATGTTTTATCAGGTATAAAACCACGGAGTGCACGTACGGACATGGTACTGATTTCCTTTGTGTTTTCCTCGTGAATTATTAATGAGTTTTTGAAGGATAATTAACATCAGGAAATAGGTATGTGTTACGGATATACTACAATGTCAACGAAGGTTGTCGATTAATTTACTATAAATAATACAGAAGTAAGCTTATATGACTGATAATTAGTTTAATAATATACATGAAAAAATATCTCGACTGTGATTGGCTGATTCCAGTGCAGTTAATCCCAAACAACAGTGCAGAATTGTGTTATCACAGTGCAAAAATCTGTAATCACAGTGCAAAAATCTGTAATCACAGTGCAAAAATCTGTTATCACTAAGAACCAATCAAATTGATTGTACAGCGGATTTTTCCCGACACAAAACAAACAAAGATGGCGGCCAAGATTCGGCGGTTTTGGGGATAATTTGTTCAAATTTGAAGCTAGTTATGCTTTAATATTGCCAAGTGAAGTACCTACAAGAAGACCAGAAGCTTCTTTATGCCTCGAGTAAACTTTTTCAAGTAGTAAAGGAAGCGAAGCGTTTTTTAACAAATAAATATGCGAGGAGTGGACGGCTAAACACGTACGTTAAAATATTAGTGCAGTTGTTTTGAACATTTTTTCAGGTATATTATTAATAAGTAATAGCATGGTTTCTCGTGCAATTTGGAAAAACATGCACTCGTGAGTTTTTCAAATACTTCAAATAGCACTCGTGCTATTTTGACAGTATTTGAAAAATTCACTCGTGCACAGGGCCGGCGCGAGCTTCTAGGAGTTGGGAGGGTACGATTTCCGAAGGGCACATTACGTGGATTGCGCAATCACACCGCGTAAAACCAAGTTTTTTTAAAATAAAAAAACTTATCCCAGTCTCCGCAAATATCTGTTAGTCTGTTACTTGGGTCGTGGGAAGATAACGAATATTATATATTTGGCTACATTTTGTTCATAACAATCCAGTTGAAAAAGTCATGCATGCTCTGCGCGCACGCGTTTTGTTTAATATCCAGGGCTTGGCTAAAAAAAGGCACTTCTTCGCCAAATTATTGGGGGGGGTAAATACCCCCTACCCCCCCCCCCCCCCAGTCGCGCCGGCCCTGCTCGTGCATGTTTTTTTCCAAATTGCACTCGAAACCATGCTATTACCTATACTTATCACTTCGATAATTAGTTTTATACTTTTATCACTTCGGGGTATGTTATTGTCTGATTGGATGACTGAATTTACACCAAGTATTTCAAAAGTCATCGTTGACAGAATGGAAGCGAGATATTCAACGAGCGGGGATATTCATCAAGAGAAAGTTTTTACAAGTTTAGCAAGTATTTTAAGGTGGCTCCATACAGTTTCTTGAAAAATGGAAAATACAAGTTTGAGAGTTCAAAACACGTGCATAAACAATTCGGGAAAAGAATAAAACTAAATGTTATGCATAGTTAAACAGTCTGACAATCAAAAACTGTTAAATAAATAGCAACAGTTGTTGCTATGGCAACAATGACGTTTCAAAATGGCTGCCAATTACCCTCCAAATCAATTTAATTCGAAAAAAACTTTGGTGACCCCCAATTTTTTTTTCATTAAAACTTCTTGAGGTATGAATAATCACTAGGCCGATTTTTAAAATTCTGTAGGACCAAACTTTTTAAAAATTAACAAACATGATTTTTCCGAAGAAAAAAATTATTCGTTCTACAGAATTTTTTTTAAATCAGCCTATTGATTACTCATACTTCAAGAAAAGTTTTAATGAAAAAAAAATATGGGGTCACCAAAGTTTGTTTCGAATTAAATTAGTTTGAAGGGTAATTGGCAGCCATTTTGAAACGTCATTGTTGCCATAGCAACAACTGTTGCTATTTATTTGGTCGCATAACATTTAGTTTTACTCTTTTTCCGAATTGTTTATGCACGTGTTTTGGACTCTCAAACTTGTATTTTCCATTTTTCTAGAAACTGTATGAAGCCACCTTAAGTATGAATCGTAAGGCAATTCTTAAATGTGATGACAGTACTAGACGTTGTTGGAAATTTGATAAATGTTTTTGAAAGCAAATTAATGGTCGTTGCATGGACGATTTCATATTGATCAAGCTTCGTAAACTGACAAGACTGTGCGTTGCCGAACAGAAATGGATGACCTTCTAAGAAAAAAAGTTAGCTTCATGGTCAAGCAACAATGTCCAAAGCATATGGTAGTCCACGAGCGAAATATGCTATTAAATAGCATATTGTCGATGTAGATGACAAATAAAGTAGTCAAATGTTAGTGACAGGCTATGTTAATTGAGAGCGTGAACTGGTAAGTCTATACAGTATTAGTGGAGTAAAATTGTATGCTCATGAATGTGCAAACATTTCTTCTACCTTTTACTGCATGTATGCATATGTCGATCTTGAAGAACAATTAATGTTATAATGTATGGTTGCTCTTATAATTTTGATGACATTGCTGGACATCTTTTTCATTCACTATTAAATATTACAGCAGTAATATTAGAGATGCTTGTTATCTCAAGTGATTTTCTTTACCTTCCAAGTAGATTGCATTATTGTTTGACAAATTGTTGTAACAAAGCTAGATATTTAAATACTGTATTATTCAATTAAGTCAAATTTTGTGAGTTGTTAATATTAATTTGATTGGCCTACTTAAAGCTTTTATACAGTACTAACATACTTTATGACTATAATTAGTGCATTGCCTCTCACCGCTGAGGACCAGAGTTAAGCCCAATTGGATTAAGTTAGTATTTGAATGGGTGACCACCTGTCTGGGGTTGGAACTTGTTAGTGCTGAGCTGAGCTGGCCTGGCCTCAGGTGAGCTGAGCTGGTCAGCTTAATTGACTAATTAAGTCAAATTTTGTGAGTTGTTTATAGTTATGTTAATTTGATTGGCCTAATTAAAGCTTTACTACAGTACTTAAAGCTTTACTACTATACAGGGATGGTGCCAAAGGGGGGGGGGGCAGAAGGGGCTACAGCCCCCCTGTTGGGGAACCCTAGCCCCTTCATTGGGAAAATTTACAGGTTTGTCAGGGAATGACCTGGAAGAAAAATTGTATTTTTAACAATTGGTGAAGAACTTTTTAACTGATTAAGCCAGACAAGTCAGTAATTAATGCTTTAATACTGAAATGAAACTCCTTTAGAAACACAGGATACGGTATATATATTGCGTAGAAGCCAACAGTATTAATTTAATACTACACACAAAATTCCATTTTCTGTCTGCAATATTGAATATCTCCTACTGTAAGTTACTCTGAGTTGAGTGCATGAGTTCTTTTTTAAAAGTTAAAACACAGCATGGCCTCTGAGCATAGACAATTTTGTCAAAAATCGTATTCAGATCTAGATCTGAATACAAGATTGTTTCAACTATACAATTCCATCAATTTTGTCAAGAATCTTGTTCAGTTATGAATACAAGGTTGTTACAAGTACACAGTTGCATCATTGTTTTTACCATAGTAGCTATAGACATTAAACGCAGTAGATACATGCATGCCTGGGCGTGCCTATTTTTATTTGTGTTCACATAAGAAGAGCTAGCCTGCCTAGCTGGGATGACTTAATTGTTTACCAAGATGACTGCAACTATTTTCCCACTAAGCATGAAATATTGTTTTCATGAGCATGTTTTAAATTTATAACAAACTCATTAAACAAAGTAACATAACTTTTGAAATGAAAAGTTGACCAAAATATATAGGTCAAGATGAAGTTGTTTGCATGTTCTAAGCTTTGACTTGCTAGCCTGGTTAGGCAGCCAGCCAGTGGTCATTGCGTTCATATGGGGGAAAATAGAATGCCTAGCCCAGATAATAATCCAATATTACTATTAATATTTTTATTAAGGCAGTGGGATTCTGGCATTTCAAAGCTATCCCATGTGGCCCAGCTCGTTAGCTACAGTATTTACGTCTGAGTAGACACTACCCACTTCTTATTTACTTTAATAAGATGCCCACAGCAACTTATATGGTCACAGTTCCTACATCTATAACTATTATTTACCCTTTCATAGCCTGCTGCTTCAAGAAACTGCATGTATCCTATTCTTTTACTTGATCTAAAATAATGTTTACTAGATGTGTCATTATACTTTTCCATACCTTGTTTAATTGATGTTGTTATGTTGGCTGAGAAATTCTGGTACATGTGAAAATAATGCATGCATGTATGGTGTTACATCTTTTATTTGGTAAATAGAATTGAAAAGCGTAAACCACAATGTCACTTTGTCCCTGAATGACTCAATTATTATGTTTTGTTGATGTAAAAGTTAATTTTAAATCACGAATTATGTCCATGAAAATTTCCCATAAATTCTGAATTTCATTTTTATCCTCACCATTGGGTAGTAATGTTGGGATATTTACACGCTGGAAAAAGATCAGCTTCTCTGGACCAGTTAGGTCTCTATTTATAATCTAATTTTTGTGTCTGGGTTTACCCTCCATTGAAATGAAATACCTAAGTTCTGTAGACAAGCTTCATATGCAGCCATGTGCTTGAATTTTTGTCTTGAAAATTCACCAGTGAATTGCTGATTCCAATTGAATCTTGTCATTTCAGTTCTCGTATGAGCAATTCAGCAATTCTATGAAATTATCAGCTATCCTTAGAAAAAGGTGTAAAGTGTCAATAATAACATGGTCTAAATCAATAAAAGAAAATAGTGAATTAAATTTTCTTGACCTAGCATGTGCAGTGATTTCCTTAATAGGTCTGGCCCCAAAATCAGGGTTCTTTAGTGACCATACTGTTTACTGGTGATCCCTCTTTGAAGCCTTGGGCATTTACACCATAATTATTATATACGCATATTCCTGATTTGCAGCCCTATTCCAAATTCCAATCCAAGCTTCAAGCCAAAAACTTCCAATCCCCTCCTAAAAAATACTCTAATTTATATGTGGAATTATCAACTGTTAATAGTTCTTTTAAATTTTCCATTTCAACACTAAGTTCCCCTATATAGACTTATTCTTAAGTTTTCATAAGTTTCCTTCATCTGAATTATTGCTAAAATGTAATTCCCTTTTCACTCATTGCAACATTATTTTCATTTAAAATTGTATATGTAAAATTTTCCATTTTTAACCTTTTACCAATGTTTGTTCCATCTCCACTTAATTTTATTTTAATTGTATCACCATCATTGGTCACTTTATTCAATTTTAACCGTCTAACATTTTCCTCAAGACTCTCTACAAAACTTATCTGTCCCCTCCATATCTCCAGGTGTGGATTTCAGATTCCATTTGCTTTAGCACTTCTCATAGCTCACCCCATGCTTCATTCGAAATTTGGAATTTATCCTTTTTAAATTATCCATGTCATCATCACTAATTTCCTTGGTTGAACAGTCAAAATGTTCCAATTCTTCATCATCGATAAGGCTGAATGTTTCATAATTGTTTGTGTCGCACATTTAAAACTTCCACTTTAGTAGCAACATGATCATATAGGCCAAGAAATGAAAGGGTAGCTTGGCATTCTTCTTTAGCGTTTCGTAATATGCGATTTTGATGCCTTTTTGTGTAATCTTCGAATTTTTTATTTTTGTCTGGGCCTCTTCCTTTATTTTCATCTCTCTTCTTAGAAGCACTTAATGCAAGTTGTCTAAATTTTCTCTTATAATAGTCTTTCTGCCTTTTGTTTTTTTCCAAAGCTACCTTTAACTTTTCTTCTACACACTGCAATCTCTTTGTAAAAGCTAAATCATTCTCTAGTTTCCTCTTTTCTTGCTTATTGCCATCACATTCCTGCATGAGGTTAAACCCATTAACTTCACTGTAGAATATTTTAAGGCTATACATTTTGCCCTTCTTCCAACTTTCGATAAGTGCTTTGGCATGCCTTCCTCCGCGTTTATTAGCCCGTTTTAGGTTCGTTAGAAGAGTGTTAATTTTCTCTCAAACACGTTCAGGATACGACCATTGATGTTGATGTATGTTAATTGTTAAATTAGACTTTTGTAGTATTGTACAAACAATCGCCGATAGAGAAGTACAATTGCCGTCTGAGGGGGCCTTTTATACACGAGCCTTGGTTGAGAGCTCGCCAACCCGTCAACGAATAAACCCCTGTTAGCGTTTACACGCGATAGCCGGGTCAACCCGTCTTGCCGGGTGACCCTTTTCAAGACCCGGGTCGACCCGGGTTGGAGAGGTGCGACGGTGCGGAACTTTGGTCAATCCTTCATGTAAACACGGGTTGACTTGACCCGCTCGTGTAAAGGGTTGGCAATATCATAATTTGTGTTGAGAAAAGCTGACCCGGGTTGGGAAAATAAGCAGCCAACCAGGGATGGCGAGCTGACCCGGGCTCGTGTAAAGGCCCCCTAATTCTTGACCATGGTCTTTCATACCATTCGACAACGTGTATATCAGGAAAATAAATATATGCATATAGATCCGAATTATAAGTAGTTCAGCATAATTAACCAAAAAATGAGGGAATAGAAAGAGAATGTTTATTTCGACATTAAATGAAGGATATCTAGTCCCCGAATCATTGGCATTGCCATCCGAACTCGAGTGTTGTTCACCTACAGCATGAACACAACGCCCCCAAATTAAGTATCAAAAGCAACAAGACTATAGATCGTTTTCACTCACGTGATCGGTGGCCCCATTGGGGTGGTGAAACAATACGAAATATTTGAATAAGAAAGAGCTAATTCCCATACCGTACACAAATATGGCCGCCATTTCATTGTTTTGGTACACCAATATGGCCGCCGTGACGTCAGATGAAAACGATCTATAGATTTCAGGCCCATATTGCCGAGGTTAAATCGCTATGAATATGGATGAACACCCATCAAAATGATGCAAATTTTGTGATCTTTCGAAATTTGGCGGTAGAAATTTGATATACGCATGCGCAATAAAGTTATAGAGTCCAGACCACGGCTTCCCTAAACATACGGCTATCAAGCTCTCGGCAACGCCTTCCGTGGCTCAGTGGTCAGAGCATTGCACTAGAATCGCAAGGTCGTGGGTTCAATTCCTGCCGGAAGGCCTGTGTAGTTGCATTTTTCGCAACTGGTCCCGGTCTGGTCTTAAAATGTATATATTCTACACTCGAATTTTCCTTCACCCAAAATCCTGCGAACATGCTATGTAATCGAGTGAAATGCCCAATATCACTTATTTTGCAATTAGTCTCCTTCGCCCCAACTAATAACGTCTGCTGAAACGAGCCACACATTCCATTCCCTTTGTGTACATGGACCAATGAAATTACACCATTGTCGTGCTAAATAAAGTCGTCCTGGGCTGGTGGTGTTATGTGTATTTATTAACTTGTTTAGTCGAAAGCTAATATTTTGAAAAGTTTAGCCTACTCAGCTTCATAATATATATTCCAGGCAGTGACGCTTTTAACTTTATTTCATGTACATGTATTCATATCACGATTCACAGTTACAACATCATCTTATTGATTCTCGCAAATTTTTTACTAAACTATAAGCAATAGTCTTCGAAATATTCATTGGTTATTAAAACCAAAGTTAAAACGGTCAGCTCAAGCCTCAAGGTCGGAGGTCAGCTTTCCAGAATCTGGAAGCCTCGCTGTGATTGGTCGGATTAAGGGAATGGAATGTGTGGCTCGTTTCATCAGACCTTGGTTGGGGAATATATATGAGCCATAAGAAGGTCTGCGAAGGAGACTATTTTGCAATACCATCGGTCACGGAACCTCGAAATGCCGAGCCAAAACTTCACTCGTATTTAACGCACAGACATAGGGCAAAGCTTATATGTTCTTATTTCATAATCCGAAGCTAGTAAATTGTCTTCGATAAAAACAATTATAATAAACAGCGAAAATCATCGAAAATTCCTCTTTATTTCTTAGCGGACAACTTTTTAGTACTTATTTTTAGTACCAATATGTAAACTTCTATGCAAATATAGACGATTAATAAATTATATATATATCTAAATAGTACGTTACTACGCGATAGTTATTTGTTCGTCCAATATGAAGCAATAATAAATATTACAACTATAACTTAAATTAAATTAAAGTGGGTTTTTTTTTTACAGTTTGCTAGACATTATAAACGACCAAACTTTTTCAGTTGATTACTTGCACACCATCTTATTGGAGTCCAAGTTCCTTCTTTATATTGATGTACTTCATCCATTTTCTTTTGTAATGTTCATAGCTTTTTGCAAATGGTGAAAGATGACGACGTTTTCTCTTATTTGGTCCACAGGCTTTTATACATGTATTTTTCACTTTCACGCAGTCATCGCAAGAACTAGCCGGATCGCCACAAGTCCCATGACATGCGTTGTAAGTAGCAGAACAGTTAATTAAACATTGTTGTAATGGATCCGTGGCTTGTAGTGCAAGTACTAGTTGAGTAACTATTATGAAGGCAATTACGGCGTTGTATTTTGCTAAAACCATTCTAAAAGAAAGAAAGAAATCTGATGTTATACGTTATACATTACGGTCTACCATTTACTTAAGTCGATTATTTATTAAGTATATAGTTTATTCCACGTGGAATGGATTTTAGTTGGATTCAACACGCTGAAAAGAAAATCTCACCCTGTAATTATTTGTCTATTGCAATGTATCAAACGTGCTGTTGCTCGTAGTCACTTCAAGGCTGCGGCGGAACTATATTATGATTTTATCTGTATTTCAGACCCCCACTTATATATACTTCAAGGTAAATGACTAAACTGCTAAATATAAACGAAATTACATCGTTTTCTTAGAATATGATGAAATAGCGAGAAAAAAGTTACACCATCGGGTATATATAGTTTGTTCTATACTTGGCATTGTCGTTTCTTCATATATACATTACAGTCATTTTGTGTTATCTTTTACAGTATACGTGCATGTTCTCGCCCGTGGCAATTATATATTATGCAAATACAACATTTTTATGATTATTTATCCTTTACGTTGCTTAAAGACAAGTCTTTAATGTTGGCTTTTATTAGTGTGGGCACTGCCACTAGCATGACAGTTTAACAAATGTCGTAGACTTCATATAGAAGACTCAAATAGCGATCGAGTGCTTAAATAAATGAAAATTACATTAAACTGTTCTGGTGAAATTGTAAAACAAAATGCAATACTGACGTTATACCAACAACAGGTCTTTGACTTTGTCAGAACGTAATTCGTAAAACTCACAAAACAAAACAAATATTAATATATATATATATATATATAGTCTTGTTAGCATGCACTAAAGTAAAACTATAAATCAACTAAAGTTCGAAGTGCGAATAGCTACCTGTATAAATTTCTTTTCTTGGCAGTCCACTTGTAGTATTTGTAACTTGAAATTCTTGCTAGTTACCAAGTTGGCGAGTAACGCTTTTTAGCTGTGACAGCACTATTTAACTATTAAAGGCAGGAAGCTGTTACCAAATTAGCTTTGGGCACGCGGTACAAGAAGCCGGAAATACCAGCACTCCCTACTGTGGGAGTAGACCAATATCCGTTTCTGATTGCCACAACTTATCTGTACATCACAAAGCTACAAATAATGTTTATCTTTTATATTATTTTTGTTTGGTAACTTTATTAGTGATTCATCCACAAACTAATGAACTACCACTTAAAATGACACTTTGATTTTTTATGAGAAATATATGTGTCAGTGTAAAGATTATAATACGATTGCCGTGCCAGGCATAGCTTATCAAATAAAAACATGATTAGCAAGTTCCGAACCTCTCGAGTCTCGACCTATACAAAGTTTGAGATTTAGGAAAAGATCGAACAATTAAATAATTCTTAAATTTCATAAGCGTAATTATCCATGGCTTGATATGAAAATCTCTAAGATAACGTTTTATTATATGAAACTTTAAAACCATTGCATTATAAAACGTATAACGGATTAATGTGGTGACCACGCTGTTAGCTTTGTAACAAAACGCTTTTTCCGGCCTACTTCTTGTTTATTAATTGAAATTGCCAAACATTATGTAGTATCGTTGTCGTATATGTATTTAAATTTATTGAGAGATCATATATGGTGTGCTTATATGGTCGGAATTATTTCGAAAATGCTTTCTATCAACTTTAATGACCCTAATTATTTTCCATCGCCCCCGTCGGAAAGGCTTGTCTGGACAGGATTTTAATAATTTGCTGAAATGAGCTGTATTATGACTTCGACTTTCGATACGGTCGGTTATCAAGGGCGAAGTGCTGAAATGCCGCACCTATACATCTAGAATCGAATGACACGGTCGTGTTACTAATGCGCGTGATAATTACATAACAATATCAATATATAAAACTATATTGCTGCGTAAAGATGATGTGTTACGAGCATATGGAAAACTTTGGTGAAATTGGAACCACCAAGATTTAGATAGCGAAACACAAACGCTTTTTGTCATCTAAAATTCGGCAGTTAACAGTTTTTTTATGGAAGAAAGAATGGAAGCTTTATAAATGAAACTATTTTCTTCCTGCAGCGAATAAAGATCTTTACTAATCCGTGTATTGTGATAATTGACACGATTTAAGTCGTAGCACAACACTATGTTGTGACGGTGTCAAAACTTCCGCCAAAGAATAGTTTTGTTTTAAAGGCTGTGAACTGTCCGGGTTTAATAACAAGAATCCAAAGCGTTTTATAACGACATCATGACGATTCAAAACCTGCGTTAGTTGGTATTTTAATTTGTTGTCTAAAACCTCGGCAGTTTGTTTGCAGGCATCTCTGCTCACGAGTAGCGCGTCCCTAACCTTAGTCCTCTGGCTCTATATATTCTAGAGATATCAGCGATCGGCCTGCATGCGGAGGAGGCTAGTCTTTTTACATGATACACACGTACTTATACGCAGTACTCTATAATAAGTCTTATATTACGTTTATAGAAACTATACTTGCTGCGCTTCAAAACTTTATGTTTTTATACAGATAAAAGACCATATGCAGTTGTGCACGGCTTTATTTTAAAGTGTCACTGAGACGAAATTTTTACCCCTACTTTTTTCTCTATGAGCCTAAAGTGCATGTATCGAAAACTTACCAAACGAAGTTTCATGCTGATATTCGGAAAAGTAAAGCAGATATTGACGAAAGAAATACGCAAATTCGCGGCCGCCATTAAAATGGACGTGTTTATTTGAGACTGGGTCTAGGATGTCTGTGACGTCAGAGTCTCAACCCAACAAAACACCTTGTGTGAAAGTAAACAAGCGTGGCTTTGAGGAATCGCTCATTAAAATTAAATTATTCCATCATGCCATCATCACGCTTTGTTGTAGAAGATTGCAGTTATCAATCTGATATTAAAGCAGGAATATCCTTGCATAAGAGTCCAATTGACCAAATTGCGAAGAGAGTTTGGATTAAATTTGTCCAAACGAACCAATTTTAAAGTGTCACTGAGACGAAATTTTCACCTCTCATTTTTATTTCATCATTGTGAAGTATACCCACCTACAACCTACTGTACGAAGTTTTAACTCGAAATTCAAAAAAGAGGCGCTGTTATTGCGAGTATAGAAATCTTAAATTTGACGTGATAACCTTAATGCTGTATACAAGACGTTGTCAGTGAATGAAAAATAAAATATTCTATCAACGCACACAGTTATATAGGATTCTAGTAATGAGTGAGATTATTCTGCAGGCCCGGATTGCGCAGCATATAAGCCCATGCAATTGACAAATCATACGAGCAAACTGGGTTTAATACACTCAATTTAAACCAGATGATTCAAGTTTGTTTCAATCAATTTTCCATGAAGATTTTGAGCGACCTTACTACAAACAAGAATTTTTCAGCGTGGTAATGTGCCTATTATTTGAAAGACTAACAAAACATTGGAGGCAGAGCAGTCTCGAACTCCAAGGAAGTGAACCGTTGGAAAATAAGCGAATATTTCTTGTCCCCTGCTCTTATATACCATACCATGGTAATCATAGTTCCACTATACTTTTATTTAAGATTATAAAATATATCATGTAAGTTTAAAGCAAACGACAACGAAGGTTGCATTTGATGTATTGTATTTGTATATATAAAATACATGTATAGCATGTACTAGCAATTCATTTAGTATTTTAAAACTTAAAGAAAACGCTATTAGATGTTACAAAATAAATAGCATATATAACTAACTCAATAAATATACAGTCCGATTTGCAAAGCAGCAAAGCGTAAATACTAATCTAAATATTTTAGGGTATCAAATGTATCAGGCATCAAATACAAGCTAGAGCCACATTACATATACATACATATTTTTATACACATTCATACCAACATAAAGATAGCGTCTCTAGCCGACTAATACTGTCTTTCTCAAGAAGAAACCACAACGTCAGAATTGAAATGTTGCTATACTGAAAATGTATTGTACTTTCCTTCGGCTATATCTTGTTCGTATTGCGCGATTATCAATCTCGTCAGCCGAAGCAATACAATCATCGTCCTGGCAAATTCCGAAACCAGATTCGTCCAAATGGGCTACCATATACTCCAAATATATAACGGATGATTCCGTTTCAATCCATAGCCAGAAGAACAACTAAATGATGATGAATTCGGCATTTTTGTTGTCAAATTATATGCGCTCTCGTTGTTTCTTCCTTAGTCACGCTAGTTTGGGTTGAGACTATGACGTCAAACACTTCTCAGGTATCAATATTCACAGTGAAGCAAATTTTAATGGCGGACACAATTTTCAGCATTTCAAACGTTTATAACTTTAAACCTATTTGTTTATATCGGTTTAAATTTTGCACACGGGGTATTTATATCTCAATAAAGTTCGTCGAAGTTAAATTTTCGCAAAACTTTGTGGTCGATTTTTCGTCTCAGTGACACTTTAATCTTCTCATTCTTCTGTTTCTGAAATCACGACCGAGTTTCTTAAATTTATTAGAATAAAAAAAACATTTGGCATTATATACTGCAAAATTGTTTGACACTTTGAGTACATAACGACGCAAGAAAATTGTTTGAATAAATTTCTTTGGCGTTAATAACCACGATGAAATTAGGGGAAACGATAGCTAGCGTACCCGTCCCAGGAAGAGTTAAATGAGTCATATAGTGAGACGTGAAGACTGCCAGACTGCATGATGACAATCCCAACCTGACCTGCATGCTATGCACCATACTGTGTAACACCTTTGATCGACCTGAAGCTGCCAAAGCCGTGACTGATGAGATTGTAAAAAACGCTTTCAACATTTCATTCAACATCGTTCAACATTGTTGAATTCAACCGTGATTCAACATGTTGAAAGCGTTTGGCCACCCTGTTGAATGGTGTTGAATGATGTTGAACGAAATTTGAACATGTTCAAATTTTCGTTCAACATGCGTTCAACAATGTTGAACGATGTTGCATGAAATGTTGAAAGCGTTTGGCCAGGCCTTATACCACCCGTATACGTATTATCTTTACTATTTACTGCTTTGCTTTGTTGCTTGCCATGCATCTAAACCATTGCATACATCGGCACTATTAAATCACAGCATGATAAACGTAGCCTCACAACTGAGACAATTTTATTCAGCTTATTGTAGCTGATGTATGTCTCATACAAGTTAGAGTTAATACACTGTATTTACAGTAAAGGCGTTGTAAATATTTATACAAGTGTTATAAAAAAACAAAATTGCTAAGCCTAGGTCAAACAATTAAGATGAACATTCATTCTCTTCGCCAGACTACGTCTTATGCCGGTCAAGTTATAATTTCTTCAAAGGTGAAAAACATACTTGAAATGTAACAAAAATGTTGTTTTTCTGATTGGTTCGGAGTCGGACACTACTGCGCGTTTATGCAATTGCCCTATACAATGAAAAGGAATGATACATGGCAACATCATGTTGCCAACATGCACTGAATTGAACTTAATAAAGTTCTGTTGTTAGATCTTGTTAAATCTCATGCTTATAAGCTATATGATATTAGATAATAGTAATTCTTCAGAGAGTTTAAAAGACTTGGTAGATCCTATGCCCTAGACGAAGTAGATATTCACTGAGAGGGAAAGGTCAGATATTTTGAAACTTCTAAAACTGAATTCTATTACGTATGTGCCGCTCAAGTCTTGGCTCAAGCAGCCAAGTTATAGAACGCCCTTCCGGACACTGTTATAGATCAACTGAGAGCTACGTTTTAGAAATTGTCTCATTGACATATTGGTAACATTTTAGGAGTATTGTTAATAGTTCCTTTTATTTCTCTACTATAATTCTATTTCTTGTAATTTCTGTATAGGATTATTTTGTTTTATTATTGTGACATGCAATACCAGCAAATTTAAAGTGAACTTTTAAATATATTATAAGTGTTTATATATTATAAGGATTTCCGAGGACTCAGTGATCGTAACGTCATAATTTCGTCAATGTCGTTAGCCTGGCACGAAGGCTACAATGTCGTGTGATTTTGGTGAACTTATAAATGCAAGGACACCTTTTCAGTCAAGATAACCAAGGATGTTGAGAGAAGATGACGTCGTCATTAGGATTTTTAATTAGTATAACTTCATATCAGGAACACTCGTTTAGACTTGGGGTCAAGTCCGTCAAGGTAATCATTTGTAATGATTTGAGTGACCTTACCTGGTCAATTACGTACTGAAGATATTGAGAAAATGCAAAAAAGATAACAGCGTCATCATGATTTTTACTACCTACGGCGCACAAGCCTTCTTCGGATAACGTCAATCCTTCGTCATATTTACCATGTTGAGAAAACACTGGAGAATGCATTGCAACCACATTTGAATACAAATCAACCGTTTTTCTTAAACGTTCGGCGTTAAGTATTTCAGCTCAAAAAGAAACAAAATAAGAAACAAAAGTTTCTTAGTGTTATTTCCCAACGAAATATGGCCGAACATTTACCACATTTGAAAAAGTTTAACATAACGAGGAAACTTATGCTATACATTAAATTGTGGCCAATGCTATTTCTAAAAACATACGTACACAATGTATTTCAACTATTTGTTGTTTTGGAGTAATTTGTTATCGTCCCAAACAAACTATATGGCAGGATGAAAATTAAGTAACTTGAAGCACGGGAGCTACCTGCAAAGGGACTGGCACTGGCTTCAAAATCCCCCGCACCCCGCGTTTTCCGAACAGCCAAATATTCTTGCATTCAAGGTACTGCGACAAATTTTCAATTTAACCACCCGACCCTGACAAGAAAAGTTTGTTATCTTCCAGGGTCTTTTCGCAGCGGTGGGCGGAGCAGCGGAGATAAGACCCTGGGTACGAGGTTGAATCATTGAACTCTAAAAAGACTGGAACGATAACTCAGGGTCAATTTAATTTTTGCGGGGTCAATTTAATTTTTAATAATAAAAGTGAATAAAGTATATTCTTTAGTTGTTGTTGTTTTAAAATTATTCCTATTGAAAATAAACCAAGCGGTACATTATTACAAATAGCTATTTTAATGAGTTAATTAATGTAAGTCCAAGATGACGTGTAAGCTAGGCGGTAAACACGGCAGGGGAGGATGGGAAATTCTTCTGGACAAACAATTTTTTTAGTGCCTGCATGTATGTATATACCTGTACCTCCGCAAACTATTTTTTTTATTATTTACTAAACCTTTTAATTTATGTATTATATTTGCATGCATGCTAAGCTTTTATATATATGGGGAAGAGCCAAAGGGGTGGGCGTCCCCGCGGTCTTGCTTTGGGCCGAGCATGAAAGTCCCTTGCAAATTGCAATCCTTTGTAGATTAATTACGTTCATTTTCTTTTCGTTAAGTTAGGAAATCAGACAAGAAACCAAAAGAAACCTGATCGTCTTCATGAATTTCTATATAGTCTTCTGGTAACATCAATTTACTTAGCACAGCTCCTTAACTGCCGTGCCGAACTTAATTCAAACTGTCGAATTTAAATTGATTGGTTTCGTTGAACGGTAGTCCTTAATTATGTATGTACTATTTACAGAATGAGTGGCTGTTCTGTATCGGGGTATACATGCAGACACGAGGCGAAGCCAAGTGCCTGTATCCCGCTACAGAACGGACACGAATTCTGTAAATGACATCTAGTAATTTTTCTAAAAAAAAACACTAAGTCGAGAAAATCAAAGCTAAAGTTTATGTAAATCAAGAGGAATCTGTATCACACATACAGACACTCATTAAACATGGATCCTCATGAATTATTAATGAGTTTTAGGCCTGTTCAGACTGGGTACGGTGCTCGGGCACGGCCCACTTGTTCACATTCACAGCGCCCTGGATCTGATAAGCGTTCACACAGAAAGCTTTTCATGGCTTTGGTAGCTATTTTGTGGCTTTGAGGCTTCGAATTACAAGGAATATTGAGTAAAAAGCGTGGGCACCACATTGGGCACTCCGGCACTATGAAAACGTGTTCACATTAGTGCCCGAGCACGGTGCCCGGGTACTACCTCAACGCACGGTGGCCCGGGTACTACCTCAACACACGGTGCCTTGGTACTACCTCAACACACGGTGCCCGGGCACTACCTCAACACACGGTGCCTGGGTACTACCTCAACGCACGGTGCCTGGGTACTACCTCAACGCACGGTGCCTGGGTACTACCTCAACGAATGGTGCCCGGGTACTACCTCAACGCACGGTGGCCTGGGTACTACCTCAACGCACGGTGCCCGGGTACTACCTCAACGCTAGCCTGGTACCCTGGCCCAATCAAAGAATATGGGCCAGGTAACCACTAAAGACTTCTGCTTTCCTACTGGTTGAAATTTCGCGCGTTTTTATTGGCTATGAGTGAAATTGCAATCGTCATAAGTGGATTTAGCCCTGATGACGCGAGAATGAGATTAGTGGTTACCTGGCCCTTATTTCTTTTGAAATTGGGCCAGGGTACCAGGCTACCTCAACGCATGGTGCCCGGGTACTACTGAGGTAGTACCCGGGCACCATGCGTTGAGGTAGTACCCGGTGCACGGTTTTGATTAGTTTGGGGTAGATTGTTGTTTTCTAAGACTACGTTTACACTGGAGCAAAAATATCCCGATTCACATTGTTTTTCATCCTCATGGGAATAAAAAACAATGTGAATCCGGATACTTTTGCTCTAGTGTAAACGGGGCCTAATAAGTCTTGCACTATCCAACACCAAACCATATCAATAATGTTATTATGTTACTTGGTCCGGTTAACTGAAGTGGGCTCACGCGATTGATTAGGATCTCACTGTGGTTTTGAAACTTGTATAAACTAAATTTACAAAGAAGAATTGGTTTAGTTTAGATGTAAACGAATCCTAACGTTAATTGAAATTTCCTTTTGCGGTCGAGGAAAGAGTTTCGTGACACGAGTCACCTAACTATATAGCTGCCTTCTTTACCGCCTAAGCTTACTCACCTAACTATATAGCTGCCTTCTTTACCGCCTAAGCTTACTCACCTAACTATATAGCTGCCTTCTTTACCGCCTAAGCTTACTCACCTAACTATATAGCTGCCGTCTTTACCGCCTAAGCTTACTCACCTAACTATATAGCTGCCGTCTTTACCGCCTAAGCTTACTCACCTAACTATATAGCTGCCTTCTTTACTGCCTAAGCTTACTCACCTAACTATATAGCTGCCTTCTTTACCGCCTAAGCTTACTCACCTAACTATATAGCTGCCGTCTTTACCGCCTAAGCTTACTCACCTAACTATATAGCTGCCGTCTTTACCGCCTAAGCTTACTCACCTAACTATATAGCTGCCTTCTTTACTGCCTAAGCTTACTCACCTAACTATATAGCTGCCTTCTTTACTGCCTAAGCTTACTCACCTAACTATATAGCTGCCTTCTTTACTGCCTAAGCTTACTCACCTAACTATATAGCTGCCTTCTTTACTGCCTAAGCTTACTCACCTAACTATATAGCTGCCTTCTTTACCGCCTAAGCTTACTCACCTAACTATATAGCTGCCTTCTTTACCGCCTAAGCTTACTCACCTAACTATATAGCTGCCTTCTTTACTGCCTAAGCTTACTCACCTAACTATATAGCTGCCTTCTTTACTGCCTAAGCTTACTCACCTAACTATATAGCTGCCGTCTTTACCGCCTAAGCTTACTCACCTAACTATATAGCTGCCGTCTTTACTGCCTAAGCTTACTCACCTAACTATATAGCTGCCGTCTTTACCGCCTAAGCTTACTCACCTAACTATATAGCTGCCTTCTTTACCGCCTAAGCTTACTCACCTAACTATATAGCTGCCTTCTTTACCGCCTAAGCTTACTCACCTAACTATATAGCTGCCTTCTTTACTGCCTAAGCTTACTCACCTAACTATATAGCTGCCTTCTTTACTGCCTAAGCTTACTCACCTAACTATATAGCTGCCGTCTTTACTGCCTAAGCTTACTCACCTAACTATATAGCTGCCGTCTTTACTGCCTAAGCTTACTCACCTAACTATATAGCTGCCGTCTTTACTGCCTAAGCTTACTCACCTAACTATATAGCTGCCTTCTTTACCGCCTAAGCTTACTCACCTAACTATATAGCTGCCGTCTTTACCGCCTATAGCTTACTCACCTAACTATATAGCTGCCTTCTTTACTGCCTAAGCTTACTCACCTAACTATATAGCTGCCGTCTTTACTGCCTAAGCTTACTCACCTAACTATATAGCTGCCTTCTTTACCGCCTAAGCTTACTCACCTAACTATATAGCTGCCTTCTTTACCGCCTAAGCTTACTCACCTAACTATATAGCTGCCTTCTTTACTGCCTAAGCTTACTCACCTAACTATATAGCTGCCTTCTTTACCGCCTAAGCTTACTCACCTAACTATATAGCTGCCTTCTTTACTGCCTAAGCTTACACGCGCTATGACTCAAATAATATACTCTTGTAGTACTGTACCGCTTGGTTTTATAGGAATATTTTCAATAGT
This sequence comes from Paragorgia papillata, assembly GCA_035771165.1. NCBI lineage: Eukaryota > Metazoa > Cnidaria > Anthozoa > Scleralcyonacea > Coralliidae > Paragorgia > Paragorgia papillata. The sequence continues at coordinate 2,350,626 of JAWNZC010000229.1, forward strand.
AAGTAAGGACAAAGTAAACAAATTAGCATAGTATTTGTATAATAATAAAGAACATCTGGACCTGAGAGCAATGCAGTAATACAGTTTTAAGAAAATACAATGTAGAAAGAAGGAAATGTACAATGCAAACTGAAAAAAGTCATCACGTTCTACAGCGGGTTTGACTGACGGCATTTCCCAACCTCAAAAGTGAGGCAAAAAGTTCCAGGCCCCTGCGCGGTTTGCAGGTAGGATTCAGTCTCCCACAAAATGTTTTTTACACGGTCGCCCGTCTTGAGCGAACTGCGAAGGATCGAAAAGAGGTTTGAAAAAATTATTTATCAAATTATTTATCAGACTAAACGTGCATTTAATGTTTCCCATTGTTGTGCAGTGCTGTTGTTGTTTTATTTACTGTATAGCAGTCCAAAACTATACAGTAAATTAAGCTAGGGATGAAAATAGGCTGAGAAAACAGACGTCCTTTTGCTGGCTAGGATGAAAACAGCCAGCTGAAAAGGTGAGAACAAGAGTGAGAAAGCTATTCTTGTACGAGTTTGAAGACGTATTGATACTTGATATTTCATTAATATACATCTAACGTCATTTTCTTATATCTGCTCCTTTAATTTTTTGTTCGAATGTGTTAAACGGCCTTTTGTAACTAATAATATTTTAAGAAATAACTGACAACTAGATTGTTTATTTTTCAACGAATGCGGAATGCTTTTTAAACAAAACGATATGCAACTGGTACTAACGGCATATTCTATACTAAGTTTGTGTTGATTTTTTGTATCCTCTTCGGAGTAACGAAATTCTAATATATGGTTTATATTATAACGAAAAGTTTGATCCAATTTCTTGACTGACAAACTTCGTGCACGTTTTGTAAAGACAATGACCCTTACTATAGCAACAAATAAACAATTAGTATTACTGCATAATTAGTTCAGCAGCATAGCACAACCATTTAAAATTTAAAATGTACGTTTAGCAAAGCGTGATATGATAAAATGGTTCAATAAATAATTTTTCAAACCTTTTTGAGCCTTCGCGGTTCGCTCAAGACTGGCGGCCGTGTTAAAAAACATTTTGTGGGAGACTGAAACCTACCTGCAAACCGCGCAGGGGCCAACACCACTGCCAAACATTTTGCGCATGCGCGACGTCCGAGCTCGTTCTCAGAAAAAGAGCGGGAAAACACTGAAATATTTGGACTGGTCCGAGAGTCCGACACAAAAGTTAAAATTATAAGCATACTACCTAAAAGATAAGGTAGATAATTTGTGCATGGCTTCTTTGTCAATATTGTAACATTCTGAAATTACTCCTTTGTAATTTTCTTTACCCTATTTTTAAAACACAACTGAATAGTCGAGTCTTACTTAGTCTTCGCTGTCTGGTTGTTGTTGCCACGGCTTCTCTTGATATTTATTTTTACGCATGCGCAAACGTTTGGCAGCGGTGTTGCAGGGGCCTAGGACTTTGCCTCACTTTTTGCCCCACGAATGACTGGACGTTATGGAGCCACTCTTGGCCAAACATGCAAAGCTTAAGAGCGGGTATAAACTAAAAGTTGCAAACACGTTGTCGTATAATAGTGCGAACCTTTCTTTTTGATATTTTAATACCGATTTCAAATCCGAGACTGCTCTTTCAACGTTATTGACATGGCGCGTTCGTGTGCACTAAAATCTTTGCTAACTTTGGAATTGTTTCCAAAGCTGAGTCACAGTGTTTGCAACAGAACTACAATCTAGGACCAATCCGTACTCAAAGAGCGATAAATTTGTGCTACCACATATATAAATACACCATACCGCGCCAGATAACGTCATGCGGAAGTGCTAAATTTATCGGCCAATAAGAAGCCGGAGGGATTCCTGCTAATGACGCCATGTGCCCGCTCCTCTCCCGCCATTTTGCTTGGCAGATGAGCGTTACCACTCTACCATGATGCATTGCGGTTTTTGCTAAAATGGGAAAGGTCCATTACGTATGGATCGTTTTAACTCACGTGATCGGTGACCCCATTGGGGTCATAGAGATCATATAAATACTAGAGGGGGCATTGGTGGGAAAATTTTGTAACCACATGCAGCAGCCGCCATTACCTATGATATTTCAGTCAATTGGTTGGCAAATGTACCAGACCCAGTCCTTTGCCAACCAACGCGCATAATGTTTGCCTCCAAAAAAATCCAAGATGTCGGCGTTCAATTGGTTACCCGCGGTTGGCTGAAATTAAGATAGGATGCCCCATCTCTATGATTGGGGTGGTGAAACAATACGAAATTTTTGAAGAAGAATAGAGCTAAATTCCCATGGGATAAAGATGTACACCAATATTTATGGCCGCCATTCCATTGTTTTGGTACACCAATATGGCCGCCGTGACGTCAGATGAAAACGATCTATACATATATTCTTTTGAGGTCTGTGATTGAGAATCATTCTTTACTTTTAAAAATTTTTTGAAACCACTACTTAACAAAATTGAATTGATAAATTACCGTGCTGTCATTAATTAATAGATAATTACTGAGGTCAATGGCATTGTTGAATATAGCAGCTAGCTAAAGGCCCAGCCTAGGGGCGCAGGAACCGGGGGGAAACGGGGCATCCCCCCGCCCCCCCCCCCCCCCCACACACACACACTTTGTCGTAAAGTGCCCTTTTTGCAACAGAAAAGTGCCCTTTTATGTTAAAACATGTGCCTCAAGTGTCCTTTTGAAGTCCTACCCCTCCAATATCAACTTGCTTCCTAAGCCGATGGCGCAGCCCAAAGCTGGCTGCAATATATTCAATAATGCCGTTTGGCCGAAGTGATTATCTATTATAAGTACTGATCCTCACATAGTTTCTGTTTGGTAAAATCAATTAAATCTCAAATGTCATCAATAAAATATTAAAGAAACGCTGATTTTAGACCCTTGTAAACGAGAAACGAAAGGCTTGTAAACGTACTGGCTGCAATATTTTTAATATTGCAGTGTGCTGGCTGAAATCGTTGATCAATAATGCGGACAGGGAACAATGGAATTTGATAAGGGTCAGTAATTATAATGAATAAGTGAACGAACGAACGAACGAACGAACGAACGAACGAACGAACGAACGAACGAACGAACGAACGAACGAACGAACGAACGAACGAACGAACGAACGAACGAACGAATGAATGAATGAATGAATGAATGAATGAATGAATTATATATTTTTTGTAATTTAGGCTTCTTGTAGGACTATGCCTTCTTTACTATACCCTTGGTTTCGGTACGCTATTATATATAATTTATCATTTTGTCAAGGCAATTAAACAGACTTATACAGTATTAGTTTAGCATTTTAACATTGTATTAAAAACAGAACGTTTGAAAGATTCCAATTAAAAAAGCAGGTGAAAAACAACTAGATCTCACTGTAGGGGTGAAGGTTAATTAGAGACATGCTGACTTATTTGTTAATGCTCGTGCGACTCGCGTGCATGTGTCTATGCTATTTTAGTTTCTAACAATTAAGAAAAACAACATGATAATGAAATAAATTTAGACAATATCGAAAAATGACATTGTCCATGAAAACAGTGTTTGCGACATGAATCTCAAAGATGCAAAGTTTCGTGCATTCAAATTGGATGATACTCATGAATAGCGCACTGTTTCGGGCAGTTGACAATTGATTCGACATGGCTCAACGTCGGACTGGATTTCTGAAAGCGTACTGCATGTGCTCATTCAAAATCTATTTATTCCTGTGGTTTCTATATTGACTTTGTTTCTCGTGATGTAAGTAGTCGGATGTTTACGTGTAGTCGAGTTTGCCCTTTGATCTTATTTGGCTTCTAGCAGGAATGTCAGTGGGTCAAGGTAACTTACTGAGCTCAAAAAAGCAACAGCTTTAACACAACAACTTTCAGTTAACTTTCCCAGTTGTCAATTGGTGTCATTAATTATGCGTAATTTAAAAGAACTAAAGTCGCCAGTTCGCAACGAAATTCATGATCAAAATATTTTAATCGACCCCCATGCACCTTATTTGTATCTTCTGGATAAAAATAGGTTGTCAAACGGGAAAATGCATGTAAACTGTAATTATGCGACACGAAATCGAATTTATAGACGTTTCATGCGATAAAATATAACAGTTTTCTTTTTATGTTTAAACTGATAAACAGGATAAATTTCGAGAGTATAGAAATTACTGCCCCGTGCAGATCTACGCTAAATATTTTTTTGCGATTTGTCAATATATAATCATGCAATTAAAACATCTAGCAATTTGATTTTAGTTATATTCTGCATATATAACTATAGCGAAAGACATGTGCATTGAATGAGATTTGTTGGTTGCAACTGGAATTTGATTTGATCCGAATTTTATTATCCGAATAAAATCCGATCCGATCCAAAAATATGAATATTAATCAGACTACAGAGTAACGGAGAGTAGATCATAGAAGTAATACTAATAGAGTACAATATTTACGGCCTAAATTTCAACATTTATGGATGGCAAAAGAAGTTCTGCGTCCTTATCTAAATTTTATATCGTATAATCAACCCTGAAGATATGTCAGATGGATTTTAACTGTTTCAAGTTTGAGTATACTAAATATCCTGTTTAAAAAAGGTACAAAAAAGTACAAGTCCAAAGTGGGCACTGATGCAGGAGATGGCATCTCGTGCAGAGGTTTACAATTTCAAAATCAGTGCAGTTGATCACGGGACTCACCTGACCAACTGCTTCACTAATATAGAGGTGGCAATTTACACCCTGGGCTACATTCGCGTGCATGCGCATCCATGTGTTTAAATTAACTATATAGTGTTCAAAAATGATTTTATTAGTACTTATTGCCAAAAAAACGTTTCAACATGACCAAGCTATAATTCTATATAGTAAGTTAATTATTTCTGTAGGATAGTGCCAAAACAGCTGCCGTAAAATTGTAAAAACAATAAAGATATCATGCAATTATATAGCTTATAGACCTCGTGCAGATGACGTCAAAACGGTGCACTGGAGGACAACTTCAAAGTTCCGACGTTCAACAGAGAAAATAATGAATTAGTTTATACATAAGATTTGTCCTCCACCAAGGGAATAAGTGCAGGTGGTCTATACTGGCTTAAAATATTTAAACTTATATATTCGTTTATATATCAATAGGATACGATATTTCAGGATAATGTTATCTATGCTGCAATATGGTGCATGCTGGCAATTTACTTATATATAGTATCAGGATCGTGATTATAGTTAGTTATAAGTAAATTAGTGCTTTATTCTACTTTATATGTATGCATACAAGGATGTATCCTTGTTAACGTTTTTTTGTTTTTTTAAGGAATACATGCAGTTCGAATTGTTGAGGGCATATCGTTATTCTAAACTGAATTTCTTTTTGACAAAATGTAGCCAAGGAAAAGGAAGCCGTTAATCATAGGAAAAGCGCAAATGCAGTATTTTATCACTGTATTATTTAGTTTTGTTTTCCTTAGTTGGCACAGAGATCAAATTAAAATAATTTTCTTAGAATATGACGTTACTGCATGTTCAATCGGAAAACGCATCTTTGTGGATTATGGCATACACAAAAAAAAAGGAAATTGTACTGAAAATATTGCATCATATTAGATTCATTGAATATAGAAAATTACAATCAAATATATATATATATATATATATACTCTTAGATTACTATAAAAAAAGGCAGATAAACGTGCGGAAAAAAATTTCTTTTCTGTACTCTTTTGATTATAATGCATGCACACATTATCAAACGGATCGAATTACCTGCGACATAAAATGTTGCTGGAAGCTCACTCCAGCTGTGCAGCTGAGCGTTTGTGATTTAATTCAGTGATGATTTCCAAATTTTAGAAGTGGGGGAACGCTCACTAAAGTCAAATGGGCGTGGCCACTGGTCGTAAAATTAAATGGGCGTGGCTCCTGTCGTGAATGTTAATGGTGTGTGCAAAGACTACTAAAAGCCTGGCTCAGGCTAGCTGGTTGGCTAACTTGGTTGAAAAACGAGTACAGTCATTGACTCAAAGCAAAAGTAGTGCGGTGTTGAACGATGTTCCACTACGTTTAATTTTTGTTAGGGGGAACGGCGTTCCCCCACCGTAATATTTGTCAGGGGGAACGTCAGGGGGAACGGCGTTCCCCCGACAAAAATAGTGGGGAAACGCCGTTCCTCCGCGTTCCCCCTGAAAAACATCACTGATTTAATTCTAAGCAAAAACGACCGGCCATTTGGTAAGTTCATTGGCGTAGTAATTTGGAAAAATAACGTTGTCTAAGTCGAGGAAATCGAAACTAAGTTTATGCAAACAATGAGGGTTTTTTATCAGGATTATAGTTTGTGTTTTCTAATGAATTATTAATAAGCTTTCGAAGACTTTTTAAAGGCTATAATTTTTATTATTATATATATTTTCTCTAAACCCTTAGTCAGAAACTTGGTGAGAATTCTCAATTGTTATTGTCAACTGTTTCTGTAGAAAAAAAGGTTAGCATGCAGCCTTTGGCTTCAGCAGATAATACAGAGTTTGACCTTGATAATTCTTGATATCGAATTTTTGTTTCATCCAATTTTGCGGTTTATTACTAGACTAAGTATAATTTAAAGATTCCAGTTAGAGACATCTCGCATTACGAATTGAAATTCAAAATCTAAAGCAATTTAGAAAATAGACATAACATAAACTATTTTAGTCGGGGAACTGATTCAGTGATTGTAGAAAAAGTCGGCACATTTCTGTTCACTTAGTTTAAACATCCTCTCGATATTCTTTTGCGAAGCTAGTCTAATACTATAATGGTTTGTCTTAGTTTGCACCATAGGCAAACTAAAGCTAGAATCCGAGGTATTTTATTTCATCGCGTTTTACTCTAATGAAGTGGATGGGTTTCGCTCTGGACAGCTCACGACCTTTTTGCTTTGCTATGTTCTGAAATTGAATGCTTCGTGTAGGTAAATTAATTTAAGTAACCTTTTAACCAGTGCAAATGTATGTATATTTGTTCAATGAAATATACTAATGGCGTTTTTGAGCCGGCCAAACTAGGGCTAGTGTGAATGCGATACAATTATACTAATATTACTAGTATCCAGCTAAGCAAAAGTATTTTGTAAAAGTTTTTCAATACTTGTAGCATATGTGACCTCTCTGCATGGCATGTTTGCATTGTTAAGTAAGATATCGATAAGATAAGATATACAACAGTTATTTCTATATGCACGGGTATAATTAATGTTTTCAAATTATACTCTTGTTGAGTAAATTATACTCTTGTTGAGTTGTACTCTTGTTGAGTATATTGAGTTATTATTATGGATTGTGAATATAATTCGGTTTGTTCCAACTGAACATATATATTGGAACAAATGACTGTCGAGAAATATTAATGTTAAATCAGTAGCATACAAGAAATGTGATCAAGTTACGACAATACGGACATTTATTATCTACATTAACCCTGGAGGCCTTCGAGTAAAATCGTCTGGCGTTACGGAATTCGAGGTTCAGGGGTTTAAAATAGCCGAACTTCCTTTGCAGCAAAACATCTCTCAACTCTTTATATTAAAAGTTATAGACCCCATGGCCATGGATTTCAAAAAAGGTGCATGCATATAATATGCCTCGGCCAAAAATGTAACAGACATAAAAATCTGTGAAAAACCTTGCATGTTCTGTACAATATAGTATCTATAACCGTTGCCTGTTGGGCATAGATACAATTCAAAACTAATTTTCAAAAAAATTACTTGGATATTGCATGTCATCGATAACTTATATATGCATGCTTAGACTTCATGTAGATTAGATATGCCACATGCAATCTAAGTATTTTGAATATGAAAAAAACAACATAGCCATTGGCATTGGCATTATTGTTAGCTCCATGCAGTTTACCACACAGCTGTATAATAGTTTCACAGACAAAGCGCTTCCTTTAAGCTTTAATGAAAATAATTATTCCAGGCATTTCCAGTGTTCTACAAATGTGAAATATGTTTTAATCACTATAACTTTAGAAAATCCACCAGAATATCTTTACCGAAACTCTCAGATGATATTGATGCCACAGCGGGCAAGCATTGTTAAAATGAAATCTAAAGTAAAAGCATTAGATGATTTGATGATAACTGGCAGAAATCAAATAATAATCTTGTCTGTATATACTAATTATAACTGCAAATATATATACTGAAAGAACGTTACACGTCGCAATAACCGAATGCATGTGGTTAATTGGCTAAGTTATATATTAATACTGGTAAATAGAAATATCTTGGCTAAGACCGAGAACTGCATGAGGTGCTTATTTATGAGAAAGTAAAAGTGATGAATAGCAAAATAAGAAAAACAACGTATTTTGAATTAAAGAATATTTCTTTCGCTTTTCCGTTTTTATTTTTCTATATGCAATATATCACCACTTAGATGTGAATTTATTTTGGCTGATAGCAACTATTTTATAAATTAACATGTAAATGCGTGCAAATGTAATCGAGTTAAACTGATATTAAGTTAAATAAACGCTATAGTCGGCCTAGTTAGCGTATAAATTTGTCTATAGTCGGTAAATATGCACGCTAGTGTCCATGTGTCAGGTTATTGCGTACGAGCTATACTTAGCAAGGCGGTAAACACGCTAGTATAGTCAGGTTGGTGTGTAATCTCAGTAAAGGCGATAAACACCCGCGGTTATATAATGGCTAAGCAGAGTATATCTATAGGGTTTGCGTTGGGGGGTTATAGTTTAGCCTTTAGTTTATAGGTGACCTAGTTAATCTATAACTTAAGCCTTTTTTACTTGAATTGTATGGCCACGAGACTGTTTTAAAGATACTGAATGACCAATGGCTGAACGGTCATTCATTGAAAATGAAAAAAAAAATTTATTGCCTTGCCATCTTAACCACGACGTTAAACTCGAACTTGAATGTGCGTTACTGCAATACCGCCGTAAAACACACAGAGTATTCGTACTTGTCAAAAGAATTCTAAAGAACCGAAATCATTAATTACACCTGCATTGTGAATTGAAAGAGGTTGATAGGTGGGACTGAATTCCAGATATATACACAAAATTAATGACAAAAAGAATTAAGAGAAGTTACAAAAGAAATAACCAATTACACGTGTATCACTGAGCAATTATACGCCCCGGATATACCGCAAGCTAAATAGTGTTTTTAAAAAGAAATTTTTCACATTTCTGTGGACAGCTTAGTGTATAATTAATGAAAAAACGTCTAGTGTTCCAGGCATGACAGGTACTTTTGAGGACGTTTTCATATTTTAGTTCTTTTAACTGTCTTAAAGAAACTTTGTCGTGATTTTACATATAGCTAATTACCCACTGAAACTTACTTTTAAAAAATTACGTTGCTTATGGCGAAGCTGCATGAGCACATGATGCCAGCAGTTTCAATTATCAATATATTGCCGATAAAAATAGAGTTCCTAAACTAATCGTAGGATATTAACTTTGTGATATTTTTAACAAATCACGGTTTCTTTGATTCATAGTAAACACTTTTTACATAAATTGTGAGTGCTTTACAAGAAGGCTTCAACTTCAAGTACTGAGTGCATGGGAAAAACAAACCTTTTTAAAACACCGACTGTTGAGTGCTCATAGTTTACCAAGCTATATAGCCGCGGCTTTCTTCAAGATCTACAAGCCATTGTGAGCAATTACAGAGCTGATGAAGTATTTCTTAACGGATGTATTCTCCTACACTATACGATATCCGGACATTGATGCAATGTAACAATGTCGGAATTGATAGCTGGCTTCTAATAAACGATAGCAATCATAATAACTTTTATTAATGTGAAACAATTCGTTTCAAAACACTTGTCTTGTTGTAATGCGTTGGCCTTTTTCGGTACCTTGATCATAAGGGTTAATTAAAAAGTTAGGTTGTATAATTACGTTTATAATGATGACTGGGAAAATATCAGAGCGTTCAAGGTTCTTTCAACTGCAAACTGAAAGAACATAATTTTGAAACCATCGTTAATTAAACTCTTGAGTTTTGGACATGATCACTTTAACTAAATAAATTCTCGCAGAATAATATGTTCTTTATCAAAGCCTACTAATATAGTTAACAAGGTTTTTCAGGGCCACAGAAAAGTTAGCGACATATTAATAATTAGGAGATTAAAATAACCCAACCACTTTTATATAGTGTGTGGTTGAAACTAGCGGAATGCATGTTTAAGTTTATATATATGGTCTAAATCATTTTCAATTTTTTTCCCGAGTCCAGGTAATTTCAGTTCAAACTTTAGTTTGAAAAATCAGAGAGGAAAAGTAGATGAATTGCATATAAACACATGCTGTAATTTATGGACTGACGCAGGTGCATAAATAACTTTCCATGAACCAGTGCCATGAAGAAATAGCACTCGGAGAATCGTGTGTCTATTTTGGATTGCATGTTACCAAAATTTATATGTTTAATATACTTGCCAATAAGTTTAAATATGTGTAACTTATAAATCGAAGTTGCCCAGCAATGCTGGCACGACATTTTCAATAATTAAGGCATCAATATATAAAGTGAACCTAAACTTTCAAATTGAAATGTTTTGTTGTCACGAGGCTATATTGCACTTATTGGGCGGTATTGTGAGCAGCACTGAATCAGCAATACATGCTATATTGGAAGATTGTTGTAAAAGAGGATTCAGTTATGTTCTTTTGACTGACACCAAGACAGGGTACGGCAATAAATTGAAAGTTCTACATTGTTCGATGTATGCTGCGTGGGTGCCAAAGCTCCCAGCGTGCACTTACCGGATGTTGTTATTTTCAGCCATAGTGATAACATAAAAGGGCCATTATTTAGTGTTTAGCAAGGCATTCACCGGGAAACACTCGTGCGCCTAACGTTAAAACACTGTCAAGGGCTCCCATTAGAAAGTTCAAGACAAACGTTATACTCTTTGGTAAGTTGAAATATATACTTTTAATGACTATATGTTTTAATAATGACCCCATCGTGTTCTTGTAAGGCCTGGTACAATATTGCCAAAGCTTCACTGTGTAATTGTTTAGCTAACTTTCTCAAAAGTCCAAGTGATGTGTTCTATATCTGTTAAATCGCTTTTATATCACCTACGCCACAAATTGTTTTCAACATGTTTCTTCAAGCAATATGCGACGAGCCAATAAAATTCTAAATGTTTCAACTTGCCTCCAGTTTTATTACATAAATTGGCAGTTTTCATAGCCGTTTTATCGAATATTGTACTTGGCATATATAAAACTTATGTTTTAAAATCTTATATATATTGTATTACCCAAAACGAGTTAAATGTTATTTATGACAATCCGTATCAGTATGACTTATGCAGGCAGGTGATGGCTATCAGTTTACTTCTCTTACATACAGCGTGGGTTACGAAAGTAACTGATTTGGCGTGTGTCGACATTATGTCTAAAATATTTCCTTGCTTTTGTCTCTCGGTATAGTTGAAAAATGGAAGTGGGTGGGAGTGCCAAATATGCTGATTGCTTAATCAATCATTTAATAAAGACATCCCACAAGCCTGACAACATAAATTCATTATTTGCTTATTTTCCATTATAGAAACAAGAATGAAGTCTCTACACATTTGCCTACCGATGCTCTTTTTGGTTGCTCTCTGCGTTGTAACTAAAACGTCAGGCAACGTTCATTGTTCACAGCTCTGTGCAGATATACGAAGAGCATGCATGTCAGCATGCACCAGCATGAGTGGCTGCAACGATTGTGTACTAGCAGCAGACATATGTCTAGATATATGTGCCAAGAAAAAGACTAGCTCACGACACGCTAAAGTTAAAAGTCGCAAATTCATGAAAGTGATGAAAAAATGGAAAAGAAAGTTCCTGGGAAACTGACTGTAACAAACAATTAATTCTAACACAAAAGGAGAATATTTATTTGTTAAAAATATCTTTAGTTAATATATATATATATTTGAATTAAACATGTAAATATTAATTGCTGGAGAAAAAAACATTGTACAGTTCCTACAGAAACAGAAACACACACAATATACATACTGTACTATAAAGAAGGTACTTATATCGAAACGTTTAAATTAAAGGATTCTACATAGTACGTTCAGAAGTTGTTGGTCTCCATTTCTGATTTTACAGAGTATATATATTTATAACATTTAAGATCTTTCTGGTCACCATGTTTCATATACCTAGTTTTCTTTTCAACACATGCACTTCAAGGTGTTTTCATATCAGATAATAAACGGTTTTTGATTGAATGTATGGTATAACTTCTTCAGCGAAGTATTTAGTATTACAGTATTCATCAACAGAAATTTGAGGCAATGTTCTAATTTATCAAAGTTTATTTCCACAAGTATAGCCTCAACGTCGAGGTAACTGACCCATTGTATATTCTCATGAATTATTTTAATACTGTTTTAAAAAAAAACACTCGTTAAAACGAGTTTGAGAAACACAGTGAGGGTATTGTCGCGTGATGCACATATAGTTCCACAGGAATAGACCAATTAGAAATTATGTAAATAAAGCAGATCTATATATTCTATAAACACGATACCTTCACATTCCTTCACAATTTCTAGTTCTATTTTAATAACTTTATGGAAATATCCTTTCATTAGATCTGCCCGACTAGAGTAAATAAGCATGCATCTATATAACCAATCGGCATGAACATGCAAGCCCTTCATCATCGCATTACTGCCTTTTTGTTATGTTAATTTTTGCAAGATATTCGTATCATACCGCTTTTCTTAGTTATATTTCAACACTCATGTTACATCACTTAAATTAACACACTCGTTGCAATTGATCCAGATGTGCCGCTTAAATATACTATTGTATTATACTAGTTAACTGATACTGAAATGGAAGGGCAATGACAAAATATGTCTGAAAAGAGAAAAAAACTCAAATAAATCTCAGAATCAGAATAATATTATTGAAACAATATTATTGAAACAATATTTCGGTATATTTCATAAAAAAAAACACACGCACATAATGTTAATCAAAGTTCATCCATTATCAGGCAAAATGGCAAAGTGTCACTCTCAACACGTTCAGGCAGTCAAGTGACAAAGAATAAAGAGCAAAACAATTTTATCCGCATGCAAGTAAGAGATTTCGTGCTCATTATGAGTCAATATAGAGATCCTCAGGAGTGGACACAGAAACTAGACAAGCTATTTCCGGCAAGTCAAAGAGACTTTGGGTGATAGTGTAGTCACAAGAAAAAATGAAATGAAAAGAAAAACGTAACAACACGGGCATATTAATGCCTGGTCACCTGATCATATCTTCGTTTCTTTTTTAGCCTAATGTGCAGACGTTAAGTAAGGCAGCGTCTGCACGCAGGCTATGTTTTTCTCTCTCTTATTTCAAAAAATAAACACATACACATGATCAGGAAATGAAATCAATTAACTAATTTTGTATTATTTCGCCTGACAGAATTGAGCATGTTAAACAAAGTCTCATATTTCCTATATATACAACAAAAAATTACTATATCGAGCAATTTCTACGACTAACACAGAGTAACTCAATGTCTGCATGGTCATGAACGCTATATACTTTGGCTTGTTTTTCGGAACGCAATTACTTAAAAAGAGTAGCGTATATATTATATATATATATTTATTATGTTCTAAGGATTTTGGGTGAAGGAAAACTCGAGTGTAGAATATATACATTTTAAGACCAAACCGGGACCAGTTGCGAAAAATGCAACTACACAGGCCTTCCGGCAGGAATTGAACCCACGACCTTGCGATTCTAGTGCAATGCTCTGACCACTGAGCCACGGAGGGCGTGAAGGCCTGTGTAGTTGCATTTTTCGCAACTGGTCCCGGTTTGGTCTTAAAATGTATATATTCTACACTCGAATTTTCCTTCACCCAAAATCCTTAGAACATGCTATGTAATCGAGTGAAATGTCCAATATCACTTATATATTTATTATATAGCTACTAGTAATATATGAGCTATCCTGCAATCTGATTGGTTGTTCTACTACTAGGATATTACTTCATATATATGCAGTAGAGAAAAACAACATGGCAGCGTGTTTTCTTTATGCCGACTAGAAAAGTTGAAATTGCCGGGGTTTTTAGAAAGAAAAACAGCGAAAACCACAAATGGTTGAACATAAATATCTCGCAGTCTATAACAGGACATTAATAAATACACAATTTAGCAAGTTAAGTGGTAAAAATTACCTAAAAACTACGACTTTTAACTTCAAAAACCCGACTGAATTAATAGCGATTAACAGATTGATAATAATTTATTGCCAAACAAGAAAACCACGGTTAAAATCAAGCTTATACGACACATATTTTATAGGAAATCACTAATAAAGAGACTTTTGATGTAGCTAGATAAGCATTTCGAGCAGTAAAAAGCATATTATTTTTCAATTTTGAAGCCCGAAAACAAGCAACTAGTAATTTAGTTTTGCTAGAGTTTTGCTAATATATATATATATATATATATATATATATATATATATATATATATATATATATATATATATATAGCCAACGTCATATTTATCTGAAAAACCTGCCCAACATTTTACATTGCACCCATTACTTTTTGTTACGGTAAGCAACAGTCGATTTGTCTAGACATAGTCAATCGAGATATGGTCTGGAAACTCAGCTAAAGTCTTTGGTCTATCTTTTTGTTCGCCTTTATGCATTTTTGTGCACGGTGCGCGGTCACTGAACACATTGTATTTTAGTATAATGAACGAATTGTCCACTAGCAACGTTTCAGTTCAATCACTCAACCGTGCTATTTAAATATTAATAAACCTAAAACAAAGGATGTGCACGGTGTAAGGTACGGTTCAACATAAAATCCTAGCTCATTATAGGCGCTTTGAAGTTTGCCGAGTTTCCAGACCATATCTCGATTGGCTATGGTCTAGAGCAAGGTACAACATATACAGTTCAGTTGACTCCCTCGTAAACATTAACCTCAGGGTGAGGAATAATTAAGGCTTTTCGGCAGCGTACCCATGCACTACCCACTGATCTCAATGTAACTAGATGGAACAAGGGCCAAATTTTACGTGCCATGCAGCTGTATGATGACGTGACCACTACCTAAGATGGCCACCACTAAAGTTGATAAGCTTTCGTAGATTGAAAACAGATAAAAAGAGCTGAGTCACTTAAAAAGATTTTAACGTATGTAATGACACAAGAAGTACTCAATAAGGTTCGAGACTTTAATTTCTTGCATGCCTTTCTTTTTATTACTGAGCTGTAAATCTATTAAATTTTGTTGTTTTTCTTCAGTGCCGATAACGAAGAAACTTGACGATTCAGAAAATTGGAAAACAGACTATAAAATATACGAGGAATTTAATTTAAGTCTTAAATTGTTTTTTGTTTTTTTGCCAGTTAACTTGGAGATTGGGTACAACATATGTTCCGCTACGTAAGATGGCAGCTACT
The DNA here is from genome assembly GCA_035771165.1 of Paragorgia papillata. NCBI lineage: Eukaryota > Metazoa > Cnidaria > Anthozoa > Scleralcyonacea > Coralliidae > Paragorgia > Paragorgia papillata. Next base: position 2,366,120 of record JAWNZC010000229.1, read on the forward strand.
AGGCGCCTACTAGCTGGAACGAAATGTTTGACTGCTGGCCATAAGGAATACTAAGTGTACCACGTGACTAGCCAATATTTCGTACATACCGCAGGCTCAGAAGTGTAGTTGTCGCAAAAGTATTTGAAAGTGGCAAAATTCTGAATTATAGCCGTCGCGATGAGTACTAAAATATCGGACTGTACAATTCCCGCAAGATGTATTAATTGTAGTTTTATTGTTATCGTTGTTTTGATTAGTATGTTGTAATAATATGTTCACGCTTTATCGTTCGATCGACGCTATTTTTAAATGCTTTGATTTAATCCACGAATTTTTTCAAAACTTTGAGCGTCGCGTTGCCGATCGAGTGTCTTATAATTCAGTAACATGAAAATGTTTACCACAGAAGATCCAAACCTAGTAGAATTCAGTTTTACACGGAAGTGATAATAAAATTTAAAACTGCTAAGAAATAAATTTTAATAATTAATAAAATTTATTTTATCGGTTTCTTGGCTAAATTACTGTTTCTTCACAATTGCTTTAATCTTTTTATAACGTATAGTATAGATTAACAAAACTTAGTCTAAATAATAACACATTCATAAATAAATTATAACAATGATATGATGTGCCAGTGATTTCACCATAGTTGTCAGTGACATTTAGAGTTAAAATTAGAAATTCTGTATTAGGGTTAGGGTTGGAATTAGGGTTGGGATTAGGGTTAGGGTTGGTTTTGGGGTAAGTTATTCTTTGTTATTTTAGATTAGTTAAATTTAGGGGGTTATTCATCCCTGGAAATCCCTAAAGGCTGGAGTGACCGGGGTTACTCATCCCTGCAGGTCATTCACCGCTCTTACACCGGCCGTAAGAAAAATTCACATGTTTTAATAATTAAGGAGTAGGCTATAGGCAATCGGACCAACAGTGGGGTTAACATTGCAGTATACAGAAGTTACTGAACGGACAAAACGCAAACGCATTTTTCTCAAGGTTAAAATAAGATGTCTGCATGTGAAATACTGTTAACAGATACTGAGAAAATATGAATAAATGTAATAAAAGTGCGTCACATGTTAATATGAATTCGATCACAGACATGCATAGGACAGAAAAATAAAAAAACGGGTTTTAAGGTCGCTAAAGTTTGCAAGAAATAAAATAGATATCGTTAGAAAGCTATTAATTTGTAGCCTACAATGTTGTATTTGATTTTTCGATAAACACAAGCCAATAATAGTTGTGAATTTTTAAATTAAATTAAAATTAAATTAAACCCAGAGGCAGGGGGCTTCACTCGGGGCGACTCAAGTAAAAAGCGTTTTATCATTTTGTTCAAAATCTTTTTTATCAGTTTAATTCCGAGATAAATTTCTAGCAAAATAGTGCCAGCGTTTTTTGATATGTCGAGTTTTGCTGATTTTATTGACGACCAAAGTTGAAAATGTTGTTTTTCGGCCAACATTCGGACAAAATAAGTCATAAAATCGAAACCATGCAGGCAATAAATAAATAAAAAACCCGCTGACACCGTTTTGCTGGAAATTTATCTCGGAATCGAACTGCGAAAATGCTTTGTTCTTAAGTCGCCCCAGGGCGTGGTCGCCCCGAGTGAAGCCCTCTGGTTTTACTTGAAAAATTCGCAACTATTATTGGTTTGTGTTCATCGCAGAATCAAATACAACATTGTATTCTACAAATTAATAGCTTTCTAACGATATTTATTTTGTTTTTGTAGCATAAATTCTGACGAATTGAGAGCGCTTTACCGAAATGACCCTGCAAACCTTAACGAAGATCTTAAGTGAAAACGGTTAATAAGGAGAAACCGTACAAGTCCTCAATGTACCTAATTACCGTTGATAAAACTATGTTATCAGATATCCGTCCAGTTGGATCAACTAGTTCCTCTAGCAACCCAAACCAGCATTTCAAAAACTACTCAACTATCGTATTTCAACGGAACGTCTAGAGTTTGAAACTCATTGTCTGATGATGAGAATTAGAATTCACAAAACTTTTTCAGCTATCAGCTAGCTCCACATTTCTGCTGTTTGAAAAATCAAGTCTTCTTGATAAGATCCAGTTAGAATTCCAAGAAGAAGTAGCTGGAAATCCCAGCCCAGAGGATTGATTAGCCTGCAATGAAGGTTGATTTTGATGTGATAACCCATGGTGAATATTTCGTGTCCTTAACTGTCGGTCAAGATCATTACGCTGCATTATTTGGCTGCTGAACAACGGAGGCAGATCACAAATGCCTGGTATCGAATTTGTCTGAACTTTACTGTGCCATTTCTTATCAAGAAATATTATAATAAATATGAACAAAACAATTCCCAACAAAATCAGCGCCCCCAATATTTGACCCAAAGGTTCCCGTTTGCCTTCAGATGCCTGCATGACTAACGATTTCTTATTGAGTCTGAAAACCTAAAACCAAAAAAAGTTTAGATATAATTAAAGCATTGCGCTCTGACCATTAAAATATAGGTAAAGGAATATACTTTGCTAAAAACGTATATTCGTGATGCACGTGCGACCTTTCAAAACTGGAAAGTTGTGACTATCGCTGCTTTACCAATTGTTTAGTTTGGATATTTTCACTTTTAAATACGAACAATTTTTGAGATAACCTATAATGCATAGCTAATTTCATACACCAAGGTGTGTTATGAAAATGCCGACTCGCACTTCGAGTCACACCTTATTTATAACCCTTCACCCCAAAAATCTGCGTTGCTCAAAATTGACAAGTGAAGTCCTCCCAGCTCCTACCCCCCCCCCCCCCCCCCCCCCCCCCCCATCCACCTATTGAGGAATATTGCTTATATGCCCATGCGTATGCCCGAGCCAAAAGCAAGGTTCATTAACAAGCGAGAACGACATATCTTTCTATCTGGGCCAATATTAAGTGATTTATTATTTGGCTAAAACTACAGCCCTTAGCTTATTATTTGTAAAAATTAACATTTATTAATTAATAACTTTCATATTCGCAAAAGCCAGTAGACAAAACATATTTCTCAAATCATTAATAATTCATGAGGAAAATTCAAAAGTCAATATTTAATCAGTATTTAGAAATCGGCGGAAGATTAGTCAAATTTAGCAAACTTTGAGGTCGATTTTCTCTTAAAATATTCGTTTGAGAAGCAAAATCCAACACTCGTCAGTGTGCGTCCTCCGATGTCAAAATACAGCCAAGCTGGTTAAAAAAACTCAGGTTTGCCTCGTATTTCCAACATGCTTGGCTATATATAGCTGTATTTCAGTAGAAATCGGAGGAAGAACACTGACTCGTGTTGGATATATTACATAAAACACAGAAGCCATGCAATGAATAATTGCAGTATATTAAAAAGAACGCCTAAAAAGACTTGCTATTTATACATGACATGCAAGCGTTCAATAGATAATTTACAGCCGTGAGAGGTTTGAACTGCTGGTTTTCAACCGCTAATGGGCCAATCAGAATGCTCCATTTTAAGATGACCCGACATATAAGTAATAATTTCTTATCGTGCATAGACCCTGGCCCCAGACATGGTCTCTCTGAACATAGCTTCAAAATCAAAAGGAACTTTAATGTGACTATCCACAAGTTTTAGGGAGCCAGAATAACGTACCACTATATATGAACGTTGCTTATCAATATACATTCGTCATCATTAATTTGTTGCATAATACAATAATTCACAATTAATAATTATTTCGGAATAAAAATAATTTCTGAAATATTCCAGAATAGCCTAATCTCTCGTTTTCCAAACGATAGGTGTATATTCTGAGTCTATATAGTAAGCTTATAACGGTGGATATTCCGAGTATTCCTTCTAAACTAACGTTCCGTAGAGGGGGGTTTATATATAGATATAGATATATATACTCTACTATTTCACAATGATAAACAACTTATCAAAGAAGATATGACGGTATTGGCGTGAGTAAATGAAGGCGAAGGTGACGAAGATTTTTTTTCTCTAATCGATGCAGGCCTGTAGTGTTTACACAATTCAACGGATTCGACTTCGTTTAGAGAATGCTACCGGCAACTCTGCATGCAGTTTTCTTAGTTGTGGGGTATCTCTTTTCCCTGCATGGTCAGAAAGCTTTCAGCAGCTTGCAGCCTTGCCTGCGGAGGAGGAGGAGGCTATACATGCGGAAAATACAGTATAAAGTGGTATAATTGCATGCTTTTAAAGTTGTCATACGTACTGGCAGTCTGCCTAAGCAAAATTAAGCCCAAAGTAAATCATGTAATTATCCCTATAAAGTAGTCTTCTAACTTTTGGGACGAGCAAATCAGAACTGCTAAACGTTTTTCTAATGTAGTCTTCCGGACAGTTATAGGGCTAACAAATCAGAATCTTTACACAACATATTGTAAATAATAGCCTGCCAAACGTTAGTGCACTGAACGGGATCCAAAGCCATCTACAAGATTTTACCATAATTACGTACTATTAAATTCTGTTGGGTCAGTGTGGATGATATATATCGCAAAATATTACACTGTGCATATAATTGAAGAGTTTCTCTATTTTCATTTACTCGTATTGAAAACTGCAAGTATTTATCTTTTACCTTTGGCCTGACCGACTCTAAATCATTTAAACAGAATAATTTAAATCCCATCGTCAACAAAATTATAACCACACACAAGTCATTAAGCAGCTATAGTCATTATAAACTGAAGTAGAGTGCTGCGTAGGCAGTGTTTTGGATAGACCAAAGTGAAAACATCGTAAACTGCCAAGATTTTAATTTTAGTAACGAAATACTGTTAGTGTTTCGAGCGGAGCCGCTTCTACAATCTATATATATTTAGGACTTCAGATTTCTTTCATTGCTGATAACTAAATATAATATTTTAAAACCACCTCGCCTTTTTAAGAAAACAAATTCACTTTAGTCTTTACTTTAGCAAAAAGTGTACAAATAGAGACCAAGTTGTTGATTTTTTAAAGTAAAACAACATGCATGCATGCAACAAGAGAATACAAATTATAATGAAATCTTTATCCGATGATCAGCCAAAATACTCAAACCCGCTGCCCGCAACAAAGATGACAAATACGATTGAGAAGAGAGTTCCTTGTGCTAGTCGAATCAGATTGATAAGAATACATGAAGGTTACTCAATTTATTAACCTCTGTTGGGCTTTTATAGGTCGAAATTTTATACCGCAATGATTTTAACATCTATGCATGAGATATTGTTTAAGATATTTCAATGTCAGATGTGTTCCACAACCTGAATCAGATTGATACGATTAGGTTACTTCAAAATTGAAAGTGCTATATATACGTAGCGATTTCTTCATATCCCCGATGTAACCTTATGATGTAGCCTTATGTATCTCACGGACTAATCTGGTTAAAATTTCCGTACGCGTTAAGCGCTCGCACGTCATGTTCATTATTTCTTGCCATGAAAAAGTTCGCAGAGTGTTTCTTTTTGAAGCGACAACTAATATACTAAGAGATATACTGATTAATTATATGCACCAAATTTAGCCGTTTCCTGTTGAAAAACTGTTCTGATCAGCTCTCGCTCGTTATCAGCCGTTTCTTTAAACAAGCCGCTTTGAGCACTTATAATCCACAAAAATGATTAAGAAATATTCAGCCCAATTTTAACATTCTTTATATTCTGCTTGAAGCTGAAAGACGCCACAAACCTGAATGTCGTATTTTAATTGACGCCCATGCATGTATTTGTTAAGCTGCTTGAAAGAATAGAACAGATGTTTGTTGGACGTTCGTCAAGCTCAATTACTCAGAAAAGATTGGCTGAGATCCAGTCCGAGGGTTCGAACTTGCAACCTTCTAATGACCGGTTAGACGCTCTAACAATTGAGTTCAGAAATCTTTTCTGAGTAATTGAGCTTAACGAACGTTCAACGAACGTCTGTTACATTACACCAAGCTCGCAAACGTACCACATGCACAAAATGTATACCAACAAAGAATAAAGAGAAGATAAAAAGTACAATTATACAAAATATTCATTTATCCAACCAATGTTATGTCATAACAAACGGATTTGCATTTAATTCGCAATATCCGAAAATTTTATCCCATGCACAGTCAAAGTTTTCCACCCTGTTCGCCCCTCCAACTTAGCCCAAAAAGATCTCATAAATGATTGTTTTCAAACAATCAGACAAAAATAGACACACTGAGGTAATATATATGTTGATTCCAGGACCCTCCAGCCGGCAGTATACGCGTAAATTACGTTATTTGGGTTTGGAATTGCGAAACAAGCAACTGAAAGACATACAAAAAGTGTTTTTCAATAGAGACACTCGTTGTCAAGACTCAACCACAAAATATTGCTTGGCGACATGTTTCAATACAACCATTTTGGCATTATACCAGTATACTCTACGTAACTCAAGGCGCTCTAGTATCTTTAAAACATCTGAAATTTATGCTTTTAACTCTGTAAACAAAAGACTGAAAATCCTGGAGAAAAAGAAGTTCTATATATTGCAAGAAATGACAGCCAGAAAGACCAAAGTACTATAGTCAACAAACTCATTGGACAAAAGTATAAGGCCAGGTTTTCACAAACTGATGGTGGATTGACGCTCTCAGTCACTTAGAAAACAGAGTGTTGACGTCTACAGAAATAGGGAAAAACTACCATATACAGGTAGTCTGTTGACCCCAAAAGGGGTACTGTGAAAATTACCACACAAACAGTTCGTCAACACCTGTAGAAGTGCGGTAGAAACCACCATATAAACAGTCTGCAAACCCCTAAAAAAGTGCCGTAGAAACTACCATAGTAAGAGTCTGTTCACATTAAGACTTGGCCCGAATAGAGGTACTGCGCAAACTACCATGTAAACAGTCTGTCTGTCAACCCTTATAGAAGTACAGTGAAAACTACCTTCTAAAACTCATTAATAATTCATGAGGAAAATTCAAAAGAAATTAAGGTTTAATCAATGTCTGTTTACCCCGGCACAGAACTGATATCAGTGTCTGTAAATGTTATACAGAATTGTTTAATAAAACATCAGTTCTGTATCACATTTACAGACACTACTGATATCAGTTGTGTAGCAAGTATACAGACACTTCGCATTCAACTATCTTGAGTAAGGTACGCTGCTATTTATGGCACGTCACTTAGAATATAAAATGTGGGACTAATACTAAATCAAAGCGCATGCTCACATTAGTAATTTAATAATCGTAGCCTATTAAACCTTACCTCGAAGGTTTATCAGCTCTTAACATGATGTATTTTCACTAACTTAATAGACGTTTTAGAAGTCATGTCCGTTCTGTATCTGTATACCCCGATACAGAACGGCTCACTCATCCTGTAAATAGTACATACAAACAGTCTGTTGACCCATATAAAAGTACTGTGGAAACTACCATACAAACAGTCTGTCAACCCATATAGAAGTACTGTGGTGGAAACTACCATACAAACAGTCTGTCAACCCATATAGAAGTACTGTGGAAACTACCATACAAACAGTCTGTCAACCCATATAGAAGTACTGTGGAAAATACCATACAGTCTGTCAACCCTCATACAAATACTGTGAAAACTACCTTTTCTGGTTTTCATGGTTTTCTGGTTTTCTGTCAAACCATATAGAAGTACTGTGAAAACTACCATACAGTCTGTCAATCCATACAGAAGTACTGTGAAAACTACCATACAAACATTCTGTCGACCCATATAGAAGTACTGTGAAAACTACCATACAAACATTCTGTCGACCCATACAGATGACTGTGAAAACTACCATACAGTCTGTCAATCCATACAGAAGTACTGTGAAAACTACCATACAAACATTCTGTCGACCCATATAGAAGTACTGTGAAAACTACCATACATACAGTCTGTTGACCCATATAGAAGTACTGTGGAAACTACCGTACAAACAGTCTGTTGACCCATATAGAAGTACTGTGGAAACTACCATACATACAGTCTGCTGACCCATATAGAAGTACTGTGGAAACTACCGTACAAACAGTCTGCTGACCCATATAGAAGTACTGTGGAAACTACCGTACAAACAGTCTGCTGACCCATATAGAAGTACTGTGAAAACTACCATACAAACAGTCTGCTGACCCATATAGAAATACTGTGGAAACTACCATACAAACAGTCTGTTGACCCATATAAAAGTACTGTGGAAACTACCATACAAATAGTCTGTCGACTGCATATAAAACTACTGTGGAAACTACCATACAAACAGTCTGTTGACCTATATAGAAATACTGTGGAAACTACCATACAAACAGTCTATCGACCAATATAAAAGTACTGTGAAAACTACCATACAGTCTGTTGACCCATATAGAAGTACTGTGGAAACTACCGTACAAACAGTCTGCTGACCCATATAGAAGTACTGTGGAAACTACCGTACAAACAGTCTGCTGACCCATATAGAAGTACTGTGGAACTACCATACATACAGTCTGCTGACCCATATAGAAGTACTGTGAAAACTACCATACAAACACTCAAACAGTCTGTCAATCCCAGTAGAAGTACTGAAACTGTTAATTACTTGGTACCTCAAGGCGCTAAGCTGGTCCAGAAAGAATAGAAACATTGACATGGTGAGATTGCAAAGGCTCTTCAATCTATGCGAGCAATAAAGCTTCTGGCTCAATGGCAAGTGGTATGAGCATCTAGTCCCTGAGGGAGTGATGGAAAATAAAGATAGAAAAATCCTATGGGATTTCCATATTCAGGCAGACAAAAAATTAAAGAAAAACGTCCAGAGTAGTTGTAGTAGATAATAAGAATAAGAACTTTCTAGATAATCATAGATGTTAAAAAGTATAGTGCTGCGTAGGCAGTGTTTTAGATAGAGCAAAGTAAAAAGACGGTAAAATGCCAAGAATATATAGTTTTGATACGTTCGAGCGGAGCCCTTCGTCATCAGAATGAAAACGATTTTTACAGTTTACCACTTTTTCATTTGCTCTAATCAGATGTTGCCTAGCTAAATGACAGTAAAATAGAAAATAAAAGAAAAAGATGAAAAAATCGAAGGATACGTTTCTAGCAATTAAGATCAAAGCATTGTGGAAGTTGAAAAAAGTTGAAATTAGTTGCGTTCGATAAAAGACTAGTCTGGCATCAATGTTCTGTGACCACGCATGAGTTACTGTGCATTTTCAAAAAGAAAAATCGAGATTGCGGTGCGCAGCTCTTATTAGGCAGCTTGTGAGTTCGTTCGTTGATGCGAAATACACGTGTTTGACGCCAAACGGGGCACCGCCCTTTACCACGGTAGGTGGCTGGTTTGACTATTTCTGGAATTTTGTGTTTCTTTTCTGCGCCATTTTGAATTATTGCGGTAAATAATACACCAAATAAATACAATTTGGAGCAGTTTTGAGAGAAATACAAACGTCATAAATGAAGCACCCTGTGGGTCGTCTCCTGGATCTACGTCTGCTTTCTCAAGTGGTTTCATCAACTTTCTGTTTGCTGTCACAACTAGAGCTTGATGCTGCAATAAAGTTATTCTTTTATTTCTTTTATAAAATAATATCTTGAAAGACAAATAGTAAAAGAAGTGTCGTTTGACTGCTTCCGGAAACGTCGTTTATTGTTAACATATTTTAATACACGTATCTATTAAAAACCAGTAACAGTGTTACAAGTAACAAAAAACACATAGCCTTGCACTAGAAAATGCGAAGTGATGCGATATAATCGTCATACAATTTATAGTCTATAGGGTATTAAAACAATGATATCACGAGACAGGTTCCTCGTTGGTTAATATGTTGGCAATTACTCTGTCTGTATAATCTTTTAAATTACGTTTCTCATATCCCACATAGGAATGTTTATCAAGTATTGACTATCCACGACTACCAAGACACATTTCAATGACAACAGACTACAGAACTATCTAATTTACATTTCAGTGCAAACCGCGGCATCAAGTAGGTGTGAAAGTGGTCATGTTCAACTCAAGATTAGTCAAAGATGCTTTCTTTATTACCCTACTTGATAACCGCACTGAAACGCCAAGATATATAAATAATTTAGTTAAAGAATGACTACTTTTCTATTAATTGGCTATCAACAGAGACATTTCAATGAGTAAAAACTACAGTAAAGTTTCTTTTAAGTGCATGTCGGCATCGAGTAAACATGGAAATATAGTCATGATACTCAAAAAGACATCGTTCGATCGACGCTATTTTCAAATGCTTTGATTTAATCCACGAATTTTTTCAAAACTTTGAGCGTCGCGTTGCCGATCGAGTGTCTTATAATTCAGTAACATGAGAATGTTTACCACAGAAGATCCAAACCTTGTAGAATTCAGTTTTACACGGAAGTGATAATAAAATTTAAAACTGCTAAGAAATAAATTTTAATAATTAATAAAATTTATTTTATCAGTTTCTTGGCTAAATTACTGTTTCTTCACAATTGCTTTAATCTTTTTATAACGTATAGTATAGATTAACAAAACTTAGTCTAAATAATAACACATTCATAAATAAATTATAACAATGATGTCATGTGCCAGTGATTTCACCATAGTTGTCAGTGACATTTAGAGTTAAAATTAGAAATTCTGTATTAGGGTTAGGGTTGGGATTAGGGTTAGGGTTGGTTTTGGGGTAAGTTATTCTTTGTTATTTTAGATTAGTTAAATTTAGGGGGTTATTCATCCCTGGAAATCCCTAAAGGCTGGAGTAACCGGGGTTACTCATCCCTGGAGGTCACTCACCGCTCTTACACCGGCCGTAAGAAAAATTCACATGTTTTAATAATTAAGGAGTAGGCTATAGGCAATCGGACCAACACTGGGGTTAACATTGCAGTATACAGAAGTTACTGAACGGACAAAACGCAAACGCATTTTTCTCAAGGTTTAAATAAGATGTCTGCATGTGAAATACTGTTAACAGATACTGATAAAATATGAATAAATGTAATAAAAGTGCGTCACATGTTGATATGAATTCGATCACAGACATGCATAGGACAGAAAAATAAAAAAAACGGGTTTTAAGGTCGCTAAAGTTTGCAAGAAATAAAATAGATATCGTTAGAAAGCTATTAATTTGTAGCCTACAATGTTGTATTTGATTTTTCGATAAACACAAGCCAATAATAGTTGTGAATTTTTAAATTAAATTAAAATTAAATTAAACCCAGAGGCAGGGGGCTTCACTCGGGGCGACTCAAGTAAAAAGCGTTTTATCATTTTGTTCAAAATCTTTTTTATCAGTTTAATTCCGAGATAAATTTCTAGCAAAATAGTGCCAGCGTTTTTTGATATGTCGAGTTTTGCTGATTTTATTGACGACCAAAGTTGAAAATGTTGTTTTTCGGCCAACATTCGGACAAAATAAGTCATAAAATCGAAACCATGCAGGCAATAAATAAAATAAAAAACCCACTGACACCGTTTTGCTGGAAATTTATCTCGGAATCGAACTGCGAAAATGCTTTGTTCTTAAGTCGCCCCAGGGCGTGGTCGCCCCGAGTGAAGCCCTCTGGTTTTACTTGAAAAATTCGCAACTATTATTGGTTTGTGTTCATCGCAGAATCAAATACAACATTGTATTCTACAAATTAATAGCTTTCTAACGATATTTATTTTGTTTTTGTAGCATAAATTCTGACGAATTGAGAGCGCTTTACCGAAATGACCCTGCAAACCTTAACGAAGATCTTAAGTGAAAACGGTTAATAAGGAGAAACCGTACAAGTCCTCAATGTACCTAATTACCGTTGATAAAACTATGTTATCAGATATCCGTCCAGTTGGATCAACTAGTTCCTCTAGCAACCCAAACCAGCATTTCAAAAACTACTCAACTATCGTATTTCAACGGAACGTCTAGAGTTTGAAACTCATTGTCTGATGATGAGAATTAGAATTCACAAAACTTTTTCAGCTATCAGCTAGCTCCACATTTCTGCTGTTTGAAAAATCAAGTCTTCTTGATAAGATCCAGTTAGAATTCCGAGAAGAAGTAGCTGGAAATCCCAGCCCAGAGGATTGATTAGCCTGCAATGAAGGTTGATTTTGATGTGATAACCCATGGTGAATATTTCGTGTCCTTAACTGTCGGTCAAGATCATTACGCTGCATTATTTGGCTGCTGAACAACGGAGGCAGATCACAAATGCCTGGTATCGAATTTGTCTGAACTTTACTGTGCCATTTCTTATCAAGAAATATTATAATAAATATGAACAAAACAATTCCCAACAAAATCAGCGCCCCCAATATTTGACCCAAAGGTTCCCGTTTGCCTTCAGATGCCTGCATGACTAACGATTTCTTATTGAGTCTGAAAACCTAAAACCAAAAAAAGTTTAGATATAATTAAAGCATTGCGCTCTGACCATTAAAATATAGGTAAAGGAATATACTTTGCTAAAAACGTATATTCGTGATGCACGTGCGACCTTTCAAAACTGGAAAGTTGTGACTATCGCTGCTTTACCAATTGTTTAGTTTGGATATTTTCACTTTTAAATACGAACAATTTTTGAGATAACCTATAATGCATAGCTAATTTCATACACCAAGGTGTGTTATGAAAATGCCGACTCGCACTTCGAGTCACACCTTATTTATAACCCTTCACCCAAAAAATCTGCGTTGCTCAAAATTGACAAGTGAAGTCCTCCCAGCTCCTACCCCCCCCCCCCCCATCCACCTATTGAGGAATATTGCTTATATGCCCATGCGTATGCCCGAGCCAAAAGCAAGGTTCATTAACAAGCGAGAACGACATATCTTTCTATCTGGGCCAATATTAAGTGATTTATTATTTGGCTAAAACTACAGCCCTTAGCTTATTATTTGTAAAAATTAACATTTATTAATTAATAACTTTCATATTCGCAAAAGCCAGTAGACAAAACATATTTCTCAAATCATTAATAATTCATGAGGAAAATTCAAAAGTCAATATTTAATCAGTATTTAGAAATCGGCGGAAGATTAGTCAAATTTAGCAAACTTTGAGGTCGATTTTCTCTTAAAATATTCGTTTGAGAAGCAAAATCCAACACTCGTCAGTGTGCGTCCTCCGATGTCAAAATACAGCCAAGCTGGTTAAAAAAACTCAGGTTTGCCTCGTATTTCCAACATGCTTGGCTATATATAGCTGTATTTCAGTAGAAATCGGAGGAAGAACACTGACTCGTGTTGGATATATTACATAAAACACAGAAGCCATGCAATGAATAATTGCAGTATATTAAAAAGAACGCCTAAAAAGACTTGCTATTTATACATGACATGCAAGCGTTCAATAGATAATTTACAGCCGTGAGAGGTTTGAACTGCTGGTTTTCAACCGCTAATGGGCCAATCAGAATGCTCCATTTTAAGATGACCCGACATATAAGTAATAATTTCTTATCGTGCATAGACCCTGGCCCCAGACATGGTCTCTCTGAACATAGCTTCAAAATCAAAAGGAACTTTAATGTGACTATCCACAAGTTTTAGGGAGCCAGAATAACGTACCACTATATATGAACGTTGCTTATCAATATACATTCGTCATCATTAATTTGTTGCATAATACAATAATTCACAATTAATAATTATTTCGGAATAAAAATAATTTCTGAAATATTCCAGAATAGCCTAATCTCTCGTTTTCCAAACGATAGGTGTATATTCTGAGTCTATATAGTAAGCTTATAACGGTGGATATTCCGAGTATTCCTTCTAAACTAACGTTCCGTAGAGGGGGGTTTATATATAGATATATAGATATATAGATATATATACTCTACTATTTCACAATGATAAACAACTTATCAAAGAAGATATGACGGTATTGACGTGAGTAAATTAAGGCGAAGGTGACGAAGATTTTTTTTCTCTAATCGATGCAGGCCTGTAGTGTTTACACAATTCAACGGATTCGACTTCGTTTAGAGAATGCAACCGGCAACTCTGCATGCAGTTTTCTCTTAGTTGTGGGGTATCTCTTTTCCCTGCATGGTCAGAAAGCTTTCAGCAGCTTGCAGCCTTGCCTGCGGAGGAGGAGGAGGCTATACATGCGGAAAATACAGTATAAAGTGGTATAATTGCATGCTTTTAAAGTTGTCATACGTACTGGCAGTCTGCCTAAACAAAATTAAGCCCAAAGTAAATCATGTAATTATCCCTATAAAGTAGTCTTCTAACTTTTGGGACGAGCAAATCAGAACTGCTAAACGTTTTTCTAATGTAGTCTTCCGGACAGTTATAGGGCTAACAAATCAGAATCTTTACACAACATATTGTAAATAATAGCCTGCCAAACGTTAGTGCACTGAACGGGATCCAAAGTCATCTACAAGATTTTACCATAATTACGTACTATTAAATTCTGTTGGGTCAGTGTGGATGATATATATCGCAAAATATTACACTGTGCATATAATTGAAGAGTTTCTCTATTTTCATTTACTCGTATTGAAAACTGCAAGTATTTATCTTTTACCTTTGGCCTGACCGACTCTAAATCATTTAAACAGAATAATTTAAATCCCATCGTCAACAAAATTATAACCACACACAAGTCATTAAGCAGCTATAGTCATTATAAACTGAAGTAGAGTGCTGCGTAGGCAGTGTTTTGGATAGACCAAAGTGAAAACATGGTAAAACTGCCAAGATTTTAATTTTAGTAACGAAATACTGTTAGTGTTTCGAGCGGAGCCGCTTCTACAATCTATATATATTTAGGACTTCAGATTTCTTTCATTGCTGATAACTAAATATAATATTTTAAAACCACCTCGCCTTTTTAAGAAAACAAATTCACTTTAGTCTTTACTTTAGCAAAAAGTGTACAAATAGAGACCAAGTTGTTGATTTTTTAAAGTAAAACAACATGCATGCATGCAACAAGAGAATACAAATTATAATGAAATCTTTATCCGATGATCAGCCAAAATACTCAAACCCGCTGCCCGCAACAAAGATGACAAATACGATTGAGAAGAGAGTTCCTTGTGCTAGTCGAATCAGATTGATAAGAATACATGAAGGTTACTCAATTTATTAACCTCTGTTGGGCTTTTATAGGTCGAAATTTTATACCGCAATGATTTTAACATCTATGCATGAGATATTGTTTAAGATATTTCAATGTCAAATGTGTTCCACAACCTGAATCAGATTGATACGATTAGGTTACTTCAAAATTGAAAGTGCTATATATACGTAGCGATTTCTTCATATCCCCGATGTAACCTTATGATGTAGCCTTATGTATCTCACGGACTAATCTGGTTAAAATTTCCGTACGCGTTAAGCGCTCGCACGTCATGTTCATTATTTCTTGCCATGAAAAAGTTCGCAGAGTGTTTCTTTTTGAAGCGACAACTAATATACTAAGAGATTATATACTGATTAATTATATGCACCAAATTTAGCCGTTTCCTGTTGAAAAACTGTTCTGATCAGCTCTCGCTCGTTATCAGCCGTTTCTTTAAACAAGCCGCTTTGAGCACTTATAATCCACAAAAATGATTAAGAAATATTCAGCCCAATTTTAACATTCTTTATATTCTGCTTGAAGCTAAAAGACGCCACAAACCTGAATGTCGTATTTTAATTGACGCCCATGCATGTATTTTTTAAGCTGCTTGAAAGAATAGAACAGATGTTTGTTGGACGTTCGTCAAGCTCGATTACTCAGAAAAGATTGGCTGAGATCCAGTCCGAGGGTTCGAACCTGCAACCTTCTAATGACCGGTTAGACGCTCTAACAATTGAGTTCAGAAATCTTTTCTGAGTAATTGAGCTTGACGAACGTTCAACGAACGTCTGTTACATTACACCAAGCTCGCAAACGTACCACATGCACAAAATGTATACGAACAAAGAATAAAGAGAAGATAAAAAGTACAATTATACAAAATATTCATTTATCCAACCAATGTTATGTCATAACAAACGGATTTGCATTTAATTCGCAATATCGGAAAATTTTATCCCATGCACAGTCAAAGTTTTCCACCCTGTTCGCCCCTCCAACTTAGCCCAAAAAGATCTCATAAATGATTGAAAAATCCATGCAACAAAAATAGACACACTGAGGTAATATATATGTTGATTCCAGGACCCTCCAGCCGGCAGTATACGCGTAAATTACGTTATTTGGGTTTGAAATTGCGAAACAAGCAACTGAAAGACATACAAAAAGTGTTTTTCAATAGAGACACTTGTTGTCAAGACTCAACCACAAAATATTGCTTGGCGACATGTTTCAATACAACCATTTTGGCATTATACCAGTATACTCTACTTAACTCAAGGCGCTCTAGTATCTTTAAAACATCTGAAATTTATGCTTTTAACTCTGTAAACAAAAGACTGAAAATCCTGGAGAAAAAGAAGTTCTATATATTGCAAGAAATGACAGCCAGAAAGACGAAAGTACTATAGTCAACAAACTCATTGGACAAAAGTATAAGGCCAGGTTTTCACAAACTGATGGTGGATTGACGTTCTCAGTCACTTAGAAAACAGAGTGTTGACGTCTACAGAAATAGGAAAAAACTACCATATACAGGTAGTCTGTTGACCCCAAAAGGGGGACTGTGAAAATTACCACACAAACAGTTCGTCAACACCTGTAGAAGTGCGGTAGAAACCACCATATAAACAGTCTGCAAACCCCTAAAAAAGTGCCGTAGAAACTACCATAGTAAGAGTCTGTTCACATTAAGACTTGGCCCGAATAGAGGTACTGCGCAAACTACCATGTAAACAGTCTGTCTGTCAACCCTTACAGAAAGTACAGTGAAAACTACCTTCTAAAACTCATTAATAATTCATGAGGAAAATTCAAAAGAAATTAAGGTTTAATCAATGTCTGTTTACCCCGGCACAGAACTGATATCAGTGTCTGTAAATGTTATACAGAATTGTTTAATAAAACATCAGTTCTGTATCACATTTACAGACACTACTGATATCAGTTGTGTAGCAAGTATACAGACACTTCGCATTCAACTATCTTGAGTAAGGTACGCTGCTATTTATGGCACGTCACTTAGAATATAAAATGTGGGACTAATACTAAATCAAAGCGCATGCTCACATTAGTAATTTAATAATCGTAGCCTATTAAACCTTACCTCGAAGGTTTATCAGCTCTCAACATGATGTATTTTTCGCTAACTTAATAGACGTTTTAGAAGTCATGTCCGTTCTGTATCCGTATACCCCGATACAGAACGGCTCACTCATCCTGTAAATAGTACATACAAACAAACAGTCTGTTGACCCATATAAAAGTACCGTGGAAACCATCATACAGTCTGTCACCCATATAGAAGTACTGTGGTGGAAACTACCATACAAACAGTCTGTCAACCCATATAGAAGTACTGTGGAAAATACCATACATTCTGTCAACCCTCATACAAATACTATGAAAACTACCTTTTCTGGTTTTCATGGTTTTTCTGGTTTTCTGTCAAACCATATAGAAGTACTGTGAAAACTACCATACAGTCTGTCAATCCATACAGAAGTACTGTGAAAACTACCATACAAACATTCTGTCGACCCATATAGAAGTACTGTGGAAACTACCATACAGTCTGTCAATCCATACAGAAGTACTGTGAAAACTACCATACAAACATTCTGTCGACCCATATAGAAGTACTGTGAAAACTACCATACAAACAGTCTGTCAATCCATACAGAAGTACTGTGAAAACTACCATACAAACATTCTGTCGACCCATATAGAAGTACTGTGAAAACTACCATACAGTCTGTCAATCCATACAGAAGTACTGTGAAAACTACCATACATACAGTCTGTTGACCCATACAGAAGTACTGTGGAAACTACCATACAAACAGTCTGCTGACCCATATAGAAGTACTGTGAAAACTACCATACAAACATTCTGTCGACCCATATAGAAGTACTGTGGAAAATACCATACAAACAGTCTGTTGACCCATATAGAAGTACTGTGGAAACTAACGTACAAACAGTCTGCTGACCCATATAGAAGTACTGTGAAAACTACCATACAAACAGTCTGCTGACCCATATAGAAATACTGTGGAAACTACCATACAAACAGTCTGTTGACCCATATAAAACTACTGTGGAAACTACCGTACAGTCTGTTGACCCATATAGAAATACTGTGGAAACTACCATACAAACAGTCTGTTGACCCATATAAAACTACTGTGGAAACTACCATACAAACAGTCTGTCGACCCATATAAAACTACTGTGGAAACTACCATACAAACAGTCTATCGACCAATATAAAAGTACTGTGAAAACTACCATACAGTCTGTTGACCCACATAGAAGTACTGTGAAAACTTCTATACAAACACTCAAACAGTCTGTCAATCCCAGTAGAAGTACTGAAACTGTTAATTATTTAGTACCTCAAGGCGCTAAGCTGGTCCAGAAAGAATAGAAACATTGACATGGTGAGATTGCAAAGGCTCTTCATTGCATCAGTCTATGCGAGCAATAAAGCTTCTGGCTCAATGGCAAGTGGTATGAGCATCTAGTCCCTGAGGGAGTGATGGAAAATAAAGATAGAAAAATCCTATGGGATTTCCATATTCAGGCAGACAAAAAATTAAAGAAAAACGTCCAGAGTAGTAGTAGTAGATAATAAGAATAAGAACTTTCTAGATAATCATAGATGTTAAAAAGTATAGTGCTGCGTAGGCAGTGTTTTAGATAGAGCAAAGTAAAAAGACGGTAAAATGCCAAGAATATATAGTTTTGATACGTTTCAAGCGGAGCCCTTCGTCATCAGAATGAAAATGATTTTTACAGTTTACCACTTTTTCATTTGCTCTAATCAGATGTTGCCTAGCTAAATGACAGTAAAGTAGAAAATAAAAGAAAAAGATGAAAAAATCGAAGGATACGTTTCTAGCAATTAAGATCAAAGCATTGTGGAAGTTGAAAAAAGTGAAATTAGTTGCGTTCGATAAAAGACTAGTCTGGCATCAATGTTCTGTGACCACGCATGAGTTACTGTGCATTTTCAAAAAGAAAAATCGAGATTGCGGTGCGCAGCTCTTATTAGGCAGCTTCGTTCGTTGATGCGAAATACACGTGTTTGACGCCAAACGGGGCACCGCCCTTTACCACGGTAGGTGGCTGGTTTGACTATTTCTGGAATTTTGTGTTTCTTTTCTGCGCCATTTTGAATTATTGCGGTAAATAATACACCAAATAAATACAATTTGGAGCAGTTTTGAGAGAAATACAAACGTCATAAATGAAGCACCCTGTGGGTCGTCTCCTGGATCTACGTCTGCTTTCTCAAGTGGTTTCATCAACTTTCTGTTTGCTGTCACAACTGGAGCTTGATGCTGCAATAAAGTTATTATTTTATTTCTTTTATAAAATAATATCTTGAAAGACAAATAGTAAAAGAAGTGTCGTTTGACTGCTTCCGGAAACGTCGTTTATTGTTAACATATTTTAATACACGTATCTATTAAAAACCAGTAACAGTGTTACAAGTAACAAAAAACACATAGCCTTGCACTAGAAAATGCGAAGTGATGCGATATAATCGTCATACAATTTATAGTCTATAGGGTATTAAAACAATGATATCACGAGACAGGTTAATATTCCTCGTTGGTTAATATGTTGGCAATTACTCTGTCTGTATAATCTTTTAAATTACGTTTCTCATATCCCACATAGGAATGTTTATCAAGTATTGACTATCCACGACTACCAAGACACATTTCAATGACAACAGACTACAGAACTATCTATTTTACATTTCAGTGCATGCAAACCGCGGCATCAAGTAGGTGTAAAAGTGGTCATGCTCAACTCAAGATTATTCAAAGATGCTTTCTTTATTACCCTACTTGATAACCGCACTGAAACGCCAAGATATATAAATAATCTAGTTAAAGAATGACTACTTTTCTATTAATTGGCTATCAACAGACATTTCAATGAGTAAAAACTACAGTAAAGTTTCTTTTAAGTGCATGTCGGCATCGAGTAAACATGGAAATATAGTCATGATACTCAAAACTTAGTTCAAAGACTGAAACAATTACCAGTATCTAACAAAAATGATTGATATGTAAATGAAAAACGTTCACACGAACCTGCCTTTCAACTTAATATAAAGGAATCCTGGTATATACTTTTGGGTACTCCAGTCTACAGTAGGTGTCGGGCTGTCGTTGCGTGCGAAGATTTCGTATTAAACAATCTCATCTAAAACAATATCAGAAAAGCTATCTCCATTTCCCCTTGTTCTTTGAAACCACTTCAATGTAATTAACATAACAATTAGTTTCACATAAGCCAATATATATACGGCACAGGTAATAATTATTAAGATTTCAGACCATAAAGCCATCTTAATTAAAACTTTTTTATTGCTTGTAAATAAAAGCTAAGCAAATGAGAACATATTAATAGAACATTTTCTTCTGATGCCAAGAACAAGACACAAAGATATAAGAAAATTACCAGTGGTCAACAGTTATAATTACACGTCATAGGTACAGAGGAGGGGGTTATTCGCAAGTTGTCAAAAGTTAATAAAACAAATCACGTTACTAAATGTAATAATAGTTCATGCATGAGAGAAATCGTACCTAGAATCCTAACCAAAATTCTTGGGACACTTTGCTGTTTTTGACCATTTGCACTAATTGGTTTCCCAAAGAATTTTGACCAGGATTGTAGCTTTAATCAATAAACAGGTAAAATGCACGCCCCCATTTAGAAGTCAGATTTCTGAAAGTGATTAATGTTAAATGTCTATCCCCTTCAGTGCAACTCTATACTGAGGGAGGCTGGCCAACGTTAAATACCCATGCAGCTGGCGTAGTATATTAATAAAATTGTTTGCTTGAATGTTGGAGCAAGCAATATGAAAAGCAATGACAGATAAAAAATCTGAAAAGAGTACAAACAAATATGGACGTAACGTTGTAGACTTACTATAGTAGTTACTTAGTATAGTTTTTGCTTCTGCAACATAACTGTCACTTAAAATTAAATCAATACTATACTTTCGTTTATTGAAAGACCCACTCCCCCCTAACTCCCTTTTTCACACCATGCACTGGCAATAACTAATCAAGTCATTCTCTTTAACATTTTTTCAGAAGTTCGTCCGCTTCACTTTTAGCTCTCACATCTTCTTCACTTTTGGCGATAAAATTGCAAAGTTTCTCTAGCCAACGACGAGCTTCTGCTTTTTTGTTCAGCCGTAGATATGCTTTTGCCAGCATTAGCTGATTCATACTATAAAAACTAGGATCAAGGCGTTCACCTCTTTCAAAATAATCAATAGCTTCTTCAAATGATGAGGATGGTGGAGTTTCAAAGATAGCGGACGCAATTTTTTGTTGATACCAAGGAACATCGGCGATAGCGAAACACCACATTCCAAGCAAATGATAACTAGTGGCGTCTAATGGATTGAGGTCAATAGCTTTCTTGAAATGTTTTTGTATCTCGTAAGCATTGGAAATTTTTTGTTTTGTGCCTTCGTAGTCTCCAAGTTCGCTCAGTGTAATAGCGTACCATTTATGACATGCAAAGTTTTCTGCATCAAGCTCCAACGCTCTTTTTGCTATATCAAATGATTCATAAGTCAATGACTTTTTCGTCTCGGTGTCGGTGATGGACAGCTGTGCTAAGTCACGACTGGCTCTTGCTAATCTCCACAATAACTCAGGATTGGAACACTTCTTGAACTTGATTAAGAATGCGTAGAGATTCTTCACAGCTTCTACTTCACTATCTTTATCATGTTTCATATTGTAAAGCAAGTCTGCTTGTTTGACAGCAACAGCCTCGGGGTCAGGTTTAACCTCTTCAGTTTCATTTTTCCAGCCAAACACAGACACGGCCAGTACAGCTGGAAAAACAGGAGTTACTCGTCGATAAAAACTCTGTAAACCAAAGATAACCTGAAATAAGAAGAGAAAGACTGTAAGTATCAGAGTATAAAATAGAATAGGAATGAAAACTAAAAATAAAGATCAATCTGAATGGGCATCTACAAACATTGTGGCAAAAAGAGTAAAATGTTAAAATAAAGACGAGGAACAAAATGAGAATACGAGACAAAAAGAAGACCAAAGATGATGATAAGTATATACGAGAATAGAATTTTAAGAACTTGTAAAAACAAGAATGAAAACAGGTACGAAAGCGATAAGAATCAAAGTACAAACGAAGATAAATCCAAAACTAAAATCACAAGTCCAAACCGAGTAGACATGCCTTAGACCCCGTTTACACTAGAGCAAACGTTTTCGGATTCGTGACGAATCTGGAACGTTTAGTATAAAAACTGTAGGGTTGGATCATGTATCCAGAGATTTCGAATCCGGAAAAAAATATAGAAACTTCGTATCCGAATACTTTTGAATCCAAGACAATACGTAGTGTGAACGGTTATTCCGATGAATTAGGATGCTCTTCCGCTCGTAGTCATGTGAGGTTGGGGTGGAACCAACATGGTCAACATATTAACTGAATTAAAGGAATTCCGAGTTTAGTGTAAATGGCCGAATCTGGGAATGCTGTTGTAGTGTAAACGCCTAACGAATCCGAATACTCGGTACGAAGTGAATCCGGAAACTTTTGCTCTAGTGTAAACGGGGTCTTAGAGTCGTGCTTATACAGTGGCGATGCTTATACGTCTGATGTCACTGCTCAAATTGCACCCTGAACCTAGAGCTACTTACGGAAAACTGAAAGCATCGCCTGGGCGTTGCATGATCAAGGTTCGTAACAAGCCTGCCTTAATCGCGGCCCACTCCAATTTTGAAATAGGAGGGGCACACGCCTGATATTCTATACTTTCCGAAGGCCGCTACTAGTCGGGCCAGGGGCCGCTACTTTCAGAATAATACGACGATAAACAACGATGTTCAACTTTGCACAGGTCGTCCATTGTACATTTGTATAAAATAATTGATAACAATATAATTCGTGTATATACTGAATTACTGTATTCACTATTTGTTTGTAAAAAAAGGTGAAACTGAATAGTTTTTTATTCATTGTCCACTGATTTGTTTTGGACTGGTCAAAATCTGGGGCCGGAGGCATATGCCCTCTTTGCCCCATAGATAAACCGCCACTGTACACATACGGCATGGTACATGTACTACACAGTTCTACAAATAGATACTGACATTGTGGGGAATGCTCCCAGAGACACCGAATAGATCACGTACAAAAAATTAGAACAATTTATTAAAAATAAAAACTTTCTGTATAAAAACGCTTTAAAACCAACACTCTCAGAGCTTCGAACGTACACAACAACTCCTCTCCCCAGTCCCTCGCTCGCCTACCCCCACCCCCCCCCCCCCCCACCCCCCACCACGTTTCATCCAGAACTTGCAATGTCAGCAGTATATACAGTATTTATTTAACTCAATGTCAGCAGTATATAAAGGGGATATTACACGGTGGCGAGAAGATATGGATTTTATGTTCGAGTGGCCAGGACAATATCTAGAGTGAGATATTGCTCTTGCCACGAGAACATAAAATCCATATCTTTGAGCAACCGTGTAATGTTCTATTTATTATATGGCCAATGAAATTATGCGTGGAAGTGAACTTGATAAACTGAGTTTAATGCAAAAACTACAACCACTTGACCAAAAACTTTTAGAAAACACAAATTAAAAATACAACAGCTTCTTCGAATACGTCATTTTACGTGAAAAACTGAATTAAAGAGAAGTTACTGGCCCAAATTTACTTGATTCGAAACTTACGGCAAAACGCAAAAATTTTGATTGTCGATATGTCACTCGCGAGCGTTACATACGAGAAATACGCCACTCGGTTCCCGGATGTAGTGAAATATGGATTCTACGAGTGTTTTAGTTGCTAGTAAAATACTCTTCTCCATATAATAAACAGTATTTATTTAAATGTATAAAATAATAAATAGCAGGGCCCGTTAACAAAGACATACAAAATTAATTAATTTAAGATCAAATAACTAAAGTTAGTTACAATTATTAAAAACAGCAAGAGATAGGGCTAGCTAGACAGCGAGCATTGCACTTTAAACATAAGGATTTCCAAGATCTGGGGTCATCTACATCGTAGTTTATATCCAAGGCAGTGAAATAATAATTGAAAAGCAAAATTGTTAATTGGTTAATGGTTATGGAGTTATATATTAATTCTCCAGGAAGTATGTTCCAGATTCTAATGGATCTATTAAGAAAGGAAGTTTGGAATGTCCTTGTTTTACAACTTCGAAGGCGAAAGAGAGTTAGGTTCGAGTTGCTTGTAGATGTTGTTAGTTTATTTGGAATGTCAGGTACCAGGATAATATCACTACTTACAGTCACTAAATCATTAATTACTTTGAAAAAGAATATCATATCCATATACTCATGCCAGAAACTAAGCGGGAGTAACTGAGTAGCCATAAGCCTGACTTTATAAGGCGTATCGCAGTGAAATGGCAAGTTTAATATAAACTTAGTTCCGCGACGTTGCACTCTCACTGTCCGTCTAATCACAGTCTAATAAGCTCAATCGATTGAGGAGCCCAGACCTGTGTAGCGTACCAAGGTGTGGTCTTGCAACAGCCAGGAACAAGCAACATCTAGTCCTAGGGTTTTGGATTTCCTCCCACCCTATAACTCTGGCCCTGTTCATGTCTTCTGCCTTATTAAGGATGAAGTCAATGGACATGTCCAGAATGTTGAAACCAAATTAATTTGCCATTTATGAACAAGATTATATGAAATCTATATTAATTATAATTATACTTTGGCTGCTATTCCAATTTCAGGCTATTCACTTGTATGTTTATTCACAGTCAGCTATGTAATAAACATGGAATACAGTATATATAAATCCTCCACAATTTTTAGTTTTCTTTATTATAGAGAATACAGAAACACCTGATAAGTATTTTATTAAAATGACACTTTTTGATTTGTTCCATTTGTTCTCTCACAAAATATGTATTCTCTCTTCAAACATGACCATGCAAGAAGCCCATGATCTTCAATTGAGCAACCTGTGTCCCCCAACTTTCATAAGGTGTTTTGTTGTAAGTGGCAAACCATCCTTTATCAGCCAACTGTTCCTCATTGTAGGCATCCACAAGATTGCCTTCTTCATCACATGACTCATCTTCTGGAATGAGATTCCAGCTGTGGAGTTATGATTTTGAACTGACCAATCATGTAACACGTAGTGTATATCCCCAAATTTTGGGGGACATAAATTATACATGCAAATATAATATGATGTAATGTAAATATTTAAAAATACTACAATTCAATTGAGTGTAACTTTGGTATAATTTTATCACAAAGTTTTAACATTTGTATTTGATTTTGCAGTCTAAAGTGGTACATGTATTTTCTGTTTTGTTATCTGCAAGATGCAAGCAATGATATGTACGGTATAGAGATTGTTAAATTTTGATCAGTGCACTCATTTATCTGAAATGCTAACTTCACTCATTCCGAGGCTTCAAAAGTGAAGCTTCATGATTTTCCTGATTCGCATCAGATTCAGTCGCCCATGCTGTCCACCACCTCGACCATATACACTGAAGACTAGAGTCAGTGCTGGATTAACCCTATGGCAGAAGTGGCATATGCCAGGGGCCCCACACTTTCTGGGGGCCCCGCGCTTTCATTAAAAAAAATGAAAACGCGGGGCCAGAAAACGCGGATCCAGAAAACGCGATTGTTATCGATATGTATGATTATATAGATTAGTAATTAGCAGTTGTTTTACACAAGAGTACAAGACAAGTGCGTTCAATTTCAGACCAAATTCTTGACGTGTATTTTCATTTTTTGTAAACACACACACATGGGACTAAGGCGCAAGGAACAAAAGAAACAAAATTTAATCCTTCATATATTCTCTCTGAGACCATGAGTTTGGCCCAATTAAAGTGCCGATTTCACTCTTCCACGCGTGACACCTCCCCCCCCCCCCCCTCCAGTAGGGCAAGGGGCCCCGCATGGAAAATATGCCCCGGGCCCCGCGCAAGCTTAATCCGGCCCTGACTAGAGTTTGTTGGGGGGGGGGCACTGAAAGCACATGAAACTTCAGAGATCAGTGGCAATGGGAGGTTCTGGATCTCCCTTGCTTCCTTCAAAACCAATTTTGTGATTCTTCTCTTCAGACAAGGAATAAAGCCAGTGATAGTGGTGGATTATCTATAGCCGGGCAAAGGGGGCTTTTGCCCCTGGCCCTGGGCCTCAGATTTTGACTGGCCCAAAAAAGATGAGTGAATAGAAAAACTATTCAGTTTCTTTTTTTTTTACAAACAAATGGTGAAGACTTCAGTATATACACAATTATCAACTTACATGTATCATGAAATGGAGAACCTGTGCAAAGTACATGTAGTGGCTCCCCAAAAATAGCAGCCCCCAAAAGTAGTGTGCCCTGAAAGTAGCAGCCCCATGCAAAAGTAACGGTGCCCTAAAAATGTTGTGACTGGCCCTAAAATATTCCTTGCCCTCAGCCCTGGGATGGTTTACAATCCACTATTGATTGGTCCAATCATTGGAAGAACAATGATCACAAGTGCACCTAGAACCCCACCAGCATGGCTGGATATACTGCTGCTGGATACTGTATTTGACCAGGGCCCAGTCCAGCTACATATAAAATGCTATATTAATTATATATGCATATAACATTTGTGTATAGATTTATAATTGTATAATATATTTATGTACAGTACATTTGTAAGCTGTGCTCATGTTCTGGAAATTAAAGGGCCATTCCATTTAATACCCACCCACCCCTAGAAAAAAAGATGAAAATGCCAACAATTAATACCAATCACCACCCCAGAAAACAGCCATTTTGGCACACCCCTCAAGAAATATTTAGAGATCAAAGGATGCCGAAGCAGTAATTCAGTAAACAATAAGAAATTAAGAATTTTCCACTTATTTATTTAAACCGTACCTGACGTCCATAGCTATAGCTCTGGGTACAATGTGAACGAGAAAACAAAAGACGAGTTGTTAAAATAACATGTCTATACTTTGCAATCCAACCTTGACATGCGGCGGCCATCTTGTAATGTTTGGGCTATGTGGCTGCTGTCATGTTGGCTAGCGGGTTCGTTCATGAAAGTTATGCGCAAACAAACTTCGTATTTCCGCAGTCCTTGATATTCGTTGCGACGTGGAACATTATAAAACTGAACGAATTTTGACAGCTGGAAAAAACAAAATATGTTTCATGATAGTACATCAAGATATCCCGAAAATGATTCATGTCCTCCAATGTTTGTTACCCGCAGATGGAAATATTTTCGTCGTATTTTAAAGTACAGTCACATGGACTTTCAGTTTGCACTTTGGCAAATGGTTTATCTGTGTACATCTCCAAGCAAAGTGTAAGTTTCTCAAAATATGGTTATATTTAACAAATAGATTCCATTTTGCCGTTGTCTGTTCAGTTATAGATGCACAGATGACGTCACAACGTGGTAAGAACAAAAAAGTGGCCCACGAGACGCAGTCGAGTGGGTCACTGATGTTCTTACCACGTTGTGACGTCCTCTGTGCATCTATAACTGAACAGACAACAAAAAAATGGAATCTATTTGTTTTATACAATACAAAAACTTAAAAGGTTTTAAAAAAAACCCTGTCGGGTTTTGGGGCATGAAGAAAGAAAAAA
The DNA here is from genome assembly GCA_035771165.1 of Paragorgia papillata. Lineage (NCBI taxonomy): Eukaryota > Metazoa > Cnidaria > Anthozoa > Scleralcyonacea > Coralliidae > Paragorgia > Paragorgia papillata. The sequence continues at coordinate 2,393,825 of JAWNZC010000229.1, forward strand.
GCAAGTCAGCTGACGTGATCTGACGTGACCATGCGTCTGTCCTCTAATAGATCATGGCCAACAACCAATGAAAACACGCATAGCAGCAAGGGTATTGTATAATAAAGGACAGACACATGGACACGTCAGATCACGTCAGCTGATTTGCGTTTTCATTCTTCATGCCCCAAAATCCGGCAAGAGTTTCGATAAAAACCTTTTAAATTTTTGTATTGTATAAAACAAATAGATTCCATTTTTTTGTTGTCTGTTCAGTTATAGATGCACAGAGGACGTCACAACGTGGTAAGAATATCAGTGACCCACTCGACTGCGTCTCGTGGGCCACTTTTTTGTTCTTACCACGTTGTGACATCATCTGTGCATCTATAACTGAACAGACAACGGCAAAATGGAATCTATTTGTCAATTATACAATACCCTTGCTGCTATGCGTGTTTTCATTGGTTGTTGGCCATGATCTATTAGAGGACAGACGCATGGTCACGTCAGATCACGTCAGCTGACTTGCTTTTTTCTTTCTTCATGCCCCAAAACCCGACAGGGTTTTTTTTAAAACCTTTTAAGTTTTTGTATTGTATAAAACAAATAGATTCCATTTTTTTGTTGTCTGTTCAGTTATAGATGCACAGAAGACGTCACAACGTGGTAAGAACATCAGTGACCCACTCGACTGCGTCTCGTGGGCCACTTTTTTGTTCTTACCACGTTGTGACGTCATCTGTGCATCTATAACTGAACAGACAACGGCAAAATGGAATCTATTTGTTAAATAGATCATGGGCAACAGGCAACAGCCAATGAAAACACGCATAACAACCAGGGTATTGTATAAATATATATATATATATATTTCTATCGAAACCTTCATAAAGTGTGCTAAAAGAGTCAATCAGGCAGTGTTGATGTTTTTAGTGTATTATTTAATGCTGACCTGAATCCAATACTTTATAAAATACTTTTTGAACTGTAGCACAAAAGCAAGTTCTGCAGATCCATAGGAATGAAATTGATAACTACTGTATATCACTGAGAGCAAAACTGCACAAAACAAAATCTGCCACAATGGCATATTGGATCATTAACATTCATGCAAGCAACGTGACACTTTTGCCCTAGCTGCCCTTACTACTAATAAGACTGACTATTTCTACCTCACTACTAGAGTCCCATCGGAGAGGGTTTGCAGTCCCAACATGAAGACCATGCCTAAATGTGTTTGAAACACTCGGACAGAAATCCACGAGCTTTAAAGCTCCACAACTAATTCATTGCAGTTCTTGCCGAGAATTACCCTCTCATGAGTGAGAACTTACCTTGTTTTTATTTATTTAACTCTGCAACAGTATACACTAATTATTATGGGCCCATTAACAAAGACATACAAAATTAATCAATTTAAGATTAAAACAACTAAAGTTAAGTTACAATTATTAAAAACAGCAAGAGATAGGGCTAGCTAGACTGTGAGCAGTATTACACTTTAAACATATGGATTTCCAAGATCTGGGGTCATCTACATCGTAGTTTATATCCAGGGGCAGCGCAGAGTGAAATGTTTGGGTATTAGTTGTGGTGTACAAAGTAGGGGGGTCTGGGGGAAAAGAAAGAGAAAATTTTTAAATCTAGAGGCTCTGAAATGCAATTTCCAGCATTCTACAGAAGATATTCTTTGAAAAAATCAAGCGAGATGAAGATCTAAATGCTAAGTATTTAACGCAGTTCGATGACTTCATGACCAAATTAACGGAAACATCCATTGAATTATATCTGTCTGAGACTGTGATGTGATTAATAATATTGTAGCAGTAGAAACATAATGGCAATGCATAACAAACTTGTTCACTGTTCTCTTACTTAGTTTTTAAGTTTACACTTTACAGTTGTGACTCGATAGTAAAGAAAAAAGATTTGAAACATCCCAGCGATGGCCACATGCCTCGCCACCGCAAGCCATCTTGGTGATTCTGCACTTGTGAATAGCTTGTGTGATGCACCAACAATACAGTCATATGATCAGCGCAACGTCTGGTGGTCAAGGTATTAGAATCACAAAACTAATACCTTCATTACCTTGTAGGATTGCGTTGTTAGATATACAAATATTTGCATCGTTCTTACCTTTGAAGGAGGACTTACAGTATGCCTTTATTTTGTTAAATATGGATTCAGGAAGGTTTTCCTTTCATCAGATAAGTTCTAGTCGCCATATCAAAGCTTCAAAATTGTTATAAATAATTGCTCTTCATTTCCATATTATTGAAGTACATTGAACTCCAGTGTTGGGAGCGTTTCCTTGTGAAATAGGTGATACAGCCGATACTACTGTATAATATGGATGATTTATATTGAGATGTTATATATTGTTAATGTAATGAAGTGAAAAGAATTGCAGACTTCTGGCTGCAAAATAAAAGCAGTTTTAAATCGAAATAGTAAAGCATCTGACTTTAAAATATAAATATTGTACCACGTTTCTTTTCAAGCCAAGGTATTAGTTTTGACATTCTAATACCTTGAAGGCTAAGCCTTTCAAACACTTGTCGCTAAAGTCGCTAAGGATGTTTTGCGTGTCAGCGAGGACGGTACGGTACTGTGGAATACTATTAAACTCTTTAGTGGTTAGCTACCAGATAATTGAAATCAAACAATCAATAACAAAGATGTTGTTTTCTTCCGTTCCGTCTCTGTTCTATAAGAATAAGTACTTTCTGATGGAATAATTATATTACACGTATTTTACAATTCATTTCAATTTGGAGAAAAAAAGGTATTAAACTAATACCTTTAATACCTTAGTGCACCGCCCCTGTTTATATCCAAGGCACTTAAAATAATAATTGAAAAACAAAATATTAAATTGGTCAATGTTCCAGATTCTAGTGGATCTACATATTAAGAAATTAAGGAAGTTTGGAATGTCATTGTTTTAAATTTTGACAGTGGAAGACAGTTAGGTTTGAGTTGCTTGTACAGTAGATCTTGTTAGTCTATTTGGAATGTTAGGTGAGTAGGGGATGCACAGACCACAACAGCATACACTGCAGTAACAGCAGTGGAGACGGACAGTATGACTCACTAACAACAGCAGCAGGGTCAAACAATATGATTCCCAGCAACAGCAACGTGGTTGGACAGCACCACCCACAGGTGACAGCAGCAGCAGAGTTGGCCAGTATGACCAACATGCAACAGCAGTAGAAGTACAGTAGGTAATAACACAGGTGATTCACCAGTAAGAGTCATCACTGGAGAGCAGAGATGCAGGCCCACAAGCTGCTACAAGGGTTTAACAATACCCCACCTAGCCATACCAATTACTCGAATGGTGTACAGCCAACAAGTGAGGCTTCAACCTGAGGAGTCAGAAGAGCGCTCCTCAACTGCTGAATACGGCTAACTGGGTAGGGGGGTAGAGGGCTCGGGCCTTATTTTGGACCCATGTGGAATACAGTGGGCATGATGTTAATTTTATTTATTTCATAAATTCATTTATAGGCACTGTTGCAGAATTTTTGTGCACAGCACTTAATTGTATTACTCAATCTCAGTAGATTATTATTATTATTATAGCAATATTTTATGCATGAAAGTTCCACTCACCAGAGTGATTTTCAGGGAGGTCCTGTGTAAATTAAATGATACATAAAGTTATAAAAATTAATATCAATACATGTACTGTGCTAGGCTCCTTCGCAGATGTTCTTATGACTCACTCACACTCCCAAGCCAAAGTCTGCTGAAATGAGCAACACGTTCCATTCCCTTAAACTGACCAATCACAGCCAGGCTTCCAGATTCTGGAAACCTGACCTCCGACATTGAGACTTGCTCAGCTGACCGTTTCTTATAGTTTAGTAAAAATTTTGCGCAAATAGAATAAAAAAGATGATGTTGTAACTGTGAATTGCAATATGAATACTACTGATACATGTATGAAAAAAGCTGAGTAGACATCCCGGTAAAAAATGATTATCTGCTAGATACATTCCACTCACACTTGTAGCTTTTTTAAAGCTTTTTGCACAGATTTATGTACACGACCAGCAAGAACATAATTAATCATAATACCATTCTTTGTAAATTTTGTAAAGCTCTGAGCTATAATAAGAGAAATATTAGCTTTCAATTAAACTAATTCGGGCAGTCACTTCAGACACGAAACACCTAGTTTATAGCTTTTGTTTACAATCTTAAATTTCTCTTACGCTCTAACACTGACTGTCACGCTTATTTTTTTACATAGGCAGCAATTAGAACATAGTCAAAACAACATTCTTTGTAAATTTCGTGAAGTTCAAGGCTAAACTTTTCAAAATATTAGCTTTTGACTAAACAAATTAAATATACACATACAGTGTAACAACACTAGCCCAGGACAGCTTATTTAGCACGACAATGAAAAATGGTGTAATTTCATTGGTCCATCTACACAAAGGGAATGGAATGTGTCATCGTTTCAGCAGACGTTAGTTGGGAAGTGTGAGCGAGCCATAAGAACGTCTGCGAAGGAGACTAGTACTGTGGTTGTAAAACGTAAAACCTATAAACGCTGTATACGCTACAGCTACACTGAAAGACGATATACATTACATTGCAAAACTTTACTTTGTAAGACTTTATGTTTTGAGACCTTACATTGTGTTGTGATACGTTACATTGTGAGACCTTACATTACGTTGACATGTTGTGATACATTGCGTTGTGAGATCTTGTCTTACATTACATTGTGAGATCTTATATAGTTATAATTACATTCACATGTTGTGATTTTGCATTTTTGTTGTGCGATATTGGCTTACATTACATTGTGAGACCTTACATTACATTGACACGTTGTGATTCATTGCATTGTGAGATCTTCATTGACATGTTGTGATACATTGCGTTGTGAGATCTTGGCTATGTTACATTGTGAGACCTTACATTACGTTGACATGTTGTGAGATCTTGGTTTACATTACATTGTGAGACCTTACATTATGTTGACATGTTGTGATACATTGTGTTGTGAGATCTTAGCTATATTACATTGTGAGACCTTACATTACATTATATGACCTAATGTTAGTTGTAAGACCTTACATTACGTTGTGAAATGTGACATTACTGAAACTTTCACACAAAATTGCAATGTGAATGAACAATTGATCGTGGCATTTTCACACGTGCGACAAATAGCAGGCATAGTTGGCTTTGCGCGTGTCCCAACGTGTGCATGTGCGATCGCATAATAATATGTCAAATGAAAGGGCCTGCCCTTTTAGCAGATATGGACCCAATATGTTTTGATATTTAAAACTTATATTGATATTTAAAACGTATTACTTTATGTTTTGAGTAATTATATTGTGAGTATACTGTACGTGTGGAAAAACATAAGAGAAATCTGTGGCCCATTGTTTATTGTACTAAACTTTTCATTTCTTATTTTTCTATTTTTAGATATCGTAATTTTCATTATCACAGATGTAAGTAGTATTTATTTGTTTGTTTATTTGCTTTGCCACAATATTACATGAATACAACAAGAAACACGGTGGCTGGGAGAGAAAAACAGACTATCGGCCAATTGACATTTCTCCCCAAACAAGTTAAGAAGTGGTAAAATACAGTGCTGGATTACAATTAGAAAGTTTATAAATTTAAAAAAATAAGTAAATAGAAAAAAAAGAAAAATTAAAAGAAAAGTTAAAAAAAAGAAAAAGAAAAAAGTTGACTATGGCGGCTGGTAAGTTGAGGGCTTATATCCTTATAGCAATGCTTTAACTTACACTTAAACTGACTAATACTACTGCAGCACTTGATATTAGTAGACAAGCTATTCCATGGTTCTTGGAAAGAAAGAACATCTAAACTAATTTTGTTTGTGGGTGGTCAGAGGACGGTAATTATTATAGGATCAAAGTTCCTAGTATTGTGAGAAGGAACATGTGTTGGATATATTACTTACAGTACATTACAGTGCAGTAAGGATGAGCCAATAATTGGAAATTAATTGGTAGAAGCTGATAATCGGCGACTTTCCAATCACATCGACATATATCGGTGGTCCAATAAATACCATTCTGCCTTTTGTACTTGTGAATTTCATTTTTCTTTTTTAAGAAAAACGCCAAGTTGTAGTGATTCCACTAAGAAACTGTCAAATTTAATTAATTTGATAAGGTGCATCATGTTTAACACGTCATATTTCTTGTTTGGTGAAACATTTTTTGTTTCCGGCTTCTGTCAATCATATTTCATTTTTCATATTTCACCTATTTATTTGGTAACAGTTTTTGATTGTGAGAATGTTTAACTATGCATAACATTTAGCTTTATTCTTTTCCCGAATTGTTTAATCGCGTGTTTTGGACTCTCAAACTTGTATTGTCCATTTTTCAAGAAACTGTATGGAGCCACCTTAAACTCCGTCTTGCAGATGACTGATGGTTACTGATCACATTATCTTTGTCAAACAATATAGAATGTTATGTTTTGCTGGTGTTTCACCGCAAATTCAAGTGTCAGGAATTCCTGTTGACAAATATCGGTACCCACCGATAAATCAGCCGATCGGATCGGAATTTATCGGATCGGTAAATTGATTTTTCTTGGTCGGCTCATCCCTACAGTGCAGTGCAGTACAGTACAGTACTGCAGTAGAGTACAGTACATTGCATTACATTACATTACAATATTACATTACATTGCATTGCATTGCATTGCATTGCATTGCATTGCATTACATCACATTACATTACATTATAGCATTGATTGTGTATGCTTTTTAACTCATTGCTGCCTGGGCTGGCTGAGGGTTTTTTCTTGACAAGTAAAATTGTCTGGAGGAAAATAGTAAAGAGGCAATTTTTGGCCTGCTCAAGCAGCAATGAGTTAATGACTTGTTAGGTACATGTAACCCATTTTTTTGTACATGTAAGTTATCTAATGGTTCTATCTTTGTTGAGTAAAATTGTTTGATATGGGACAGTGTAAAATAGGAAAGAAATGGGTTAATGCAGTATTGCAATGTTGATCATTTTTATATGTTTGTGAAATTACCAGACGAGTATGTACATACACTTTTAAATTTTTTTATCATACTGTAAATTTGTCACATAACTGTAATAACTCGTTGTTGTACGGTAATTGTTTTTTTGCCTATTTTGCGCTTTCTTAATTCCCCATATTCTCTAATTGCATCTTGTTTTCATACAAATGTCACTCTAAGAGTAACCAATTTTATTTTTCTAGATACAAAACATCAGTGGGCCAGAGATGATCCAGCATTTCTTGTTTTACTAAGTATTTGGTTACTAAGTAAGTGCTCTGTTTATAATATTTTATGCCAAATAATATCATTTATTAAAATAAGTACATGTGTAGGTGTTGATTGGGAGATTCATTTTAAGGCAATTAACAGCTTCTGTAGACAATTAAATTGTGGAGTATTTGCCTGGTAAGAAAACAAGCCATCTACACTGTAGGCAGGAAATAATTAACAATCCAGGAATGGGTCGATAATATGCTGACTATATAAAATGTCGCGTGCTCGAGTTTTCTATAGGTAAATATTAAATAGTTTTCAGCAGTATACTTTGAAACTTACACGACAAGAGAAAAATGTCAAGTGCGGGACATTTTACGCCGCCTTTATAAACATGTAGCTGCAAGGGCCTAGGCCAAGGGCGGCTCTTGGGCAGCGACAGTTTCCAACCGGTCTTTCAAAATGGCCAAACAAGTACACGTAGCTCATTAGCGCAGGCAGGCGCGGCGGAACCGGTACGACTAGTGCGACCTTGGTCAATAATTATAAATAATTCTACTCGTTCATTTTAGTCTGAATTTAACAATTTGTATGTAATGCATGGTCAAATAACACGTTATTATCAGGTCGCGAAAAGTGTTGTCTTTTGAGGATTGTAGATGACGTTTCATAACCTTGAGAATTTCGATAAAATCACCCTCAAAATGCAGGAAATGGCATTTAAGAGACTCTAGATTTCAAAATTTCCCGGGGGATCATGCCCCCGGATCCCCCTCGCGCCTTCACCGCTTGCCTAGACACTACATATTGGTCGCACTATTACTAAAATGATTCCGCCGCGCCTGCATGGTGGGAAATACACAAAGTAAACTTCAACTTAAATGATAACTCTTGTTCTATTTCTTAGGTGAGGTTGCTTTAGATATAGCAACGATAAACGATATGTATTGCAAAGTTAAACTATTAATCCAAGCTTTAATTGCGATAATGTTTCGAACGAAAATGAACAACAAAGACTACTGACAGTGTTACGTAAACAAAAGTAATACTAATCTTGTATTGGAAAGACAAGGGGAGAAAACTAAATATCTAAAAATAGTTACAAAACAAATTGTACTACTGTACGTAGACTAACAACAACTGGATGCAATGAAGACATGAATAATACTACTGTAAGTGACAAGCTGCAAGAGTGAATCTGAGCAGATGCACAGGGGGGTGAGAAACTTGTTCATGACTGTTGATTTATCCGTGAACAAGTTGTTCGAACCATAAGTGAACAACTTGTTGACAACTTGTTCACGGCGAGCAGCACAACATTGTTCACGCCTGTTGACAACCGTGAACAAGTTGTGCGTTTTTACGCGTGTTGTAATGAATGAATGATACATGGGCGCTGGGGATATGGAATTTATCTCCGAATGTTCAATTCTCTGCGCGCCCATACAGCTAAATACAGCTCTCTACATACAGCTGAAATTTATTGCGAAAACTATACATGTATATAGGTTTGGTGACTTTTATTGTTCTTATTCGGGCTTGAGCATATATGCTAATATTTTATAAAGAATTGGCTTATACTTAACAGTATGATTTTCAATTTTCATAATTTCAAAAAAAGCACTCTTTCATTTACGGTGGTCGACAATGCGTTTAAGGTAATTCCTCAGTAATTCTTCCAGAAATGAAAAGTTGCTGAAACTTGCAAGTATTAAAGTTTATGATATGTTCATAGTAGAATAACAAAAAAAGTTTGGGTCACCAGTACAGTACAGTACAGTACAGTACAGTACAGTACAGTACAGTACAGTGCAGTACAGTACAGTACAGTACAGTGCAGTGCAGTACAGTACAGTACAGTGCAGTACAGTACAGTACAGTACAGTGCAGTGCAGTAGAGCTTGTGGAGGAAATAAATCATTGAAAAAAAGTGGGGGTCACAGAGTATCTCCGTGAGCTACAGAAGGTTGAAACTTGAACCTGAAGCGTTTCCCTATCATTTCATCTATATACAAAACCACGCAACAACTTTTTAATTTTTTTCAATAACCAAAACTTCTAGTATCTTCTTGTCAAAGTTATTAGTGGCTGATTTAACCTTCTTAGTGACATTTTTATGTGTTTTCGTCACTAACACTTAGATACATCTTGAATTAGTATTGCAGAATTATGCGCAGAAAAGCTGCGCAATGCAAAACTGAGGAATTACCTTAAAAGAAATTGCAGTTTTGCTAATACTTAATACTTATACATGTACATGTTTATTGGCATACAGAACTGTGATTTCTTTTTCGAAACACACTCTATATAATGGAGTGTAGATGCGAAACCAAGTAGCGATAGTCAGCAAGCAACAAACGTAATTTACGTAATTGGTTACTCACTTTAATACGTGCAATTTTTAGTTTCGTCTGCTTGTTTTTCCATTGCATTGGGTTTACATTTCTTTGGTTTCCTAAAGTTCTTTTTGTGGCTTGTTTTTATTGACTGTATTGGAGTTGGTTTGGTGATTTCATCTTTCTTATGGTAAGTTAAAACTTGATGATAATAACGACACACCGTAAGCAGAGCTCAAAGTATAAAAAAAAACTTAAGTATAGCTATAAAATAAATAATATAATATTTAGTAGCCCAAAAAAATTTTCACCAAACTTTTTTGGTCGCCACACCTGATTTTGATAGTCAAAAAGGCCCTCAATCCAAACGAAACCAATTCTTCTTTGCAAATTTAGTTTATGCGAGTTTTTACACAATCTTAATCAGACGAATCAGCCCAGTTAACTGTGGATCGTTTTCACTCACGTGATTGGTGGCCCCGTTGGGGTAGTGAAACAATTCGAAATGTTTGAATACGAATAGAGTAAATAGGTAAATTCCAATAGAATAAAGATGGTGCACCAATATGGCCGTTGTGATGTCAGATGAAAACCAAGAATTGTACTGTAGGTCAACTTGCCTCATGCAATTGGTTCTTTAAATCATGACGTGTCGTTTTTACCATATTTGTTCACATCGATATACTAGGATTTTTCTTGACAGACTGTCATCAGGCTTATAGCCAGGATTTGGAAAAGTGGCAGTTATTGTCTCCCCTGAAAATGTTCAGAAATTTAACAAGTGTTCAAGACTTGACCAAAAGTCTCTTTCATTACCGAGACCGCGAGACGACCAAAGTACAAACTTTAGTACAGCGGCACTACGGCTAGAGTCAAACTGGAAACACTCTTCTCACATGCGGCCAAGGTGAAATTTTCAATCAGATAACTGCTGAGAGCAGGAATCGAACCCGGATCGCAGAGGTGAAAGGCACGTGCACTAACCTGAGTAAGACCCAGTAACCCCCTCTTCATGTGAGTAAGACCTACAGTACTGTAAACCTAAGAATCTCTGTAGCCATGGATAGCTACGACAGATTCTTACAAATTTCTTGGTTGCATATAAACATATCATAATCCGTCAAAAGCATTTAATACAATAACCATTATTATTATATGGCTGGGTTTGATTTCCGGTCCGTACGCAAAACGACGCATGCTGATTGGTTCCTGAGAGGTCGGGATTTTACGATATTGACCGAGCGGTCAATACTCTTTTTCTCGGCCCTGTAAGTTTTGGAGAGAAATTTTTTGAGTTGATTTGAGTTGAATGATACAAATAAAAGAGAACTAGGTATCTTTATTCAAATATTCTGAACAATAAAATGTGTTTGAACATTACTGCTGGTTTTCTTTAAAGCTGGTTATCTAAAAAACACGACAAATAAAAGCCGAACTGTTACAAATAAACAAGAAAGCCAAGAAGCGACACGAAAAAGTTAACAGGTAAGGTAAACAGCATACTCCGAAGACGAAAACAACGCTCGAAACAAAATAAAATGAACCAATAGCCATATAATAAATTCATTATTAACCTCGTTTGCTCGGTCTGTACGGGAAAGTATTTGCCCTCGGTTTTATTGCGCAAACCTCAGGCAAATACTTCCCCGTACAGACCTCAAGCTTGGTCAATAAGTTATTATTTATTAGAGAACAGACGCATGGTTGCCATGCATGACGTCAAATTACGTGAGCTGGGTGGTTTTTGTTTTGGTTTTTTTCTTACGACATGACATCTAGAACTGAACAGACAACGGCAAAAAAATAAGTTTATGCATGTGGAAATGAAATAAAGAATTGTATCCAGCATAGTAAAACATACAACTATCAGTATTCTGAGGCTAATTCTTTGAAAATTGCATGGCGATAATAGTATTCAAGATAAGTTTTGTCGAAACACCTTTCGTTTAAATATTAAACGTGGTGCTTCCTAAAGTAAAAAACTTATCTTGAATTCTGAGGCTACTTTTTATTCCCTTCACGTTGTGGGAGTTTTTACAAAATATCGGTCATTACAAAAATTGGGGGAAAAAACGAAATAAGAAAATGAAGCAAGTCAAGCTAAATTAATATTCCGATATCATAAAAATGAATTCGCAGCGACAAAAATTTAAATAACAGATCTATACTGAAAGGCTACTGGGCAGGATAATTTGCCATAAAGACCTCCTGCTTTTTTATAGTTCTCGCAAACGGAGGTCTGAAAAAACTAACAAAATACTTCATATATAATGTAATATTTAAGCAGCAGTGTTTTATCAGATTTAAAACACGAGGCGATATTTAGATCTGATAAAACACGTACTGCGAATATTTTAAATAGCTTCAAAAACGACCCATTCATAAACGAACCAAGTTCACTGGCGTAGTAAGTTTGAAAAATAACGTTGTCTAAGCCGAGAAAATCAAAGCTAAAGTTTGTGTAAATCAGGAGGTTTCTTTATCAGATATTAAAATACTCATTAATAATTCATGACGAAAACACAAAATAAATCAATACCGTAGCAGTGGTTGTAAATCGGATACAGCATCGTCCTGATTTACATAAACTTTAGCTTCGATTTTCTCGGCTAAAACAGACCGTATCTATCCCCAAAATAGTTGGTGAACTTGATTACTTAGATGTCATGTCATGTCAGATGTCATGTAAAATTGAAACTCTGAATTAGCTTATTTATCATCTAACTTTGCTCTACCATCTGAGGTCGAGAAACGCTACATGCAACACTAAAAACAGAACATTTCAGCAGTAATCAGAAGATTAAAAGTTTTATTATACAAATATCATAGCTACATGAATTGTAATTAGTTAAATATTAATTTTCTTTTATAAACTTTCTAATTCAGGTATGTATGCAATAAATACTTCAGAACACCCAATGCTGAAGCAACAAGTCAAGCTGTAGAATGGGGGTACGCATTTGATGTACATCTTAATGCCTTCTTTCCTCTTTTGATAAATCTTCATGTCGTTCAATTATTTCTCATCAATAGTAAGTATTTTATGATAAAATGTATATAAGTGTACTGTAAGTGTGATATTAAACTGTCATGTATCTATGTACAGTATCAACATGTATTTTGTGCAGTATTTCTTTTATTAAAGGGTATTGGCAATAAAAATTAAGTTTATCTCATTTGAAAGAACTCATCAAATGGTATAAGAAGACCTTTTACAATTTTTACGTATCTGTTTTGGTTTTGGAAATATTTCGACCAAAGACAGCGTGCTGTCCGCCATCTTGGAATTATTTTCGATATGCATGTGACGACATAAGCAGGGTAAAGTGAAATTTTTATCTTGCCAACTTTATGACATTATTAGCTAGAAACTCGATTTTGTTGCGCTATTTCCATTTTAAATTGACCCACAACATTTTACTGAAAAGCCTTCCATGGAAATTTGGTCACCCACGGAGTTAGTTTCATCAGGTTTACCCTGCTTGTGACGTCACCAATTTCCTAGTTAATTAGACCAAAATATTACAACAAGATGGCGGACAGCACGCTGTCTTTGGTCGAAATATTTCAAAACACAAGAACGATACAGAAAAATTACAAAAGGTCTTCTTACACCATTTGACGACTTCTTTCAAATGGGTCAAATTTAATTTTTATTGCCAATACCCTTTAACTCTCCGGGTGCATGGTTATCATTTCTTGTTCATCATGTGGGGGACCATTTGTTAGAAGAGAGTTAAGAGGAATTTTGGAAATAATTTTCAAAATCATAGTTCTGTGTTTACATATGATAGATTGAAACGCTGAAGAGATAATGATAATTACATGACTTTGTTGAATGGATATTTCAAAATAATGGATTAAGGATGTGAAAGTACTATCTTAGTAGATTATAACAATCGAAATATCGTAAGGTTAGATATACTGCCGAAACAGAACGTAACGTTTCGAGCGAAGGCATTAACGTATTTACTCTTTAAGCGCCGGCTCAAATAAGCGCCGCATTTGAGAGAGAAAATATTAAAGAGCCCCACTTTTGCAGTCATATATACTAACTTGTGTTAGTACTAAGACTATAGCAGTTCACATGTAGTTCACTGAGGATCAGTTGCACTCATACCCTTCATGGATACACACATTACATAAGGCTTGTAATTCTACTTCTGATAAGGGCTCTGAAAGATTTTTTTATGTTTATTTTTTAGTTATAAGTGGTGACTCAACTTTTTCTCAAATACTTGGCAACTCGTTATGGCTGGTTGCCTTGGTGTGCTATATTTATATCACATTTTTGGGATTTAGTGGTAAGTAATTTAGCGTTTTTAAAGTTGCGTTTACTTGCACTAAACAACCTCCGTCTGCCATCAAGTCCCATCTGGGGCTCAGAGTTTTCTAATAAATAAAGGCAGCTTTACCATACTAATGTGTTATACAATTAGTTGAGTCCTACATGTACATGGTTTTAATTTGTCAACGCGCATGTGTTGAAATAAGAAATGAACTAGAAATACATAAACGCAACAACCCCTCGCCCGCTTTATATGCATTTTTAACACAACAACCCCAATGTTTATTGTTGCCTCTTCTCTGCTGTCTCTATTGCTGTCACATCTCTTCTTAGCCTTCTTTCTTTGGTCTTTTTACATAGTAATGTTAATGTACATTTTAGCTGAAACCATTTTTTCTGGCAAAGATTTCTTTCGTCATGATCGTGTTCGCTGAAAAACTGTATTTCGCAATCCAACCGAACTTATAATGATTATAATTTGCTGACGTAAATTTAAATAATTTGAATAATTTAACAGGTTAGTTACCAGTACCCTGCTATCCTAACTGCGCAAGTTGTGGATTTGATAACATATATATATATTCAAACAAACAAAGTGTTGTTCGCGAAAAGTGCTCAATACCGTAAAGATAGAGCGAATATACTATAAGTGGGCTTACCTCAAATGTTGATGGTTGCTACTGTCAGTTTCACGCTGGGCGATCTTCAGAGCCGCCTGAAGATCGCCCAGCGTGAAACTGACAGTAGATAAAAGATTAAATAAATTTCAGAATGTCTTTACTTGGCAGTGGACTGTATGTGAATGGCAGTAAAATAGTGATAGGGTGTGTTATAACCCCATTCCAGCTTCCCTGAGGTGTTTCCGGTATTTCTTATCTTAAAAGTCATGTGTTCTCGATACACTTAATTATGCTATCTGCCTATCTTTCAACATTAATACGACGGAAGGCATAAAATTCCTATTCGCGATATATATTCAAACAAACAAAGTGTTGTTCGCGAAATGTCGAAAAGTGCTCAATACCGTAAAGATAGAGCGAATATACTATAAGTGGGCTTACCTCAAATGTTGATGGTCGCTACTGTCAGTTTCGCGCTGGGCGATCTTCAGAGCCGCCTGAAGATCGCCCAGCGTGAAACTGACAGTAGCGACCATCAACATTTGAGGTAAGCCCACTTATAGTATATATATATATATATATATAGTTCAATCTACAGACACGGTGTTTCGCTGTACAACAGCTCATATATATATATATGGGCCCATGCGCACTTCACGCCATCTGAAAGTACTTCATACGGTTGTCACCGACGATCGCATGTGTATAAGTAATTGATGAAATACATTCAAATTGTTCCAAGCTACACATGCACCTTGTGCAGCCGGGACAGGCGGGGGGGGGGGGGGGGGGGGGGGGGGGGGGGGAGGGGGGGGGGGCGTAAATGAACCTTTCTGGCCTCGTTGTAATTTTTTTGAATTACAGGTACACAAAGGAGGTGATAAATGTTTATCACGTGGATTATAATCTTTCTTTATAACGTTAGCAGTGTGTAAACGTCTGTGAAATTAAAAACTTCAAAACACTGTTCTAATGTTTATTTTCCTTTCTTGTTTTCCAGCTTTGCCGTTTCTACGTGGGACTGTTGTTATTCTTTATCCTTTAATTATCGTTCTAACTGGTTATATTTTATTATTTCTTTTAAATTATAATATTGCGCGACAAGTCTTGGACTTCTATAAATACAGAGTTGTTTGACGTTTATTTCAACATGTTGTTTTTTTTAAGTTTTATTTTACGCTGTATATAGTAATAGAGTCTATTGATATTATATTTCTAACATTTGTTTATAAAAAAAAGAAAGAAGGAAAAATTTGAAAGAAGAACGTGTGTGATAAAAGATTAAGACGAGGTTTATTTTTTACAACAAACCCGATCGCAATCCTGGTGTACTTAGAGACCGACCATTAGAAAAGTGATATAAGCAAAAAGGGTTTAAAAACATGCAACAGAAACGTTACAGAAAACAATTTCATACACAGCAACAATCCCAAATACATAGAACAAGTTAAAAAAAACACGATCTGCAAGGCATCTACTCTTTGGCAGACGTTCATCCAGAAAAAAATTACACGCATGCACTTGCCGGTGACCACCTAAAAATGCGAGCATAATAAAAATACCCCCTTCATCACTTTTCTAATGGTCCGCTCCTGGTGATCGGTAAACTAGATTCGGTAAACTGGCTTATTAAGACTGCGAGAGGTTCTAAATGCTACTTCCTATATTCACGTGATATTGTAAGTCCAAAGTTCATCAGTTTAAGTTTTTGACAGTCAACAAGGTTGGGTTGACCACAAATGCGAAACTTGCATGTAATCTTTTTTTTAAATAAATAACGGTTAAATTTGAAAATTTGAAAATTTAAATTTACAACGATAAACATAGGAATGTGATAATAGGAGTGTGGGTTAAGTTCCAAAAGAAACGAAATAAGATAAGAAGATTAAAATGGGAGGTAAAATATGCTGAAAGTGATAAAAGAAATAAAACGTAAATTAAAATAAATTATATCGTAATACCTTTCGTCTGAATCTATTTTGTTCAGTGTCAAGCGAAATAGTTAAGGAAATCGATCAACAGTGAATTCTCAATTGTAAAAAAAATATCACTTTCGGACCGTGGTCAGATATCGTAAAACACTGCCCACTCACGCAGCCAATCAAATTGCAGCATTACTTAGGACTCCGCCCGCCCACGATTAATAAAAAAAATAGAATATTTTATTAGAGTAAAATGAAAATGTGGTTGTGGTAAACTGGGTTATAAGTTTATGTCTATGATAACCCAGGTACTTTACGGAGACTGGACCCCAACACAAACCCTAACCCTACCGTAAACTGCCAAGATTTTTAGCAACAAAATAGTGACGTTTCAAGCGGAGCCCTTCACCAAAGTAAAATTTGATTTTAGTCTGATGAAAGGCTCCACTCGAAACGTTAGTATTTCGTTGCTAAAAATCTCATCAATTTACCACCTTTTCACTTTAAATAAAACACTGCCTACGCAGCACTCTACTTTTTTACCCTTCCTCTCTTGTTATTTTCTATCCGCCGATAGAAAATAGTAGCAATAATTAGCCAATGAAAAATGGTAGTATAAAACATAATCCGAAAACGAACATCTTGAAAAATCCATAGTCATTCAAAACTGATATGACAAGAGAAGACAAAAAACTTTATTCATACCTTACATGCAAAAAATTAAATATGACAAAAGAATGAATGTTAGATATTATAGGTATTGGTTGCCTAGACTAACTGGAAAGCTAATCGAGCTAGACAACACAAAGTATAATATTGTTACAGTGAAACTGGAAATAGCTTCCCACTTTCAAACTCAGCAGCCCAACTGAAGAAACAAAAAAAAGTGAACCACACAAGATGCGGGAAGGCATTTCCATTTTAACTATAATTGATTGATTGCGGTCAAACAAAAGGTATAAATACATCAGATAAATAAAGACCGATGTCAACTAGTAAAAATACAAAATTCACAATCAATAACAAAAACTGCAAGATAATGGGTGATATATATGAACTAGAAGAAAATCAATATAATTTAATATACTATGTATAAGATTAGTAGGAAGCAATAAAATCTTTTTTGAGTTTATTTTTGAAAGCTGTTATATTTAGTCTGTTCATGTATTGAATTCCAAATAACAGCACCTTGAAACCGTAAATTGAATTTTCCATAATGGTTCTGATTTTAGGAAGACAATAGGAAGATCTAGAGGCTAGCCTAGTATTATACAGTAATGTGAAAAAATCATCAAAAGCGCTTGGAAGTAACCCTTTATGGAAATGATAAAGAAACTGAGCATTTTGAAAGAAAATCAAGTCGTTAAACTTTAAAATGGCAAGCCTACGAAATAAAGGACTTGTGTGTTCATCAAATCTAGAATAAGTAATAAGACGAATTGCTTCTTTTTTTAAGAATAAAGAGACGATGGACAGCAGACTGATATGTATTGCCCCAAGTGATAAGACCATAAGTAAGATAAGGATAAATGAGTGAATAATAGAGTTGAATTAAAATATTTGTATTAACAAAACACCTTATACGTGATAATAAGCCTAAACCTCTGACTATCTTCTTTGAAATTTCCTGTATATGACTTTTTCAATTTAAATGATGATCTAGTATGATACCAAGGTATTTGGTTTCCTTCTTTCAAGTGGCCTATTAATAACAATGTTTAAATTATAATTTAATTTTTTCTGGGGTGATGAAAAAATGACAATTGGATTTCTCAATATTCAAAGTTAATTTGTTAGCACAGAGCCAGCCATTAACCTTAGACAATTCCTGGTTAAGAGCTCGCTCAAGATTGACGAGACTTGTCAGCAAGGAACAAATTGGAATCATCTGCAAAAAGATGAATATCTAGGTTTTTGGTACAATTTGAAAAGTCATTAATATATAGGAGAAACAAAATAGGTCCTAGAACTTGTTGTACACCACAAGCGATTGGAGGATAATCAGAGGTAGCATTATCAAAAGAAACATAGACCACTTTCATATTAAATAGCGACTAATTTTTTATATTTATGTGCATCTTAATAAGCCTTTCTGGCCTCGTTTGTGAGTCTGCAATTCAAAAGAATATTTGCTTCATAACGAGGCCAGAAAGGCACATTAAGATGCACATTAAAGAATATTTAAACTGGTGGCCATTATGAAAGTGGTCTATACTGACTTCTGTTGCTCAAATAGGAGATGAACCAGTCAAGAGAGGTTCCTCTAATACCATAATTTTCTAATTTGGTAAGCAAAATCTTATGATCAACAGTGTCAAAAGCCTTACTCAAATCTAGAAATATTCCACAGCAATAAGATCCAGAATCGATTGCTCTTTGAATTTTATCAGTAATTAAAAGTACAGCTTGGGTTATATTGTGATTAGTACGAAAGCCAAATTGCTTAAAATGACATGAGCCTTGTATACATCAACTTCTCGAGAATTTTGCTAAAATTTTAAATTTGTAATTATATTTTCAATTTCAATTGATGATGTGGGAAATAGATAAAAACTTTCTAACTGTGGTAACTTGAGATAATCACTATAAGATGTAGAGTTATTACAAGTAGTTTCACTTTGTAGTAGGGTTAGATTATGACCTATATTAGCAAAAGTGATTAAATTCAGTAGCTATTGTTTTAGAATTAGTTATTGGCTGATTATTCTTTATAATTTTATTTGGTAAATTTAATTGTTTTGATTTCGAGTTTACAATCTGTTTAATTCCTTTCCACGTATTTTTTATGTTACATTTATTAACATTAAAGTAGTTAGTGTAGTATAATTTTTTACTCAGGAGCATTAAATGATTCAATTTATTACGATATATTTTATGGTGAAATTCAGATCTTGAAGCTATATATTTCCTATATAATTTATTTTTAATTCCAATAGAAACTTTCAAACCAGAAGTTATCCATGGTTTTGCAAGTAATTTAATTTCTTTTTTGGACAATTTTTTTAATGGGATATGGTGATTGACCGTTTCGGACATTTTGGAATAAAAAGTACCAAAAATTACATTAACATCATTTGTATCAAGAATAATAGTATTCCAATCCCAAGACTGAACATCCTCAACTAGAGCCTGCGTCGCAGCCGGACGTGTTTTGAAATTGAAACCCGATATAGTCCGTCTGCGGACCAGCGACCAAATTCGTGTTCTGGACGCCTGCACGTTTGGATTAGCAATGCTCTTCGTTTTCTTCGGCTTCTGAATACAAATACGACAGATGAAACAACTCGTACGCCTTAAATTAAACGCGGGACTTTTCAGCTTCAAATGACATATTTCCACTTATAGTAAGATGATATAGAATTGTAAAATATATTATCAATTAATGTAGCTGAGTGATGAGTTATGCGAGTGGGTTGTAATATATGAGGCTGAAAGAAAAAAGACCCTAACGTATTAACAAAATCATCGGTGCTGTTATGTGAATCATAATTAAGTAGATTAATATTAAAATCACACAGAGTTTAGATTCATTGTGGATTTTCTCAAGAACTGAATAATAATGCTGAAGAAATGAATCCAAGTTACTGCTAGGATGTCTATAAAGCTGGTCTGGAAACTCAGCTAAAGTCTTTGTTCTATCTTTTTGTTCGCCTTTATGCATTTTTGTGCACGGTCACTGAACACATTGTATTTTAGTATAATAAACGAACTATCCAACAGCAACGTTTCACTTCAATCACTCAACCGTGCTATTTAAATATTAATAAACCTAAAACAAAGGATGTGCACGGTGTAAGGTACGGTTCAACATAAAATCACAGCTCATTATAGGCGCTTTGAAGTTTGCCGAGTTTCCAGACCATATCTCTATTGACTATGAAAAATCCAAGATTTAAATAATATAGGTCAAAAATAAAAGAAAATGATGAAAGCTGAAAAGTGACTAAAATAAATATCTTCGTTCTTTATATTTACAAGGAGGATGTTTGCAAGATTCTCTCATTGTAAATATAAAGAACGTAGATATTTCATAGCCGTTTTTATACTAGAAGGCGGCTTAAGGTGGCTCCATACAGTTTCTTGAAAAATGGAAAATACATGTTTGAGAGTCCAAAACACGTGATTAAACAATTCGGAAAAAGAATAAAACTAAATGCTGTGCATAGTTAAACATTCTGACAATCAAAAACTGCTACCAAATAAATAGCAACAGTTGTTGCTATGGCAACAATGACGTTTCAAAATGGCTGCCAATTAAACTTCAAACTAATTTAATTCGAAAAAAAACTTTGGTGACCCCCCATTTTTTTTTCTTGAAGTATGAATAATCAATAGGCCAATTTTTAAAAAAATTCTGTAGAACGAAATTCTTAAAGTGTTTATGAAACGAAAATTAAGTTTGTCTTATTTGAAAGAACTTTTGAAATGACAAAGTAAGATCTGCTGTTTTTTGTTTCCTTGCTTCGTTTATGAGATATTTCAGTTTGTTTTATATGTGAAACTAACCAGTGACATCACAAGGTGCATAATGACTTACTGGGAAAGGTTATATATCTTTTCTGTTATCAAACGGAATCACTTCAAAGCAATTATGTGTGCGTTTTTCCCTTACAACAACAGAAATATACATTTTCAACTGATTCCGTTTAGTAATAGCAAAGATATATAACCTTTCCCAGTAAGTCATTATGCACGTTGTGATGTCACTGGTTAGTTTCACATATAAAACAAACTGAAATATCTCATAAACGAAGCAAGGAAACAAAAAACAGCAAAAGATCTTACTTTGTCATTTCAAAAGTTCTTTCAAATAAGACAAACTTAATTTTCGTTTCATAAACACTTTAAAAAATTAACAAACATGATTTTTGAGGGGAAAAAATTATTCGTTCTACAGAATGTTTTTAAAATCGGCCTATTGATTACTCATACTTCAAAAAAAGTTTTAATGAAAAAAAAAAGGGGGTCACCAAAGTTTTTTTCGAATTAAATTAGTTTGAAGGGTAATTGGCAGCCATTTTGAAACGTCATTGTTGCCATAGCAACAACTGTTGCTATTTATTTGGTAACAGTTTTTGATTGTCAGACTGTTTAACTATGCATAACATTTAGTTTTATTCTTTTTCCGAATTAAACAATCACGTGTTTTGGACCTCAAACTTTTATTTTCCAGTTTCAAGAAACTGTGTGGAGCCACCTTAAACGTCTCAGACGGCTTAAACGTCTAGCCGTATAAATACGAGGAATAAAACAGACGAATCAGAATTTAACATCCTCTGGGAAATTGGCCATTGCACTATTAACTATTCTGTGTTAGTCGGTCACCACATGATTTTTCAATATTTTCTCGTTAAAAGTGAATTTTGGTCTCCTTGTCGTTTTAGCCAACGCAGATCTGAAAAGAATGCCGTGTATCTAAATAACCACTAAAAAGTATAAAACAAGCGCCGTGTGGTTTTGTGCGATTACTATTCAAGATTGAATAGTTAAACGCCATGATTTATTTTTTTTATTATTTTTTTTATGATTCATGAATTTATCTGGAGTGTGTGTATATTCGTTAACTCGTAAAAAACAAGAAAAGTTTGAAATGAATACTCATCCAATTTATATTTTCACGATCAGCAATTATTTGTCCTTTTTGACTGGAATTTGAGATACATCCGCTAAAATTCGTCGCCACTAATCAATCTCCTGAAACATACCCTCATCATCTAATGTAACCTTAATTAACAGACTTTTTAAACGTCTGGGACGGTAAAAACGTCTATAGTATAAACATAGGCGTACGAGGTGGGGGAGCAGGGGGGGCAGCTGCCCCCCCCCCCCCAGACGAATGGAAATGTTGCTAAGTCGGGCAAATTTTCAAGCTAAGTCGGGCAAAAATATAGGGGAAAAATTTTAAAATAGGATGAAAATAAGGAAAAGTAATCATGTGTATTGTAGGAGATAAAGTATATTGAACAACATGCGCTTAGTGTTTTTTTTATATGAAAAGTCGGGCAATTTCCGTTTCAGTCGGGCAAAATGTTCTCCGCCCCCCCTATAAATTTGTGCCCGTACGCCTATGAGTATAAAGACGAGACGCACTAAAGTAGGACGCACTTAGCCAAAAACTGCAAAACCATGGTATTAATGCAGTCATTTGCAACTCACTTTTCACCTAAATCTTCGGAAGTTCGTTGGGAATTTCGTAGTTCGTTTTGAACTAAGCATTTGATTGGTTGTTTGGTTCCTAGCAGCCAATCAAATGCGTAGTTCAAAACGAACTTTGAACTTCCATCTCAACGAACTTGCGAACTTCGGAACGAACTTCCGAAGATTTGGGTGAAAAGTGAGTTGGTTTTCCTCTCCTTTTTGCTATTTCATTGTTTGTTATACATGCAGTATGTGCGTATACGGATATATTTTACGCACGATATTCAACGCGCACAGACCCGGTTACGCTGCTCATAAAGATAATGTGCTATTTTACTATTTTAAAATAAGTAAAGCAATTTTGTCATGTTTATGGCTGAGCCAAGACTATGACTCACTGGTACGTACAGACTAGTGAAATGCGTAGTAATTTGAAACTCGCTGTGTGTTCGTAACCAGTGACCGGGGAGACGGGTGGAATTTTTGGAATCCGTCTGGAGTAACTCCAAATCACTCTCAAAACACGGGAAATGCGTTTTTAGACGTCCAAAATTCTCCCTAAAAAAGTAGACAACACCTTACTGGCAATGGTCAGATTTTTATCTGGATCCGCCCCTGGGTATGGGTGTAGTAATCGGCCTATCGAGGTCCCCGGAGGGTTGTGGTTCGTTTCTAGGCCAGTTGACAATTAACGATAATCACGAATTCTAGATCAGAGGATATGCTGATGCCTCATCAGAGAAGTCCCCAGCTGGGATTTAGGATAAACCTAAATGATACTTTCTGACGTCACAGAGGTCACTCATCACCAGACCTCGTGAATTGTCACGGTTTAAATTCATAAATAGTTACCAGACCTCCTTGACCGCGGTGATAGGGCCTGTGGAGGAGGCAGGCGGTGACATGTCAACAATTTATAGCAATGCTTTGGCAGTTTGGCTACATTTTGAAGTGAAAATGTTTTCTTTTATTCTATGATCATAATATAACCTTGATCAACATGCGATCAGAATCATCTTCAGATCAATCTACGTCAAATATTTGTCCGAATTTATCAGTTACTAGAAGATGGAAATACTTCAGGAGAATACTAAAATATCGTCAGATGGACTTCGAATTTGCTTTGTGGCAAATGTTATATCTTTTTGTTTCCCCAAGTAAAGTGTAAGTTTTTTAAAAGAAATACAGTGAATGGCTTTATAACTTTAAAGTTATATTTTACTTTTTGGACCAATTTCAATATTTTATTTTGTGTATTCCTAGTGCACTATTTGCTATAAAAGCAATTTAATTAACTCATGAAAGTAGCAAATAGTAAATGGTGTGAGCACATAATCAGAAATATATTTCTTATTCTGTGGTGTGGGTACTAAGCAATTGCTGGGTTGCATGTGATGTCATGGCGGACATGTTGGTTGGTACCTACCAACCAACATGGCCGCTGTGTCTTTGTCCTCTAAATCTTAGGGGATTGATTGCAATCCACCAATTATTGATGATGCTAAGTATATACATGGAATGAAGAATAGACCTTTCTGTATATTAAAGTGAATGGATCATGTGATGTTGCTTTTTGACAAATTTGATTGGCTAATGTCTAAAGTTCGTTCAAAGTTTTAGATGTCCAAAGTTTTGTGAGAGCCAATCAAATCTCTCAACATGCTATCCATGCATCTCAGGCAGAAATGCTATTATATATGAATCCATTCCATTTAATTCAATTTGTCACAATCTACTCTTGGCAAAACTGAAAGCGTATGGCTTATGGGATTCTGCTGTTAGTCTGATTCAGTTGTAGCTATCACATAGACATCAGGGGTGGATTTAGCGTTAGTCAAATAAGTCAGATGACTAAGGTGAAAATTGTTATGAAATAATTATAAATATCATCATATATTAACTTACTAATTGGTCTAAACAAGAAAAATTGCGAGGGCTGACTGGCTTAGACTTTTGCAGGATTTGAGCCGATTTAGATATTCTGATTGGTCCAAACCAGATAAATTGCGAGCGCTGACTGGTTTAGGTGTTTTGCAGGATTTAGGCCGATTTAGCCAATCCCGGTTTAGAATCTTGCCAGATTTAGGCCGATTTAGCCATTCTCATTGGTCCAAAACAGCCAAATCGCGAGCGCTGACTGGTTTAGATTTTTGCAGGATTTAGGCCGATTTACCCATTGTGATTGGCCAAAACGAGGCAAATCGTCGAATCTGATTGGTTGATTGCTTTGCCGAAAGTATGCCGTACCGGAAGCCTGCAAAATGCGGTCTGCTGGGTCTTCGTTCAGTCTAATTCTGTTCGATCGATTCATGGCTTCTACAAGCTTGTTAGATTGTGCGTTGTGTGCTTTATAAAGCAGCGATGATGTTCTTTTGCGGCAATTGTATGTTGATTTGTCTGTGAGAATCAGTGCTTGTCGAGTACTGGTGGAGAGCATTTCCCAAGATTGGGAAGACATCGGTGCTGAGACGGTCTATTTGCCACAACACATGAAGGTGGACAAGCTAGATTAAGCCATATGTCACTCTAAGGTAAGCTTATAGGTACAGTAGTTCATCAATCTGGATTCAATATCGATGTTAGTCTGTTGTCATGTTTATACTTCCATAACCTTTGTTGATATCCGTTCCATATTAGCATAATCTGCGTTGAGCACACTGGTATAAACCAATGCTATTAAATGCTTCATGTAGTACTATAAACACTACTTAGTAGTGTTTCAATTCTAGATACTCACTAGTATGTCATAATCATGATGCATAGTCAGATTGCCTTTCCACAGTAGTTTACATAATACATTCATCCTCAGTTCATATTACAAGTCAGTTATAATTGTCTATATATATATATATAACATACAGTATTATAAGTAATAACATAATTATAACTTTTAACAGTTAAATAAGGTCTGGGCCTGGGGAAACAGATCAAAAGCTAAGCAATAAATATCTACATGACATTACTACAAATTTCCATGTATTATTGTCATACATCAAGTAAGTATTCTTCTCACATGTGGCTATTATGAAATTTTAATCTGATAATAATTGCACTGGACAGGAATTGAAC
Organism: Paragorgia papillata; assembly: GCA_035771165.1. Lineage (NCBI taxonomy): Eukaryota > Metazoa > Cnidaria > Anthozoa > Scleralcyonacea > Coralliidae > Paragorgia > Paragorgia papillata. The sequence continues at coordinate 2,419,450 of JAWNZC010000229.1, forward strand.
TTGGGTTGCTGGTGCCTGAAAACCAGACAGCTCATAGTAACATGGGTTAGTAGGGGGGTGGGTAGTGGCATATTAGATGGGGGTTAGAATGATCGGGATGATGTAGAGAGTTGAGCTCCTCTATGTATGTCCATTATGGTCATTAACAAAAGCTTCTCCTGACTCCTAACCAGACATTGTCTGCTTGGGTTGAGGTTTAAAAGGCAAGTATCAGGCATTTGAAAGCCAGACAGCTCTGGGTAGGTGGGGCTCAACAGCCATGGAAGGTAGCCCACCTTGCTCTGGGTTATGCAGAATGTTAAATTCAGCTAGACCTTCACTTGTGTGTTGGTCAGGCTGTCCATGTTAGATTCACTGACTGAAACAATGTAACTGGTGTTTCCTAGGCATGCTGATGAACTTTGACATAGAGTGAAACAGTCAACTTTTTTATATTAGAATGTGACCACATATCTCTCTACTGTTTATTGGATTTCCCCACTCTCATTCCTGGAAAAACTTAGCCTTACACACCTTCAAACTATCACTAGGTTTCTAAGACAACAAGAAAATATCAGTCCAATTTAGATAAAATGTTTCTTGAAAATGATAAAATGTCCATTAAAAACATGTTTTAAAACATTTGGAATTTTGCTCAAATGTGCTGTCAGAATGCAGGAAATGCCATTTCAGAGATCCAAATTTCAAAAATTTTCCGGGGGGCATACCCCCGGACCCCCCTAGAAATATGGGTCCACAGCAACTTTGACTAAGGTATCAAAATTCCTAGATCCGCCCCTGGACATCAATGAGTCAAATGTAATGGAGTCTACTCAGACTGGCTACCAGTTCACTGTGGTGTACCTCAAGGTAGTCTGTTAGGTCCATTGCTCTTCAACATATTTATTAACAACGTTAAAGACTCAGTCAATATCTCTTCCGACTTTATGCGGACTATACTACTCAGTATACGGCTAACGTGTGCCCCACATCTCTCCAATTTACCGTTAACCAGGACATAAAAATATTGAGCGACTGGTTTAATGAGAACTTCTTGCAAGTTAACGCTTCCATGACCCAGGCTATGACTTTGGGTAAATCGTTATATAATTATGAGTTTTCCATTGGCGCAAAGAAGATTGAGATTGAGCCAAGACTCAAGATACTTGGTGTAACCCTGGATAAGACACTTTTGTACAAGCCCCATATCACCAACATGTTAAAGAAAGCATACTCGAAGATTGCTGCTTTATGCAGGATCAAGCATCTTGTTCCGTCTACAACGATGATTACACTCCACAAAAGCTACAAATGTATATACTATCACACTTGGAATACTGTTCACCAATCCTTCTAGGAATATCTAAAGCACTAAACACTAAGTTAGAAAATGTTAACTTCTATGCATTAAGAACTCTATTAAATTTAGGATCCACTATAAAATACGACACCTGTCTATCTATTGCTAATATGGTCTTGCTAGAGCAGAGAAGATTTGAACAATCACTTATATTATTCTTTAAATGTTTCAAGATGCAAGGTCCAAGTTATACTGTATTTCTGATCTTTTTACTCCTCGACTTACACCTTACAATCTACGTAGTTCCAGTCTCAATGTTAATCAACCTACTTATAATAATCTAGATGTGCATAACTCGTTTATTTATATTATATCACATATCTGGAACCAATTACCAACTACTGCTAAATCTTCTACTTCTACTGTACAGCATGTCTGAATTTTGTTCCCAAATTAAGGGAATGAGTTTTTCCGGATGGCAATGCAACAGGTGCTTATAAATCATACTGTGTAATTGAATTACAATTATTATTGTAAATAGATCTTCATAATTATCTATATTGCTCTTTATAACTATTATTGTTAAACCTAGTTTATAACTGTTATTATTATACCTATTTATTACTTGTAATATATTTATTTATATTTATTTTAATGGTCGAGCGTTTGCAACACGAGCCTCTGGCTCGGGAGAATGGGCAATCACTCCCCACGTCCATCGACAATAAATAAATTGTATTGTATTGTATCTGCAATCACCTTATCACCTTGAAAAGCATTTTGGGTTTGGAGTTTAGCATTTAGAAAATTGCTTCTGATATGTCATAATTATAAAGTACAAAGTTAACTCTTTGCAGCTGACAAACTATCAAACTCAATAAAACTCAGATACTACTGTAGGTTTTTTGTTTTGTTGGGGCATCTTTTCAATTAAAATAGTTCAGGATGCAACATTTAACTTCAGTGCAGTATAAACTGCTTAAATACATGTTAGTTATTAAATAAAGGTAATAACGTTGGAATTCATTCATGCTAGTGAATTTGTTGTTGCGTTGTTGAATGAAATATTCCAGACAAAACACATTTACTGCCAGGTTCTCTTCATGAATCATGACACTCAGATAATCTGAGAGCCCCAGAATGCCCAGACAGTGGGGCATTTGACTGGGCATTCTGCTTGCACAGTGAGGAGTTGGGGGTTCACCCAGGGAGGGGGGTGCTGGGGGTGGTGGAGGTGATTGATCACAGTTGGAATTGCCTTATACGTTAATATGCAGATCATGAAGGGGGATGTTATCTGATCAAGACTGAGGTAGCTAGATAACACTCAACACAATTTAAGTGGAATTTAATAATAGTTTTATTATTTGTATTCAAAATGCCAGATGAAATTAGTGAATGATTTTCTCTGCTCACATAGTACATGTACTGTAGAAACCAATAATCCCAGTTTTTGGTGCTGACATCAACCCACAACTTCCACATCAATTTTCATCAAGCTTAATCAATGAAGTTTGTTATGTAAATTAACCAGGGGGATTTGGCCAAAAAGAAATGGGTCTACATTCAATGAATAATAAATGTCTTTATACAATAAGCTAAATGTTTTGCACGTTTTCATTGGTCGAGAGCCATGATCTATTACTGGACAGATGCACGGATTTTGTCACAACTTGTTCTGATTGCTGTGAACCAATGAAAATCACCACTCCAATGTCACAAATGCCAATGTCATATTGCTTGTTTTGTATAGATCATGGATCACGTCTGATGGCGTGCTTCATCTTTTTCAATGCCCCGGAAGTTCGGCGGGAAATTCAATAAATCTTATCAAAAGTTGTTTTTTTTAAACTTTTTTATTGTAATAAAACAAATAGATTCCATTTTCCCGTTGTCTGTTCAGTTATAGATGCACAGAGGATGTCACAACGTGGTAAGAACATCAGTGACCCACTCGACTGCGTCTCCTGGGCCACTTTTTTGTTCTTACCACGTTGTGACGTCATTTGTGCATCTATAACTGAACAGACAACGGCAAAATGGAATATATTTGTTAAATATACCATATTTCCTCTATTTAGCCCCCCCCCCCCCCACCTCTAATAAGCCCCCCTTCTAATAAGCCCCAGACCAGAAGCACTGGGAAAAAAAGCCCCCAGCCTCTATTAAACCCCCACCCATATGGTTTTTTTTATGAAGTAAAATCAATATCGAAATACGAGCACTTGTGACGTTTTATGAAGAATAACGTTAATTTATAAATTGAAAGCCGATACATGTGCATTTATGCATCAAAACAATACTGTATTTCTCTGTCCAGAAGCACTGGAAAAAATAAGCCCCCAGGGGGCTAAATAGAGGAAATACGGTAATATAGGTAGGTAGGTAGACAGACAGGCAGGCAGGCAGGCAATTCAGATAAAGATTGAGCCAGACGAATATTTCTTGGAAGAGAATTCCAAAGAACAGCTCCACTGTAAGGAAAAACTCTTTTTAAGAAAATTGGTCTTTGGTTTTGGAGGCAAGAGATTTAAATCAGAATTTCGTAAACTATAATCATGTACTTGATTAGTTCTACAAAATAATTCTACAAAATAATTCTTTCGTGGAGCTTGCACACTCCAATGTGCAATGCACATAATGCAGGTGCAAAATGTTTGACAGCGGTGTCGCATTTGGAAATTGCGGAAAACGACCCACTCACAACAGGAAACGGCTTTCTCACGACGGGAAACGGTCCTCCCACGACGGGAAACGGTCCTCTCACGACGGGAAACGGCTTTTTCACGACGGGAAACGGTACTCTCACGACGGGAAACGGTCCTCTCACGACGGGAAACGGCTTTCTCACGACGGGTAACGGTCCACTCACGACGGGAAACGGCTTTCTCACGACGGGTAACGGTCCACTCACGACGGGAAACGGCTTTCTCACGACGGGAAACGGTCCTCTCACGACGGGAAACGGTCCTCTCACTACGGGAAACGGTCCTCTCACTATGGGAAACAGCTTTCTCACGACGGGAAACGGTCCTCTCACTACGGGAAACGGTCCTCTCATGACGGGAAACGACCACTCACAACAGGAAACGGCCTTCTTACGACCGGAAACGGCTCACTCACGACGGGAAACGGTCTTCTCACCACGGGAAACGGTCCTCTCACGACGGGAAACGGTCCTCCCACGACGGGAAACGACCCACTTACGACATGAATACGGGGAAAATTTATGGTCTTTTAACAACACAAAGCAACGTTCTTGAATAAGACTGTAGTTACACGGGCAAATCTCAAAAAGTGAACCCAAAATATTGTTCCGCTTGCCTGGGTAATGGTCTAATAGACTGTATACACTCTCTAGTCTAAATTTAAAAGAAAAACAAAAAAGCGCTTCTACTAAGCCCATGTATTATACTGTGGTAGTAAACTCATTAGTAACACTAGTTTAAACATCTGAACAGCTCGCAATATCACGTATTTTATTGAGAAAAACCAGTAACTAATTCGCACTTTCAAATTATTGTTGTTGTTTTTCGAAATTACTATAATTATTAAAGGTGCTGTCCAGTCCGTTCTGCCCATGATCCGCATCTTTGTTTATTGGGACCCTCAAACATGACATTCGTAGATAATTACATGAAGTACTCAGCTCAATGTAAACCGTTAGAAGCGACAAGGCAGAAAACCAAGCGATTCGGTGAGGATATCTCTTTGGATTTCTTCTATTTATTCTTAAAATGTTTTGTTTTGGGTACAAATAATGAAGAGGAAGCAAGAAAAGCTTACAATCTTCAATAAGGTATCAGGAAATATTTTTATAAACGAAGAAGTAAACATTAGTTTCGTACATGCGCAGAACGGACTGGACAGCACCTTTAATAATTAATTATTGCAATATAACACTTATAAATATTGTCTTGTTTATATATTTCAGGTATCGTAATTTTGAGTACCATAAACGTAAGTACTATACATTAAATGATCCATTTCTCATTCTATGATGCAATTTCTCTTTATTAAAAAACAACATGCATTATAGCTCTTATATCTTTCTTAAAGGAATTTAATTTTTTTTGTCACTTTTTGAAAAAACTTTTACCATCCAATTCGCAACAATTAGTATGGATATGCATGACTTGCCCTTGGTAGTAAACGTTGCTCTACAATCTATAAGTGACTTAAGTTTAAGGGGCTGTTTACATGAGCCGGGCTAGCCCGGTTAGCTGGGCTCACGCGATTGATTAGGATCTCACTGTGGTTTTGAAACTTGCATAAACTAAATGTACAAAGAAGAATTGGTTTAGTTTAGATGTAAACGAATCCTAACGTTGATTAAAATCTCTTTTTGTGGTCGAGGGAAGAATTTCGTGACACGAGTCAGCCCGGTTAGCCAGACTAGCCCGCCTCATGTAAACATGCCCTAACTTATTATAAAGATCAATGTTAGAACGTGTGATGAACCGTGTAATGAACAGCGATCGTCGAAGAAGTTATAGTATGTCTCCAATTGTCTGGGTATCATATACGATTACATGCATGAATCAAAATACCATAAAGATGTGTAACGGCATTCGAGTGCAATCAAAATCGAAGATTTGTAAAACAGCAAGTCAAATTTGATTTTGATATTAGTGTATTATATTTTTTTAGAAACAAAGCATCAGTGGGCCAGAGATGATCCAGCATTTCTTGTACTGTTAAGCATTTGGTTGTCCGGTAAGTCTTGCTAACTTTTAGTTACTGTATTATTAATAGGAAAATTATCTAAATTTAAGTTTCTGAGTGAGTGATTTTTTTTAAGATACTTTAGTTTATTCTATGCGTCAACGTTTATTCTACGCTGCGAGCATGAAAAGAGTGTAAGAGATGCTCGAGGCGATACCCTAGATCATCGCCGGAAATAGAGGGAAATTATGCGCAAAATTAGCAAATTTAAAATTTAAATAGCGTGGAATTATCACATTATGCAATGAATTTGCCAAGTTCGCCGTCAACTTCCGAAATAACGAACAAACCGGAACGCCTTTGTCAAAAGTTATGTGAAATCTTCTGTAAAATATTAAGATATTATTAACCGAGAACGAGGTCTGTACGGGAAAATATCAGACCGAGGTCTTGACAGTACGGACCGAGCCGCAGGCGAGGTTCGTACAAAAACGACCGAGGTCTGATATTTTCCCGTACAGACCGAGTAAACGAGGTTAATAAAGCGTTTATTTTATATGGCTATTTCAAGTTTTTCGATAATTATTGTATCAAACTTAGTGTGAAAACCTTAGAAATTCACGCGAGCAAAGTCAACATCCGGGACAGCGGTCCGGATACGGAAAAAGACGGACCGTGGTCCGGATACGCATTTTTACGGACCGTGCGTTGACCAATCAGAACTCAGAATATTACAAAGCCATATAATAAAACATTGTATTGTTATTACTAAGCAGAATTTAACATTATCAACGACACCACTGCAGCTGCTGTAAAAACAGTGTTGCATACTAAAAATTACATATGTATATGGCGTGCAAATAAATATTATATCATTTTCTACCTGTACTTGTTGTGGTGATGTTAGTGATATCATTTTTAATATAATTATAGTTTCCTGCATTGGGTTTTCTCTTGTTCTTCGCTTGAGCTTTTTTGCATTTATTCGTTTCACGCTGTGGGTGGTTTTAATGGAATTTATTGGAGTTGGTTTACTTATTGCAACTTTTCTCTGGTGAGTACATGCAGTTCACAATCTTGTGTAAATTGTAAAATACTTGATCTATGTACAGTTATTCAAAATGCAATGCAATTATTCAAACGAAATTTATATTTAATCATACAATATGAGCGACCGAACTGTACAGGCATTTACAACGTCGAGCCGAAAACTATCGAGTTCACACACCTAATTGTTCAGGTTTATCAAAAAGTTTATGTAAATCAGGTCGGGTTTGTATTCAATGTACAACGCCTGATTAAACATTCATTTCTTTCGAATTTTCTTCATGAATTATTAATGGTTGTCCGGAAAGGCTGATGAATTCAAAATTGTCCCAAGTTGTGAGGAAACATAGTGGAAGGGCAGACAGAGTTTACAACTGTTATTCAGTAGCTGTTAATTTAGTCCATGTAGTGGAATAAGTGTTTGAGTTTGTTCATTTTTCGTTGTTCTACAACGTCTTTTCTATTGTTAGGTTCATCTGCAACAGATATCTGAGAACACCTTATGGTGGATCAACCAAGCAGTCTGTCGAATGGGGTTATGCTTTTGATGTTCATCTTAACGCTTTTTTCCCTCTATTAATAATCCTTCATGTGGTTCAGTTGTTTTTCATTAATTGTAATTATATTTTCAATATTTGTTTCTTTATCCCAAAGATATTGTTAGTTTAAGAACACGTTTTTTAGAACACGTTTAACACATTTTGTTCATTTTATTATCACTCCAATCTTTCAATCTGCACCGACTTTGAACAGGATTGTCAAGAAAATAATGTTTGGGCTTCGGAATTTATCTCAACATCGTTTTTTGTAAACTAAATTTACGTTTGGTGGATGGATGCATAGCACACGTTTTCGGACTTTTTTGAGACGGGATAAGGCGATAAACTCGGGATAAGCCTTGCTTTGGCGTTATAAATAAAACGTAAATTTTGAAATATAGATGTTGGTTATGCGTGGAGAAAGATATCAAAAACATGTTTGACAATTCGGATAATTTAGAGTTGGAATTTTTAGCGTATGGGGTATATATCCTTCTTTCTAATTTTTTTCAATGTTCGTAGCTTTACGTGTTCCTAGCTATATATATTCGACCTGAAATGAGTAACAAAATACGTTTAGCATATTTCTTAGGATAAATAATATATAGAATTACTGTCACAGTTATATAAGTTAGTGTTGGGTGTGTGATACTGTAATTGAGAAGAAATAATTATAATAGTGTAATAATTCTCTGACATTGTAAGTACGATAATTACATTGACTTATAACGTGCTATCATGATTTCGACTTTTATTGCTCCCTCCATTGCAATATTATATCTAGTTCTTTTGAGAACATAGCAGCTTTGTTGTTTATTGTTATTTAATAAATGACTAGTACAATCACGATTTATTTTCTAAGCTTTATACTCCTGGAGCGAAGTTCGAACGTCAAGACAAAGCCCAAAAAAAGTATTATAAAACATGCATGGCCGTGTTTGGAATTAGCATGTGCAGACGATATAAAGTAGCTTGAAATTTTATTGACTCGGAGAACACCTGTATTCGTAAAAATCTTGCACTTGTATACATATTTTTGGATGTTTAATATCCCCATATCATCTCAAAATGCTCTACTATATTAGTTAGTCTCCCATTATTTGCGACTGGTACATTTTCGTTCAGTCATCTTCTACATTTAGTGTTGCGCGCTTTTTATAAAACAATATAGCATGTTGCCGTATTTGTGTAAACGTTGTATTCTACTCTCACACTTATTTTTAAATTTTTTTTTTAGTTATGAATCATCACCATGAGATCACTATACTTCTTGTCAACACTCTTTGGTTAATTGCATTGATTTATTATATGTACATAACATTTCTAGGGTACAGTGGTACGTATTACTGCATTTGTTATAGTTAGGGGTAGGTATCTCGCCCTGCAGGCCTGTGTTCCCACTGCAATTTTTCGTTCTCTGCAAACTTAATTCCACTTGTGTTTCAAATGTTTAAAACGTGGTAAATCATAGTCATCATCTTTAAGCTCTTTAAGCAGCTCAAACTTATCATAATTTACTTATGTCTTTGTTTTCTTCCTTTAGCCTTGCCATTTCTTCACAAGACTGTTGTTTTAATATACCCAGTGCCTATCGTGATCTTTTTATATTTCTTGTCTTTCGCTTACGGTTGTAATATTGGTCATGAAGTGCTGGATTTTTACAAGAATGTGGTACGATAGCACCAACATACAGTGATATATAAGACATGATGCAAGACTGAAGTTATGTTGCATGCATCTAATGTAGATTAACATGCAGTAACTATAGTGCAGTTGGACAACTTTTATACATCTGAGGGTGGAATCAAAGAAAATTTATTAGATTTTAAAGTATGAGTAGAAATACATAGACTCGAAACAGAATAATTCAATCAAATTATTGTTAAGAAATAGAATAACTGCAAACAAAAATGCGGTATTCTTTTTATTATTAAATGCAAATACACAGAAATCAAATTGTTGACATATTTATTGATATTAAACGTTGGATCTCTGAGTAATAGCTGCGTGAATTAACAAATTTGTCAACATAATTTCTTTGGTGCTACCCCCAGTGTTTATGATGATTGTGATTAATGAATAAAAAAAGACAATAAGGATTCAGTTTAGAACTAAAATCTTATAAATGAACATGGAATACTGCACCATGCATGTAACTCAGTGGAATATTTCGTTTCCTGTAAAGAGCGTGCAAGGTAAAAATATTGCAACAGTTGTAATTGTACGTGTGAGAGGGCGTCAACACATAGCTATATAATACAGTCGAACTCCAATTAAGCAAACATCTCTCTTAAGCAGACACCTCTCCTAAGCAAACACCTTTCTTGGCAGATACCTCTCTTAAGCAGACACCTCTCTAGCCTGACGACGAGTCTTTAAGGTTTGCTCTGGCTAACGCCAGACGATTTTATTCAGCACAGAGGTACAGACCTCAAAGTGTTAAGCGGACACCTCTCTTAAGCGGACACCTCTCTTCAACGGACACCTCTCTTAAGCAGACACCTCTCTTAAGCGGACACCTCTCTTAAGCAGACACATCTCTTAAGCAGACACATCGCTTAAGCAGACACCCCTCTTAAGCAGACACCTCTCTTCAGCGGACACCTCTCTTAAATGGACAATTTTCTTAAGCAGACACCTCTCTTAAGCAGACACCTCTCTTATAAGCGGACCCCTCTCTTAAGCGATGCGACATTTTTCTGAAGCAGACACCTCTCTTAATTAAGCAGACACCTCTCTCTCTAACGGACACTTTTCTTAAGCGAACACCTCTCTTAAGCAAACAGTCTCTTAAGCAGACACCTCTCCTAAGCGGTTATCTGGAAAACGCGGACACGGACAGCGGACAGCGGACAATTAAAAAAATGGAAAAGGCGGACAAATGAAAAACGGAAAAAAACGGACAATTAAAAAATGGAAAAGACGGACAATTAAAAAATGGAAAAGACGGACAATTAAAATTATTTATATTAAAAGTAATACCGTCAGAATTAAAATACATTCAAATTGAAAACAAAACTATTGGTAAAATCCTGTTATCTGAGTAAATATATTCAAAATTTATTTTAATTTGGTAATTTTTTATAGGTTTAAGTGTACTTAATGAGAACCACATTGGAGTTTTAGTCGTGTAAAGTTGATGAACGACGGAGAGGTAAAGGGGAATTTGAATAAAAAGCGCAATTAGCCTCCAGCTATGTTGCGTATGAAAGGCGACAACGCTGTTAGATATGCAGTTGGACAACGCTGTTGGATATGCAGTGTAAAAATATTGCTTAAGAACCATGTAAAAAGTCAGAAGAAGGATGTAACGTATAGTATTGTGCAATCAGGATCTTAGAACACGTAAAAGTAGTAAAATTCCCCTTTACCTCTCCGTCGTTCATCAACTTTACACGACTAAAACTCCAATGTGGTTTTCATTAACTACACTTAAACCTATAAAAAAATTTTGTATACGTGTTAATTTGTTTCACAATTTGATCTACTTAATCAATACAATGATCGCATTTCCATAAAAAAATAGCTTACGTGGTACTTCGGCCGAGTATTGGTGTCTACGAAAAACACCAGCACAGTGAAAGGTTTCCGGTAGATATGTGTCCGTCTTTTCCATTTTTTAATTGTCCTGTTTCCGCTGTCCGTGTCCGCGTTTTCCGGCCTCTTAAGCAAACATCTCTCTTCAGCAAACACCTCTCTTCAGCAAACATCTCTCTTCAGCAAACACCTCTCTTCAGCAAACATCTCTCTTCAGCAAACACCTCTCTTCAGCAAACATCTCTCTTCAGCCTGCGGATTTCCAGTCATCGCAGGAACTGGCTCGCAGATCGCGGCAAGTTCTTGCATTTAATCAAAAAGAACTCGCAGTGCTTATTTTTTCGCTCTGAGTTCTTTTTAATTAGATTCAAGTACTCGCTGCGAGCCTCTTTCAGCGATGACTAGAAAACGGGATTAAAGCAGTCACTTCTTTCAAGGTCTTCGTATAGGTTTTCAGGGTCATTTCTGTAAAGCGCTCTCAATTCGTCAGAATTTATGCCACAAAAATAAAATAGATATCGTTAGAAAGCTATTAATTTGTAGAATACAATGGTGTTTGGTTTCGCGATAAACACATACCGTTACTGATAGTTGTGAATTTTTAAATTTAAACCAGAGGGCTTCACTCGGAGCAACTCGAGTAAAAAGCGTTTTATTTTGTTCAAAATCTTTTTTTGTAGTTTGATTCCAAGATAAATTTCCAGCAAAACGGTGTCAGCGTTTTTTTATATGTCGAGTTTTGCCTATTTTATTGACGACCAAAGTTAAAAATGCTGTTTTTCGACCAACATTCTGACAAAATAAGTCATAAATTCGAAACCAGGCAATAAATAAAAAACGCTGACACCGTTTTGCTGGACGAAGTATCTCGGAATCGAACTGCGAAAAATGTTTTTGAACAAAATGAAACGCTTTGTTCTTAAGTCGCCCCGAGTAAAGTCCTCTGGTTTTAATTGAAAAATTCACAACTATCAGTAACGGTTCGTGTTTATCGCGAAACCAAAGACACCATTGTATTGTACAAATTCATAGCTTTCTAACAATATCTATTTTATTTTTGTGGCATAAATTCTGACGAATTGAGAGCGCTTTACAGAAATGACCCTGCAAACGGCTGTGGGAACCGGGGGCTAAAGCCCCCCAACTTTGTAAAAGTGGGAAAAAAGCCCCCCCCCTGCCTTTGCGCCGAAGTTAAGGGTGATTATACGTTGAATATTCATACATCTTCGATATACAGCATTTTTACAGAATTCCATATCACTGCAGGGTGACAATCGTAAGAAAAATCGTGATCGTGTGAAATAGCTCAAGACATTTCATAAAGTACTCCCGTATTAGCATTTGATGACTGCTGACCAGAAGTATTATGAATGAGCCATATCGAAATGTTTCTCAAAGTTTGAAGCTGAGCCAAGAATTAAGAAAGGCCGAAAAAAATGAAGAAAAATGAAAAAATTGTTGTGGGCGGTAAAGGTTTTATAACGTTTAGGATTCTGTAAAATCTACCCCAAAATGCAGGAAATGCCATTTCAGAGACTCTAGATTTCAAAATTTCCTGTTTTAAGCAGACGCCTCTTTTATGCAGACGCCTCGGTTTTGTGAATAAGATGTAGTTATAATGTTGATGAATATATAAATTTGCAAAGTATGCGCTATATGGCCTTAGGCCAAAATGCGCATCTTGCTAACCGAGAGGCGTATATGCTTAAGGTGCTCCCTTAAAGCGAACACCTCTCCTAAGAGAACACCCATATTGCGAGTATTTAGAGTATGTGTTCCTCCAACATGGCTGCCCGGGGGGATACTCTCGTATATAAGGGATACAGGTATATGCTGCCCTATAGGGTATGGTTTTTGAGCTCCATGGTCTGGGATAGGGTATACAATTAATTGTCCATTTTGGTCTGGAATAGGGTGCATATTTTGTTATGGGGTATGCATGGATGCCGGTGTGATACCAGTGTAGGGGTATATATGATACCAGTATACCGGATAGGGGTGTTGATTTATTTTTAGTTAAGACCTGAGATAGGGCCGGTATGAAAAACCGCCATTTTAGGTCTGGGATAGAGGTAGCCTGGTACCCTGGCCCAATTTCAAAAGAAATATGGGCCAGGTAACCACTAATCTCATTCTCGCGTCATCAGGGCTAAATCCACTTATGACGATTGCAATTTCACTCATAGCCACTAAAAACGCGCGAAAATTCAACCAATAGGAAAGCAGAAGTCTTTAGTGGTCACCTGGCCCATATTCTTTGATTGGGCCAGGGTACCAGGCTAGGATAGAGGATGCCAGAGTTCCCGGAAGAGCTCGCCCTGATTTTTCCCGCGCTGCCGAATATAAAGTGCAAGATCGGCGCCAGGCGGTGGCCAGAATGAACGCGGGCTCTGGATACCGATTACAACCAGTGATTACAACCAAACTGAAACCGAAAGCGCTGCAGTCTTGTCTTGCTCGCCATTTTTCTTGGATAATTCTTTCATTACGACAAGGATGCAGCGAGAGGCTAGAATGAAAAGAGAATTGAGACTTCTTGAAAATGATCCACCACCAGGAATATCTTGTTGGATGGTGAATGACCGCATTGACAATTTACAAGCCAGTAAGTCATGACCAAATTACTGTTGGTTTACAACTTTACATGCTGATGCTAAATATTATTTGTAATTGTATCGCTATTCTGTAGACATTCTTGGTGGGGAAGACACACCGTATTGTGGAGGAATGTTCAAACTTGACATACATGTACCAGAAAGGTGTATATAATATATATATTTGAATATTACTTAACTTATAAAATATTTCCTCATCTTGATCTTGATTAGATCATATTTATAAATACACAGAACAAAAGTCTTCATTTTAATAGTTTCTCCCACTCCACCCCCACCCCTCCTCCACCTCCACCCCACCCCTCCTCCACCTCCACCCTCCACCCCTCCTCCACCCCCTCCCTCCACCCCTCCTTCACCCCCACCCTCCACCCCTCCTTCACCCCCACCCTCCACCCCTCCTCCACCTCCTCCACCCCTCCTCCACCTCCACCCACCCCTCACCTCCACTCCTCACACTCATAAGAGAGTGTCCATACTATACATCTCTACTCTCCTCCACAGAGGCTCTATTAAATTAGGCCAAGGCCAAGGCACGTGAGCAAAGGTGGGAGTGGGCCGAGGAAGGAGGAGGGAGGTACATTTACATGTTATTTTTTCTAAGAGTTGACCATGCAAAGAATTGCTTTGTTCTTTGGGGGCCAATTACAGTACATGAAGTACAGCCTCTTGCTCCCCTACTGGACTCATTGAGCTGGCTTACTGGCTATACTGTACATGACTAATAAGGCAAGTTGGCCTGGTTACCCAGAATGGGTGATTTCATTGGCCCAGAGTAGCAATATTGATTTTATACTGTAGTTTACAATTTTCATATTTTATTATAAATTATTATTACATGTAGATATCCATTCCAGCCTCCTAAAGTACAATTCATTACACCAATCTATCATCCTAATATTGATAATGCTGGCCGCATTTGTCTTGATATTCTGAAGATGCCACCAAAGGTATACCATATTGTTTTATATTTTGCTTCCTATTATTCTCATTTACACTGTCCTATACATGGTAATTAGTCTTGTACATAAAAATCAACCTTGAGAAGATGACAAAATTCTTTCAATTGGGTCGTTCCAGAAAAGATCCATACCCCCCCCCCCCCCAAGGAAATGTCAAATGGGCTCCCCCCTCTTAGGACATCCAGAGACAAGTGAACACCCCCCTCTCCCTGACAGTGAAAGCTAAAATTACACCCTCCCCCCTTGGACATTGTTTTTTGCCAGCAGTTTTTTGAAAAATGGTTTAATTAGTTTGCACAGTTTTATCCTGCGAATACAGCCACCTCACATCGGGTGATCATGGCAAAACGGACCTCTGCGAGTCAAGAGTAAACAATCATTCCATACAGATGACATAGAGTTCATCCTGAATCAGGATGAAGCTGCTGATTGGCTTAGAAACTTAGAAAGGCTCAGATGCTTACACCAGTGGCGGACACTAGGGGGGATGAGGGGGGGGGTGATGACCCCCCCCCCCAATAATTTTAGCTGAAGCTTTCATTTTGAAAAGTGGAAGCACAAGAAAAGTTTTCATTTCAAGAACTATATCTATAGTTATGAATTTTCAAGCATTCTCTGGTTTAAATATTTATTACTGCGGATTCAGGTTGATTAATGCGAATAATTTATCGCGTTCATTGCAACAGTTGCGTGATGACGTTTCTAGGCAGGTTGATTGATGTTGCTACGGTGTCGACCATATAAGGCTATTTATAAGCTAATAGAATTGTTCAACTATAAACGGAATAAATTAATATCAAAATTCCGTTACACATTTCATTTCAAAATTCAATGCCTATAAACATGTTTCTCGTACAAATAAAAGTAGAATTTCTACTTTTATTTGTACGAGAATAGAATATGTTAACGAAACAAAAGCGTGCGCAGAACGGAGTCATAGACGAACTATGCATAGACTGATCAAATTCTGATATTTATTTATTTTAAAAGAAATATGTGGATTTCACTCGCTTAGCGAATAAATTTTACATTGTCATTGGCGTGTTAATTAAACCACCTTGCAATTCCATTCACAATGCAGATAATCATCTAGAATATTTTCTCTGAAATGTTTTTTTATGCTTAGCATGTGATTTATAACAAAATGCACCATTAAAATAGTGTTTTGAAAACCTAAAATTTTTTACAAAATGTGTTCTCAGAATGCTGCAAATGCCATTTCAGAGATCCAAATTTTCCGGGGGGACATGCCCCCACACCCCCCTAGAAGGCTCGTGCCTTCGGCACTCACCCCCCGAATATTTCGTCAAGTGTCCGCCACTGGCTTACACCAAAATCAACGTCAATGCTCAGTTTCTGTCTCAAATTCCAAAGCGAAAGCTTAGTTATTGCCAAACAAAGGAAATCGGATACCGGTAGCTATTCTTCTCACTACGAGTTCGATTTGCGATAAATTGCAAGATTTCCTATCGAAATCGAACAATTTTCCAGTCATCAAACTGTCCAGACAGTTGAATATTATGCACCTATCAATGTTAAGCCTGAGGGGGCAAGGGGTGGGGATTTTGACATTTTCCATAAACAGTAATATTCCCCACCTGGGGAAATTCATGTTGGTCAAACTACTGGTGATTCCCAAAGTGTTAACCTGCAAGATGCTATATTTCAGTAAAAAGGCTAATTCCTTGTGACAACAGTTTACACAGTAGCAACATTACACAAGCTGCGAGAGCATCACTTTCAGTCTCAACTTCCACTACTCCTTCATCCTTGGAAATACCAATTCACACAAAACACTAGCAAAGAAAGTTTAATAAGAAACCCTTTCAAATTGACATGGTTTACATCTCGGTTTACATATTTTAATACCAAAGTATTATGAATTATGTATGGTATGCATTAAATACTTCAAGTCCATAATACTGGCAAAGTCAGACAGAATAGTAAAGTAAAAGGAAATTTTCCTTACAAACTGTAAGTCAATGCATAAAAAATAAGGATTATTTCTTGAGATGCTTAAAACACTTAAAATATACCATTCTTCCAAAGAAGCCATCTGGCAATCGAATTAACTCGTTTCCATGCTTTTGCGTGTCTGTCAATACTACTGCCACAGCCGGGGTCTGACCATTTCAAATATCCACACCTGGGGTGATCTTGTGACATCAAAGTCCTCACCGTCGGGACAGCAATGTTAGTCAAATACCCCCTGTTTGCCCACCCCCTGCCCCCTCAGGCTTAACATTGATACTGTAGGTAAATTATTCTCACGGTTGAGTGAAATTTGAAATGTAGGTTGCTAGGTTATGATATTGCTTAGGCAGTAGATTACTCGAAAGCCTAGTGCTACTTTGTCTACTGCGCACGATTTCTTTAATGTTATTGCCGGTAAATGTTGTAAATATATTATTGTTAATTTCTTTAATGTTAATTGTAATTGTAATGTAGATTTAATATTGTGCAACTAAACTTTGACTTGACTCGACTTGACTGGAAAATGGCTTGTTGATATTTCTATTTTCTGTTGATATTTTAGACAACTTACATATATAGTTTTGTATTTGTTATGTATCTATGACTTATTATTAAAAGTTATGTTTACTTACCTGTTTAATATTTTGATATTTCTGAAGCCATCAGTTGGCGTTAAACGATTTGGATGAACTTTATTTCCAACCACTCCCTCCCCCCTTGGACATCTAAACTAAATTTTCCCTGCCCCCCTTCTGGACAGCAAAAAATTATTCCATTGGGGGGGGGGGGGGGGGTATGATCTTTTCTGCAATGACCCATTGGTACAGTACTATACTGTATATAATTATACAGATTCTGATAATTTTGTTTCTCTATAATTAATAATTATTACCATGACAATTGTTAATTGTTAAGGGAGCATGGAAACCTTCATGGAATATCTCAACTGTTTTAAAGTCTATTCAGTCTCTAATGGCAGAACCAAACCCAGAAGATCCTTTAATGGCAGAAATAGTAAGTTGCATGGTAACATGACATGAGTGCTTTTTATAAAATTCATTATACAATAATAATATTATATACTCTAACTGTGTTGTAACAAGATTTTAATATTATATTATTTTCAGTATATAAATATAATTATCAAATCATACAGTATGGTAATTCAATCATACCGAACAAATGCTTTAATGCAAGGTTATCATAAGACCGTAATATATCCAACACAAGTGAGTGTCCTTCCTCTGACAGATTTCTAAATACAGACGGCCAAGCATCTTGAAAATTCGAGATGAATCCTAGTTTTATATGTTATTGTTTTAGACTGTATTTAGACATCAGAGGACGAACACTGGCAAGTGTTGGATATAGCTTCTCAGAAGAATCACTATATTTTAGGAGCAAATCGACCTAAAAGTTTTCTCTAAATTTGACCGTCTGAATCTTCCTCCGACTTCTAAATCCTGATTACATAGTGTTTGTTTGTTTTTTAGAATTTTTGTCATGAATTATTAATGATTTGAGAAAATGTATTCATTGTTCAGTTGTTAAAACTAATTTACATTGCTAAAGAATATTACCAGTAGACATACTGTGTCAGTATTAAATTAAAACATAAATTAAAGGTGACAGTTCTTTTCCAATGAAATGTTGTTTTTGCAGTCAGATCAGTTCAAGTATCACAGACAAGAGTTTGAAACATCTGCCAAAGAATGGACTGAAAAACACGCTGTCTCCAATCCCAGCTGTGCACGGAAACCTCTAACTGCACAGAAGGTAAGTATACTACATTAAAACAAGAACGTGAAATAACCAAGTTGTTGCAGCATTGTTGCCTTAACAGTGCTGTAACAACTTGTTGACATGTGTGAACAATATTGATAAATGAACAACATTGTTCATCATTGTTTCAACAAGTTGTTACAGTTGCGAGCAGCACAACATTGTTCACGCCTGTTGACAACCGTAAGGAAGTTGTGCGTTTTTACGCGTGTAGTCCTAAAGGGTGGCAGTGGCGTAGCCCGCTGTTAACTCGTTACGGCACTGCAATTTGATTCACGGCTTATTTGATTCACAGTATAAACCTACTAATTACAAATACTGCATCCTTTTGGTGATAGACCACTAAGTAGTGAAAAGTCAAGTTTCTGGAGTTTCTTTATATACTGTACATGTAATTCAATCCATTGTCTTAATTTTTTTTTATGTTTCTTAACTGGAGAATTTGAAAGTTTTTGTTTTGACTTATAGTAGACTGAGTGTCAAACAATGTTCTTATGTATTATTCAGCTCATAGACAACTTGGTCTCGTTGTTAAATATTATATTGCGTCCATATTTATAAGGTATTACCAAAACCGATGATGCGTGGCATGGCCCAAAAACATTAGCGAAAAAAAAACATCCGCCGAAACATTAACGAATCCCGTCTGCATTCCTTAGCCTTTGAAATTGACACCCTGAGATCACTGCAATATGATTGGTCCAAAAAAATTACAGGAACCACATTACGGTAACTCCGAAGTAACTCCGAAGATAAACCGGTAAATATTTTATTAATGATTCAACGTTTCGACTAAATTGTAGTCATCATCAGGAATGCATGGTTGGTCCGTTTGCTACTTTTGAATTCTCCAGCAAAAAGGTTTAGGAATGCAGACGGATTCGTTTGGTAATATGTTGCGTACTGAAATTGTAATATTATTGTACAAGTTGTTGTATTACTGACATCACTGAGACTGCGCTTGACTTTCATAAACCTAAATTAATTAAGTAGACCTTTTGCCAAGCAGTAACAAACCAGAAGTATTTTATGACTGGGCCTGTTTTTTGACTGTACGGTGCGCTTGCGGGCATAGTTAAAAACAAGCTTGTGCAGTACATGTAAACATACTGTGGTTATGAAATATTAAGTGAAAATTTCCAATCTCGTATCTTTCAACAAACTTACATGTTGTATGTACAATATTTACAGATAACAGACTCGTCACAAAACCAAGTCAAAAATTGTACTTCATCAAGTTCTGGGAAAGACAGTCTGTGTGTTGACTGTACCAACAACAATCACAGTGAATTATGTAAGGCTAATATCCCAACTAAAAGAATGTCCAATCAAGAAGATTCAACGCAACCTTCTAAACTTGTTAAATATATAGAATAAAATATTTTTTATACCAATATTATATATACCTGCAGAAATACTGTTGTGTGAATAATGCAATTTTGTTAAAAATTCACAATGTACATATATATTGATAAAGTATAACAGACACGTTAAGTTTAAATTTACATGTAATTACATTTTCAATAAATTTTGATAAGAAAAAATGTCAAGTGGTACTTTTTGTGTAGAAAATTTCTGGACAACAGTATAGTATAAGTCTTATAATAGTCATCACTTTTACCAAATTAGGTTTAATTCATTGAATACATGCATCAATTGAATCAGAGGGCTCCGATAATATAGACCATAAAGAACTTCACTTTAAATATTCTTGTATTCTCATCTAAATTAGCCTTTCTAGCCTCGTTATGACTTATGAGCAAAAGTTATTTTGTATTACAGACACGCAAACGAGGCCAGAAAGACTGATTAAGACGTACACAAAAGAATATTCAAAGTAATCGCTATTATGAAAGTGGTGTATATGAGAACAGTTTATGTAGTGCAGTGACTGTGTATCTGACACATCTCATGCACACATATACAGTATAACCAATACATAACCACGCAGTATTATCGTATATAACCAGGCAACAGAAGCTGTCTTGGCACCGTACTGTCAATACCTCTTGCTATATTATCTAAGTTTGAAACATACTGTACGGTAGACTTCGGGTAGACTCGTGCCCCTGTACTTCTAAATTGCTTATTTTAACCCTTTAACACTTCGAGACCTCTCCCTGTGCTGAATAAAATCGTCTGGCGTTAGCCAGAATAAACCTTAAAGACTCGTCGTCAGGCTTCAAAGTGTTAACTCCCACCATGTCGGAAGGTCTTCCCTTGACGAGTAAAATCGTCTGCCGTTAGAGTAAAAAATAAAAAGCGCCAAATGGCATCGATGAGAGTGAAAGGGTTAAAACCAACTGCAGACAAAGACAATACGACAATCTAGTTTCAGTTCATTATCTGAACAATAATATCAAAATAATAACTTTGAAATGAGTACTGTAATTAAAAAATAGACAAACTGACAAACTTTTTTATTGAATTCCTGTGATATTTTAGAATAATCGGCATTAGACTGTAAGCCGGTTTTACTACAAAATCACAAATTACATTATAGTTTAACAATTTTTCCTTGGTCCTGCAAAATACTTGGGAATTTCTTATAAGAACCCGATACCCTGATTTTATGTTACACACCAATTAAATAAGAACCTAACTCAGCATGGCGTGGTAAAATGTAAGTTGGCGCGTGGTTACTATACTCGTGTGCATGATGTTTGAAAATTAAGCCAAATTGCATTTCCCTATTTGCTTGACATTGCAATTTAAAATAACTTGTATACACGACTTGAAATAACAGTGTTATCACTGGTTTTAGATCAATGCCAATGATTACCAACCTATACACGACTTGAAATAACAGTGTTATCACTAGTTTTAGATCAGTGCCAATGATTACCTACACACGACTTGAAATAACAGTGTTATCACTAGTTTTAGATCAGTGCCAATCATGCAGTATCTAAGTAACCGGGATGTCGTACTGTGGTTTTGAAACTTGCATGGACTAAATTTGAAAAGAATTGGTTTAGTTTAGATGCAAACTAATCTTAATATTGATTCATATCTCCTCTTGCGGCCAAGGAAAGAATTTCGTGACACGAGTAGCCGAGTTAGCCCGGTTCATGTAAATAGCCCCTACGATTGTATGTTATCACGTGACAGGAGTAGCCGAGTTAGCCCGGTTCTAGGCTAGCCCGGTTCATGTAAATAGCCCCTACGATTGTATGTTATCACGTGACAGGATGGACACCATTCAAGCATTGCCAATCTCGTTCCCAGAGCCCACGTTCCCCACCCGGGAAACGAGAGGATAATCCGTTTCAAATCGTTACGTTATTGGCTGAATAGTGAGCATGAGTTGGTCTGAAGTGACCGGAAGTAGAATTAATAAAACCAAAATAACAAAGATGTCGGACGACAAGACTATCGATCGCGGCAACGTCTTCACCGTATGTGTGTAGATGCTGTAATTCGAGCTTCGCCAGCAACCCATTGCCTTGTTTGGGGAAAAGTTGAACAAGGAGAACATACTATCCAGATTCCGCTCGGATATTTACGCATGCGTACCTCAACCGGAATAACAAGAATCCTGTGATTTGAAACGGATTATCCCAGAGTCTCTCCAATCTCGTTCCCTGCAGAGCCAAATATAGTCTCTCGTTTCCCGGGTGGGGAACGTGGGCTCTGGGAACGAAATTGAGGCATTGGAAGAATGCCCAATGATATTTTAGTAAATTAGAATCAATCTGTAAAAAACAAGTCCTTTATGAATAATTATGTCCGTGTGGTTTGGAGTTGATTCCTGCCCAACAAATCAGATCTGAAGATGAAGAGCGAGGTTTCCAATCTTTGAAGAATATTTTGTACTGAAGGTCTTTCTTTCGGATCCACTTTTATCATGCTTAAAATTAAGTTATTAGTAGTAAAAACAAATATCATGGTCAAGTAATTATTTTTAAGCGAGAGATTTTAAGGGAGGAGGCGGAAAACCTTTAGTTTGTAATAAAGTGATGCTGTATAAATCTACACTTTATTTATAGTGTTTCTGTAAAAGAGTTTTTGAATTTGCGTCAACCGTCAATTTCTATGGCCTATTGAAGTTACATTGTGGGACCTTGCTTAGGTCTACCATAATGTATAATGATAATGTATAATGCATGCGTATAATGATCTATTTAACGTCGTAAGCACAGGATGTGGTCGCCCAATCATCCGAGCCAGGGGCTCATGTTAAAAGTGCACGACATAAGCTAAGACCTAAGTGTTGATTTTACGGAGGGAGGGAAACCGCAGAACCCTGCGAAAAACCCTCAAAGCACAGGAGAGACCAACTAAACTCTACTCACATGAAATTCAAGTTCGAGACGCCTTGTGACGCCACGTACAGTACTTGCAATTTTGCCATTTCGGCGTGCTAGTATAGTCAAGTAGCTTCAACTTGTAGTTGGCCTTTATGACATCAAAATTTAGCAGGAAACTGCCCTCCGTACATCAAAATCATACCGTTATGCAAATTTAAAATGGTGGTATAAAATACATGAATGATATTTATCTCACGTTTTTCGAGTACGAGACCAGATATCGTAAAACAATAAATCTTTTCAAGCATTACATTTAAACGTAATTAATTTACAAGTAATTCATTTTTTTACTTAAGCACATGGCATAAAAATTTTGATTGTATTTTGAAGAACACTTAAAATACTCATTAATAATTCATGATGAAAATTCCAAAGAAATCAATACCGTAGCAGTGGTTGTAAATCGGATACAGCATCGTCCTGATTTACATAAACTTTAGCTTCGATTTTCTCGGCTAAAACAGACCGTATCCCCAAAATAGTTGGTGAACTTGATTACTTAGATGCATTTGTATTTTAAGAAATATACAGCATTCGCATCCGAGCTGTATCTGATTTACTACGGCTCGCTTGCAGCTCGCCTTGTAAATCAGATACAGATCGGCTGCTCATGCTGTATCTATTACTTATCAAATCATTAATAATTCATGAAGAAAATTCAAAAGAAATGGATTTTAATCAATATCTGTAAATCGCATACAGATTCGTCCTGATTCGCAGCCGACCTGTATCTGATTTACTACGGCTCGCTTGCAGCTCGCCATGTAAATCACATACAGATCAGCTGCTCATGCTTTATCTATTACTTAAAATAATAAAAAATTACTTTTACATGCCGTTCACATCTTAGACCTGTTTTAGACGGCGTGCTTGTCACGAACCTAATAATAAGTCGAGATGACTCAGATGTATTTAGCACGGCAGCAAATGTATACGGCAACCAAATGGGTCGCACCAAATGCCGTTTTGTGAACTATAAACCTAATACAGAAAACAAATTTTAACTAGAAAAACATTAATGAAAACCCCTCGTGTTCATTGTTTATTATTATTAATCACTCTGTTTTCAATCCCAGGGGCGTACCACTGAACCTTAAATTATGTTGGTTACTCCAGACAAAGGAATTGCATATTTTTTTACCCTGTTTCACACAAAATGGCTAAAAATGGTACCCTGTTCCAAACTGAAAGAAATTAGGAGTAAATGACTGCCAGCATATAAGAACACAACTTGCACCAGATCAAAAGTGTGATAAGAACACCGATACCCTGTTCCAAACTAAAAATGGCAAAAATGAAAACCATTCCCTTTCCAGTGGCACATCCCTGTATAGACAGTCAATATATGGGAGTCCCATACCTCCCATTGTAGCATACCAGTACAAATTATATTGTCTGTTTGCACAAAATACAAAATTTTGACAACCCAGTTGTATTGCTGTTTAATTGTCTTATCATACCACAGCAAGTATGCGACTATTGCAACCAGAATTTTTTCAGCTTTAGGTAAACAGTACCTCGAACAGTACTGTAGATAAATGCCCCACTCCCAGGCATCAACAAAAGTTTGCAAATGCCTGACATTGTTCCAGGGAGGAATAGCTAGGCATTACTCCAATTGATGAATTTATAATAACTACTTAATAACCGAGAGTGAGGTCTTTACGGTAAAATATTAAACAGAGGTCTTGCTGTATTGACCGAGCGATAGCGAGGTTAATACGCTCAAGACCGAGGTTTAATATTTTACCATAAATACCGAACGGTCGAGGTTATTAAGTAGTTTATTATATGCCACTTTTTATTTCAAAATCAGTCTTGTATTTCTTGGTCTTCGCTTCCTTTAACTTCGTCAAAACACCGAACTAGCGTTATTTTTTTCTGTTTCTTTCTCGTCTGGATACTAGAATTTACTTTTATAATGTTCATCGTCGTCTATTTCATCTATTTTCGCCGTTTTTCGGCAATAAAAGTTTCTTATTAGGATTTTTTGTTTGTTTCCAATCGTAGGGCATTAACAATTTTCATAATGCCCGTAACCTAGTGCTGTTCCTTTCGTTCGTTCGTTCGCTTGTTTCTTTGCCTTGTCTTTCCCTTGAATACGTCTCAACATTTCTTCTTCGTACCTTCTCCGACTGATACTCACAATACTGGTGCAGATCCGCGGCCAGCAGCGGACTGGTACCCACATTAAGTCTTAGCGCATGCGCGCCTTCATCCTCTTCTTCCGTGGGCAAGCTTCGTTCTGGTCTCACAAAAATATTTAGTGAATATCCTTAATTTACATAAACATCCTCGATTAAAACAATTCAAATGGCAAGTGAAAAGGTGAGTAATTATACTATTGTTGTATCTGTGGCAATATTTCCCAATATCGTGTGATTTTTTAGCAAAAATTTTCTGTACCGAACAAGACAAGTTGTGACGTAGAAAAATACGTTGCTATATTTCTTCGTGTAATGTCTCTGCAGGTGCCCGCCTTGCAAGAGAACGACAATATTGTCCAGAGTGCCCGCTCGGACAATAGCTCTCTCACTTCGAACCAAATTTGTTCGTTAGTAAACACTCAAGTGGCCGAGTCGATTCAAAAGTTTCTTCTTCAATTGCTCAACGAGTCCTTGCAAAGATCAGGACTTACAAAGGATATGGTCGAGTCCTCGAAGAACGACCAAGACGATGGAGTCTCTGGGGAGACACCAGCAAAGAGGCCAAAGAGTAATGAGAGCTCCAACGAGGCCACAAGTGGTCGAAATAGTCGGTTTTACAATGAACCAAACGAGACTACTGTATCAGGTGAATTGTTAGAGTTTCTAACATGCATCAACCTTTACAAAACCCTTGTCCAATGAAGTATGGACAGAGGTATTGGATAAATATCCATCAATAAAAGGCACTGAAAACGTGCTGGTGTCACCTACCATGGAAACTGGTATGAAAGATGACATAAAAAAGAAGCATGGTTATTTAAAACCCAAAGGATTATTTGCTTTCGATGAAGGCTTGGCTGAAAAGCAAGCTCCCCTACTCACAGCAGTCCAACCACAATAGTGGCGGCTCTGGAAGCACTCGAAATGCCCATAGAAAGGGATGAAAATGTTGCTGGACCGGAACCAGACGACATAAAGATGTTGGAAGATGCCCTAGCTCTTTTGGGCAATGCAGTATTTCGCCTAAATTCGTGGCGCCAACGTCGCTTTTCAGAGTATTTAACAGATCTGGGTAAACGTACCCTGAAATCTGACCTCCCAGCCGACAAGCACTTGTTCCCTGATAGCTTCCACAAAGCTGTTCAAAGTGAACATGACCATTCGCAGACGAATAGCAAGCTTGTTGCTGCCCCTGTTGCTGCCAAAGCACAATTCAAGATCGCCCTTCACAGCAGCCCTTTCGTGGACAGCTCTCCCATAGTACCTCCAATGTACGTAAGCGAACTTGGGGAAACAAGTGGAACCAAAAAGATTCCTCAAAACAAAAAAAACAAAAAAACAATCGCATCAGCAACCGAGGGTGGTAGGAGCTGACTATGCCCTTCCACATCTAACTCAACAAACAACAGATACCAATGACAGCAGGACTATTAGTACATTTTCAAAAAAACTGGAAAACAATTACGAACGACCCATGGATCCTCCAAACAATATCAGGCTACCATTTATCAAGCGCCCTTTTCAAGTACGACCACGAATAACCAAAGCGAGAACCAAAACCAACACAGTCTCATTCAGACTGCCATCGACGAACTTATTGCCAAACAGGCAATACAGAAAGTTACAGACAATCCGAAAGATCAGTTTATCTCAACCGTATTTGTTGTTCAACAAAAGAACAAAACACGTCCTATCTTCAACTTGAAGCCAATGAATGCTTTTGTGGAGTCAACCAAATTCAAAATGGAGGGCCTAACGTTACTACGGTCTACTCTACGGGAGAACGATTACATGATGAAATTGGACCTCAAGGACGCTTATTATTCAATTCCAGTAACGAAAGAGCACAGGAAGTATCTGCGCTTTATATTCGACAATGTAACATACAAATTCCAATGCCTACCGTTCGGCCTCTCTTCAGCTCCATGGACTTTCACCAAAGTCTTGAAACAAGTAATTGCATTGCTGAGGAAACGAGGACGGCGTGTGATCATTTACCTCGACGACTTATTGTTGGTGCATCAGGACCCAGATGATCTAATGCGATTGTTCAAGGAAGTATGTCAACTGCTCAGCTACCTGGGTTTCATCATCAAGAAAGAGAAATGCTCAACGATTCCACTCCAATCTCTTGTCTTTCTTGGTGCACTTCTGAATTCGGTGAACATGACAATGGCAGTACCACTAACAAAATTGCAGTCAATCAAGAAGAAAACAGTGTGCACTCTCCAGGAACTGTCCTCTCTGTTAGGTCGGATGACCCAAGTGTCCAAGATAGGAGTGGAAACTGCACCCTTACACTACAGGGCATTGCAACAACTACATATCAAATCCCTCCACAAGTATGGAATCCTGGCCCGGAAAAGCAGGTCACCCTGTCCTTGGAAGCCCTAGCCGATCTAGAGTGGTGGACATCTCCAAAGCTGGTGCAAGAGAACAGCACTCCAATAGTCGAACCTATGTACAACATCACAATTCAGACAGATGCATCCTGTCTCGGTTGGGGAGCAGTATGTCAAGGCACCAGGACTGGGGGACATTGGAGCAAAGACGAGCAACAGGCTCATATCAACTTCTTGGAGCTGAAAGCGGCTTACCTAGCCATTCAATCATACCTGACCTCTTGTCAACTTACAGGGAGTCGTATTCTACTAAAAATGGACAACTCAACGGCTGTAGCTTACATCAACAAACGAGGGGGGACCAAGTCAAACAAGCTTACTCAACTATAGCCCTGGACATATGGAAGTTATGTCAGTCCAAAAAGATAACCCTGTTGGCACAACACCTGCCAGGAATCCAGAATACAGAAGCGGACGCCGAATCACGTCAAATGAACGACACGATAGAATGGACAATGGACGGACAGCTGTTATTACACGCCGAAAGTAGATCTCTTTGCATCCAGACTGAACCACCAACTACCGTTATATGTAGCACGTCGCCCGGATCCCGGATCAATGGCAATAGATGCATTCACAATGAAGTGGAGTCAGTGGACATCATTCATACATCCTCCAATTATACTACTGAAAAGAGTGCTAATCAAACTTCGTCTGGACAAGGCAACAGCCTTGGTGATAGCACCAGCATGGATAGCACAGCCGTGGTATCCCATGCTCCTGGAAATGTTAGTCGACTTTCCTACTCTGCGCCCAACATCGAAGAAAACAATTTCTCTTCCATTCAACCAAGGAGCTGTGCACCCATTATGGAAGACTCTAGCTCTGGCTGTATGGGCTCTTTCAGGAGACGAATGCAAACAACATGCAGGCATTTCAGAAACAGTGTGTGAAGTCCTCTTGGCATCGTGGAGAAACAGTACCAAAAAACGGTACGAAGGCCCTTGGAAGATCTGGGCTGTCTGGTGTATTGAAAGGAACAAATGTCCTTTTTCAGCACCTGTGAGGGATATTCTAGATTTTCTCACTTTCCAGTTCCAAGAAAGAGATCTAGCATACCGAACAATCGGAGTTTACAAATCATGCATATCCCAGTTTCATGACCAAATTGATGGCCAATCAATTGGAAATCTACCGATAGTAACGAGATTCATGAAAGGAATTTTCGAATTACGACCATCAAAACCAAAAATTCCTACCACCTGGTCAGTAGGTAGTGTCGTTGTCTTTCTTCAAGAAATGGATCCTGTCGAAAAGTTATCACTTCAGGATTTATCCTTGAAGCTAGTTATGTTACTGGCTCTAACATCTGCAGCTCGGGTGCACGAACTGATAGCATTAAACCTGGTTAATGTTATCATAAAACAGAATAGCTGGAAATTCTGTCTTTCATCACATGTCTACCTGTAGAATTCCAGACGAAATCATCCAGGAAGGGACATATCCTTCGAGGCTTATCCTGATGACCCCAGGGTATGTGTTGTCAAGTGCCTGAAAGAATATGTCAAGCAAATAGCAGACATTAGAGAAGATGAACAACAACTTCTTATTTCCTACAAAGCACCTCACAAAGCAATTGGCACTCAGACACTGTCAAGATGGTTGCGTACAGTTCTTACTCTCTCAGGGGTTTCCAAGCGATACACAGGACACTCGATAAGATCAGCATCGACATCTGAACTCTGGTCTACCAATGGAATTAATACTCAAAGCAGCTGATTGGTCATCAGCATCAGTTTTCAAGAAACATTATTATAAACAAACCGAACAAACATTTGCGCATAATGTGTTCCATTTGGCTAATTCTACATAGTCAATATTATTGTTAATAAAGTTGAAATTTCTGTTTATGCCAACTACTGTATTGTAGTAAGGCTTCGTAATCTGTACCAGTATTGTGAGTATCAGTCGGAGAAGGTACGAAGGAGAAATTAAATTTCCAAGGAGGGACTCACCCGACGGGGAGATGTAGTTCTCCGAGGACCTTCGAAGACTGATAGGAGCAATACTGGGTCCCCATCCAGTGGAAAATCCTTTGCCACCACCACCCTTTGTTTTTTTCTTACTACAACACCTCAGCTTGCACTCTATCAGAGGATGAAGGCGCACATGCGCTAAAAACTTAATATGGGTACAAGTCCGCTGCTGGCCGCGGATCTGCACCAGTATTGTGAGTATCAGTCGGAGAAGGTACGAAGGAGAAATGTTGAGACGTATTCAAGGGAAAGACAAGACAAAGAAACAAGCGAACGAACGAACGAAAGGAACAGCACTAGGCTACGGGCATTATGAAAATTGTTAATGCCCTACGATTGGAAACAAACAAAAAATCCTAATAAGAAACTTTTATTGCCGAAAAACGGCGAAAATAGATAAAATAGACGACGATGAACATTATAAAAGTAAATTCTAGTATCCAGACGAGAAAGAAACAGAAAAAAATAACGCTAGTTCGGTGTTTTGACGAAGTTAAAGGAAGCGAAGACCAAGAAATACAAGACTGATTTTGAAATAAAAAGTGGCATATAATAAACTACTTAATAACCTCGACCGTTCGGTATTTATGGTAAAATATTAAACCTCAGTCTTGAGCGTATTAACCTCGCTATCGCTCGGTCAATACAGCAAGACCTCCGTTTAATATTTTACCGTAAAGACCTCACTCTCGGTTATTAAGTAGTTATTATAAATTCATCAATTGGAGTAATGCCTAGCTATTCCTCCCTGGAACAATGTCAGGCATTTGCAAACTTTTGTTGATGCCTGGGAGTGGGGCATTTATCTACAGTACTGTTCGAGGTACTGTTTACCTAAAGCTGAAAAAATTCTGGTTGCAATAGTCGCATACTTGCTGTGGTATGATAAGCCAATTAAACAGCAATACAACTGGGTTGTCAAAATATTGTCCAAGGACCTTCGAAGACTGATAGGAGCAATACTGGGTCCCCATCCAGTGGAAAATCCTTTGCCACCCCCACCCTTTGTTTTTTTCTTACTACAACACCTCAGCTTGCACTCTATCAGAGGATGAAGGCGCACATGCGCTAAAAACTTAATATGGGTACCAGTCCGCTGCTGGCCGCGGATCTGCACCAGTATTGCTCCTATCAATCTTCGAAGGTCCTCAGAGAACTACATCTCCCC
The DNA here is from genome assembly GCA_035771165.1 of Paragorgia papillata. Classification (NCBI taxonomy): domain Eukaryota; kingdom Metazoa; phylum Cnidaria; class Anthozoa; order Scleralcyonacea; family Coralliidae; genus Paragorgia; species Paragorgia papillata. The sequence goes on from JAWNZC010000229.1 coordinate 2,449,853, forward strand.
GTTAGGTGAGTCCCTCCAGGGAAATTTAATTTCTAGCCTATAAACATTTTTTTCTTCTCCGAACTTTTGTACTCAAACCAATCTCGTTCCCAGAGCCGACGTTCCCAACCCGGGAAACGAGAGACTCTGGGAACGAGATTGTACTCAAACTCGAACGAAAATGATGTTTTTGACGTACCCTTTTAACCACCATCACCCCGCGGATCCCCGACATGGTCTCCGTTAATCATTACATATAAATATATAAGTAAATAATGAGTGATGTTCATGACAATAGCACAGCTGAATTATCTAGCAAAAACTTTAACATCTTACATAAATGTAGACGTAAATTTGAATGTTTACTTTACGAGATGTTTTATATTAGGGATATCAAGCCTTCACTTAATGTACAATCGGACTCGATTAGCGCCAAACTTTTTATATAATTGATTAGATTAGTGTATGTTTTTAATTGTTTTATCTTTTAATTTTATTAATTTATACTTTTTAGCTCTGAATATAATTATTGTAATCACTATAAATATTCCGAACACTTTGATTTTTACAGGTATTTTGACTTGAAAATGACGTTATAGGTTCGTCGAAACGTTATCACTTTTTTAATAAAATGTTTTTATCGTTTAATTTTGTCTTAAATATATATATATATATATATATATATACTATAAGTGGGCTTACCTCAAATGTTGATGGTCGCTACTGTCAGTCAGTTCACCAGCGTGAAACTGACAGTAGCGACCATCAACATTTGAGGTAAGCCCACTTATAGTATATTCGCTCTATCGTTACGGTATTGAGCACTTTTCGATATTTCGCGAACAACACTTCGTTTGTTTGAATATATATATATATACACAAATGGATCCTCCAAAACGCCAACATGCGTACAATCCCCGACCGGACTTACCGCCCACTCCGTCGAGATTAGTACCCTCGCGTCGCGAGGCCCGCTTCGCGAACCACACGAACACGAGGGGATAATTTATGCATTAGATATACGGTGCATGAGAACATAGTTAATAGAAAATATACATGGTTTGGAAACCCGGCAAACTTCAAAGCGGTTAACAATCAAGCTACGATTCATGTTGAAATGTACATGAAGGTGCCAAATCCTTTGTTTTAGGTTTATTAATATTTAAACAGTACGGTTGAGTGATTGAACCTAAACGTTGCTATCGGATGATTACTTCATTATACAGAAAACACGATATGTTCAGTAACCGTGAAAGTGCAAAAATTTCCATAAATCTGAATAAAAACATAAAACAATGACTTTTGTTGAGTTTCCAAATCATGTCTAGTTTCTATTAACTATGATGAGAAGTACGCCGTCTAAATGGATCTAAATCAACGTCGCACCAAATCCGTTAAGTACGACCAATTCAGTCGAAGTTAATCAAAAAGTCGTACCAAATAAAAATTGCCTATTTGATCTAGACGCCGTGCTTATCATGTACCTAATCTCTCCTATTACAGGTTCAGCACTGAAAAGCACGCCATCTAAAACATGGCCTTATTCCGTTGTTGAGTAATTTATTTATTTATTTTATTTATACAGCTTTCGTTGTGAAGTAATAATAATGGTAATACTATAAATAATAATGACATTAACAAAGCAGTTCACAACGTGGGTCATCAACAGAGCGTTACTCCAAACAGGGTTGATGCCCATGCAGATAATCTTAAGGCAAAAATAATTGAAATAATAAAAAACAAACAAACAAACAATAATTGGTCCGTAATGTCCTAATAACAGCATCGCCTAAATTTAGTTAAGTTTCTGACCATAGAACATTTAGGACACACAGCTTTCCAAGTGTAAACATTATCTTGGTCGAAAGTTGTTTTCAGTGCTAGGTGGTATTGGTTGTATAAAGCTGTTTATATTATCATGCACTTTGAGCTGTGATGTCAAAAGTTGTACGTAGTGCAAAATGGAAAATCAGATATATGACCGGATTGAACCAAACTTTACAGACCTATTTAATCCGGATGTCAGGCCTCGTCTGCATATTTTGAGACAGTTTAGTCAAATAAATCCAAAGATATGGCTGATTTTCCGTTTTGTACTATGCCAACTTATGACCATGCTCAAATTATAAGATTAACAACTCGAAAAGGGGATATATATAAAGATGTGGAAGGCATGTAAAAGCCATTTTTAATTATTTTAAATGTTCTGCATAATACAATCATAAAAATCTGGAAGGAATTTTCATGTCACGTGCACTTTAAGTTCCCCTGTAATCACTAATATTCCCCAATGCCAGGCACTTCTAATAAATAAGCACATCTTGCAAGAAAATTACAATCACTATACAGTGATAAAATCACTATATTTTATATTCATAACTGAACATTACCTGTCTGATGTAATTTTTATCTGTCCACTTAATGCTGCTGTAGCTGAACCATTGAAAGGACTACTACCTACAGTATACGGGGTGGAAAATGTTATGATTAAAAATAATAAAATTGCAGTGTCAATACCAAATTTAGACCAACAGTCAAACGCAGGTCTAAACCTCTATAGTCAGAGTATTAAACCACCCCTTTGGAAAGGCTTCTTTGTAAGCTAAATTATCCACAAAATTTAATTTCATTTCTGCTTTCATTTTTGCTCAGTCTTCCGGGTACGCGCCGAGAGAATAGGGACATTGTATTGAACGAATAGACATTACTTTTAAAGTTTGACTAAGCGTAATTATAACGGTCAGAAATAACAGTAAACACTATATGTGTAGAAAGAAATCAATGCTATATATATATATACGTGCCATATGCCATTGCGTATAATGTGCAACCAAGTGACCAAACATCTGTTTTGGAGTCAATCACGCATTCAGATGGAACATCAAATAGTTCAGGTGCTCTAGAAACGAAAAACAGAAAACTATTCATCTTCAACACACGAAATTGTGTAAAAGTTCAACTAATTTGTGATGTGGATTTTAATACACATTGTATACATATTATAAAGTAGATGATGTATGTGTACATACAGTACATATCATGATAAAGTACATGTATATAGTACATTAATATAGCAGCAGAATAAATAATACATGCATTGGTAGCAATTGCAGTAAATAGTACAAAGTACAACGTAACATGCTAGCAAAGTAGCATACCACACAATACACAGCACACATTATTTGTAAATGATAGCTAAAATCTATCAGAGTTTCGCCCTCTGTAATGGACACTTACAAAATAATTTCCGTGAAAAAGCTAAATAGTTTTAACGCTTTGCTTACCAGGGGGAGTTCCCTGACTATGACCGAATAAAATCGTCACTGGCGTTAGCCAAAATAAAACTATAAAGACTCAAATGTCCCGTTGAAATAAAATGTTAATTCATCATCGAAGAACTGCGAAGAACCTTGACACATATGCAGGATTGTAGAGGCTGATAATAATTAGAGCGAGTGTATTTACTACCACTGTAAATAGACAATAAATACTGTAGATATTATAAATATCATCAGCAGTTCACCTGTAGGCAGCTGTGCATTCCTGGGCACATTTATCTTGAAGTGCAAGAGCTTCATGTCTAGCAGTAAAAAAGCAAACAAAATGGTTTCAGAGGCTTATAATATTATACTTCGTTTGACTAATGTTGTCTGTCTGTCTGTGCGTCTGTCTGTCTTAACATGGCCTTCTCAAAGCAATACAACCAGCACTACTTGGGTAGATTCCCATATAACCGATGATGACGAAGAAGACTAATATTGTACTTCAGAGGGGGAAAAAACAACGCAGAAGCCTTCTGTATTTAACACATGTATACAGCCAAAAAATTCAAAAATTGACCATAAAATATACTCATCAGTTTACCTTGATTTAATTTCATGGACTGCTTTGTCAACACTTCCAAGATCCATCAAAATAACTGAGGTTTTTGACAGTACTAACAAGTTATGTGGCTAAAAATAACAAAGGCTGTGTTATTTGCAGAATAACAACACATTACAAGTGCCCGGGTGATCTTGCGTAACTGTGAGAAAAGATATACTTGGGTGGTACATTGAACTTGACGCTTCAGAGGTGTTTACAACTATTATATGCATGACAAAATCCCTGTATTCTGATTGGTGCAAAGGAATGCTACTACATCGTTAAGTATACACGTCTGCAATCAGGCTCAATTACTGCAATCCTATATATTCATTAAAAAAGGTGCTATTTGAGGCACCCAGACGATGTTACTCGTCACAGGGAAAATTCACAGAGAGGAAAGGGCAAATCACACCGCATATGTGTTTCAGCCAATGAAAATTAGCATAGCTATACCACACAATTAATCAATCACATGCAGTTGGTACACGAGTCCAAAATAGCGTCGTGTTCCCAACGGATGTAGAACAAAGGTTTAACCAGACTCTATAGTATACTGTATTTTACCATAACTCGCCAAATTATGTGCTCAGTATACAATCTCGTTCCCAGAGCCCACGTTCCCCACCCGGGAAACGACAGACTCTGGGATAATCCGTTTTAAATCGTTACGTTATTGGCTGAATAGTGAGCATGAGTTGGTCTGAAGTGACCGGAAGTAGAATTAATAAAACCAAAATAACAAAGATGTCGGATGACAAGACTCCAGTGAAGACGTTGCCGCGATCGATATCTTCGCGGTATGTGTGTAGATGCTGTAATTCGAGCTTCGCCAGCAACCCCATTGACTTGTTTGGGGAAAAGACAAACAAGGACAACATACTATCCAGATTCCGTTCGGATATTTACACATGCGTACCTCAACCGGAATAACAAGAATTCTGTGATTTGAAACGGATTATCCCAGAGTCTCTCGTTTCCCGCGTGGGGGAACGTGGGCTCTGGAAACGAGATTGCTCAGTATAATAAAAACTTCTCAAAATCCAAAATAATGGCAATCAAACTGAAGGTAGATTCAGAAATATAATGTGAAGTACGTTGTAATAATAACTCTTACAGCTTTCTTAATGTAGTGCTGCAGAAGTAGCAGAACCTTTTTTGAACGTTTTAGGCATATTATATAAATAATGGAAAGAATAAACGAGGGACACTGTACCTTGATGTCTCGATGTGCAAGTGAAGGATTACATTCATGAAACGCTAGAACTGCTTCACATAATGATTTAAACAAATGAAGAATATCCAGTTCTGGAATATAATAACGTCCACAAGCATTTTCAATCAAATCTTGAACACTGCCTTCCTAAATAACATTGTATACAACACATAAAACTTTAACATTGTTTTAGTATTTATTATAAGTTAAAAAAAATCTTAACTCTCTTTTCTTTATTTTTTATAATAATATTTACTAAACATCTCCTAGGATGCATGCATGCATTTAAAGCAAGAACAAATATTAGTTGCTTGAGACGAGAAAGGGATAAAATCTTAAACAAAGAAGGTTTAGCTTGAGCGCAAAGCAAAATCTTTAAAACCGAATGGTCTATTAGGTTCACATTTTTCTTATGCTTTTCATTCTCAATTTTTTTGTACAGTATACATACGTACCTATTGGTTTATAAATTGAAACACTGTCCAATAAACTGGGAGAACTAATAATAGCTGAAGAAACACTGTTGCTACTGATATTTCTCGTTCTCCCAAACGTTCTCTATTTTGTAATTGTGTTTGTAAAACTCGATAGAAACGCGGAAACTCTTTGTTGCTATTATGTTTGTAATATATATGTACATATTACGTCTTGTAATTGTAATCACTTCAAACAACGTCAGCTGACTTGTTTTTGTCTTTTTCTACGTCCAAAATTCCGCAAGAGTTTCAATAAAGCTTCAATTTAAACAAATACAGTATACTCCATATTAATTTTGTTGTCTGTTCAGCAATAGAGATACTGAAGACGGCAAGAGCATTGGGAAGAACATCACTTTTCAGTTGTTTTGGTTCTTACCACGTTGTGACGTCATCTGTGTATTCATATCTGAACAGACAGCGTGGTAACAGAAGTGTTCGTAAAATATTGTTAGAATTCAGTTCCTCAGACCACTTTGAACATTTGATGAAATTCATTAGAAACATGCTGTTTTCAATTTGGTTTTTCGTTTTCGAGCAACCATGGTTACCATGGAAACACTAATCAAATGCAAAGCAGGAAGCTGCTCAACAATGCAAACTTAATTAAACTAAACAAACTTTTTTTTATTTCGGGTAACCCTCTGATCCGTCACATTTAAACTGTTTGTTCTCCTTAGAGGTTAAGTCTCTAGCTTGTAAGACCGATTTCTCGTTGGTCCAGTGTTACCAGACACGACAGGTTTGCTCCGGAGTACCTGGAGAAAACCTGTGGTGTTTGGTAGAGTCAAACTGGAATTACTCTTCACACATTCACAATCAGATAACTGCACCGAGCAGAAATCAAACCAGGGTTGCAGGGGTGAAAGGCACGTGCACCAAGCCACCAACTAGCCACCAATTCCACCAAATCAAATGAACTGGTGAGACTGAAAAACTGAATTACAACAATATTTTAGGAACACTTCCAAATTAGCCACAACAGTTACTGTTATTGTATCACTACGGTAACGTTCCCGAGGTAGTGGCCCTCGTTTCTTTCGTGATTAGCACCCATAGGGGCCGTAACTTCCGAGTAGCCGTTACTTTCAGGGGAGGGGCTACTTTGTCAACTCTACGGTACTTTTTATCCATGTATAATTTGTAATTTTATTTTCACGTGCACATTTTGAACGAGCTTCATTAGTTCATGGACTAAATAAGGCTAATGCATTATTTTTTTTTTTCTACCTTATAATATGGAAAAAGCATTCTTCCTTCTTCATCACCATTATGCGTTATTATTTCTGATTCAACAAGCTCCAAAACATTGGGATGGCTCAACGTATTGTAGGCATTCACCTCTCTTGTGAAAGCCTGCAGTATACAAATATTACACACAGATTAAATTAAAAACAATTAGTTACTTAAGTACATGTACATAGTGAATTTAAAACTACATTGCACATCATAACTAGAACGCAAACATGATGTTTACCAAATATAAATTGTATACTGCATGTAAAGTGTTTATTAATTAAATTACATGTAGGTGTAATTTAGATCAAAAGATCGCGAATACACCATGTATATATTTGAACATTTTAATATCTGGGCCTCAGGACGTGTTCAAAGCTGTTGTGGCGCGCATGCAAAGAGCGAGGTCGACTCCTCGATCTTTATGTAGTTCGTTATTAGTTTAGTTTAACCAAGGTGTTAGAATTAGAGTCAAAACGACACGCTAGTGGGTCAGGTAACTAACGCCTATACATGGAGGTAAACCCATTTAGTTATGGGTCGGGAATTAGGAATGGATAAATCTCAGATCTTGAAAGTATTTATAACAAGAAGAGCGTCAACGAGTATATCACACGTCAATATACAGGACCAACTACCGTAGATTAAGTGCTACTCATGGAGTCTAACTGTGTGTATATATGCACGGCTGTACGATGTATACCGGCCGTTATTCTCGAGTGGAGCAATGATATAGAATACGATATAGGAAGTTATTTGCCTTTAGTTCAAATTTCACGCGGTTTTCTTTGTTATTCATAAGTCTTTATCTTCCATACAAACTGAATTCAATTGAATTGTCATCATGAATGCACGGTCTTTATCTGTATAAAGTCCAGGGAAGTATACAGATAAAGACAAAACCTTGTGAAATTTGAACTAAATTAGTTAATTACGTACCTCGAACCTCGGCATTAAGCCTATACCTCCCGAGGCGCGTAGGCACTACACGCTCAGGAAGTATGTGGCTTAATGCCCCCCCGGCTCTCGGTAATTAACTCTTACAGTATTACTTAATTAGAAGAATATTCAATATTTCACTTTCTTTGTAATGTTCCATTTTTGTGTCATGTTTGTTTTAGCAAAGGTTTTGGAAATTAACTGGATATCAACCAAAATGGCGTCCAATGTCACGTGATAGTAAACGACGTATACTGTACCCTAAACGTAGACGCGTGTACGCATTGCGTACCTATTTTTGTAATAATTATTACATATTACATAATTAAGGTGTGTTGAATATAGAATTTCCTGACTTCCTTTGAAGTGCACAACAATCCCATATTCTTTGATTTTGTTCTTTTGTCTGTTCATAAAACAGCAAATAACCCACAGTATATATGGTCTGACCTGTAAACATGACTGTTTGCAGCTGGAAACTGGTTTCCAGTAATTACTGATAATCAATTATCTTTCTAAAGTCACACTTCCAAACGCCATCTGAGTATTACTGTACTGTAACCTTCATATCATATAACTTCTAATATAACCAGAGATGTTTCAGTATTTTAAAGTATGTCCAATTAATAATGCAGTTTATTTAAGGTGGACTGTTTTGTTTACTGTGATCTTGCATTTATTGATCCAAAAGTTAACTGATCTATAGACCTTATTCCAAAATTAATAGCTGCCAAATTAAAATCTTTAATTTATTTATATTACTGACAGTACATATAAATGAGCCAATATAAATTTGTTTTCATGTGGGACATTCGAAAAAAAATTCTAATAAAAATTGTATAAGAACATAAAATAATTTTAAAGTGTGCACCATTTTGGAATAAGGTCTAAGAGTTTTTGTTTGAACTTTTGTTTAGGAATTTATTACCATCCATGTATATAGTAGTAAGTACAATACAGTAAGACAAAGACATTGCAAAAACACCTGACTGAGAAGTCAAATTACCACCTGCCACTCCCTTAAGTGGCAGTTATATTGGATTTATGACATAAATAATATTAAGAACGAGCAGAGTGGTTTGTGGGGTTATCTTACCCCTGTTTGGGTTTGGGCCAATCGTTAGATCTTACCTTATTAATATGCAGAGGCAATTTCAGCCTCGAGGTTGTTCGCCCCTAATCTCAGTTTACAGTACTCGTGACAAAGTGAGGAACTCTTCTCCCACCCTCCCTTCCCTTGCGGTCTTGGTCTCAGGTTGTCCCATGTAGGCGGAATGTTGTATTATCGTAAAGCACAGGCGTGGGAGTCTTGCTTTCCCTGGCTTGCCAGGTGATAGTTACGTAATTTAGTTAGTTATGGCTTCATTAGTTGTCGCCTTTGTTGCAGTCGTGTGCGCTACTCTCCTCGTTGGAGTCGTCCTTGTTTTTTATCGTCATCCTCGTTTCGTGGGGCGAAGTTTGTCTCATTCGTTCCGTGTTGCGGCCGAGTCCGCTTCTTTTCTCATCGGAGAGCTCGTTCCGTTTCGTCGTTGTACCCGCCCCTTTATTTCGAATCGCATTTGTGCTGTTTTGTCACGGTGGCGACCGCTTTGCTACCCGTCGGAGCAGCCTTGCTCCCCATCGGAGCAGTTTTTCTGGTTTGTTCATTTTGTTCGTCCCTTCGTTCAACACGCTTCACTCCGTATCCGTCCCCATTCCTATTTTCCGCGGGGCACCGTTTGCCCAATTTTTTGTTGCAGCCGAGTCTGCTTCCCTTTCCCTAGCGGAGTTCGTTGCTACGTGTTTTTTCTTGGTTTGTCGGGGGCACCGTTTGTCCCCCTCCATGTCTCGGTTGACCGCCCTTCTCTCCCCGTTGGAGGGTTCGTGGTGCGGGGTCCTTGTTTGGGACCTTTTGTTGCTTTCTTTCCTTGCAGGATCAGTATCGGTTGGGGCTTGATTGTTGCTCAGGTTCTGGTGCTTCTCCTATTGGCTGGCTACCTCTTGGGGCCTGTCCCGACACCGTTCCAGATTTCCAGGTTGCCGTGTCGTCAGGTCAGTTTGTTTTTCTCCACCTTTGGGTGTGATTGTAGTGTCCGGAGCCATGGAGAGGATTTCTCGGCTACAGGGCGACACCATTGCAACTATTAGACGCGTATAGTAGATTACTAGGCCTGGCCATGGTGACAGCCTGGGACCGGTTCCATCACGGCAAGCGTGGCGCAGGTCAAGCACAGGTGTTGCACCGAGACCTCTCAAGGACGCTACGACCCTCCAAAAAGAGTGAACCAACACTGTGGACAGTTCTCGTGGTTCAATGTGTGTTTTAGGAACCTGTACTTTCGATGTTAGTTTCTACGGGGGAGCGCCTCGCATGGGTCCCCGAGTCTTGTGGATATTAGTATATTATTATACATCCATTAAAGTTGTTAAAAAAAAAGTGTAAAAGAGTTAAATACAGTACATGTATGTACATGTTGTTTTAGTTTTCATTATTAGAATTCAAGTCATTGTTAAACAAACCTGTTCTTGTTCAGGAACCTGTATTCTAACTCTTTTCTGAAATTGTTTAAAATAATAATTATGTTATACAGTGACACATACATTCATATCAGAAACCATCTGAATATCTATACGTATATGTATGTATAATTAACAGTTATACCATGAGCTCGAGTCGTATATGAGCTCATAATCAACCAGGCGCTTCGCCTCGTTGGCTATTAGTTCGTATACAACGAGAGCGAATGGTATAACTGTTTTATTATATAGCCAAGCACTGTACAAAAGACAAAATTACAGCGAAATGTTTAAAACGACAAACGTCCGGCATAGGCAACTAATACTTCCGCCATGCGTAATGATGCATTCACATAGAGTTTCTCACTGAGCTGTTCGGCAAACAGCTTTGAAATGTTGCATAAATGTTGCTCGACGAGAGGCAAAAAATGTGTTAAGCAGATCAACAAAAAAGATTAAAAGGTGCCTTTATGAAGTCAAAAGGTGGGTCAGTTGTTTATATTAGCGTTGCTGTCGTGAAAAAGGTTTTGATTTCATGCAAAAATGAAACTGAAACACCTTCGGCTGTGAAACTAAATTACTTTATAGTTGGTTGTTTTTGAAAAAGAACATGCTTTTTACTACTCCAAATGTTTATCTAAATAAAAAAAAAGTCTCTTTACTGGTAATCTCCTACGAAATATGTGTTGTAAGCTTGATTTTAACCGTGAGTTTCTTTGTTTGGCAACAAATTAATATCAACCCACTAATTTAGTCGGGTTTTTGAAGTAAAAAGACGTAATTTTTAGGTGAATTTTACCATTTGACATGCTAAATTGTGTATTTGTTAATGTATTTTTACACAATGTTGTTTTTTTATACATTGGTTTGAGGGTGTTGATGTTTTTCTGTATAAAAATCCGTCAATTTCAACTCTTTTCGGCAGTTTAAAAAAACATGCCGCCATCTTGTTTTTCCTCTACTAGCAGGATATGAGCTGATAGCCTGGTAGTAGGGAACCAATCAGATTACGCAAAAGCTCATATCCGATAGCATGCTATAATATAATAATACAGAATCTCGCCATGTCAGCAACCAATCACAGTGCGTGTACAGTACATTGTATTGAAGAAATAATTATAATATTACAACATTCATTAACAAAATGTCTTAACTACAGTAAATGTAGACCAGGCCCATCTTATACCTGAGGAACTAGAATTAGCTAAGGCCTGGCATTGTTCTGTATGTTACAAGGCAGCATGATTTCTGGTGTAGGAATTGAGCACACAAATATACTGCATGTATTGCATTTTAAGAAACCAGAACCTAAACTTAAGAATTCAACACCAAGGACACTACATGTACCATATTTTACTCTGAATGAAGAGCTCTGCTTGAAATGTCAGTACAGCATTTTGTTATCACAATTATTCTTGGCAGTTTATGACCTTTTCACTTTGCTCTATCTACAGTAATACTGCCTACACAGCTCTCTACCTTTTTACACTACCATATTACTGTATACATGTACTGTAGTCATGTTAACTACTTAATAACCGAGAGTGAGGTCTTTACGGTAAAATATTAAACCGAGGTCTTGCTGTATTGACCGAGCGATAGCGAGGTTAATACGCTGAAGACCGAGGTTTAATATTTTACCGTAAAGACCAAACGGTCGAGGTTATTAAGTAGTTAATAATATACATGAAAAAATATCTCGACTGTGATTGGCTGATTCCAGTGCAGTTAATCCCAAACAACAGTGCAAAAATCTGTAATGACAGTGCAAAAATCTGTAATACAGTGCAAAAATCTGTTATCACTAAGAACCAATCAAATTGATTGTACAGCGGATTTTTCTCGACTCAAAACAAACAAAGATGGCGGCCAAGATTCGGCGGTTTTGGGGATAATTTGTTCAAATTTGAAGCTAGTTATGCTTTAATATTGCCAAGTGAAGTACCTACAAGAAGACCAGAAGCTTCTTTATGCCTCGAGTAAACTTTTTCAAGTAGTAAAGGAAGCGAAGCGTTTTTTAACGAATAAATATGCGAGGAGTGGACGCCGTGAAACATGCATACGTTAAAATGTTAGTACAGTTGTTTTGAACATTTTTTCATGTATATTATTAATAAGTAAACCATGCTATTGCATGGTTTCTCGTGCAATTTGGAAAAACATGCACTCGTGAGTTTTTCAAATACTTCAAATAGCACTCGTCCTTCGGACTCGTGCTATTTTGACAGTATTTGAAAAACTCACTCGTGCATGTTTTTTTCCAAATTGCACTCGAAACCATGCTATTATTACCTATACTTATTATATGCCACTTTTTATTTCAAAATCAATCTTGTATTTCTTGGTCTTCGCTTCCTTTAACTTCGTCAAAACACCGAACTAGCGTTATTTTCTTCTGTTTCTTTCTCGTCTGGATACTAGAATTTACTTTTGTAATGTTCTTCGTCGTCTATTTCATCTATTTTCGCCGTTTTTCGGCAATAAAAGTTTCTTATTAGGATTTTTTCTTTGTTTCCAATTGTAGGGCATTAACAATTTAATAATGCCCGTGGACATAGACCTTATTCAAAAATGGCCGCTGAATTAAAATTATTTTATATACATATAAATTAGCCCTTATGAACTCGTTTTCATGTGTGACATTCAAAATAATTTTTACTTTAAAACGAGTTCATAAGGAGTAATTTATATGCACATAAAATAATTCTAATTCGGCGACCATTTTTGAATAAGGTCTATTACGGAGAAATCTCGCCCCGTCAGCAACCAATCACAGCGCGTGATTTTACCGGAAGTAATCCGTGCCATATAATAAATTTATTTAATACTGTAGCTTTCTATAAAAATTATAATATTGTACTTACCAAAGCAAACAATCTCCCTTTCTTATCTCTTAGACACTGCACATAGGAAAACGCTGAAAATAATTATATATTACACATATCAACTAGTGTATTTGTACATTAACCTGAGTACACTATATATGGTACATACTCCTTAAAACACTACAAATTGTCTTTCCTGTCAACAATGTTTTATTATTTCTTGGTACACAAGTTATAATACTGAACATGTAATTTAATATTTATTTTATATTTTAATCTAATATTTTGATACAAAAAATAAAATTAATATACAACCTTCTATATTCCTCAACATTTTTAAAATTAAGTAATAAAGGTCAATAATTTTGTTATGTGGCCTTGTCAACCCTTTCAATACTCTGAGAGATTCTCACTTGACAATTAAAATCATCTGGGATTAGACAAAGCAAAATAATAGAGGGACCAGAATTTATCTGAGCAGCATCCATTTTGTCCCGACTTATATTTTGTAGCTTCAAGAGGGTAACATTCGATTCGCAAATCGCGATGCACTTTTTGAAATATGCGATCCGAAACAAACATAAAAACTCCAAAATCGCGATGCAAAGTAACCGCTGAGTGCCTTCCAATAACTTCTTCGCAGCGTGTTTTGGTTTATTACAAAACAAAACAGCCTTGGATAGTTCTCACGTTACATCGCATCATAACAATAAAAACGGCGTGAAACTGAAACACTGCTACTGTAAATTTATCCTTCATAATTCAGTGAGATTTTGAGTGCAAAAATAAAACAAACACATGTCATTTCATACACAGTTGTTTCGCCTGCAGTTTCAAACGTCACATTTAATATGAGTAAAATGCTTGGAAAGGTTCGAATTACGCACTGATGAGTTTGACGTTTGAAACAAGCTTACATAAATGCGTTGTTTTTTTGCGCGGCGTTACGAATTCTAGTCTAATCCAGAACCACAGAATAGGAAATGAACAGAAGGCCCACTCACGTCGGAACCTTTGAAGTTTTCGTCCTTGCGCAGGTCGCGTCGCGCATGCCGGAAATTCGAGCGACGCCATTACTCTGGCCAGAAAACTCCAGCAGAACTCCAACGCCGCTTCTGGAGCGGAAGTCGAAACGGGGGGGGGGGATTAGTCCCACCCCCCTACTTTGTCGACAAAATATTTTTGCGATGCACTTTTCAAATGTTAATTCGAACCCTGGGAATGTTACATGTATTTTATTATTAATAATACCATAATAAAAGTATTAAATAGAGAATAATACATGGATGTGCGGAAATATGAAATTTATTTTGAGTGTTGATCAGGATATCTCACGAGTGAGTGAAGCGAACGAGTGACATATCCTGTTCAACACGAGAAATAAATTTCATATTTCCAAGCATCCATGTATTGTTCTGTTTATTATATAATAATATACATGAAAAAATATCTCGACTGTGATTGGCTGATTCCAGTGCAGTTAATCCCAAAAAACAGTGCAGAATTGTGTTATCACAGTGCAAAAATCTGAAATCACAGTGCAAAAATCTGTAATCACAGTGCAAAAATCTGTAATCACAGTGCAAAAATCTGTAATCACAGTGCAAAAATCTGTAATCACAGTGCAAAAATCTGTAATCACAGTGCAAAAATCTGTTATCACTAAGAACCAATCAAATTGATTGTACAGCGGATTTTTCCCGACACAAAACAAACAAAGATGGCGGCCAAGATTCGGCGTTTTGGGGGATAATTTGTTCAAATTTGAAGCTAGTTATGCTTTAATATTGCCAAGTGAAGTACCTACAAGAAGACCAGAAGCTTCTTTATGCCTCGAGTAAACTTTTTCAAGTAGTAAAGGAAGCGAAACGTTTTTTAACAAATAAATATGCGAGGAGTGGACTGCTAAACACGTACGTTAATAGTACATTTGTTTTGAACATTTTTTCATGTATATTATTAATAAGTAATAGCATGGCTTCTCGTGCAATTTGGAAAAACATGCACTCGTGAGTTTTTCAAATACTTCAAATAGCACTCGTCCTTCGGACTCGTGCTATTTTGACAGTATTTGAAAAACTCACTTGTGCATGTTTTTTTCCAAATTGCACTCGAAACCATGCTATTACCTATACATAAAAGAAGTTAACGTATAGTGGTGTCAGTGGTCTTACCGGCAGGTCCTGGCACCCTGGGTCCTTCAGCCTATATAAACCCTTCTTTGGTAGCCTTCAGCTTAGTCATTACTCATTTTCTTACTCTCTCTCCCCCTTTTCTCTCTTCATTGTTTTTTTCCCTATACATGTACTGTAGGTAGTCACAGTTTCCACATCCTCAGTCCAACAAAGGACTACGTTGTTGTCGCTCACAGTATCCCTCCTTGCCTCACCCTTCCTTGTACCATGCCAGGCATGTTTTCCTGTGGTGTGGTGTGGTGTTACGTCTATTGTAGGTATCACTTGCTGGTGAGGTCTATACAAATTCATCATTCTCAGTATGGTGAGTTAGTTCAACCTGGGTAAGTACTCTATTTACAGTGTACTGGTAATTATTATTCTTAGTTTTTCCCCATATTAGACGGGTGACTTTGGAGGTCCCATTGGTTCAGGGGTCATGACACAGTGCTGTGCTGTCAGTTGTTGCATTGTGGCTCATCATTGTCGGCTCGGTAGTCGTTCCTGTCACGGAGGCACCTCTGTCCCGTCCAATCTGCCAAAGTATGTTAGGTTGCAGTAGGTGCACTGTGAGCCTGTGTATCATCATTACTGTTAGAACTAGCTATATTACTGCCTTAGCTTGAGGGTGCTGCAAAGGTTGAACACCCAGTGATTAGTTAAATATAATAATACCATGATCGCCTCGGATTCTTTTGCTCTCCGAGGGAATGTAAACCTCGTATTTCCCTCATCACTCATGCAAGAGGGAAATTTATCTTTTGTCTTCTAATTTTCCCATGCATGTTAATGAGGGAAAATTAGAAGACAAAGAAATCCTTTGTCTTCTTCTAATTTTCCCGTGCATGTTGATGAGGGAAAATTAGAAGACAAAGAAATCTTTTGTCTTCTTCTAAATTTCCCGCTTGCATATATTTTCCCTCAGCAACATGCACGGGAAAATTAGATGCAACTTCTCTGATCAACCGTGTAAATTTCCTGTTGGTAAGATTCTCAAAGTTTTCCTCGGTGATCATAATATTACAAACTAATAACATGACTTTTTGGGAAATTAGCAATTAAATTTCCCCTTTGCCTCGGGAAGATTTGTAAAAGTCGAAGGGCTGCTCAGACTTTTACAAATCTTCCCGAGGCAAAGGGGAAATTTAATCGCTAATTTCCTGAAAAGTCATGTTATTACTTATAAATATTTTACATTCATTTGGCTATTCTTGAAAGGGTTAATATTACAACAATTATCTAAATCAAGGCTTAATTTTTACTGCATTGGCACATTCCAGAAAAATAAAATATAAAATAAAAACATGAGGACACAATAAAATAATATACTTAATAATGACATAATAAAACAATAACACAAACAAAAAATAAAATAATAACACAATTAGGCTTAATTTTACTGCACTCAAACTAGAAGATAAACAAACATAATTGTTCATTTGAATTATTGAACTGATCTTTTTAGTTTATATGTAAAAATATTATATCTTGAATTTTTCTGTGACAATAAATTAAATAAATATTTACAGGTATTTATTGTCGACATGTTGCAAATAGTATGCACAATTATCTATTTGTTAATTAAAGTAGAAATATATTTTTATTATGTTATGTTTATTCTTGGGTTCCTGTACAAAATTCAAATAAACAAAGAACATTGCTACAAAGCCAACAAAACTGGTATTAATCTTGACCATTAATTGGAAATATAATATTAAGAATTGTATATCTCTTGACTCCTACCTCCTTCGCCGATGTCCTTTACAATGGTGTATCTTTTACCATTAATAGTTATGGTAGAAAATAAGAAAATAGACGAACAAAGATTACCCATCTACAGTTGTAAACCAAATACAAAAAAACATCAATGCCACGATAATTCTTAAGGCTCTAACATATCAATATATTTATTGAACTCCCATTCATTGCTCTGCACGCGAAGACCCATTCTCGGTCATGCGCACTAGGGTAGTAATTGGGGTGGGTGGGTGGGGGTCATAGAAATAATATACCTAGAATGCGTGCTCTGTCACGTGAAGAAAAACACGGATTTAAGATGTCAATATAAATAGATGTCGAAAAGACTGATGTATAAAAAGTATGACAGGTGCATAAACATTTTATATTTCAAAAATCACAAGCTAGAATCCCTATTAGATTGGATAAAAAGGAACAAAACACTTACTGTCTCCTGGATTAATCCTCCACATTCAGTATAAATCACATACAGATTGGCAAGTGGGAATCATTAAAATATATATAATGTAAAACAGTAAAAACACTAAAACCATTCGACATTCGTATTAAAAGGCCGCTATCGTCGCCATTTCTACATCCAGAGTTTGATGTTCGAAATGTTTTGGCGAAGGATATTGCACTTCACATGCCTTTATCTTTAAATTCACTAATCCAGTAAATTTCCCGGCGTAAAAAACAAAGAAATTCAGTGCTGAAATACATCCATCGTCCACTCCACACCGGTTATCAACCGCGACCGTGTAAAAAACTGTTAAAAAGTCCTAGGGCGAGTTCCTTTTGCCCTTATAAATCCGCCATTTTGTGGCGACAATTTTTTGACTGACAGGAGAGGTATACGTATATTATTTCTATGGTGGGGGTCTACAGGTGTAACTGTGGTCATGACCTTTTTACGATATTATTATTTTGATTTTTAAACTCAAATGTTTAATTTAACGTCCAAAAATAGTAAACTTTTGTTTTCAAATGGTTCATTGATAAAAATCCTTAGATACTAATTAAATTAATTAATTAGGTTGTTTAAAAATGGGAAACAAATTTGGCCTAACCCCGGGGGGAGGGGGGTACTCTGGTATTTATTGGGTGGGGCCGATATTCCAGACTTAAAAAGGCAATTTTCTATATCCTATCCTAGACCTAAACTAAAAAAATCAATACCCTATCCCAGCACGGTGTCACATCGGCATCCATGCTCTATCTCAGACTAAAATATGCACCTGCCAGACCAAAATGGCCAATATTTGTATACCCTATCCCAGACCCCGGAGCTCGATGCAAGACTACAGCCCCCCCCCCCCACACACACACACACACCACACGGGGTCGGCCTTCAGATATGCTACTAGGGGAGATATACCGGCGTTATCGGAGGGGGGGGGGGGAGAGAAGTGAGCTAATCTATGCTATCATAAATTAATATTTACCTCCGCCAGGAGGTTGTTTTTACTTGTTTGTTTGTTGGTTTTTTTTGTTTGTTTCTTTAATTTGTTTGTTTGTTTGTTTGTTTGTTTGTTTGTTTGTTATAGTCTTATATATTAATAGGTATGTTGATCTATTTAATAATCTGGTTTACTTTTCTGTTACACAACTGAGGATATTTCAACTGAAGGTCTGAAGTATTGAACCGATTTTGATGTAACTTTGTGGAAAGGTTAAGTTGGCCACACCAAGGACCAATTAATTCAACGCATTATTTTATTTTTTCATTTTTTTGAAAATCGGATGAGTGTTTTATAAAACTCGAACTGTAAGCTTAATATAATTCTCCATAGAAGAACTGAGTAAAAATTACTTGATTGCGCTCATATATATGCAAACCTTAATTGGCTTAACTGTACTGAATAACATAAATCTATAAGTCAGTTAGTCAGATAACCGTGGTCAGATCTACGCACAGTAGTCAGATAAGACTGATTCATTGTTTACATACGCATGCATATGTACCAGCCCACCTGCCCAGGACTAAAGGCATATTACACGAGGCAATTTTCTTTGCAAATTGGAACGCAATTTCTGCTGAAAACTCGAAACTGTTTTGCAAGTAGCAAAACACGCTTAGCGTTGCGAAAAGTAGAAGTTGCAACTCGCAACACAATTTGCAATGCAATGCCATTGCGTTGCAAGTAATTGTATGAGACAAATTCTTCTGCATTATCAATTACCTTCGCCGCATGGTACAGCGACTCAGCGAGAGACAAACAGCTAGAGTGACGTTAGTTTTGGGAGTTAATTAGCGATTTATGACAATTTTTAGTTGTTACTGTAATATTTATACTAATGCTAACACTAACCCTGTTCTTATTTGAAATTGCAAGATCGTGGTTTGTCATAATTGATAAAATGTGATCACTTAATAATCTGCGGTCAGCGCTTTCGACTAACCTCTTTCGCTACTATATACTAATATAATTTTAGCTGCATTTTATATTGACGTTCAAACCTGCTAAAATTATATCTAATAATAATTTATTGCATTGTAAGCACGCAATGTGGGGAAAAGATTATATCATGAAAGGAAATCCGGCCCCTAAAGATAATTTTAAAATTAATTTATGTTTAATAGTGTAATGTGGTGTAATTGAGTGCAAAATATTGAATTGCAGTTAAAATCGCGAGTTTCGTTCGCAACACTAATTAACCAAAAGATTTTGCGCGCCTTGCCGGGCGCACGCCAAAACCAAACAAAATACCTAAACCCCTAAAACTAGTGTCCAAAACAAATTCGCCTTGTAACAATCTGTCTACAAGCAGACTAAGAAATCTCAAGAAAATAACGAATTAAATATGTAACATTCTTTCTTTGCGCTAATCCTCGATAGATTGACGTATATAGGTAATTGCAATTGACAGAAAAGTGGATGATAAGGGGTGCAAACTTGATAAAGGAACTACTTCTGGTCGATCGGATCTCATCCTACTTCGTGTATGGCTGTATGCCCATACCTCGAGCGATGAACATATAGGTTTAACCCAATCTCACACACGACAAAGGAAAACTAGTCTAGTCTCCACTTTCCTCGGCTCAAACCTCACCTTGGTCTTTATCTAATACAAAATTTCTAATTCTGAATCCTAACAGTAAGTTGAATGACTAGTAAGGGTCATCATGATCCACTACTGTATGGGGTCATTCATTCCTACAACCACGGCTACAATCGGGGGCCTACCACAGGGCACACCGCGAAGCCAACCAGTCGGAATCAAAAGTCTTTGAATTAGACCTAGACTTGGATTAGCTTCAAAATCCAAATTAGACCATGACGTCATTATTAACCGCCCAGATTTGCCTTTTATAGAATAAGAATAAAAAAATTTAAAAAATAAACATTAAATTCCAGTGCAATGTTGATACTGTTATTGCGTTTTCATTAGATGTTTTAGTTATCAAAAAAGTTTCCTTGACTGAAAACAACGCACAAGTTGACCTAAAAAGGTAATGTTAAATGTGGAATGTAGGCGTATTAAATTTAAAGACGACATTTTTACAATTTCATTGATCGCACTTTTGTTCTGTTTTACACTATATTTCAATTCTATATTTTTGGTCATAAAGTGAAGTAAAATTTGTTTAATTCTGGAGAAATAAATTTCCTGATAGCTAGACGTTCCATTCTTGCCGAACATGTAGTATGCAGTGCAGCGGATGCGCAGGATCTTGTGACACCCCCCCCCCCCCCCCCCCCCCCCAGTAATGCTGTCGTGCATTCACTCACATGCACACTGACATAATTCACTCCAGCAGTGTGAGCGCCGCCACGCTGGATGAGCACGTTTGATAAAGAATGGACGATTTTGGTAGATTAGTCTTTCCAAGATTTAAAATAATCAGAAGGAACCAGTCGGTAAGTCAAATTCATATTGTTTTACCATCCACAGAACGAAAGCTAGATGTAAATAGCTCCTACATTTCTATAGTTAGCTTTTATTCATAGAAGCTGTTTACGAATATATGCAAAATTTAATAGCTTTCCTTGTTATTGTCCACACATTTCAAGTTTTATAGAAGCTTTCAATGTGAAGCAGGACAAGAACTAGTCGAAATCTAAATACGCATGTTAGGATTTCTTCAGTTGGTTTATTTTATACTCAGATACGAATGTTTTCTGGGCGTTTCAAGAAGTCAATGTTGTTTATGAATATATAATGTAATCATTCTTATTCCAACCGCTTAACTTCTGGCCTAGAATGTTGTCGTAGTGAATATTGGTGTATAAATATCGTCATTTTGCTTCCAGATGGTCTCGTACGAATTGAAATGTTGATAAATTACTTGAGCCCCCTACCTTGGGTGTTGGCATATTCTGGAATCCGTATTGTAAACAAACTGGACATCAAACTCGAAAATTTCTTACAAGCATCTAATATAACCTAGTTAATACGTATTTCATAATTATCAGTGCTAGAGTTGGAAGTTTGTATTTACAAGTGTTTTGTTGTACAGTTGTAGGGTATAATATGGCTTCTGTTTAGTTTTATGACTTGCCTTGAACCCCACTGACTTTATACTCTTGAAATATAATCTCATTTTGTTCGCTACTATTTACTAAAACCAGACATGAATAATCTCGAACTTTGTGACCAAGATGCTGTTAATAAAGATAATTTCTTTTATAAACCAGAGTTGTGTTTTTAGTTCAACCATACGATAATGTTGAAATATACTAATGTATTTTAAAGAAATATTATATAATATTATCATTCATTTTTAAGACGTAGATCATGTTTGATTCATTCTTAATGTCTTGTCTGGTTCATTAGTTACATATAAACAAGTAGTTTCATCCTCTCAAGTGGTTTTGTCGATCAGAATAGCCATATATGGCGTGAAATTCTTTTTAGGCGTGAGTGCAAGTTGTTGATTACTGACAAGACAAAGAATGCCTTCTGTCTGCCGTAATATCGCGATTATCTTACCCAACATCAGACTTAATTTGTCTTTTTTAATGTCTAATTACTTTCTGTAGTATTGTATGACTTAGTCAAAACGATTTAAAATGTTGGATTGCTAAAATGGAACAGAATTGTTGGTGATTATCCATGAAATCAACAGAATAGTTTCAATATTTTTTTTAAGAATTTGTATCCTGTGGTAGATCTGAGAGATTAAGGGTGCTCGTGTTACCCATACACACCTGTTCACATCTGTTTACAATAACATTAGCATTGTATTGTTAGTTTTAATTATTACCAAATTTTTAATTAAATTTTGCTTAGTCTTAATTGCATATAGTTTGAGAAAAACCCAAAAATAGTCAAATTCATAATATAACAATTTTTTTTGTAGATAATTTATTTGACACTAACTTAACTGGATTCTAAATATCATTGTAACTCTGGTATATATATGATATGATATGCATGGTCATTTTGGGTATACTTTAGCCTGCATGCTCATCATGCAGATTGTGTCTTTTGTCTCCATGAATCTAGTTGTTTTAATGAAATATGCAGTTCAAATATCTTTTTTCAACCTCAGACTATTAAAACCAAGCATTCTGGGCAAACACATTCTGGGAAACATTTATTAAAGCATTATATAATTACTGTATAAAGTTACTCATTTACTGTATAAGGCTGAAGGGGCAGGGGGCTACACCCCCCTGTATAAATAGTAAAGCTTTTATAAATAATAAAGCTCTATAAACAGGTCTAGCTATAACAGTTTTTTCTTCATTTCAGCTTAGACCAAGTGCTTTGGTTTGTAATTTGTAAGTTGCTAACGCAAATCTTATTTCCCACTTTTACTAGCAATGGAAAGACCATTTCTGACCTATAAATTACAAAATGTTACTGCATGCACATCTCCAAGATTCCCACCCCGCATTTCTGCCCCTGTCAGGGACTTTAGCCCTTGTGTTGGGGAATTCCTGGGACCACCTCTGTTCTAAGGAACATTAATCTATGTAATCTAATTATCCAATTCATGTAAATCTATATCATGTACTCTCATAATGTTACTTGTGAAGTGACCAAAACCTTAGTTTTTATTAAAGTATTTTAACCTTCTCAATGTATTCATGTTCGATATGGTCTTTTTAAAAGTTATCTGCAGGGTAATAATATTTATCACCCAATTCATTAATAATTATGAAAAAAATTCAAAAGAAATTAATATTGAATCAGGTAGAATATATTACTAGATCAATTGTTGATAAACTTGAACAATTACACATATTTGTACATGTATGTGTGTTTGAATTTGATAAGTCTGAACTGTAAATGCTGCTCATGTTGTATTACAGTCACTTGCAGTTAAGTGTAAACACCGCCCATCAAAACACATTCTATTTCAATGTCAAACATAAAAGTTTTCCTTGGAATACATGTTTGTGCTCTTAGCCAATCACGTCTTGCCAATCCTACTGTGTCAATTTCAAAAGTGTTAACTTTTGAACATGTTTTGAACATGTTTTGAACATGTTGTGATGGGGGAGGGCATGAACCTCGAACTCGTAGTGGGGTCCGGTGGCATGCTCCCCCGGAAAATTTTGGATTTCTAGGGTCTCTGAAACACTATTTCCTGCATTTTGAGGCAAGTATTTAAGAGTAATCTGAAAGCATAAATTACATAATTTTGTTATAAAACCGGAACATAGAATGATACTCGTTAACAATCCTGTAATGTCTGGCATAGGGCTTGATACCACGCCATTAACTACTGTACCCGCACTAGTGTGCCTAACAAGGATACAGGCTCCGTCGGAGAGGGTTTGCCCTAATAGCTGAGGAACAGTTTACAGGAACAGGCGATCCACCAAGATGGGAGCGGTCTTATAGGTAGAGCAGCTCCAGGCAAGCCTAAACTCCCAACTAACTTGTAGCAATGTTGCTGAGAATTACCCTCTCCTAACAGAACTACTGTCACACATAAAGTGGAGAAGTAACTTACCAAATGATAATCAATGGTTCCGAAATTAACATACCGACTGGACCTAAGAAAGCCACTAGGGGCCAACCAACAGAGAAATGGCGAAAGCTGCAATTGAACGACCAACATCCAGGTGACCATCAATGAACGGAACCTGTACTCAACCACTCCTGCAACATAGAAAAGCAACAAACGGGCCCTTTCCAGAGCAGGTAGACAAGTACATAGCAAACAACAGCAAGCAATGAGCTGGACTTAAGAGCAGCTGAAGAGCCCAATAAACTTAAATTACTCTAAGCAAAAACCGGATAAGCCAGTACTGTTAAGCACAAGCTACTACACATTACAGCACACTACGGCACATTTTCTCGGAGTAGGCAAGAACACACCCTACAAATTAAGTTATCACTCAGAGTAGCCGGGGAACAGACCCGATGTACGGGCGCGGCAACACAAACTACCAACAGCTAGGCACATGCTACTACTACACATAATTACAGCACACTACTGCACATTTTCTTGGAGTAGCCAAGAACACACCCTACATAAGTTATCACCCGGAGTAGCCGGGGAACAGACCAGATGTACTGGCGCGAAACACACAAGCGAACAGGCCAGGACCAGAGGACCCCCCACATGACTGTGCAACAGCAATGGAGCACGAATACAGACCCCCAACGCCTGTATGGCAATGTTGCACAGTACGGACCCACACACGCACTAGCAGCTGGCCAGCAGGCAACAGCTGAACTAGAGGACCCCCCACATGACTGTGCAACAGCAGGGGAGGACAAATACAGACCCCCAACGCCTGTACGATAAGCAGTGTTGCACAGTACGGACCCGCATAACGACATCGCCAATACAACTAAAGAGACCCCCGCACAACAGGGCAATGGCAGGAGAGCACAAATACACTGCCCCAGTACGGCTGCAGAAAGCACAATACAGTTCCCGACGACTGTACGGCAGCAGTAAAGCACATCTACAGTCACCCACAACTGTAGTATAGCAAAGTAGCACAAAGGAGCCCCCCGCAACTGCAGATGACAGCAACGTAGCACAACGCAGATCCCCAGCAACAGTACAACAGCGAGGCACCGTAGGACAAAGGCAGTCACCCAGGGTACAGGAGGACAAAGGCAGTCACCCAGGGTACCGTAGGACAAAGGCAGTCACCCAGGGTACAGGAGGACAAAGGCAGTCACCCAGGGTACCGTAGGACAAAGGCAGTCACCCAGGGTACAGGAGCACAAACACGGCCTCTGCAACTGTGGGATAGTAAATAGCGCCAACACAAAGCGGATCCCCCGCAACTGTGACAGCAAGGAACATTAGCACAACTGCAGTCCCCCGCCAGCAAGAAGATTACAGCAAAGTCGTGCACATGCAACCACGTACATGTAGCAACTGTACGACAGCAAAGAACATTAGCACAAACGCAGTCCCCCCGCAACAATATGATAGCAAAGTAGCACACATGCGACCACCTAGCAATGGCACGATAGGAAGGTACATAAGGACAAATGCAGTCCCCAGCAACAATATAATAGTAAAGTAGCACACATGCAACCACCAAGCAACTGTACGATAGCCAGGTACAATAGCATAAATACAGTCACCCAGCAACAATATGATAGCAAAGTAGCACACCTGCAACCACCTAGCAACTGTAAGACAGCAAGGAACATTAGCACAAAAGCAGCCCCCCCCCCCCCCCCCCCCCCCCCCCTCCCCCCCCCCCCCCCCCCCCCCCCCCCCCAGCAACAATATGATGGCAAAGTAGCACACAAGCAACCACCTAGCATCTGTATGATTGCAAAGTAGTGCAAATGCAGTACCCGGCTCGCAACTGTACCACCGCAAGGAACACAAATACCATCCCCGCAACGATTGCACGACTGAGCGAGCTCAAGCCAAGGAATGGCAACGGCTCAACCACCTGGACGCCTACTACACGGGGTGGGTGGGTGGATACACGAATGAGCTCTGATATTAAGGGTCTATCGGTCTATCCTCCAACTTGTTTTTACATTTACAACTTGTTTATCAATAAATCTAAAGATATTCGATCTGAATGTATTTATGAAATAAAAATAATTAACATCATGCGATGTGTGTTGTTGTTCCACAGGTCCCTTGGGGTTCTACTTGGGGGTATCAAATCCACAAGCCTGTAATTTATAGCATGACAGAGAGATGGTCTTTTACTTGTCTACCACTAATAATGCTTTGATGTATACCTGAGTCAACAAGATGTAAAAAGCTAAGCAATAAGTAATAAACCTACCATGGTGACGTTATCAGAAATGTTCACTTTCATTACAATTTGCCACCATGCTGACATTTAAATAATTAATGGTCCAAATGTGTTATAAATCTATCCTAACATAACTTTTTCAATATTTTGTCAAACACATTTATTAACTGGAATTAGTCAAACCAACACATTAAAATAGGTTCCCAAGGGATTCAAAATGACATTTCTCCAATTGTTTGGCACTCATTGTTTTGAAATTTGAATCATAAGGGAAAGTTGTCCAACTTTAAATCAACAATATAGACTGAAGTAATTTGCACACAGTGCTAATGTACAGTCAAACCCCTATTAGCAGACACTTAAATTGGGATCTGGTTTATGTTTCTGCAGTACAGTACTGTACAGTACAGTACAGTACATACATCCACTTATATGCAATGGTGTCACCAGCTCTGGGAAGGTGATACTAGACTAAAAGTTGCTGTGAGTCCACATTTGTAGAGAAAGTTTGGAGAAATGCTTCACTGAAAACATTTTTAAATTTGGGGTTCTCCAAAATGACATTCCTAAATTGGTTCTGTCATGTCCAAATTGTTGTACCAATCTGATATTAAAAGACCTTCACTAGTTG
Source organism: Paragorgia papillata (assembly GCA_035771165.1). Classification (NCBI taxonomy): domain Eukaryota; kingdom Metazoa; phylum Cnidaria; class Anthozoa; order Scleralcyonacea; family Coralliidae; genus Paragorgia; species Paragorgia papillata. The sequence continues at coordinate 2,476,575 of JAWNZC010000229.1, forward strand.
AAATGTCCGTTTTTCACTTATCATTGTTTTTCAGTAGTACCCCACTTGATATGTACTGCAGTAATAAAATTCTTAATTTTCTGATCAGAATGGAAAATACACATCATCATCATTTTATAAACCTTGTACATTGAAATTTATTACCTTTACATATTTTATGTTAAAACAAAATTTTACTGGATTACTTAGCAATTACATGTAAGATACAGTTTGTCATATAAAGCTGACAGTGCGTCTTAATTGAAATCAATATAAGTGTACCGTTGTATAAACATATATAGTTGATCAATATATTCGAGCTGAAATTTTTACAATGAGTTAATTAGTTGAGCGCAGTGCGCTAGTAGTATGAGTCTATACGCGCTTCATTGCAGTCAGTGGAAGTCTATGGTATCATGACTGGCGACTTGTTGCTATACACCTCGTGAGTTGTGTGCATGTAGCGTCTTAATTACGTGCCATCATATATCTTCTGCTTGCATGATTTATCGATATATGCATGTGACATGAATCGTACTGCGACCTGAATGGTCATTTGCTTTTGTTGCGTCTTAGTTGCGAGACAGATCATTTTGCTTGCTCATATAGCTTCATTAGAGGGTATCTACATTTTGCTTGTATATTATACCGCGGCCATTTATGGCAAACGTTGCATCTCTATTGCAAGACAAGTAGGTTGCTGTGACGTATCACATTCTCTTTTTCGTGGATACCCGCATGTCGAATTGCGGATCAGATGACGGACAGAATTGCGTTGCATTGTGGGATGCGTACAGCGTGGCTTGTTGAATCTCAACTCTGAAGCTGTTCGCTCCGCTTGTGTTTGGTTTGTTGTCCCACCCAACCACTCCCTTTAATTAAAAGAGATCTACGATTGAGAGTAGGTGGTAAGTATTAGTCAACACATTCCACTGATATGATGAGTGACAGGTGCCGGAGGTTGACCCGTTGCAGAGTTGCCATGGTTTCCTCTTGCTTGACGAAATTGCTTTAATACGTCTTTGCGCATTTTGGACCTACGGCCTACCCTACAAAGTATTAGCGAGAAATTAACTGCGTGTTATTTTGTTTGTTTGTTTTCTTTATCATTTAGTTTGCCGAATTAGAAGATGTTTCAGAAGGTGATCAGTGTTTACATTGTTCAGAGTGCGCAACAGGTTTTAAGCACCATTCTTGGAGGTAAATTATACTGTAGCTGTCTGTTAACATAGCCTTGACAAGTACTAAAGTACAAATTCTAAATTATTATGGGCAAGAATTTTTATAATTACTTTGGAAAATAGCTCATTCCTGGGACAGAGATGTACAAAATGGTAGCTATTATCTAACTGCCTGGGTTGGGGTTTTTTCAGCTTTTTTAACTTTTTCTGGGTGGCTGGCATGCGACTCTCAAGTCTTATTTATTTTACTCTGGCTGACGCCAGACGATTTTACTTGTTACAGAGAAAACCGGTTAATATTTACAGACAGGGTGTTTGTATCAAGGCTAAATTGTATTTGACAGAAGAGTTTCAGACCGAAATACTGAAATCAATCAATAAATATCAATAAATCATTTAATAAAATATACATCTCGCAGTCGTACGACTGAATTACATGTCTATGAAAAGTTTACAATTCTAATTTAACAATGCTAAAAAGTTAATTAACACACATGCAAATTCTAACAAGGGGGACATACCCCCCGTAGGACTCTGGCACTCAATACGAGCCAACGGCGAACTCTAGTAACTAACTAATACCTTGGAGGGTGTAGGTCTGTCGGAGAGGGGTTCGCGCTGGATCTTGCTGGTAAAGCAGCCCCAGACAAGCCTAAACTCGCGAACTAACTAGTTGACCAGTTGCCGAGAATTACCCTCTCCTACAAGAACTACAGTCACACATAAAGTGGAAGTAACTTACCATTCCGGAAGACCAACCCCCAGTTAACATACTGACCTGGCACCACGCCAACGCGAGACAAGGAGCGAGGAAGACGAGAGGAGGATGACCGCAGGGCCACGGTTGCCAAAAGACGACCAACGTCAGCGGATACTCGCAGAGGACATGTACAACAACTGCAAAGACAGGGACAGCAAGGCAGAAGCCCGCACTCACGCAGGCCGCCAGCACACGCAATATAGACAAGCAGACCAGACTAGCCACAGCGACGCAGAGGAGCACAACCCACTGACCAGTCCCGGAGAAACCGGGAACCAGCCAGACGAGCTGGCGAAACGCGCCACAACACAAGACCGCACAAGACAACACAACACAAGACAAGCAGCCCCGGAGTAGCCAGGGACACATACACACCTTACGTACATTATCACCCAGAGTAGCCGGGGAACAGACCAGATGTACTGGCGCGACACACAGAAGCGCACCGCGAGGACCCGAGGACCCCCAACACGACTGTGCCACCGCGGGGGGCACAAATACAGACCCCCAACGTCTTGTATGGCAAAGTTGCACAGTACAGACCCACACACACTAGCAGCAGGCCAGAAGGCCACAGCTGAACTAGGAGACCCCCCACACGACTGTGCCAACAGCAGGGGGCACAAATACAGACCCCCAACGTCATGTATGGCAAAAGTTGCACAGTACGGACCCACACACACTAGCAGCAGGCCAGAAGGCCACAGCTGAACTAGTAGACCCCCCACACGACTGCGCAACAGCAGGGGGCACAAATACAGACCCCCAACGTCTTGTATGGCAAAGTTGCACAGTACGGACCCACACACACTAGCAGCAGGCCAGAAGGGCCACAGCTGAACTAGTAGACCCCCCACACGACTGCGCAACAGCAGGGGGCACAAATACAGACCCCCAACGTCTTGTATGGCAAAGTTGCACAGTACAGACCCGCACAAGCATTAGCAGCAAGCAAGCAGGCAACAGTGCAAGGACCCGCACGAGCAGCACCCGCGGACCCGCGAAGAGTCATGATAAGACGCACTGCATGGCGCGCCTACCGCCAGAAATCCGAGCAGCGAGGAGGCCGACAGGGAAGGGGAGGGAGGGAAGCGACCCTTACGAGAGCATAAACTCAACTAAACCCAAGGCTAAGTCGGAGAGGCCACAGGCTAGGGGTAACCGGAAATGCCCGAACCCCGGAAGTAAGGTACTGAAATCGACACAAACACTTTGCCTGGTGTTAATTATTTTTATTACATAAATCCATACTATTTACAGATATGAATATTTGATTCTAATTTAACAATTATAAAAATTCTACTATTTAGAGATATGGCTATTTGCGTAATTAACAATAAAAGAATTCTTGTATCGATTTGTTTTGCACTTGGTCACGCAAAATGTTCTCTTGTGCACGATTGCGCGCTTTTAGTTATCGCATTTCGCCACGTGCCTCGTTTGTTGTGACAGCAATATATCACGCGCCAGTTTGGAGAAAATGTTTAAAATAAACATTCCTTCAGTGAAGCATAACGTTTTATAGCGTAGCGGAACATCTTACAACATAACGGAACGTTTATAGCGTAGTGGAACATCTTACAACGGAACGGAACGTTTATAGCGTAGCGGAACATCTTACAACGGAACGGAACGTTTATAGCGTAGCGGAACATCTTACAACGGAACGTTTATAGCGTAGTGGAACATCTTACAACGTAGCCGAACGTTTTACAGCGTAGCGGAACATCTTACAACGTAACGGAACGTTTATAGTGAGCGGAACATCTTACAACGTAACGGAACGTGTATAGCGTAGTGGAACATCTTACAACGTAGCCGAACGTTTTATAGCGTAGCGGAACATTTTACAACGTAACGGAACGTTTTATAGCGAGCGGAACATCTTACAACGTAACGGAATGTTTATAGCGTAGCGGAACGTCTTACAACGTAACGGAACGTTTTATAGCGTAGCGGAACATTTTACAACGTAACGGAACGTTTTATAGCGAGCGGAACATCTTACAACGTAACGGAATGTTTATAGCGTAGCGGAACGTCTTACAACGTAACGGAACGTTTTATAGCGTAGCGGAACATCTTACAACGTAACGGAACGTTTTATAGCGAGCGGAACGTCTCATAACGCAGCGTAATGTCTTCCAACGTAGCACAATGTTTTAGTTATTATGTACATCGTAACATTGTAACGAACGTCTTATGTAGCCTAGTGAATCGCACGCCTGACCTTAATAGTACGAGCGATGTACCACGGGCCTCCAACAAACCATATGATCAGACTTGATGTTGGCACCTACAGACGTACTGATGATATTGCACGCCGCCATTTGAAAGCCCTGCCACAGGAGATAAGAAATTTTTTACTTATACATATATACATTAAAATAATTTGTAGAGGACTTGCCGACATTATTTATGAGAGCTCATTGTCTAATATTGTTAATTGTTTTCATCACTGTTTTAGGAAAAGTTGTTCAAACTGTAACTGCGATGCATACCACCATGCCGCTATGTACAATCCTTATAATAATCCTGTTGAGAGAATGGCTGTTCAAGAAGATTCAGTGTCGTCATTTGACAATGCTAGAGAAAGAGGTTATGCTTGGGTACCAAGAGATTTATCTGATCTAGAGGTAAGTTGTTCTATAGTTATGATTGACGTAGATATACTACTTCATTATCTTGGTTATTGTCTGTATTGTAATTTATTATATAATTATTATTATTGTTGTTATTATTATTATTATGCAGGACAGCGCTTAATATGATCTAATTATTAAAAACTATTTGTCTTCATTAAATACAGTATACTGTAGTTCATACATGTAAGGTCATCCTACATGTAAGGTCATCCTACAACAAGGGCGCAACTAGGATTTTTGAATTGTGTGTTGGGGGGGGGGGGGGGGCGTTTTTAATACAAAGTGATGACACAAGTGTAGGGGGAAATTTTTGAACTCTGGGTTTCTAAAACAGCATTTCCTTCATTCTGAGGACACATTTGACCGAAATATAAAGGTTTTAAATCACATATTTTAAACGTCAGAAAGAGTAGAAAAACTCCCAAAATTTCCCTCGTATTCACCCCGCGAACCCCCCCCCCCCCCCCCCCCCCCCTTGCGTGCTTGTCCTACAAACAAAAATATTCAATTGGCTTTATGCATGCACTTTACTTGAGCACTGGAAGGATTATACAGTACCATCACGCGGCGGAAGGCAATCTGTTTGGTCCCCTCTTTTCTCCGGATTTGAACTCACCATTCTTGGTGCAAGTCAAAGATTTTGCCGTTTTTGACGAATTTTAAGTTGTTTTAATTACAAAATTAGTCAAGGAATACTTGACAAGGTAGAAAAACACTTCGACTATCGCCTCGTTTCCCCTATTTGACGATGTTATAATTCGATAATATCACGCTATTTTTATTTCTTAATTAGTGTTGGTGCAATTAATATGTCAGAAAAACCTAGCGTTAAAGGCACAGTGTCACCATGACGCAAACCTGAAAAAAATCGTGGACAAATTCAAATTCACATGATTAAAATTAAGATGAATATCAAATGGTCAAATCTTGGACCAATTAGTCCGTACGAAAATGCACTAATGACTTACTATTTTAACATTTTAAGAATATTTCTCCTTTTCTTTACACACAAATATAATTTTTGTCTCGCAAGAAAAGTATATTCGATTTCTCACGCGATTGCGTTGCGAATTTATTTGTTGACTTGGGAGAAAAATTACAAAACACATTTGTTTGCCAACTAGTTGTAAACCTTTCAAAATAAAAAAATATTCCAATAGTTTGTTGAGTGATCTCTTCTTCGTCAGTCCAGTTGTATATGGTCAGTGGGTCTTACTCGTTTTGTGACCTCCAAACCGTGTCTGAGTTGTTGATGTAAACCATTGAACTCTAAAAAGACTGGAACAATAACTACATAAGGCAAGCCCTATGATCGGATGAAGTCAAAATTCTGGCTGCTAGGGGCAACCATGAAACGTGCAGAACGTTTGACCAAGGTAGGAGCGGTGGAAAACAAAACAATGGTCCAATTTGATTTTTTTCACAATTGATATTACGAAGCCAGTATGTATTAGAAACATTGTTCTTTGTTTTGATGTTTAAAACAGTCAGTTCATAGTTCCGTATATATTAAGTTAGTTTCTTTCGACTCGTCACAGAGCTATTTCTTGTTTTTCTTGATCATGCCATCATCAGTATTCTCTACAGATTATTGTCCCTAGATTTAGACATATATTTAGTTGATTTCAAGCAGTTTAATAAACTTGAGACTGAACATGACATACCAAAAAGTCTGTTTCATCAGATAAATCACTTTCAAGCGCGTTTTGGTCCATAAAAATCTTTGAGACAAAGGCTATTTTATTGTACTATGTGCATGTGAATTCTTTATAACCCGTCCGACAATTAAACTGAAGAAAAATTAAGATTTTCTCATTGTCCATCCTGCTCAAAAGGGGACTGGCGTTGAGTGACGTGCATGGCGGCGCCCATGTCCATGATGTAAACTAAACAATCAGTTGTAGAATATTTTGTAAACTAACAGTTTTGAATGTAATTCAGCTGTGAATTATCGCACCAACCACTACCGCGAAGCCCTACCCTAATAAACACTTATTTGTGGCCACGAGACCGCCGTTGTTTCCCGAGGCGAGGCCGAGGGCAACAACGAGTGGTTGAGGGGCCACAAAACACACTGTTTTCCCGAGGTACCAGTAAATAAGTGTTTTGTTATATATCAACTGTTAAATGAGAACAAAAATGTTGAGCAAAACCTGCAGACATTGTAAAAAATGAAGGAAAACTGGAGAAAACAAAGACAAACTGAACCTGACCATCTACTTCCGTGATATTTTTCCCTAGGGAAAAATAAATGTAATGTTACCCGCTGCCATGGGTTACGCGGGAAACATCACGATTTTCGGACCGCCACGCGAGGACCGCTCGCCCAATCAGAGAGCTAGAAAAATCGACTTTGACACTTGGTATATAACAAATCAGTATGCTACATGACTAATTTTGCTATTATAGTTAATACGTTCTCCTCGGACAACTGCTACAACTCTTCGAAGAAAGGGTTTATCTCAGGAGATGATAAACTTTCATTAGGAGGAACTTTACTGTACTATACAGTATTATATAAAACAAAAGCTACATTTAATAACTTTATTTTAAGATTAATTTAACAATAGTTGCTCAATTTTGTGGTTATTTAAAGTTTTTTGTGACTTCTGTAAATGTATGCATTGCGTGAAGAAATACAATTTTGACCAAAAAGCTTATAGTTTTTTCTCTGTTCTAGATCGAACAATATATGATGTTTTTGCCATCATCTAAAGCTCCAAGATTGGGTTCAGAAGGACTTACCTATCGTGCTCAACAACTAGCTTATCAGCTTCCACTTCATGATTTCTCAGCGAGTTATCTGCAATTTCTTCCTGAAGCTGAGAGAGAAGCTTTTGAAAGTACACAAGCTTCTGGCATAGACGACTCCATGGGTCAAGGTGATGTTATTCTGCATGCCAGTTCTTGTATTTGTTCATTTGTTCAGGCGGCCACACTGTTATTGTTATCAAGTATTTTTTATAAAAATAACAAAAATTACACACAAAAAATTGCACGAGAAATTGCATCATCAAGTCTCGCAACGTTTTTGGTGCAGCAATCATTGTACGAAGTAGAATCAAGTTCTACTTTAGCAACGATTGCGGCAACGCTGCAACATATTTTTTGAAGCATTGCACAATGTAACACCCATCTTGCAACTTGTCTCGTAATGTTTCATTGATCAACCAATAGAAATACACCTTCAAGCTCGTCCCCAGGGTCTTCTATGTGGTTTCTGCGAAAGTTGCGAGACAAGTTGCAAGAAACATTGCATAGTGTAACACTCCCCCGCTCACGCAACTGCAATTTAACAGATTTAGTCGTTGTGACACAAGTTAACTGATCCAAAAAGCGGCTTTCTTTATTCTCGTCAACAATAAATGATTTCGCAATCTTAAACGACGGTTTATTTTGCTATCATCACTAAATGATTAATGTTGACGCCAGCCCATCAATTCTGCTGCTCCATTGTTACCAGTGGCTAGATATATCGTAACCGCGCAACTTATATATATACACTTATATACTTATATATATATATATATATATATTTCTTCACGCACTTCACGCTATCTGAATGTACTTCACCGATGCTGTCCCACATGCGGTTGTCACCGACGATCGCATGTGTATAAGTAATTGATGAAATTCATTCAGATTGTTCCAAGCTACACTGATGAGCTGTAGTACAGCGAAACACCGTGTCTGTAGATTGAATATATATTCAAATCACTCAAATATACTCCCTCGCTTTTTCTACACCCGTGTAAAATGGACTCCGCGCATGCCGAGATTAGCACCCTGATCGGGCTCCGGGCCTTCGGCTCTACGCCCGAGCTCGGGGATTAATCAGAACTTAGAAATCTGAGGAAGATTACAGTCAAATTTAGCAAACTTTTAGGTCGGTTTTCTCTTAAAATATTGATTCGTTTGAGAAGCTATATCCAGCACTTGTCAGTGTTCATCCTCTGATGTCTAAATACAGCCAAGTTATTTAAAAATCTCGTCTTGGTCTCGTATTTTCAATTTGCTTGGCTGTATTTAGAAATCGGGGGAAGAACACTGACTTGTGTTGGATATATTACGTATAATATATTACTGGGTCTGACCCGAGTTCAATCCTTGGTCAGACCACCCCGTCCCTCAGCTTATAGTGGGGTGGTGTATACATCCATTACTGCCGTATGTTCGTACTAAATGAATGTTCTCTTTCTTTATGCAGGAGTTGTGAATCCCAGCATAAGTCGAGAAAGAAACTGTCATGAATGTAAAGAAGAAATTGACGCTGGATCAATGGCTGTGTTTGCTGAGCGTGCAGGATCGTCTATCAGTTGGCATCCACAATGTTTCTCTTGCCATAAATGTAAAGAGCTCCTTGTTGACATGATTTACTTTTTTAACGCTGGTCATGTTTACTGTGGTCGTCATTTTGCTGAATTAGACGGTCATCGATGTAGCGGCTGTGATGAGGTGAATTTTGTTTACAGATGCAATATTTTTTTCCAAACGAAATGTTTTCTTATTTTCCTTCGGTATCGTCATGTCATCTTATATAAACTGCTTTGAATATTTGTTTTGTACATTTGATATATTTGACTAACATAACATTTTCAAATAAACTGATAACACGTTTTGGAAACCTCGTAAACTTAAAGAACATTGCAATATATACACAATTTTGTATATTTTGAATTTAGCATTTTCATGTTTGAAGAAATGACGACATATGAAAATTAATTATTATCTCATCATTTCTATCAAAATTCTAGAATATAGCTGACTAAAACTATGTCTCTTGCAATCTTCTTTAAGGTTACGATACAACCTCGTCCCCAGGGCCATTTGTGGGGGCTGGGCCAAGATGGCGGCCAAGAACAAATGGCCCAGGGGACGAGGTTGGTTCGAGGTTGGTTACGATGTTTCCAAAATGTCTTATCAGTTTATTTGAAACTGTTATGTTAGTCACGTGACCATGCAACGCCTTAATAACAAAATGGCTTGTAACTTTCGATTGATCAAGGTGAACTTTGGTTAACTTTTATTCAGTGTTATTTGAGTACTATACTACACGTTGATATTTAGAAAATGTATTCACCATCATTTCCAAAAGGTTTGGCCATCAGCACTCGCCTCGATAAATTTCGTTGTAAATCCCGTCTGTTTTGATTCTGGATCTGATTATTTTAACCGCCGATAAAGTTGCCAAACACCTAGATAGGATATATTTTGTGATAAAAATCTGTCATGCACAGCCATTCCACAGAAATGACACATTGTTGAAAAAAAACTTAAATTAACATAATAACACCTACAATACCATTTTTGGGTGCTACAATACCTTGCCCTTCTGGAATGTGAAAAAAAAATTACCACAATTACCCATGGGCATTGTGGGAACAGAAATAAGAACACAGATAATTATGCATCGATTAGAACAAATATTGTTACTTTGGAAAAGTGTCCTATTTCTTGTATCAGAACTAAATTTCTTCATTATTTTATGTATTCAACTTGCCATTGCTATTTAATAACTTATTTCAAATTCTAAATTTCAAAATGAGGGTACTGGCTTTGTGTTAGCCCACATTGAAAACACCCTCATTTTAGGGTCACGTGAGTCACACTATTTTCACATAAAGTATTCTCATTTCCTGTCAATTTGAACAACTTCTTTAAGCCTTTCACAACTTGGTACTCTTAGTTAATGAAACCAATCCCCCAAAATCTAGAGAAATATTTTCAGTAGTTTCAGAGAAAAATCACCCTCAAGTTCATCACGCGAGTCACGTCACGCAAGTCACAAGCATATAATTAAAAGCCGTTGGGACATTCATATCAGTCGAAAGGAGTGGATCAAGGAACAAATCAACACAGAATGTTAAATAGATGTATTTAATTCAAATTCTATTTATAAAATATTGATTTGGCTGCTTTAACAGTATTTATAAAAGCCATTTTATACAAATTCTCATATAGTGATCTTCCAGTTGTCCAGCTTTAAATCTTGTTCTAAATTATTATTGCAAATGGTATTAATGGCTCCAACAAACAATGAGAAAACAAAACCATTGACTTTTTAGTATTTAAACTGCGTTTTTGTTATGTTATTTGCCACTGGTCACGCGAGTCACATTAAACTTGCGACATTATTTCATTGACTACAAATGTTATTGCTCAAACTTCACTGGAGTGTCATTGTATCTTGTCTAACTATATGTCTTATAAAAGTTAAAATTAAATAAAATGAATACATTGCCAGGAAAATAAATAAGAATGCCAATGATTGAAACATGACCATTAAATAGGAGGTTTAAAATATAATTATTAGGAATTAAATATATGATTTTATTCATCTCCCCAGGGCTTCCTTATCTAAAGCAAGCTTGCGTTGTGCTAAATTAAAAGTGGCACCCTTTTTAATCTTAAAATTTTGTGACTTTGTCACGCGAGTCTATGGAATGGCTGTGTAAATGTTATCTAATGTTGAGAATGTGCTTTTGTTTTGAATATTTTGCCACGTCTTGGTGTTCTTTAAGGCGCCACCTGGCAATATATTAATTTTATTTTTTGTGTGTTTCTAGTTGATTTTTGTCACTGAATATTCTCACGCCATGGATAAAGACTGGCACGAGGAACACTTTACTTGTGTTAAATGTGAAAAACCTCTGAAGCGTGAAAAGTTTGTTGCAGTTGATGAGAGACCTTGTTGTACGCAGTGTTACAACGTGACCATGGCAAGTGTTTGTGATGAGTGTGGGAAAGCCATTGGACCTGGATCTAAAGATATCATCGTTCGTGATCGACATTGGCATGAAAATTGCTTTGTTTGTTCAAACTGCAGCAAACAATTGGTAAGAAATTCAATTATATTAATGTTTTTTTGGCATAAATTGACAAATCACATATATCGACTTATGACTCAGTGGACTAATAATGAAGGGCAGTGAACTTGCCCAACCTAAACCCTACCTCAACTTGGTCAGACCTAAGCACAACCTCCGGCAACTCTAAACTTAATCACAACCGCCAGTGAGAACCGCACCTTTTAAACTCTGACCACAGCACTCCTACTGGATCATTAGTTATAATGCTTTTCAGTTAACACACCGCATGTAGGACAGAAAAGTCCCCTAGGATTGAGGATAATCCTGAATTATAAATGAGAGGACAAGTTGTACAGTTAAGGTCAAGTTGAAGTTAATCAGGTGTTTCTTTGACACTTTGTACGTGTTTTTGTTTTTTTCTCAGTTAAATGAGGGCTTCACCTTCAAAGAGGAGATGCTTGTTTGTCACAAATGTCGGGGAATAAATCCATCGAAGTACTGTGCTGATTGCAAACAAGAACTTCTTCCAGGAGAGAAGAAAGTTGGTTATCAAAGTGAAACTTATCACGAGGAATGTTTTGCTTGCTCTAGATGCAATAATCCAATTGGTGCAGAGCAGTTTATCAACAAGGAAGACAAGCGCTACTGCCAACCATGTTTCAATAAATTTATTGCCAAGGTAACGTTTAACTTCCGCGTGCGGGTTCATGAAACTTGTATTCGGTATTTATCCATCCATCCAACTATCCCACCTGTTCATTCATCCATCTAGCCATCCATTTATCCAGTCAGCGATTGATTGATCTTAAAGTATAAATATATCACTGTCACAATTTCCCGTCCGTCCGTCCATCCCTTCACTACTATAACTTTATGTCATGGGCACAGAATAAAGAACTGAGCAGAAGGGCCACTCGGGCCGGAATCTTTGAAGTTTTTGTCCCCGCGCTGGTTACTGAAAACCACTTCCGGAAAATCTCGCGTGCAATGGCAAAATACGGAGTTGGATCACTAAAATCGATATATTTCAAAAACTAGTCGCTCGATTTTTACGCTACAACCAGTAATAATAGAGGAAAGGTTGGGAAACATTTGAAAGTGAAAATTTACGGAATTAAAACGAACTCGAACCGCCATTGTGTGAAGCTATTTAAAGCATTACCGTCTACTTTAAACTTGCATTTCCAAGCAAAAATAAGAGCAGACTATCTTTGAAAACAGTTTAAACGTTAAATATAAAGATTAAACTGCACATATTTCCTGTTATTTCTTGAATGGGATGAGTAATTTTGAAGAACGAAGCAATTCTATGAGTTGACGTTTTACAAGTAATACTTGAAAATAAGGCCAGCTGTTGTTTTATTTCATAGGGATGCAACAACGTATTTTTTTTTCATAACTCATGTTTAAATTACTGCTTGGTGTCACCACCTTTGAGTTTGCTGTCATGTTGTTTGACATCAGTGTAATGTATGTTTTAATATAAACCAATTCTGCAGTAGCGCCGGCTACGCAGGCTAATTCTGCAGTTAAAAAACTTGAATTACAATGGGGATTTACAATGAATGAATATACTAAATATCATATATATAATACAATTTGGACAAGGGAATTGTTTTAGCAAAACTCTCAGTTGATGAATTAGCAATAAACAAGTATGATTTAATTTGTTGTTTTTTTTTGTACGAGCCATTTATGTATTTACTAGATCCATCCAAAAACCAGCCCTGGAGACTCTTAAAATTAAACCTGACTTTTTACAGGAAAAACAGAATTTCTTTGAATGACTTTGCTTGGTCATAATAATATGCAAAAGTCAAAGTTAGTGCAAACTTGCTGTTGCACTGGTGCAGTTCAACAAGAAATTCAACCTCGAATGATAAACTTTTTTGTGCAATCACAAACAGTCAATCCCAAATATTTATTTTCATACAGCAAAAAATATTAAAATAATTTACACTGTAGTGAAAATCAAAGTACGGTATCAAACTATAGATTTTTTTAGAAATAATTTACAAGTGACCATCCAGTAAACAAGATACGCTAAAATACTCCACTAAAATTATTATTATACACCAGTCCTTGTTTTGATCTAAAATATATGATCATTCCTCTACCATGAAACATTGCAGCTTAGGTTAGCAACCCCAATCTTGGACTGAATTGCATGTACAGTATTTCAGTACACTACTTTCAAGTTCAAGAAGCTGAGATCAAGGGTCTGACATGATATGAAAATAAACAAGTTCAAGAAGAAGTACTGTATGCACGATTCAACTGTAATAAAAAATAAAACAAACATAAAAATCACAGCCACGCTTCTCAATATAAACATATTAAAGTTATCATTGCAGAACTATATAACTTTAGTTTTGAAAAGCGGGTTGTCTTTTAATATGGAATACCGGTCAGCAAATTTCATTGTCCAATTGCCCCAAATTCACCTAACAGAATTTCTTCGTTGTTCAGAGCTACACGTCCAATTCAATAAATAACAACAACAACAACAACAACAGCAACAACAACAACAACAAAAAGTGTGATTTCATCTTTGTACTCAATGTTTTCAAAGAGTTTCTACTCTTTTTCTAGCCGTAAAGGCAAGTTGAATGTCGACAAGAATGCTTTAGTGGCTCAATACTGTGGCGGTTTTAATTCCGTAAATTTTCACTTTCAGATGTTTTTCATACCTTCTAAACAGCAAAAATATTGTCACTTACCTTCTCTGAATCACTACTGGTTGTAGCGTGAAGATCGAGCGACTAGTCGTGAGACATAGCGATTTTAGTGAAGCAACTCCGTATTTCGCCATTACACTCTTTGTTGACCTGGCTGAGGTTTACTGGCTGCGAGCTTCGCAGACCTCGCGCATGCGCACGGAAAAACGGCGACACTTCTACCCCCGAGTGGCCCTTCTGCTCAGTTCTTTATTCTGTGTCATGGGTGTACTGCCAATTACGTGCACACAAGCGCGCACGCACGCACGCAAAATCTCTGATTTTTATTTGTTGTTTAATGTGTCTTAGGTTTGCTTCAAGTGTGAAGACGTTATCAAGACAACTTCAGTGTCATACGAAGGCAATTCTTTCCACAGTGAATGCTTTGTGTGTGCTGAATGCGGCAAGCCATTGGCAGGAAAAGCTTTCTGTAGAATGGAAGATCAACGTGTGTGCCATGACTGCTATCTTTCGAATCATGCCAAGACATGTGCTGGTTGTCTCAAGGCAATTGAAGGTCAGGAAAGATACATCGTCTACGATAATGAGCATTATCATCGTACTTGCTTTATTTGTGATAGCTGCAAGAAACCCATGGCTGGAGAGAAGTTTCGTCTTCGCAATGAAACCGAGCGCATCTGTATGGAATGTTCTTGAAACTTTCATAACCGCAGTTCACTTTTTGCCATACTTGATGTTTTCAAGTTGAGGATCAACTGGTATAAGAAAAATAGAATTAGCAGCTCATCAATTTAACTAGAGGCTTCTAAAAATTATTTAGTTCTTGTTGTCTCTTTCTCTCTTGATTTCATAGTAATAACTAAGAGTTACTTTAATGAGTGAACGAACTTATGTGAGCAGTTTTGTCCAATGCTGCTGTTTAGTAACTATATATACGAATATAATGTCAACATTAGGAACCTGTTTTGTTTTTTTTTCGTCTCATGTTGTTTAAGAACAGTGGTTTATAGAGTATTGGTGTCGCATGTATGGATCAGCAGAGTTTGGAATGGTGTCTTTTTTAAAAAAAAAGGATTTAATATTTTTAATAAAAATATAGAGTCATTACCAGCACTAATTTCGAGCCGCATAATTGAAGAGCTCGGTCTGGTCTTAAAATATATATGGTCCCGGTCTGGTCTTAAAATATATATATTCTACACTCGAATTTTCCTTCACCCAAAATCCTGAGAACATAATTGAAGAGCTGCTATTTCAAACTTTAAAAATACAAAAAAGACATCTATTCTTGTTTTATGTTTTGTATGTAATGCAGTGAGCTTACATTTTTAGAATGAGTTGCTAGAATTATGATATAATGAACTAACAGTATTAGTATTAGTTTCTAGGTTTATAATACATTGAAGTTATTGTTTTGGACATTAGTTCTCAGAACTACTAATATTTTATGCCAAGTAAAATGTGTGTCCAATATGATTTTATGAAGAAATGTAATAAAACTAAATCATTCTTTTGAAGGTTTTGTTGCTTCATGTTTTGCCTTCAGTTGTGTATGGGTAAGCATAAACTTTAATATTAGTTCTCGTGCTTATTACTCGGGCTACTGTGGTAGGCCAAGTCTAGGTTTCGGCTCCGTTTCTGTGTTTTTGTTGGGTTTTTTAAGTTTTTTTCAGGTCACAAATTTGCATTCTTGCACAATTTACTTCCTGTCAGCCGTGCCGCCATTGGGCGTGCTCCGATGAATCTACAGACATGCATTTGTGTTCCTATTCTGTGGTTGGCTGGAGCATACCACTGATCAACTGAAAGAAACACAGAGAAGTTTTGTTCAATAAGGCAGAATGGACGAGTTGCAGAGATACAAGAAACAAACGCCAGTACGCCACAGTACATCAAAGAACGTATACGTGTTGTTTACCAAAAACGCAAGTGATAAGCACCGAATAACGCAAAAAATATTAATATGTTGATGGTTGAACTGTTTGCATGTCTAGACATTATGTAGGTGTCGTATTATATTTGGAAACGTGTGTTCCAAATCTCCTATGGTGAGCTGGTCTTTTTCCCCACGATACAAAATCAGCAAGTTGACATATTTTCTGTTTCTCCGATTTAGGCCGTTTACACGGTACTGGACGCATTCGGAACCACCTATTTACACGGAAGACATATTCGGAACCATTCTCGAATTAGTACGGTGCCGCCTGTTTACACGGCGAAATAGGACTAGTCTCGAATTCGTCCGGTACTGTGTGAACGTAGCCTAAATAGATTCTATATCGAAATGATCGCTTGAATCTTGCACAGACGCTGTTGGTTTGGTCATAGTCGTAATGTTGTACTTCATATACGACCAAATATAGAAGACCTCGTTCCGTTTGTCAAAAATTTTGCAGTTTCGCACGGCAGGTTTTCTAAATGTGCACAAGCTATGCCAAGGTTGCAGATATTAGTAGCCTGAATAAACGCCTAACCAGGCGTCTTGTAATAAAATCATGTATTGCGTACAAACGAAATTAGATTTTAGTCAAGAGATTTAGAGGTGACTATTGAGTTTCTCGTGATGTGATTGGTCGAGCTGAAGCGCTTATTTCGCGATAGTTAATTAATTCCCACCTCATGAGAAGTATCAATCTCGTTCCCAGAGCCCACGTTCCCCACCCGGGAAACGAGAGACTCTGGGATAATCCGTTTCAAATCGTTACGTTATTGGCTGAATAGTGAGCATGAGTTGGTCTGAAGTGACCGGAAGTAGAATTAATAAAACCAAAATAACAAAGATGTTGGACGACAAGACTCCAGTGAAGACGTTGCCGCAATCGATATCTTCGCCGTGTCAGTGGCGTAACTCCTATAGGCGCTGCCCGGCAAAACCCGGGGCCCCCTGAGCCAGGATGTCGGATGTCTTTATGGGGATTCCGTCATTTTCACATATTTATTGGGAAATTGTTAGTCGTCGTTGAACTAGACCTAGCTTTCCATCGTTTAAATATTGGTACGAAGTTTCAAACAGTTTCTTGAAAAACGCATTAATAATTCATGAACTAAAAACTAAACTAACCTTACCTTATTTATACTGGATAACTCTCTCAGTTTATCTAAACTATTATCCTCAGAGGTCCAGTAAGGGCCCACCCTCATGTGTGGTGTTTGGTATAGAGTCAAACTAGTTTGAAAATCTGGTTATTACTTGCTCTCCTGAATCTGATTCTATACGAGTACATTTTCCCCCAGCTCAATTTTATTAAGTTGTGTTTTGCCGTCTTTTGCAGAAGTTCCCTTCTGTCAGTCGGACGCTAGGATGTGGCATGAGTTTTTACATCTATTTTCGACCAGTGCTATATATTTTCGAATCAAAATTTGCCTCTTGCTTTATCACTACAGTCCGATTATATTTTTATCTCGTTTCCATTTCTGGTTTTCAAGCTATTAACTTATTATTATTATACGCTTATTTTTCCTATGTGTTTTATTTTTTTGGTGTTTTTCATTTCATTTTTTGGTGTTTTTCATTCTTTGATTTCAAGCTGTTTTTGCAACCCATTTCACCAAATTCAGCTTCATTTTTTCTCGGTTATAAAGTAAAAGGAACTGGGGGTGACGTGCATGGCGGCTCTATCGTTCCAGTCGCCTTAGAGTTCAATGGGGGACGTACATAGTTGATCTGTATCAGAGTATATAAATTAATTAATATTACTTTCTTGATGATTTGACTTGATTAAAATTTATGATTAACAATTGATTTTGTGGTTAAAATCAGTAAATCAGTGCAATGGCATAACTACACAGGGTGGGTAAACCCCACGGGTCCGGAACAAAAGAAACTTCATGCGTATCATGTTGCTCATATTACGTTTCAAACTATTTTCAAACCTCCAAGTCTCCAATTCATGTCACAGCAAAGTCCAACTGTGACACTAAGGAAAAAGTTAAATCCACAGCTCTTCATGATCACAATTTATATGACGTAAGTTATATGAGCAGCTATACGCAGCCTGGTATTCAGCTAAGTGTTACATTTAATATTCAACGTAGGAAGTTGTCATTCAGTAGCATTATGATATAAGATGATAGTTCAAATGAGGCCAGAAGTTACTGTTTAAAATATAAGAGCTTTATTAAAACATTAAAAACTAATATGAAAATATAAAATAAACCTAGTTTTTAATGTTTTAATACAGCTCTTATATTTTAAACAGTAGCTTCTGGCCTCATTTGAACTATCATCTTATATAATTTAATATTCAATCAAGTTTTTCCCAGACACCTGCAGATTATCAACATTTGTTTTATTAGTACCCCCTAAAGAGTAATTTACTAAATGTTTAAGCAAATTACGAAGCCAACATGGATCAACACGTTAGTGAGAATGCATGCCGATAAGCTCTCCTTATTAAAAAAGAAAAAAAATACTCGAGATTATTCTTTACGAACATATTACACATACACTCACGTCGTGCTTTCTAATGACTGATATCAACATTATCCTATGCAGTGATGATATAATTTAGTAAACTCTTTAAGAACGTTGCGGTTTTCAGTTTTCAAAGTTTAATGACGACAGTGCGGCGTTTGTCGTTTATGCATGGTCTTCGTTAAATTAGCGCCGAAGTCAAACATTCCTATATATAGTTGAAGTTGTTAAATATATATAGTGCTGAGTAGGCAGTGTTTTGATAGAGCAAAGCGAAAAACCAGAAGGTGAAAAACTGTCGAGATTTTTTGGAACGAAATACTTTCGTTTCGAGCGGAGTCACTTTTTCGTTTTTCTACTAGTCAATTGACTCACTTTTTTCATCAGATGAGAACAGATCAGAGCATGGGTGTCAGATGTTGGGATCCGAGGTAACCGCGTTACCTGCAAGTGACTGGAGCTAACTGCAAACCTGGGTCAGAAGGTCTTGTGCACGCTAGAATAGTAGAAAATTTTAATTTTTCCCAGTATCTTTTTGCAATATTTACCGACCAGATTTAATAGGTGTCGTATTTGAAGACGCAAACTCATCAATTGATGCCATCAAAAACTTTAAGAAAAGACTTTCCTATTGCCAAAATTGACTTTCTCAGGCCCAATTGCTCAAAAAGTTTCCTCTGGTGGCCCGGTCCCCCGTCGCAATTCGCAAGCTACGCGGTCCGGTTGCTCGCTTCGCTCGCAGGGCTAACTGCAAATTATTTTTGGTTACTTAAGTAAATATACAGGCATGGATCAGAGGTTTAAATAAACATTTTCAGCTGGTCTAGGAGTCCAACAATGTCTGTACAACCCATGCCAAGTCATAAACAAATGTACCACTATGCCCGTTTTGTACCCAATATTGTTGTCATCAGTTAACTGGAACTGAAATTCTGATCCAAAGGTCCGTATCTGACCATTTCTGTTTTTCAGAATTGCAATTTTATAATTGACAAGTCGTAGGGCAATCACTTACAAACAGCGAACATGCTGGGTAAAGCAAACATTAATTCTTTCAAAATTAAAAAACATCTGACTGAATTAAGTGCCGTTATCAGTCAGCAGTTGATATTGTTATAGTTGCAAAATGTTATATAAAGATATTTATAAAACGTAGGTATATATCTTTTCCATCCTGAATTGTTAAGATTTCGTGATTATGACTTTGAAGGTGTTGATATATTCACGTGTTTGCATACATCTAGTAAATGGTCATCTGATCTGGCAATTGCCCTTCAGTTCTGTACTTTCAGCAACACGAATCAGTACTTGAAAAATGAAAATATTGCATACCAAAGACTGTATCATAATCGTATCATGCAAAGCACATTAGCACCGTGGTTATAAGGACTATACTATCAACGCTTACTGTGGAAAACTAAAAGGTAGTCTGTCTCAGACCTCAGTTATTGTGCATACATAACAAATTTCTGAAAACTAGTTGCAGACTGCATTGTTACATAAACAGAAGATTTTCTTCTTTTAAATTGCTTCGTCACTTGTCCGCTGGCCTGTTGTGACTTGTGACAGTAGACTAATTGGAAAATATGTACCGCGTGTAAAAGGTATTTGGAAAAAAATTCCACAGCAGATTTCTATATCCATGTAATAAAGTAATTACCCAGAAGCCTTCGGGTAAATGATGAGAGACCAATGAAACTATCTTTGGTCACTTGGTAACGAAATTATTTAATAACTGTGCAGACAGATCACGGCACAGTTGCACAGTGTAGCTTGGACTGGTCCACAGGCGAAGATACCCAAGTAGGTTGACAATGTCTAGGGTAAGTACTGCCTCTCGCGACATTTGTCGTTTATATTGCTTCTCTACATTCAATGTAATAATTGAGGCTTTTTAGTTTTGATTAGTAAAGTCTACAAATGTCTCCGTATAAATATTTGTTGGGATTTGCTTGTCGTCAAAGTCTTTCTCGGAGAGAAACATACAACTGTTAACTGTATATACTGATACAGTTATATGCATATAAATGCATACACGTTGACAGAATGGCTAAATTATAAGCGAGAGGATAAAATTATCAGCAAACTACGAAACTATAGTTTCTCTCTGATAAAGTATTTAATTACAAGTAGTCTGTTAGTGTTAATACACCAGTTGCATATATTTATATTTATTTCTTTAATTTTTGCGCGATCATTTCACACGAACTATGGCTCGTTCTTCAAAATCTGGATCATTTTACGCATGCATTGTTTACAAGTGAGCAAAATCTGACAGATATTCTCGCGCTTTGTACTTGACTAAATGCAATCATGATACCAGATGTGGGCCTGGAACAACAAAGTGTGTGTAGTATGATGTAGAATGATGCCAAGTTAGGCAATACAACCATAACAGTATCATGTAAACACACAAGGACTTTCAAGAAGTGGTAGGAAGAGTCATCTGAAGCCAAATATTGAAACGCACCAAGATAAATAAGACAACACCCCAGTAGTCCAATAACGTCTTGCTGAATACATTAACTTTGTTAATAAAACAACATTGCTCGCAATTTCTATCACTTTGTTATTGTCTTCCTACAAAGAAAACTCATGCACGATATCCTACTTTCTTCGGCGCTGTTTTATCTATAGTAAAATACAAGATCTAAGAAACATCTATAAGACAGACGTGCAGTTGTGCTCGATACGCGCATTCTATACATAAACTAAAAGGTCATGACATCCTTTGAGCTAATCATCGTTTATAATTATGTCGGTGAATCACTACATGGTATGTTTTATAGATAGTGTATTTCTGCTCCTTGGTTCGCGCCAAAAGTCTTACTAATGTACAATATACTACCAACTAGAAAGTCTTAAATCCTGTAATCGTTCTTGCTATGGTATATTTTCTGGTTTCTGCTCACACAGTTTGACCTCAAAGTTTAACTGTATTTATAATACGAAACTGCCAACAAATGGTCATTAAAATTCTTTAACCACAAAAGGACAAGCTATAATTAAAATTAAATTTGAAGATATGATTGTGAAACAGATACAGATAAAATGTGTAACAAGATCCACGAAGAAACAAAACGTTGATGATGCGGCAGTCTATGTCATCTGTACTCTGTAGACAGCTATAGCTGCTACAAGATTCTGGTTTACACTTATCACAAGATATCGTCGTTGTCTAGTCGCTATGTCGCCGAGAATTTCAACAATACTAGATTGTTCAGGAGATGTCTGCATATTCACAACAGTCAAAACACGCCTTGTCTATTCATTCGTTTTACATCCGCACGATGGGTTGCATGCATTATTATTGCCCTGATTTGCACAAATTATACAATAATGTCGGGCTAATCAAAGGCTATATAATAAGATTTCTCACATATTTTATACAGTTTATCATTTTCCAAAAATACAGCCCTAGAAAAATACTGATGCCATTTTCTAAATCGTGCATTAACTGGAAGTTAGGCCACCATGCATTCACCGATTCACGCACTCAGTGAAAGTGATTTTTTTTCGAACATTATCTGGCTACAGTTTGCTGACACTCACTGACCAAGTGTAAACATTATTTCTCCAGAGGGCAGGCAAAAGCCGCACCCTGAAGGGAATAGAAATGCCAAGTTCTATTAGAGAATATAAACAGCATACCATATTATAAAGTAAAGCGTCGAAAAGTTGATGACAGCTATGAGTATAAATTAAAGGGCTAGAATTCTAAATATATATAAAATACAATAATTGAGAGCAGCAGACATTCGCCCAATATGCAGCACCTTCAGGCTCCATCTGTATAGTTTTATTGACCTACATGTAGTAGAACGTGATCTGCGATCAAAAAATTAACGCAATTGAGCGCTCTAGTGCTCGGTAACATTTTTGCAACTTTTAGAGTTGCATCAGACAAGACACTAATCTGGGTGTAGTCAGTGTGACAAGCAGGCGTGGTGAAGTAAAATTGTACAATTTCCTCCTCTAAATTGTATTCAATTTAATTAAACAGCTGTTAAACAGGTTTATACAGAGCTTCATGAACCGTCATTCCAAATTACCAAGACATATTTGAAAAAACTTGTTCAAAAGACTTATCTGACATTGATGTTTGACAAAATCTTTGTTGCTTTCTCAAATAATATCGTCGTGTTGTTTTATGGTCACTTATTCATGTATAGTCTGAGTCGATAATATAACTGTGATGATCATGTACCTTAATAAATTTTCTTTTTATTACGGTGTTTATATCTCCAGTCAGTCCTGCATGATGAAAAGAAATTACTTCATTAACACTTTGAGGCCTGGACCTCTCTCTGTGGTGAATAAAATCGTCTGGCGTTAGCCAGAATAAAATACTAAAGACTCGTCGTCAGGCTTCAAAGTGTTAAAATTTTGGAAGGATTTTTTGTTCAATATATTGGGTAATTTCTCTCAGTGTGAATGAACAAGTTTAGAATATTCTTTACAGATTTGAACAGAACACGTGTAATGTTTTCATTTGGATAATTACTCTAACCATTGAACGTGTGACTACTGCATGAATTATTTCAAGATTGTGGATTCGATCCCCAGCTATCTGGATAGTGATTATACAGCTTGACTAGCAAACCGTAAATGTTATTAAAACTGCAAACTATTGAACTCACAACATATAATATTGTGATAGAAATACTCAAATACAACATGAACGTCAGTTCCTGACTCCGACAGTTATCAGATTAATAAATAGGAGTGTTCAGCCAAACCACCGGGCAGGGAGGGCCAGCTGCACGGGTGCCGAATGTAGAGGGGCGCCAAAAACATTAGAAAATATATAGATATTTATACAGGCTATTTTCTAAAAACTACGCGAAGAAGAAGATGCAGACGCCGCTGCCGGTGTAATCTTCCTGCAGCCAACAGTTTATAATTATTTAATTAAAACTTCGTTAGAGAACAGATTCTTTATCTTTATTTGAAGATGTTTTTAGGGCATAAATTACTACTATATACTTTTCACGATTCAATTTTACAACATTAATTTTTTGCATCAGAACTGTTAGATGCTAGTTTGCAATTTTTGTTGTTGCTAAAATTTAAAGACGTTTCCATTATCTGATCTGTTAGATGCAACTGTTGGAAGACCCTCTTAATGGTGTTGACACGATGTAGTCTAATAGGTCTATATACACCGTATTGATAAAGATGGCCGCCATTTTATATTCTCACTGTTATATGCATTTATTAATTAATGCCTAGCCTCTGGCTTTGGCCTATAATTAATGTAAATTTTCTACTGGAATCAATAAATTATTAATTAGCCTTTCCAGCCTCGTTCTCGTGTAAAGGGTTCTTTTCAATTATAAACACAAGAACGAGGTTCGAAAGGTTAATTCAAATGCGTATAAAACATATAAATTGGCGTCCATCTTTATGAATACGTTGTGGTGTTATTGACTATGTTTCTGTGAGATTATGAAAACATAGCAATGACATCAGCTCAGGTTTTTCAGTCTTGTTCGAACGAAAGGGTCTGAGATCACCCCCACCCCCACCCCCTCCCTAGAAAGTTTTTCACTATCGCACTAGGCTCACGCAGTTAGTGCAAGCACATGAGATTTCTGTAAATTCTTCCCCAATAATGCAGATAATAGCATTTTCGAGACTCTAGATTTCAAAACTTCCGGGGAACATGCCCCTAGAGATCACATTTTCCAGCCCCCCTAACATAAAACATCTTTCTACAGCCTTATGATTTGTTTCTGAATTATTGAATGACACATTTTCAATTTCTATAGAGTGCTGCTCCACGGTGTGTTAATTGCCGTCGGCAAATTCAAGCCGAAGAGAAAAAACTCAACTATCAAAATGAGTCCTACCATGCTGATTGTTTCGTGTGTTCACAGTGCCGTAATCCCTTGGGAACCGATAGCTTCGTGAAAAAGGATGAGAAACGCTACTGTCAAGGTTGTTTTTCCCGCCTCTTTGGAAAGGTATTTTATGTACTATGCATATTTGCACCAATTTCGATACAGATAATCAGTATAGCCTACAAAGCTAACTTCGTGTTGTTGTGATTGTAGAATCTTTTATCTGAGTTGTTTATTGATTAACTCATTAATTATATAGAAAAGAATAATTTACAATAGGAAAATGTGAAATAATGTACAATCGGAAAAGAATAATTTTTAATCACTTGATAATCAAATTTAAGGGATCTTTGTTAGGAGTTTTTGTTTTATAATATAAAATAATAATAGTGTCGTTGCTGCTGTTGTTGTTGCTACTTCTGGCGTTGTTGTTACTGCTGTTGTTGTTGCTGCTGCTGCTGTCGTTGTTGTTACTGTTTCTGGCGTTGTTGTTGTGGTGGTAGTTGTCGCTGCTGCTGCTGCTCCTGCTGTTATTAGGTATAGAACTGAAAGAAAGTTATATTAGATGCTATTCTACCTACAACCAACATCTTATCTTTGTCTCTTGAGGCTCAGGCCTCAGGGGATTGATTGCAAATCACTAATTACTTGGTTGCACATAACGTCACGTCGGTCATGCCAAAAAATAACAACCAACATAGCCGCTGAGTCTTTGTCCTCTGAATTTCAGAAAATTGATTGCAACCTACCAATAAACATTTACATAACAACGCCAGAAGCAGCAACAACAACGGCAGGCCTGCAATATACATTACACTTTCAGGCCTGGACCTCTCCCTGTGCTGAATAAAATCGTCTGGCGTTAGCCAGAATAAACCTTAAAGACTCGTCGTCAGGCTTCAAAGTGTTAATTAGAGATAGGTTTTAAAGCCTATTTACGTATATAGATTAGTCTTCCTCGCAGCCTATAGGTTGGATACGCTGGCTCTCCTATATATATGAGCTTGGGGTAACATCTGAATCAATGATAGGATTTGTTTTCATTGAAACTAATTATTTTTTGCAAATTTAGTTTAGGCAAGTTTCAAAACTACAGTATAGTCAACTCGCCTAAACTACGCACTATAAATATCAGTTTGTCATTGAAATATTTAGTTACTATATAATAACTCAATTCTATTTGATCTTTCAATAGACATGCCACGCCTGTGATAACGAAATCAAGACGGCGTCAGTTGACTATGAAGGTAAAACCTATCATAGTGACTGCTTTATCTGCAGTGATTGCCGCAGTCCTTTAGCTGGAAAGAAGTTTCATAAGATGGGAAGAAAGCTTGTGTGCAAACCTTGTTACAGGGACAAGTATGCCAAGACGTGCAATTACTGCAGTCAAATTATTGAAGCAAACATCAAGTTTGTTGTCGATGATGATAAAGTTTATCATCGCGAGTGTTTCACTTGCAGTAAATGCAACCGGCCTATCGATGGTGAAAAGTACAACATGAAAGGTGACAAGCGTATCTGTAATAAATGCCCAGCTTAGGAGTGAAACTAAAGAAGCTGGCAAAGAAATTTTGTTTTTGGAACTTTATGCTTCATTATTAATGTCTTTGCATTATGTTTGTAAAGAAAGAAAATTCATTTGAATAAAGTTTTTTTTCTCATGACTACATTATACGTTTTGATCATGCGCTTTGATAGAAAGGACTGGGTTCAACAACTGATACAGATCTTTACAAGAAGCAAAATGGCGGGTGAGAAGTCTCGAGAGAGTGAGAGACCACTGATCTCTACAATAAGAGATCACAAGAGACGTGTGTAAATCCTGGTTTATACTAGAGCGTAAACATATAATAGGCATGCATAAGCGGCAGTGGCGGACACTAGGGGGGGCGATCGCCCCCCCCCCCCAATAATTTTAGCTGAAGCTTTCATTTTGAAAAGTGGAAGCACAAGAAAGTTTTCATTCACAAATGTAGATAATCATCTAGAATATTTTCTCTGAAATGTTGTTTTTTTATGCTTAGCATGTGATTTATAACAAAATGCACCATTAAAATAGTGTTTTGAAAACCTAAAGTTTTTTACAAAATGTGTTCTCAGAATGTTGCAAATGCCATTTCAGAGATCCAAATTTTAAAAATTTTCGGTCAACTTGACCGCTCAAGTTTTAACGAAATAAGGTTTATGTCATCACTTTTCCTACACTCTTTTATAGTTCAAACACAGGGGGTAACATAAACCATTCCAGCTGAAATCTTCAAATGCATTTAGGACTCAAGGTTGGTTTTAAGCCAATTTATTAATGCTTGCGTAAAGTTTGCTGAACTTGTGTGGTGCCGCTTTGTCGCTTGTCGAAAAACAACTCACTAAAAGGCCACTTCAGAAGCCCGTCAGTGTCTAGTCGTAAGTCTGGAAAGGCGTTTGAATTAAATTTTGGTTTAACATAAATTCATTGTTTCTTTTGTTCCAATATAATACAGACGATTTCACTTTAGCAGCTACTTTGTTGTTACTGTTAGACTTCTGTCATTTCTTCGCTTCTTTTCAGTGTTGATCTGAGCCAGAGGTAGTTGTAATTACAAAGATATAGACCTGACCGTATAGCGATATGTGTATTTTCCGCAAGTTTATAAAGATGAGAAACGTGAGACACCTGTATAATGTATGTGTCTACGATTGAGATTCTCTGCCTGTATTAGGGGGCGATTACATGGACCGGGCTGGCCCGGTTAACCGGGATGAGTTTACGAATATTCTTATAGACTTTTGAGAGTCCAAAACACGTGCATAAACAATTTGGAAAAAGAATAAAACTAAATGTTATGCATAGTTAAACATTCTGAAAATCAAAAACTGTTATCAAATAAATAGCAGCAGTTATTGCTATGGCAACAATAACGTTTCAAAATGGCTACCAATTACCCTTTAAACTATATTAATTCGAAAGAAACTTTGGTGACCCCCAATTTTTTTTTTCATTCAAACTTTTCTTGAAATATGAGTAATCAATAGGCCGATTTTAAAAAAATTCTGTAGAACGAATAATTTTTTTTCCTGAAAAATCATGTTTGTTAATTTTTAAAAAAATTGGATCTACAGAAGTTTTTTAAATCGGCCTAGTGATTACTCATACTTCAGGAAAAGTTTTAATGAAAAAAAAAAGGGGGGTCACCAAAGTTTTTTTCGAATTAAATTAGTTTGAACGGTAATTGGCAGCCATTTTGAAACGTCATTGTTGCCATAGCAACAACTGTTGCTATTTATTTGGTAACAGTTTTTTATTGTCAGACTGTTTAGCTTTGCTTATTATTTTTCGGAATTGTTTATGTACGTGGTTTGGACTCTCAAACTTGTATTTTCCATTTTTCTAGAAACTGTATGGAGCTACCTTAAATCATAAGGCGTGGCATTTAGTACTATTTCATGTTGTCCTTCTTCGCTTCTATAATCTTCCTAGCTTCCAAACATTGGTTTACTCATTTCTAAATTTATCAAGAAAAACGTCTAATTTACGTCTACAAGATACGATTCTTGTAAACGATTGTTATTCTGGCGCATGAGATTGTTGGCACAAGTCGCAATTCTTTGTGATTCGAATGCTGCAAAACGCCTTTTACACACGTTTGTTGCTGGATCACATACGCTAAGATACTAATCATGTGCAAGTATATACCCCTTCTATTAACTGTGTGTTGATCCCTTAGTTCACGGTTTTCTTTAATCATTAGAGTTTACTGTTAAAAAGAACGTTTTGTAACACTTGCGAGCGAGTCATAAGCAGAAGGAAGTAAACAATTATATATAGCATACACCAGCTTGACAAACGAAACTATAAGGAAAGTCCTATGGTATTAATTAGAGCTTCTCAATCGCTTAGAAAGAGCATATTTATACTTTACCATTAAATATACTGCTTTCAAAGTGCATTGCTCAGTGAGACTAGTCGTATCTTTCAACATCAAACTAAATTAGTTTCAAATCAAACATTTTATATAATTATATAAATTTTGTCTGTAACCAAAGTTATGTTATTTATTCCTTTGGGATATATGAAAACAGAAAGGATATAGATTGGTTTAAAAGACTGACTAAAATTTAACATTTTTTCTATAAATCAAAACTAATGGTGCGTTTGTCTTTTTTGATTGACTGATTTTTTTGCAACATGCATGTGACCATGCATTATTGGCATTGGCATTGGACACGTTACGGCTTATGCATTATGAGTAAATTCTAGTCAATCTTATTGTTCCAAAGCCAAAGGACTAATAAATTATTAACTTTGCTAGCTGATGAACAAAATTTACTACTGACGCTCGGGGAGCACGGATGGCGTGTGCTGTTAGGGCGCTGCCTCTCACCAATAGTTAAGCCCGGTTGGACGGGGTTAGTACTTGGATGGGTGACCGTCTGGGAACAGCCCCGTTCTCGAGCTTGGGACTCATGTGAGTAGAGTTTAGTTGGTCTCTCCTGTGCTCCGAGGGTTTTTCGCCGGGTTCTCCGGTTTTCCTCCCTCCATAAAATCAACACCTAGCTTAGCTGTAATTCGTGGGCCGATATGTGTCGTATAGCGGCTGCCTGAGCGCCTTTAATATGCCTTCGACTCGGCCATGTCAAAAAAAAGGCGCATTTGAAAACCTTAAAGTTGAATTTGCCCGGTATAAATACATGTCATTATTATTATTATTATTATTATTATTATATAGCCAGTAAAGTAGAAACTGTAAAGTGAAAAAATAATACATGTTTTCCCAAGTTCACAGTGCACAGTGCTGCATTAGCATGGTTTTGACTTTTTATTTCCTTTAATGTTTTGTCTTTAGCTTTGTTGTGGTTTTAATTTGAAAGTTGCCAGTTGCATGTATATATGTAAAGCCAATATTAATGAAAGAACTCAATGGTTTAATTATTGTCAATTAAAGCAAACGCAGACACTAGCCACTTCACCTTGAAACCATACACATGCATAAAAGAACTCTTTAATAGTTTTTAACTAATTGTTTACCATAAAGGTGCATGGGAACGTATTGATGGCGCCCACTTAATTGTAGTAATGTTAAAGGGTTTTGTGAAAACATAGTATTTTTAAAACATAGTATAGTAGATTTGAGGGAGTTTAATTTATTGCTGGTAGAATATTATTATATACCTACTCGTATCCATATACAGATCTATATACACTAGCACGCCGATATACAACAGGGACAAGGAGTGCATGAAGACTCATAATCATTCAGTGACACCTGTAGTCTTTGAATTAGTCTTTCAATTTTTAATTGTAGAGTGCGTTTGTTTGGCACGACGCCGGAATAGGAGTAATGGAAATAACCCAGACAAGCGCATCCTTACTCTTAGTCAAGGCTATGCATGACTACAAGGCATGGATTTTAACATTTATTTGGCTTAGTTGCATGTTTCAATAAATTTTCCCAAGTTTATGTCTACAACCTTGCGATTCTCATAAATTATATACTTGTATATTGAAGTCTAAATCTTACAAGAACACTTCTGTCCCCCCCACCCCCCCCCCCCCCCCCAACTCCTAATTTCTAACAAAAAGTCTTATGTCCTGATAAATAGCAATCTCCAGAGCAAAAGGATTTACTGATTGGATTTACTGATTAGTAAATCCTTTTGCTCTGGAGATTGCTATTTATCAGGAAATAAGACTTTGTTAGAAATTAGGAATTGGGGGGGAGGGGGGGGGGGGGCGCGGCATAAGTGTTCTTGAAAGATTTAGACTTCAATATACAAATATATAATTTATGAGAATCGCAAGGTTGTAGACATGCAATCTAATTTAATGTGTTTGGGGAATCGCATATTAATTTTCCCAATACTTGATGGGAAAAAAATTGCTGATACTAATAAGAAGACTAATATAATTCGCTGTGTTGCAAGTTTTGTTCCAGGTGATTTGAAACTTTGCATGGTGATGTTTAGTTATTAAAATAGATTTGCGGCACAACCATGTGAAAATATAGACTTTATTTTGCAGAGCTTTCGTCCTGCCTATAACTCAGGACTAGCTTCGTCAGAGCAAGGCAAGACATGTACTATACAGTTTGATATTGAAATAAAAGTAGCGTGCTGCGTAGGCAGTGTAGAAACAACAATCGAAATATAGTAACTTAGTAACTTTACGAAATATAGTAACCTAAGTTACTATATTTCGATTACTATACAGTTTGCCTTGCTAAAATGCTCTGAAGAAGTCCTGAATTAACCAGGACGAAAGCCCACCAAAATAAAGCCTATTTTCACATGGTTGTAACGAAAATTTATTTTAAGTTTTGTTTCATTTAACATTTTCAAAACGTTTCCATCTATTTTAAGTTTGTTGTTTTAAATTAATTTTTCAGGAGACACCAGACAGGAGACATTTTTTC
The DNA here is from genome assembly GCA_035771165.1 of Paragorgia papillata. Classification (NCBI taxonomy): domain Eukaryota; kingdom Metazoa; phylum Cnidaria; class Anthozoa; order Scleralcyonacea; family Coralliidae; genus Paragorgia; species Paragorgia papillata. Next base: position 2,507,276 of record JAWNZC010000229.1, read on the forward strand.
AGTCGTATAGACTGCAATGTGTGTTTTATCTAATAAACTATTTATCTATCTATCTATCTATAGCTTTTTTTTAAATATGTGTCCGAGATCTCTGTTCTACGACAACACAAAGTGTGACATATTAACATCATTATATTATCACCATCTGGGTATTTCTATAAAAGAATAATTAAATAATTGACTAACCAGTCAAAACAAGAACGGGCTAACAATCAAAGAATACATGTGGGTGACGATTACACACGCATGCGTATACTACCAAATACCAATTGTTTAAATCAGCATGTATGTGCTTGTCTGCGAGTCCAATATTTGAAGTACGCCAATCCACTTGATTGTCATTGACGTACATGTATATTATATTTAAAATACTTGATTATATATTATAAACATTAACATATATTGAGACTCACAGACTCACTGGCAGTATTTACAAGTACAGTTGTACAGACAATACATCTATAATCACTCCGCACCAATATATAACTGGACTGCGGGTCCCCGATACTTTTGTATTACATGAAGTGTCCCCAATTGAACGGCGCCATCTTGTTAGGTCTTCCGACGGCGAAAAGTAGTAGGCGAAGAGTTGACGACACGCGCCGATAACTTTTTTGAAGCAAAAAAATGCTTTGAGAAAGACGTTTACACAAAAATTTAATTATTTTTTAAAGAAAAAAGTTCAAAGACGTTGAAATACATGTCAATTATGGCGTGAAACAAAGGTTCCGTGGAAAAATCCAAGCTTTTTTCTTTGCCGAATGAAGCAAGCTCAAAACGGACAGTTAAAACATCTTCCCGAACACAAAGAAACTCAAGAAACTTACAAATACAATATAAAACCATTCAGAATTATCCTTTAAAAAGAAACCTGTAAATATGTTCAGTTTAGTTGCACTTTTTGCTTACCGACAATCGTTTTTGGCATTCAAAATGTTTGTCAACTCTCAGCTCGTTTTTTTTTTGTAACTTTGGTCCCATGCTCTTTTTACTCTCATAAGACACGGTTAGCCAAAAGCTGGCCTGTGATTGGTGAATTTCGCGGCTCAGACCTAACAAGATGGCGTCTGATGGCGTGTATTTGGGCCATTTATTCGTAGGGCACCCGCAGTCCAGTTATATAGATGTCAGTGCTCCACACCAAAATAAAATAAACTTCGTTCAGCTGAATGCAAACTATACTGATATATAGATACCAAAGACTTAATAAACAACCAGACCCAGTGTTAATAAGCGGAACATTGGCTATTGATTCCTCACAAACGAACGAACGAACGAACGAACGAACGAACGAACGAACGAACGAACGAACGAACGAACGAACGAACGAACGAACGCTGCGCGATATAAAAGTTAACGGCAAGTTTTGTGTTATGCTACATACGTACAGTTATAATATATACAAATACATACAACTGGCCCAATCATTCAATAACAGTTTTGATAGGATATATATACCTTTATTGTCGACGTTTTAACATTTTCTGGAACAGCAATTCTGCAATCAACTGATGGTTGTAACCGGAAATCCTAACGGAACCCTCAATCATTTATTGATCATATAATTAACTTGTTTTTTCCTGTAAGACTTTGTAAAAGTTGCATAATAATTATTTTTTCAGTGAAGCAATAATTATTTATAGAAAAAACAAAAGGATATAGGATCGAGATTGTATTGAAAATCATTCTGGTTTACAGACGTTAGAAGGATATACCGTAAAACTCAAAAGAAAGACAGATGAATGAGGTATGAAAAAATATCTTTTTTGACAACAACTCAATAAACGATAAATGTAAAACAATCTCTAAGATTTTAGTTACTGTCCATGCTTCGACCTGTTGAATCAAATGCATACCGTTTTGACTCGTCTTATGCCAGATATATAAAGAGGATTATAGCGAAGCAAGCTGCTGAACGCCTGAACTTACGTAACACGTATACTAATTTAACAATATTATACAATATGATGAGATTTAAGTCAAGACTATGCATATAACATTTAAATTTTCTTGCCAAGGATATGATATTATAATGCCGGGTGTCATTGGCCATAATAACGCTGAGCAGTACTTGGCTTACTTTTAGACAAAGCATTGTCTTTTTAATACTGACAATACTATATGGGCAGACGACGTTAACTAATTATGCAAAGAACTAGAGAATAAAATTCACAATTCTTAGAGGGTTTTCAATTTGTTTCTATTATAAAATAGCTATAGCATATACTGGCTAGTGTTCCTCAAGATGTGAGAAAGATCTTGAATCATTTCAAAGGGCTAAGAATCCTCACATCTGAGGTCAGTGAAGATATACTATTGAAGATATTTTGGAGATATTTTGAAACAGAATAATTTGTGGTAGTTGTTATAGAACTGTACATTGACAATTTTATTTATCTCTGGCCAAATTCTGAACAGGGAAGAATTAACCAGATTTATGATAATGGCTATCTGTGCACAATACTAGCTCACTTTGTACACAGAGCAACACTATGAAAAGTTAATAATAACATACTGCATTTGCTGTACAATTTTGTACGAGTTGTTTGCGTTTGCTTAAATGATAAAAGAAATTGTTTAAAAATTTATTATGTTTACAGTACTTTTGTCGCTGCGCCAGCTCTCTATGACCTTACTATACTCACTAAATAAAGTGGAGAGGATTTGTCTCATTTCTTTGGAAGTATAAACAAACATTGTACGACTCGTCATTTGCCCACTGCATGGTACTGCACGATGAACAAAAGCTTAATTAGTTTAACAAATGGCAGATGGCGAAGCATTAATCAATAAGCTCAGCAGTGCTGGGCAGGGTCAGTAAAGTATTATATAATATACTAGATTGAACGTCTTTCAGATCAGTTTCCATATTTTACTCATTTGGTAGATTTTTATAATTTTATCTTAAAGTTTGCCAAAACTGGGAAAATCGCGTTATTCTACACCAATGGCAAATGGCAATGGTTGGAAGATATAGCTTGTGAATACATCAGCTGCTGTCTACAGAACAGCTGGTCTATTCACATGACAGGCTATCCTTATTTACTCAAGATCTGTTTCTATAACTGATTCAGCAGTTAGAAATACTAGTATTCTCGCCTCTCGGTTGCCAGACACGCTTCAGGCTATGACATGCGTTCGTTCAACAGTTAGCCAATCGTCATCTCTAACAATAGCGATGCGTTATCCGGCCTATCTGGAAAAGTGTCAGAATCGATAGTATATTGTAAAAAATATTAAAAATTATTTTTTGTCACGAGTTAAGTCAGGGCACTATACACACATATTATTCCTTTCTCAATACACCAAATAAACTATATAACATATAGCCCGCGTATATAGCAGTTCTCCAATCATTCATTGGTTTCTTTGTATAACGGGTCACAACGTTATTCAAGACCATGTTTAAAAAATGATTCCGTTAACACTTTACAGAGTTTACCCACCGAGATGAGATTTCAAAAATAATGCATTGTTTAATTTAAATGATAAATTTTTAAGGTATAACTTATTTGTTTATTTTCTTTCGTTCGAACTTTGAAACAGCCTATTGTTCATGGGAAATTTTGCTGTTAATCTCTCTGAAAATGGGGACATCATTAATTATTAAAAGCCTAGCTAATCAGTGACAAAGAACAAAGAGAGTGCTCTACCCAAGCGAAGCATCAGACGCTGTTACAGCTGATGAGTGAAAAGGTTGAAAATTGTTTTAACAAGAATCTGGTCAAATATCAAGTGAAGTAAGTTAGAATAAGTTGTAACTATTGTTTTTAATTCAAATCGACACGTATATGTTTCCCTATAATTTATAGTTTGCTTTAGAGAACAAAACTATACAAAGAAATGTTTAAGCGTGTTTTAATAGGACTGTGTATGAAAACCTCAGTCAGATGTTGTTAACTAGTGTTTCAGTTAACATAACGTTGCAATATATTAACACAGTACAAATTAATATAGAAAAACACTGAAGTTGACGGGCTCATCGTAAATGGCCCCTGAGGATTTTTTTCCTCTGGAGCTGTGATGATTTCCCAGCCATGTCTTCCATTGTATGTATTTGTTTATGCGAAGTTTTATAAATAAAAAAAATAAAAAAAGATAATCCAGAAGATTTCAAAGAAGTTTATTTAATGTTTTATATGCACAAGGTGGTATTACAATATTTGCAATATACAAATATATAAAAGCAGGAAGTTATAAAGAGATAAGCCAGAGCAATCTGAAAATACGTTTATTAACGTTTCGTAGCATCTTCAATTACTGTCAAATTATATCTATATCTTTATTTATTCGTTATGGCTATTTTTGACGTTGACTCACTTTAATGTGGTTCGTGATATGCATGCATCACGGCTTTTTATTTTACAATTTAGAAAACCTTTATGCTTGTCGGTAAGGAATTGTAATATTTATTCAGCAATTGTTTTCTAATTTAACTAGATTATGTGGTTATGAGTTCTTGCATGCTTGCAGGTCGGCTCTTTTGCATTTCACTGAAACACGAGTATAAAAACCCACTGCACGCTCACCTGATTTCAAACCCTATTTGTCGTACTGAATATTAATGATTGCATAGTTAGTTTTAGATATAGTAACCATGCTCGTCCAGTAAGACATTATTGCAATCACTTATAGTGAGTTCAGAAACAATGCTAAAGGGGTCTACATCTATACATTTCGTTTTTCTTTCTTGCACGCTCCAAAAGGTTTCACTACAATTTAATCAAATAAACCGATGCACAATATATTAATGTTTTAGTCACTATATATTTTTATAGTCGTAACTTGTATTCTAGTGATCTGTTATCTTGAAGCGTAATTTTGTATCATACTCTTGCGGATTGGTATTTTAAGATCAATGTCTTTCGTGCATGTCACTTTTTTAACGCTATATAAGTACTTCAACTCATAAATGATTATCACGTAAAACCAGTTTCACGAAATTTCTCTTCGTCGTCGCAGCTGTGTTTTGTCCCTCCACATGAGATCCAAACTTTCCAAGGAAAATCTTTAGTTGTCTATCTTGCTCTTTTTTTTTAACTGGATCTCACATTCTTACAACCGCGCGCGCATGCAGCTAGATTATAGTTTAATATACATCTTGTTTTTTCTCACTCAAAATGTTATTTTCAACTGATCGTTAATTTAACAAACATATTAAATTTTTCCGTGCGTGTGTACTGTAATAGATCACATATGACGTGAGAGTGGAATGAACAAAAAAGTACAATATGAAACGACTGTTGTTCCCTACACCCCGTGACGTCTTCTGGTATCTATTGGCAGTACACGCACACGAAAACGTAATCTATTCGTTTTATACAATAAGTGGTCATCAAAGTATTTTTGAGCATGGAGAAAGAAAAACAAGTCTGCTGACGTGAATCAACGTTATCTGTGTGTGTGTCATTTACTAGATCATGGTCAACGACCAATGAAAATGCACATAGAAGTCACGTTATTGTGTATATGCACGTATCACATGTTTGGAGCAATGTATATATGTAATGAAGTAACAGGCAACTATTTTATTCTCTATCAGTCATTTGCACTAACTCCTCTGTGTTTCTTGACGCGGTTTTTAAATTCAGTATTTGACCAATTCTAGCGGTCGTTCTTTCTCTAAACTTGCATGAACTTCTTATCTATAACCTTATCAAATTCATTAATAATAATTCATAAGTAAAAATAAAAATAAATGAATGTTTAATCAATATTTGTAAATACTGTTAAAACATTGATTAATAAAACATCAATGTTTTGGAGGACCCCACCAGCTCTGCTGAATAATTTATCCTCCTTAAATAAAGATTATTATTATTATTATTATTATTATTATTATTATTATTATTATTATTATTATTATTATTATTATTATTATTATTATTATTCGTCAAAGTTATAAGACACTAGTGGCTCAAATTCAGCTTTTTCTGACTTAAAATGATCTTATCCTACGACCCTACAATTTGATAAGTATTCGGTATTGTAAATATACCCATAAACTCATAAAGATCGGCCGCTCCTATTTTAACTACTACAATATTTTAACTACTACTTAAAATATCATTAATAATTCATGAATAATTAATGTGATACAAACCACTAGTGCTTGTATCATTTGATATACAGAATACTAATAGAGTTAGATAGAGACCCAGCGGCTGTATCACACGTACATATCAGGGCTATATATCGCAACTCTCAAACAGTGAAATTGACCTTTTTCTAACCAAATCCAAACAAATATTACTGATAATAACATCGCAGTCTTAGAGGATTTTACTTAATTAAGCCACGTACAATATTCGTGTACGTGTTTTATCGGATCATGTTGTTACTACGGAAACCGTTTAGAAACACGAGCTTTTCTACTAAAAAATTAAAATATTAATTTTATGTTTCTTTCCAAAAGAATATGATAATTGAAACATTTGAAATACTGTATTGCAGTGAAAGTTGTTTTATGGAGAAAAAATAAACATTTTTGTTTTACAAATGGAAGGCGCCTGTTCGCAAATGGTATCCATGGAAACAACATAATGTGAACGTTGGAGTCACTGATATTTTCCCCATAACTATTCTTGTGTAAAGTTTGAATTATTTCTACTTCATAGTTTCAGTGCTTTCAGTTTTAGTGCTTTTGCTAAAGCCAAAATATGAGCAATGCCAGCGGCCATATTGCCGTATTGGTGTGACCAACATATATGAACAAAAATCCGAGAAAAAAATTATACTCACACTAGATTAGCCAAATGTTACCTTACATGCAACACACATAGCTACTTTTAATTCTAATATATTATATAGTATCGCAAACGGTATCCATGGAAACAACATAATGTGAACGTTGGAGTCACTGATATTTTCCCCATAACTATTCTTGTGTAAAGTTTGAATTATTTCTACTTCATAGTTTCAGTGCTTTCAGTTTTAGTGCTTTTGCTAAAGCCAAAATATGAGCAATGCCATCGGCCATATTGCCGTATTGGTGTGACCAACATATATGAACAAAAATCCGAGAAAAAAATTATACTCACACTAGATTAGCCAAATGTTACCTTACATGCAACACACATAGCTACTTTTAATTCTGATATATTATATAGTGCTATTTTAATTCGAAATCTTTCTGTCGTGTATCCCCGAGCCACGGCAGCCAGAAAGCGACGTCTGGTTAAGCCCGACGCTACCAGAGGGCGAGGGGGTAAAAGGGGGTGGGGCTAATTTTACCCCCTCGATCCTTCGCGCGCCCCCGCGTTATCCCTACGAGCGTGGGGGAATCTCTGGCACCCAGGGTAGCCCGAAGCGAGCATGCTATAATATAGCGGCCTGCGGGAGACCCACTTGTGTACATGCAAACGAAATCGCAACTGCATGGTTAATGGCTTTATATAATATTTCGAAAATTCATTAATAATTCATGAAGAAAATTAAAAAGAAATTAAGGTTTAATCAGTGTCTGTGTAGGTGGTGGAGAACTGATTAATAAAACATAGTTCTGTAGATCATTTAGACACTGATTTTATGTAAGCTTAAACGTGGATTTCTTTTGTTTGTATTTATGAATTAATGAATTATTAATGAGTTTTTTAATGTTTTAGTATTTGCTTGGTTGAGTAATGATTTATTTAACGTCGCAAGCACAGGATGTGGTCGCCCAATCATCCGAGCCAGGGGCTCATGTTAAAAGTGCACGACATAAGCTAAGACCTAATCGTAAAATCGTAAAAGGAAATATTCACTCTTAGAAGATGGTCTAAAATAAACAGAAAGTATTCAAGATAAGTTTTGTGGAAACGCCACGTTTAATATTTATTTGAAAATAAATATATATTAAACGTGGTATTTCCACAAAACGAATCTTGAATACTATATTATCGCCATGCAAACTTTCAAAAAATTTTGAAAGAAAGAAAAAACTCAGAAGGTGTTACTGAGATTAACGTTCACGAATATCCTAGTTTGGTTTCAGCATTTTTCACCCCGTTAAATATATACATGTGTCGATTATCACATGAAACTTGTACATTAAATTTTTGGAGCATATCTTGGACATGTCTGCTTGTGCAATAAACCTAAAACTCAAATAACCCAACTTTAATAGCTTACAAGAAAAGTAGATTGTAACAAAGAAGAAAGAAAATAAGAAAGGCAGGTTTTTACATGTAAATTTCAATATTTGACTCAATGTCTGACAAAGTTTACTTTTCTTTCACGCATGTGTAATAAAACACGCTAAGTCACAGAAGTGGTTTACGCTGACAAATATAACCATGGTTCATGCAGTATAAGCCAGAGGCCCAACCAAGGTAAGAGGAAAAATCCTGATTTCTAGTATACAGATCAGCCGAGACGAAATGGAGTGTCTCTATTCCAATACAGAACGGACAGTCACACGAATTTTGTAAATGACTTTTAAAACGTTTGATAATTCAAAAAAGAATTTGAAAAGAAATTAAGGTTTAAATGTGATACAGCACTTTTTAATAAAAGTTGCGAGTCGTAATCGTATTTTAGTGCTATATATCTCAAATCTTTAGTCAAGAAGGCTAACAAAATGCTGATTATGAAAATATAAATTTGGGGAAAATTTATTTCAGACATTTTTTGTTTATAACGAATTAATGAAGAAATACATATTCAAAAAAAAAACCCCAAAAGACAGATTAACTTACTGTTTAACTAAAACATTTTCTACATATTAATATTTTCAATCTTGAATAGTAAACGCACAAAACCGTGTGCGCTTGTTTTATATATATTGGTGGTTCTTTTGACATTTGGCAGCCTTTTCTGACCTGTGCAGACTTAAACGAAGAAGCATGGGTGGCGCCAGGAATTCCCCGACACAGGGACAAGGTCCCCGATAGAATAGCTTTTTCCATCTTCTCAGCGTGAAATTATCGCAATAACCGACAAGCTACAGCATCTATTTTTATACTATCAATAAAGAAAAATTTGTTGAACACCTAGTGTGGTCGTTAACCTTTGCCATTTTCGTTCAATATTGCAGACAGAAAATGGAATTTATTAATACTGTTGGCTTTTACACAATATATACCGTATCCTGTGATTCTCACTGACAGGAGTTTTATTTCACTATTAAAGCATTAATTACTGCCAATTGTTAAAAATACAATTTTTCTTTCAAATTATTCCCCGACAAATCTGTAAATTTTCCCAGATGGGGGGGAGGGAGGCTAAGGTTCCCTGACAGGGGGGCTGTAGCCTCCTCTGCCCCCCCCTCTGGCGCCACCCCTGCGAAGAAGCGAACAAAAATCTCTTTGAACAACAAAGTATTGAAAAACCGTACGGTGACCGACACAAAGAATAGCCCAACTAACACTGACGTGTCAAAATATGGAGAAAATCGAGTAAAACCAGAGATTTAAAAATATATTTTTGTGCGCCGATTTTGTGGAAAATCTGTCGTGGAGAAAACAAGGTTTTAAGTTTTCGCGCGGTTTTGTGGACCCAAAACATATTTTCTTTCGTATTTCGACCGCATTTCATCATCCAATGCAACGTTAATGCAGTGTCTGCATGTGTCTTTATATGTGATATACACACGATTATGCTGCATGCATTTTCGATAAATATCAGGCCGGATTTTACAGTCAACCTTCAAATGACTTGCTCTAAAACGAATAAAATAGTTCGCGTTCAGTAAACTCGCAGTTCGTCGGTTTTATGGATATCAGGTATAAAATAAAACACTCGGTCGCCTATCGCCTCGTGTCTTTTATACATTGATAAAAATACTCCTGCTCGTTTATTTCAAACAGTAGATAAAAATAGAATAATGTTCATACTAAAAATAATAAAATACACTGTCATTGGGTCGAACATACATTGAATGATATAGATTTTAGGATATATAGATTACGTCACATGCAAGCCATTTACTGTATATGCCCTGTATATATAAACACAAACCACCAGTTTCTATTTTTCAAATTTATTTCAGTCAACCACCACATATTGAACTTAAATTAAAATTTAAAAAAAGCTTCTCACGATATTAAAACGCTTGGACGATAAGCAATCTTTTTAAACATTCAATTAATAGAATAAAAGGACACTTCATGCATGCAAGGACAGCGAGGTCAGTATATTTCTGATATTATCTAAAAATCTATCCCTTCGAGCGAGATTCACTCTGCCTATGCGGATTATCATAATATGCACTATATACATATACGATACAATAAAGTTTAATTAAATAGATTAAAACTAACCCAATGCTGATACACAAATTCATACAAACATACACGACTCAATGGACAATGTACATTTTAGCCCCAAATCGCGGACCGGCGTTCTATTTCTGCGCAATGATATTTTACAAATTCGCATCATATAAAACTACTGAAAACGTTTTTGAAGTACGCATATTAAATGTAAAATGGGTAAACTGTACATTACTATAAAATTAGAAAAAAACCAGTCGGATTTGTGAGATAACAAGACTACAAGATACACCATGTAAATTAATAAAACCACATAGAAACATCTAATTAACGTAATAAAGGAACATTTTCGTGCAAGAAGATTTTAAACTGATACAGTAATTGACTATAATTGTCTTGCAGTGAAATCACGCAAGCCCATAGTTTGGCCCATCAAGTATCAAGTTATAGTAAATTACACATTTCTTCAACTCGCCCTTGTCAGTGCTTTTTTATATAGCGGCTGACGTGTATATCTCAGCTATCTGACCGAACTATAATTATTATAAGTAATATTTGGCATTTCACTCAATTAAACTGCAAGTTATAGCCGGGGATTTTGATGAAGGAAAATTTCGATTAGGTTCCTATACAAGTCATATTTTGATTAACTATACATCAGTTTATAGAGATTTGCGTGGTGAACTGGAAAAATTTTGAATGTAGGAATATTATATATATTAAGTTCAAACCGAGGCCAGTTGCAAAAATACAACACCATGGAACCTTGGCCGCATGCGATATACTATACTATACTATACTATATATATAGTCCTGCATGTGCTCTGCATGACCACTAAGCTACGGAGTCTTTTTTCGATCCAGAATTATGATTTACGGAGTAATGCTGGTGAAGAAATATTTGGCACTTCAATGTTTTAGTTAGAGTATATATATATATATATATAGCCTAATATATACATTTTAAGATATCCTCCTCCATCTTGCCAACTTTCCCTTTGGGAGGAAATCATACAGAGTTCCGGAGAAAACTCACGACTATCAGTAGAACTGACAAACTCTTCCAGCAGGAGATGAAATGACTATATATAGTAATACGTATATGCTCTCTGGAGGGGTATGCATGTATGTGGTTCGAACTCGCGATCTCACTAGAGGTTAGAGGCATGCGCTCTATAACTACAAACCCACAGAAGCACTTGGGTCTGCCCTGTGGTCTGCCTTAGTAAACAAAATACACTGAAGTGACAGGAACTTTAAATACATACACTAACTTTAATTAGTATCAACCAACTGGTGGTCTATTACAAATCCGGCTTTCTGATTGGCTGAGCTACCATGGTCTATTGGTGATAGATCATAGCAGCGTTATCCAATGATAAATCTTCTTATAGCTGGAATACTCCTATTCTGGCCAATCAGAAGCCACGGCATATTCACGCCGCAAGCAAAACCTGGAAACTAGGCTAAAAAATCAGACATGGCGTCCGCTAAAATTTTTGTACGAGTGAAGAAAACATTGGGTCGAAAGTAATGGAGATATATTCAGTTTGACATTTTCGAATAAGAAAATTAATTCGCTTATGCCTATATGGAGTATATCTACACCAAATTTGAAGCAAAGTAGTTACAATCTTGTGTTTTGTGAGCCATACGCCAACGAACTGCTCTGCAATATGTATGGGGAGACTTCTGCAAACAAAACTAGGTAAAACTATCTGAACATTTAGAACAATGTTTGATAAGACTTCTTTACGTTAAAGAAAAGTTGTTTATGGTTGATACTAAAACAAGTAGACAACTCGTCCTCGTTTTCTATGAGCTGATCTCGGCCTCGTCTAATTGTTAAGTAATCCTAAGTCAATGCACACAGCAGAGCATGTACATCAGCCAAGTATACCAAACACGTCGACCCCACGCAGTCTTTTATTCACCTTCGGGGGTACCTTCCGGACAGGAAAGAAATAATTGTGACCACTTTAGCTAAAGAAATATAGTTAAGACCAAAAATATGAGGAAATATACTGCGGAAAATATATGACAGGCATGCGCGGTGTATATGTTTGCTTCCAAACAGCATGTGAAAGGCAGAAGGCTGCCTATATAGGCTATTTTACACAAAGATGTGTCGAGCAAAAGTGTCTTCAAAAAGACAAAGAAAAAAGCAGCATTTAAACTCTTTCTCAAGTCATGGTTCTAGATGCTGCTAATAATAATTTTTAAAAAGACTTAATACATGTACTTGAAAAAGAACTCTTTAAAAACATTTTTTAAATGAGTCCTAAGAAAACCTTTAGTTCAAATTAAAGAACTCTTTTAAAACATCTTTTAAAAATCTGGGGAAACTTACTTTGAATTAAAAGAAGACTTTCAAAATATTCATCAAAAATCTCTGAGAAAACCTTACTATACGATAGAACTTTTTTAAAACACCTTTCAAAAATCTCTTTTATATCTGAGCATTGAAAGTGCTTGAATCTGCATTTCAGACTTAAACATATGCACTTTTACATAAATATAAACAGAGAGTGTAAGAAAGTGCTGCGTATATAGGCAGTGTTTTAAATAGCGCAAAGTGAAAAGGTTGTAAACGGCCGAGAATAGTTTTAATCTGACGAAATATACTGACGTTTCGCCGAGCGGAGCCCTTCACTGGACAGGATATATAAAATCATTAAAATGAGTTATATAAACACGATGCGTATCGCCTAGCTTATACCGTTTGCATCTCCATGTTCTACATGCATGCATGTGTATCAGTGCAATACGGATAAATGTGTAAACTTAAATAAAATAAAAAAATAATGTATTCGCATGAACATTTCAAAACTTTTGCAGATCAGATTCGTAACCTAACACGCATATATATGTGGTTTGTATACACCGCGGACGTGTTGATCGAGGTAACATTATTTTTTAAGACCCACAGTATTGTCTATTGGTCCTTAATTGTTCAGTATTGACGGGAAACCTCTTCTACAAGTATATGTTGTATATATATAGAATGGCGAGCAGTGTACAAACAACGCTAAACGTTCAACCTTGAACAAATGAAGCAGTCTCGAAATATAAATCAAAACATCAAAACTTCACTGCGAGAAGCTTAGCCTTCGCTTGAAACCCTCTTTATGAGTATTTCGGATAAAGAATATATATTCTGGTTTGTGTTTGGAATAGTATTTTTCTTCTGTGAATAGTATAAACAACTTATATCCTTCTTATAAGTTGTACGTATATACATGCGCGTAGTGCATGTGCGTGCATGTATGTGGTATATATACGTTTGCGAGCTAGCTTGGTGTAATGTAACAGACTTACAGAGGTTTGTTGGACGTTCGTCAAGCTCAATTACTCAGAAAAGATTTCTGATCCCCAGCCTGTTATATATCATTCTGTATTACACTTTATTCAAACAACATACATGTTCTCATACATGTACTTACATGTTCTCTTTCAGCTACAACCTCGTACCCAGGGTCTTATCGCCGCTTGCCGCCTGACCCCCACGCAATTAATTTTGTTAGAACACAAAGTTCTCAGTTAATAAGAACGAGTTTTGAAAATGCAAGTAACAGTATTCAGCGCACACACGCACGCAACAGAATAATTTTATTGGGAGCCAAATGTTTACACACGTAAAAACAATTCAATTCAATTTCAATTTGTTTGACATATACATAATTTTACAAAAATTAAACTAATCACACTATCAATAACAGAATATTTACATAAAGGTAAATTAATAAAATAATTTTAATTTTTTTACAAGTTGTTCGTTGTTTGTAACAAGTTGTTGTGTTCAACAACTGCCCGTCGCAGGTTGTTCCAACATGCAACTTTAGTCTCAGTTACGGGTGACTCCATCATGTTAGCGCGCAGCCCCTCGCCGCTGAGATCAATAGGCATTGTCGCAATTAAAAAGGCTGTTGCGAACACGTCTTATTAATTGTTAAGAAGCTTTTCATATTAATGTCAAGTGTAATGGTTACTGAAGATATTTAAAATTTGCACGACAATAAATGACAAGAACTTAGTGCAATTATACGTGGGATAGCAAACCTTAGTTAACTTTTCCCACGACATTAAATTGCTTGACAACAAACAAACTTTATAAACATCCAATTATCGAAATAAAAGGACAATTCATGCATAGAAAGTGATATTTGATCATATTTCTGATTTAATCTGTTGGAAGCGAAAACCATGCAAGCCCTCTTAGTCTTCTTAAACGAAAATACAAGCTAACACTGAGTCTGAAGAATTAAATAAAGTAAGTCTATAACGCAATGATTCATTACTGAAATAGTAATTGTGTGTTTTAATGCAACAATCATAGTATATTTTTGGCATGGAATATGAACTAATGTGGTGCATGTGATGCAATATGAACTAATGTGGTGTTTGCATGTGAAAACATATATATATATATATATACATATATATACATATACAAGATTTGAAATGACAAACAGGTCCTATCGGATAATTAAAATTTGGCGTTCGTTATGCGTTCATCATTTCAGGTATATATATAAGCACATGAAGTACACTGGCAGCTAGATCGTAAAACTTAAAACTAGTATTAGCCTGTATATACACACCGGCCCGCTTGTACAATACAATACAATACAATACAATACAATACAATACAGTACAATTATATGCAGTACTGTATATATATAGTATATATAGTATATATAGTATATATAGTATATATAGTATTTATATTATATATATATATAATAATAATCACGAGCCCCTTAATAAAAATTTAAAAAAAAATAAAATTCAAATATAGTATATATAGTATTTATAGTATATATAGTATTTATAGTATATATAGTATTTATATTATATATATATATATATATATATATATATATATATATATATATATATATATATATATAATCACGAGCCCCAGTTCGCCATGAAGAAGGGGCAGTGCCCCGAAACGTACGTAATGTACAAGAAATAAAGTTATCTTTTGATGTTTTATATATATACATATTAGACAATACTAAAAAGATAGCTTAGCAAGTGTACAGCTAGCCTGTGCGCAGCCTCTACCCGATTTCGAAACCCGAGTTTCGAAACCGGGTAGAGGCTGCACGCAGGCTAGTGTACAGCTTAACAAAAAGGTTACTAGTAGCTTCCTTGGATTAAAAATTTAATAGATAAAGTTGATTTTGCTTGTTAGTTGTCAAAACGTTTGTCCAAGAAAATACTTTCTTTGCAAATAAGGTATATATACATGTGGGTGCCAATAAGTAGAAAAGCTATGGATTAGTTAGCTGTTAGCAATTTAGAATTATATGTAGTAGTTAAAATATGATCGAACACGAATATTTTAACTTACCGTATCAAATTCTTAGTGTACATGATGAATACTTTGTTTAAGTTATAAGAAACGTTAGATAAGATCATTTTAACTCAGAAAGAACTGAATTTGAGCCGCTAGTGTCTAATAACTTTGATAAAACATTGATGTTTTACTAATCAATGTTTTAAGCAGTATTTACAAACACCTGATTAAACATTAATTTATTTTGAATTTTCCCTATGAATGATAATATATGTTTAATTGGTTACGACGGTGCGGATAAAGGTGCATGTGCGTCAGCATATATGATTGAGTCTATATAATGACTAATGAATTCGTGCAAACCTAACACTAATCCCAATACTAATCCCAAATTCAACATGCCAGAGATTAACTGATAGCTATGTGCACATGCTAAACGATATGGTGACATCAGAGATATGATCTAAACAATGTCAACGCCAAATTAACGATGATTACTGGGAGTGGCTTACTCCCTTGAAGCCACGCATTGAAATCAAATAGTTATAGGCACACCAAAAATATCTACAAAACATCGAACTATATACGTCGTCGTATATAGCAAACGTGACGTATCCATGACTCGTTACTCTCAGTGCTTCGTGTGATCTTTTAATTGTCGCTTACTTCGCTGGGTGAAACTGAAAGCTATAGGTATATATCTATATGCGAAATAACTGGAAGGCATTAATTTATTATAATTAAGATTTAAGGTTACCTGCACCACTGAATGAAGAGTGATTTTCAACTTAATCTGGGACAATCTCAATTGTTTCTCTTCGTTCTTCACAAGATCAAAGTAAGCATAATGTTAGGTTATCATTTTCCAATTTGAGATGTTAAATTAAATAAATATATTAAACTCGTAATACAAATACCTCTTTCATCAACTTACAATATCAAAAACAATACGCCAACTCTATCTACTGTATTGATATACACTAGATAGGGTAGGTGTATTGTTTTAATATTGTGGGTTGATCAAAGAGATATTTTTATTACGAGTTTCATTTATTAGCCCTCGCCGGAAAACGAAACCTGTCTAATTTCCCCTCTCCAGAAATAGAATGTTATTTCCCCTTAACAGAACTGTACATTTCAGTATTGATAGCACATACAGGTTAATATCCAGGTATGAATATGCATCAATATTAAAATTTAAAGTGCCATGAAAAAACCTAAAGTAAGGTCTGTCTTGTTTTTGCAGTTTTCGTTGTTGAAATATTCAGTTAAGGTTGTTCGATATCCAAATTGAACATTTGACGTTACATGTGCATGTATAATGAACTTATCGCGGGGAAGGTTATATTTGCTATTATTAAACATAATCATTTAAAAATCTACACGTTTGGTGTTCGGTGAGAAACACACCCACATGCTTCCTTCGGCAATTAATTTGCAATTGGTCTGATAATAGCAACGATACTGCGATAGTCATTATGCACATGTGACGTCAAAATGTTTAAATTTGCATATCAAACCGCCTGAATATCTCAACCATTCTGCAAAACATGTTACTTTGTCATTTTAAATGTTTCTTAATAAAACAAACATAATTTTCGGGTGGCAACGTGCACGGGTGGAGCGCGCTGCCTCTCCCAAAAAGTTTAAAAGCTCGGTTGTTATAGTATACTTGGATGGGTGGGAATGACCCAGTTGTCGAACCCTAGTTGATCTCCATTGTGCTTCGAGGGTTTTTCGCCGGGTACTCCGGTTTTCCTCCCTCCGCTTAGCTGTGATCCGTTGTCTAAACTGCATCGTATGGCAGCTGCTTGGAGCGCCATTAATATGCCTGATCGACACGGTCATGTTGATGGACGCACGGATGCGTCCTTCGCAATTCAGCCTCCACTGGCTGCAAGTAAGGATGATTAGCCCCTAGTCCTTTATCTTTATATATAGGCACTTGGGTATATTATTACGTATATATATAGTATGTTATAGTATGTTATAGTATGTTATAGTATAGTTTTATAACTATGCTATGCTATGGTTGATTGGAATCTGGTAGGACAAATTATCATTGTTTCCGCCAAACTTTTATTTATTAACCCATTGTATATTTTATACAATTCATGCACATTTATTAAGCTTTTTACATCATATATAAACAATTTTTCTTCAGTTTATTTTTTGGCATAGATATAGACTTTTTATATTTTTTGTGGACTGATTTTTGTTACATAAAGGACCACGAGTGAGCAAAACGAACGAGTGAGATATCTTCAATGATCTCTAGATATCTTGTTCAACACGAGAAATAAATTTCATATTTCCAAACATCCATGTATTATTCGAATAATACAATTCTGTTTATTATACAAAAAATAGTCCTATTGCCCCACAAAAAAATAGAGCAGTTTACTCTAATGCGTCTCATGATAATTGGCAAATTAAGAAATCTCAAATTGAGACGTCGTTCGACGTACATGCGAATGACGCACCACTAGAGGACACTATAGGTCGAGGATTGTGCAAGAATACCGATTTGCGACGCAGAAAGAAAATCAAGAAGACACCGAGCCGAATTTAATACTTGGGCTTACCACAGTAGCCCCAGTAATTAAAGCGCAGTGTAGTATTTTTGACATTATAATTGACAAGATAGTGATGATGACGCAAAGCGTTTTTGCAAAACTACCAAATATCACTGACAGTTTTTTGTTTGTTTGTTTGTTTGTTTGTTTGTTTGTTTGTTTGTTTGTTTGTTTGTTTGTTTGTTTGTTTTTGTAAAAAATAATTACGATATATATGCGAGTTGCACGATCATGCGCACGTATCGTTTTTGCGGGCCACAGGCGTAATTCAGTTGGTGGGCTACATGCATGCATAAGAAATGTGGTAAATAAAAGAAATTCGACAATTTCTGAATATGTTAGCATCAGGAATTATTTCTATCTTTAAAAATAGTTTAATTTCGTTTAGTATTGGCCACGTTTTTATGCATGTGGCCCGCCAAAATCATACGTGCGCAACATCGTGCCTACATGTATATATAAAATCTCACAAGTCGCAAAACTAACCGTGTCGGCTTATGCTTTAAGAGGGGCGGATACTTTCGGAAGGCGGTTACTTTGGGGTCATTCGTTTTAGTATTGACCACAAAGTGTATACATTTTCACCACTACATTTTGCACAGCGTTTCAAAGTATTTGTTTTATTTTAAAATTTAATGATAATTGCTTACGGTGCTGAAATTTTAAGCTAACCCGACCAATCCACAATATAGTTTTCTATATACAATATGAAGTGAATGGTTTGAACCTATATATATATATATATAAAGCATGAAGTATAGTTACCTTAAAGTCTTCGCTACCAGAGGTTTCACCCTAAAGGTGAAACCTCTGGTAGCGAAGACTTTAAGGTAACTATACTTCATGCTTTGTATTTTGCTCTATCTATATATGGTATTGAGCACTCTCTAACATTTCGTGAACCAAAACTCACTTATATATATATATATATATATTATATATGAAATTGTAAGCTAACCCGACCAATCCACAATATAATTTTCTATATACAATATGAAGTAAATGGTTTGAACCTATATATATATATATATATATATAGTATATATAATTTTGTATACAATTATTATTGCTATAGATATATTATGATTTACTATTATTACTACTCCCATGCACATATCGTGCACAGTCAAATTAGAGCATATTAGAGTGGATAGTTTCGATATTGTAACTTAGTAATTAAAACTACATTTTCTATTTATATACATGATGGAATAATAAACAAATATGTAGCCATATGTAGCCAAGAATATGAGATGACAACATAGTTAAGTAAGAAGAAATTTGAATCAAGCAGAAAGTATACGAAACTAATATATAAGGCTAATATATAAGAAACGTATACCTGTTTATACTAGACATGCACGTACAACAGGAATAACACGCGGAAGAGCCGTATATTTAAA
This sequence comes from Paragorgia papillata, assembly GCA_035771165.1. Lineage (NCBI taxonomy): Eukaryota > Metazoa > Cnidaria > Anthozoa > Scleralcyonacea > Coralliidae > Paragorgia > Paragorgia papillata. Next base: position 2,526,753 of record JAWNZC010000229.1, read on the forward strand.
AACTGCTAAAGCTATCATTGAATTTAAATACATTTGCCTGTAGGCTAATGCACTTGCCTGTGGGCTACTAACGGTGCAAGTTAATTAACAATGAAACAATTAAAGCAATATATTATATGTATGTTTAATCGGTACCAATGCTCTTTTAACTTCCTATGTGCTTGTATAAAACTTGTACTATTGCTAGTCACTAGTAAACACGCGAACTACATAAGTCAGAAAAACAAGGCAACTACTCGGGCTAAAATGCTTAGAGCTTGCCTATAAAGAGTCTGTAGAAACTTTATTCAAACAACATAAATACCAGATTTGGTATATAAGATACATACATATAAACATATAAACTAGACTACGTGGTCAACTATAAACTTTCAAAACTTGTTAAAACATTAAAACAGTATTTAGCTACCAAAGTCATAATTGTTTTGTCTTGCATAGCAATGACATACATGAAAAGGTCTTGATAGCTAAATTTAGAAAATGAGTTATTTATTTTACAGAGACTTTCCATAAAATTAACTTTAAGATCGGCGAACTTTGTGTTTCTGCATGACATTAAAAGGTGTTGTTCGTTCCCAATCTCATTTAGTATGACAGTTATAGAATATAGGCGTCGTAAACGTCAATTATTCACGAAATGATAACACATTCTGTTCTGTACATATACTCTGTACACTAATTCTCTAACACATCAGTTTGATTTTCTACATTTTTAATTTAATTTGTTTTTTACTATTACTAAACGTGGTATAAAAAGCCAAAAGCGTTTACAAGTGTGTAGCTGTTGCGTTTTTCCAGTTTTAAAACCCGCATCATCACTAATAATAGGGTAATTTGTATTCTTGTTATTTATTTTAAACTGCACGTCTGCTGCAGTGGAGTTAATGTGTATAATTTTGGCAGGTTAATTGGTTATATTCATGAATTATAATAACTAAAAATGAAAGTGGCTTTAATACGTATGCACAACCTACTAAAATAAGACCGACTATATAGGTCAATATTGTACGTATAAGCTAAATGAAATATCCAAGAGTATATGTGTATATCTAAACATCAATATATACTCTTTCTAGAACTAAGTTTGAACAAAAACCGGAAAATTAAAAATATGATCACATAATAAACATGTCGGAACTTGAAACTGAGTATCACGTTTACATTGATTGAAAAGCCAAAACGTCTTTCTTATAATCTCTATTTAGGTGATAATTTGATGTGTTTTGTCGTAAAGCTTAAGAATGGCTGAGTTGCATGTGTATATATGTGTATTATATTATTATATACCAACAAAATAAAGTAGTTGCAATGATCATAGTAAGTAGCTGGCACTTATAATATCAGATTACTTCTGTTTCTCATTCACACACTTGTAGACTTAAATAGTCTCTTCATATGGTCCCAAAATAAATATAATTAATATCCAAAATATAACAAATTAATGAAAGAACGACGTTTTAAAAGAATATAGCGGTGTAGTTTATGAAGAGAACGGTGTCATTAGCAGGGATATTAAGCTTCCCTATATAGCACGCCGGTCTAACATCAAACCGGTCAGCACGAAGAAAGACAAGAAATCTTCTAGAAGGAAGTATCATGAATAATAATAATTTATCTTGATTTAGTGACAAGACTGTTGATGTATTGTGAAATAATAATATTTCAACTTTGAGAATCATCTTCTGAGCGGACAAAGTATATTTAATTGAAGTCCTGATATTTCAATTGCACCATATATACTCAAAGTTATTATTTATTGACTGAAATAATCAAATCATGCGTTTCAAGAGTTTCGCGGAATATGTTTTATGTTAAAGTTTTGAAAGTTTTCGTTTATCGTCTGGTTGTGGTTTTTGGTTAAAAATTGAAGACTCTTATTTAACTAAAATAAAAACATTAAACCAAAATATAAAATCAGTTAGGCATTCCGTGCAGTTTAGTGAAGCTGGCAAACGTAAATTTTTAAACTTTAAGTCAAGATCACGCTAAGTAACTATACATGTTACCACCTGCAACGGTCTCAAGCATGCAAGCACGCACGATAATCATATACAATCGGTTGAAGGCTTCAGCCCTAAGTCATTTTTGCAAAAACCAAATTGAAAATGTTCTTAATGTTTATTATGCCGGCTTAATAGCAATTCGTTTGAAATTATTTATTTTAAAAATTCTATGCTAAGCGTCGCTTACGTTTTCCGTCCGGAAAATCTCGAGCTGAGAAGCTGTAAAAGTCTTGGTATTAAAAACCGGCGCTGTGCCGGAAATAGTCATCGGCTACTGACTTTGCTCCATCAACTCTAGTCGTAGTAACTCTGTGTGCGGCATAATTCCTGTGTGATTTAACATGCCAATTTTATATGTCAGCGATATATTCTTGTTTCACAGTCTCTGTGGACTGCATGGTTAGTTTTATTACTTTATTATTTCCCACCGCAAAAATTTCCGCTAGGTCGTATATAACTAAAGCCAAGGCTAAGATATAACATTACATGAGGTGTGTTGCAGATCAGGATTGTACTGTCAGTATGGTTTTAAAACTCACATAATCTAAATAACGGAAACGGGTGAAGTCTGCACGCAGGCTAAGAAGAATTGGTTTACTTCAGATGTAAACTAGTCTTGATTCAAATTATTCAAATCTCTTTTGGGGCCAAGGAGAAGAATTTCGTGACACAAACTAGCTGGGTTATAGTCGGGAGTAGCCCGGGCTCTTGTAAATAGCTGCTAAAAGAGAGAACCAACGTAAAGTTTTAAATAGTATAGGGTCTGAAAAAAGTCTTCTATTTAGTGCCGATATGGCATCTCGATCCTCTATAAAAAAGGTGTATGCCGCGTGCTTTTTTTGCATGCAGATACTAATTTCAATGATTTTAAGTAAGATAATGGTATATATAGAATCATTAATATAGCCTACTGTAGGTTTCTTCAGCTTTATAAGTAGGAGTCAGAAAGTCTAGATAGTTTATGTTAATTTAAAAATAAAGCGACGTCTTTTTGCGATATAAATTACAGTTCGTTTTAAAACAACTGACTTAATTTGTTCCGCTCATCACGATGATATTACTAGTTTCTTTTGTGAGTTTATTAGCACTTAGGCACAAAATAGAGGGCTTTGAAGATGTAAATTATGCCGAACTAAAAACACTGCCTTCTTTTCTTTTAAGCACTTATAATCAACTTCAGTTGGGACGTATTTTTAGAATACATGTTGTAATCATTAATAGTTAAATACATATTGATGTCATCGAAAAAATTAATATGCTGGTCCTCCGAAGGTTTTCGTGGTAGTGAACCGCCGACGAGAGGCGGCAAACATGAAAGGAGCTATGCCACAGCGGTATATCTTTGACACTTTTGTCAGTTTTGCTTTAAAAAAACATTATCTTTTTTGTTGTAGTTGTTATTCAACAGCTAAACTTCAGTAGCAATACGTTTCCTTTTAGACTGCAATACTTTCCTGATAAAGTATTGTTGAAATTGCCGTAATACACTGTTACAATTATATACAGTGCATGGTCTATACTAGATATTTTTGGTCTGTTAATGCTGCCACGAGAAGAATAAAGCTCATTTCGTTTGTCTATTGTTCGAACGTGACAACCATAAGCAGTTTGTTTAGTCCAAAGGTTACTGAGAAAGAGATTTGGCTTAGTTTTCTAAACAATAAAAACATAACTAAACTGCTGACACAGCTACAATATAGATTTCATTTATAATTGACAGTTACATATTCAAAAAAACACGTTTGTCTGACTAAAACAGAGCTGCTTTTTCGGTTTTTATTTGCTGGTCAAACAGACTAATTGAAATATAGGTTTAAATGTTTGTAAGATCTATTTTCTATTAAGATGTAATTAGGATTATATCGTTAGCTGAACCAAACTTCTTCAAACCATTATAAATAATTAATTAAGAGCCGGCCCCTAATTTGGAATATTTCTTCGGACCAAGCACTTGCAAACTAAAACTTATTAATAATTAATTTAGGTCAAGCTTCGATTTGCCACAAAAGACCGGTCTAGTTAATGTGCACCGGATTAGGGGTGAACCACACGAGGCACTAATCAACTTCGCATAAGAACACACAAGATTGCAGTGGTTGCTTGGTCTTGGCAGCTTCAAGAAGGTAAAAAGCGATCTATATTAACTGACGTGGATTTATGAGATACAATTTTTTTGTTAATAAAGGGGCGGCATATTTTCTACTCTTCCACCTGTTGCAGACTTGCAAAGTACGCCTACTATAATCATGAACAAGCCTGACCGGGTTCTTGTGTTAATTCTGAGATATAACATCATTTAAAATATATATCAAGTTGCGTGCATGCTAAGTCGATGTGTTTGTACTAAACACATCTCAATAGACAATTTATATTCAATAGTAGAATATATTTAACTGCCTAGGTTATTAATTGTTTATTTTTTATCACGTTGAAGTGTAATATCTCAGGTTATAAGTCGTGATCCGTAGTGTTTAGCGCAGTATGCTGCATTTTATTCATCCTTCGATCACATGCTCCTGCCTCTTGGTCTTGAAAAGTCTAGGGTCAATTTTTGTCAGTGGATATGCCACAAAATGTTACTAATTAATTACCAGGAAAGAAAAAGTAGTGAAACTTGACGTCATTCAAACAGTCTATATATATATATATTGATATATATATTTCTATCAATGATAATCCACTAGTTTATGTGGATGTTCTCAACTGACATTTGTTTCATTTAAAATTTATCGTTACTTTCATATATCATTTCTTTCAGGGCCTGTTTCGAACATCGTTTGAAGTACTATCGTGTTATCATTTTTACTAAATACTAATCATTGAACACGGTGAACGCAGCAGGTATTTAAATTTGACATTCTTATTTCCACAACTTATTTATTCATTAGTCCGCATTGGTTCAGTTCGATTTATTGAAGACCACGCAAGTTAACACAATATCTTATTAGAGTTTAATTTTATAACAAATTGGTCATCAAAAATATTTACATACTAAAACTATAACTTAGCTTGTAATCCGTTTCTGGTCGGCCAATCAAAGTATGATTTAAGATTTTCCCACGGAAAACGATAGTATACCATGGTAATTATTTCTTGCCGAGTTCTTTCGGCGACATTCTTACGAACTTTTTAAATAAAAGTAACTGTAACAGTCTTCGTAGCACATGTGTGCATGCTGTGAATAATGATGACTGGACGGAAAATAACTAGTGTGACGACACGTTGCCGGTATTCACAGTGAGATATCCGTCCACCACAAGGGATGATTTCATCTCAATTTCACTTGGGAAACTTTATCAAGTTTCAACATCCATGAAAGAACTCCATGTGCTACAGTGAGTATTAATTCAAGGTCATATTATTTATTTAACGATATACGAGTATTTTGAACTAAGCTTAACCTAAAACTACAGACAAAAAAGCAAACACACTGCACATATATGCACAAACACGTGCTTAAAGAAAATATTTGTTAAGAAAGAAACTATAACTACTCTTATAGTTCTCATGATATAGGACATGGTGGAAGTAATCAATTATAGCTGGTTTTTAGTGCTATTAAATGCACTCATCCTTCAGTGGGGGGTCAGGCAAAATGGCAATTCTACGAGCTTTCGGAGCTTATAGCGTTGTTAAGCATTTGGGTTAGGAAAATCTCGCAATTGTGGACTTTAGATCGAAAAATATATGTCCATCAATCATCATTCAATATACTCTGCTCTATTGATACATTCAAAGTGTTTCATAGAAGCCTGCATCCTATACTAAATCCTAATTACTTCTTTTAACGAGTTCGAGCGGCGCCGCTCTGTTTTACGACAGGATCTAAAGAGAATTATAAATAAAGTGGTAAATTGGCCGCAACTGATACGAACCACTGTCTTTATTATCATTCGTCTGATTCTCTTTTTATTTGTATTTTTCATCATTCATTTCTCGTTAAAGTTCATCTATTCTGTTTTTTCAATAACTCTTTATTAAACTATAGTACAAGAAAGCATTTTCCCTCCAAAATTAGTGTGATAAGACTATAGTTAATATTAGCTTGAGCTACACAGTTTGAAGCCAGCCCGACCACTCGCGTTTCCGTCCACAGAGACCATTTTAAAAGGGACTGAACAGAAGCCAACATGTCCACCTTAAAATTATCTTTGGAATTTCCTACTAAAATAAATACCGAATTGTTGATACCGTTTTGGTATCCGGTATTTGGTTTCAACTTGAAAAGACAAAAAAGAACAAGAAGGCGTATGTTTTAAGATGATTTGCTAAAATGTTTTATCTGACCGACACCAAGGTATCTTGCTGCGAGTAGGCAAACATTTCCCAAGGAAGAAAATCAAATAATGTTAAGTGTCTTTGGTAATGACTGCTTCACCAGATCGTAACACACTATGCGATGATTACTTATTGTTATTAAGCGTCAAGTGGTAGAACTCATGCTGAGCATTGAAAAACGACGTATATCAGCCTCGACTGCGTTCGTTCACAATCCTGAATTTAGTGATGAAAGGTTGGAATTTGCGAAGTGGGTCCTTGATTGGTTATTGCGCTTAATTAATGTCATAATTGTCAATCAACCAGTTTTAATCGGAAGCTGTGTGAACAATGAACGCGCGAGTTAGAAGACTAGGCTAGTGTCTCAATGCAACGATTGGTATTAAATGTTTTTTGATTCAGACAACTAGACGGAAGAACCGGCCGTGGGCTGGTTTAGTCGGCATTCATCGTTCTTAATAGTTGAGCGAGTAATGGACGTAAGAAAGCTGTGTAGAGAAGTAAGGGTAAGGTTACATATCATTCCTCGAGTTCCATTTCGTAGCCATGGTCGTGAAGGTATTAACCAGCGTCTCAAAAGATAATTTTGGTATTTGATGTTTTCTTTCTTTTCGTCTACTGTGTAGAGTGTAATGGCTTGTGACGATAGAGAGAAGGCTTGTATGAACTGTGGTGATGACTGCCCAGGATTCACAATGCATTACTGGAGGTAGGTATTACATTTTAGAAATGACCTTTCAAGCTTTAGTTTAATACAGCGTTTGTAAACAGCGCTAGCTAGAACATGATAATTTCACACACAGCTATCAATATAGTCGAAACCTAACACAAGTGTTTGTGCTCTTCGTTGGTTTTATTTGAAGTTTTACGACTTCCTGCCACACTAAACTATTTGGTTTCCCGTCGGCTTCTCTACTGGCAGATTCAATAACAAGACTTACAAATCCAAAATATCTCTGAATGATACGACCACCAAGAGCGGTCTTTGCAGGAATAAGCTTTTAAGAAACAACGTCTCAACAAAGAAACCATCTCTTGATATCAAATCATTTTTTGTCTAGCTTAATAACATGTTTACGTATCAGCTGTGATTTCAGCTTGTCATTTGTATTTAATACGAAGGGATTTTTAAAGCAATACGTATGGTTTATTTAACATATTCAACAGGTCGTTTCAAATGGCGGTTTACCAGCCTGAGAGTAATATGATTAATCTATTTACGCTTTGTTTCTACAAGCTTCCATTGATCCTATTTGCCATTTGCTTTACTTTTCAATGTTGAAGTAAATGAAATTGTAATAAGTGCGCGAGATGTGCTTGACCAAGCATTTGATGGCTTGTAAAGTTAATTGTCGGTTGGTTACACGAAGCGTCAACTAGGCATTGTCGTATAGCCAAGACTAGTAATTAACTGAAGTTTCCAGTGTAGCAACAGTATGAGGAATGTTATTTATAAGTTCTTTAGCCCTTCGTGTTGTTCTCGTGAATCTCGTCAAGTCGTGTAACGTCTTTAAAAAGAATCTTATTTGTGTTTTTCGTCTATAGTTAATACAGCCTCGCTGTTTGCTTTTGTCTACTGCGTGGCAGGTATGATGTATACGACTTGATTGAGCGCTGGCGAGCACTTCTAATTTTAATAACTTGTAGAATGGGATGATAATTTGCTACAACAATTCCTATGCGTGGACATGCCATGCACTAATTTGGAAACACATTTTGAAGAAATGGCAGACGTAGACTACTAAAATTTATATATGTTTATATAGATTCATCAAATATTATATGTTCGCACAATTTTGACCATTTCCGTTTATAAAATCACACTCTAAAACCCTAACAAAAAACCTCGGTGAGATTTGAAAGAATTATTTCAGATTTTGTTTGCCCCTCCCGCTACCGAAAGGTTTACGGGTCTTTTCAAATCAACACTCTGAGTGTTTTCAAGAGACACACTTTTTGATTCTTTTCACGTCGTTTGACTCGTTTCACGTTTGTTGTCCAAATTTGCAAGTGTTCGTGAAAGCAAATGTCGTTCAACCGTCATAAATACTTGATCTGTATTGATTTATTTCAAATATCAGACTTGTGAATATTCGCAGTAGTATATTATAAAGAGTGATCTTAACAGACTTAACTGAAGATTCTTTACTTTTCTTGTGGTTGTCAAAATAGTCCCTCTGGGCATATCTAAGTATTAAGGGTAAGGATTAAATGGTGAGCTATCTGAATGAATTACTTTGTCTGACTATCATCTGTTGGCCCATGAAGAAAGCCCTCATTAATTGCATTACACTTTTAACGCCAACTAAAATCACAAGGAAAGAGACGTAGAAAATTTCACGACTTAGTGTCCAAAACATTGGCTATTGCTTTGTATAATCATATTTTGTAATTAGTGTTTTTGAAAGAAGACTGAAGAGCTGCTGTATTGTTTACTCGTCTGGTCATTTATCGTTTTTGTAATCATCTTAGTTTCTGATATATTTTGTTTATGTTTAAAATGATGAGCTGTATTAAGAACGACGTGCGTAGACTGACTAACGTGCGACATTTCTAGTCGATATGAGAGGATTTTTTGTCAAATGGGTAATCAAAATATTCAAGTCTGTCACATTTGGTTCTAAAAGGAGCTTGTGAGGATTAAGCTGACAGTTTTGTGTTTGCTTACAGAGATTTACTAACTTGTCATTATCAACGTCATATAGACAAGATTATAGAAATTTACTTTTATATTGTAAAGAAAGAAAACATTACTGCCACTTGAATTACAGCACACATAAAACTTGAAATACACCACACATGTAGCTACACAATATCAGTGCTACAATGCGCGTTATCCTGTGATTCTCATTCTGCTGATTTTTTAAAAAATGTCTTGCTCTTTTGTACCAGTGTAATTATTATTAAAAATAATTATGTTTTGTTATACTTGAAAGTGCAAACTTAGTATATGCTTCTTACAATTTTTTTAAATATGTAGTTTACATGACAAACATTCTAGTTCATGACACATCTTAATTGGGCATTAAATATTGATGTGGTGTTTTTGTGGGATGAATATCATCGTCTGGCATCAGTTGAGCAGATGACTTTGATTTTCACTTTTGTGCCACATACTGTTTAGCAAGGCCAAGCACTCACATTTTCCTTGCTGATTAGGCCTATGATACCCATGTTGTCATGTGAAATTACTCTGAATATGTACATGTCTGATCAATGCAAATAAACAAATCTGTTGTTTTAATATTGTGTCTGTGTAACCCCCAATTCCTAAGAGCATAAATACTGTAATAAGTTTTAATCATATACTAATCATTGGGATTTGTGTTCCAGTGGTGGTGTCCTTTGGTCTTATTGTTCTTGGATAGGAGTAGCTACAATACAGTACTTAATCTAGTGAAATAAGAAACATCCCATTCAGTGGCAATTTAATAATTATAGGAAGCAAGTTTATATTGGAGGGGCACAGCTTCAAAAGGACACTTAAAGCACATGTTTTATCATAAAAAGAGCATTTTTCTGTTGCAAAAAGGACACCTTACAACAAAGTTGGATGGACACATGCTCCCTCTGCCCCTGTTTCCTACACCTCTGATCCCATTCTGTTTACAAGGGGAATAACAATATTTTTGTTTTGAGGTATATGTCAGCATAAGATATAAAGCTTTGATTTGCCTTGTCTAAACCCACCATTTTTATATTTCAGGAAAATTTGCAGTCACTGTAAATGTCCCAGAGAGGAGCACAATTTATTTAATGATGACTTGGATAAAATATCACCAACTAGCCAGTTTATGGTAGAATTTAACCGTAACAGCTTTGCTAGTGATGATGATAGTGGGTGTGCTTTGGAGGAATATTGTTGGGTTCCAGTTGGTCTGTCCCAAGAACAGGTACAATACTATTACACTTCATTATATTATGACAGTGACATTAATATTCCTAACATGGGCAAAAGAATACAGAAAAACCTGCCATGGTATTGCATGGAAAAAAATCCATATTGCACACTAATTTGCTTTTTAAACCGAAAATGACCACTCGTCCCCAGTCGTTATATCGTATGCTGCTTGCTAAACTCACAAGGGGATCTGGGAAGGGGAGAGAAAAAATAACAACTGGCAGATTACACATTCAAAATGGCAATGCAAAAATTCTAGATGCTGAAGAAACACCATTTCATCGGACTTTATTGTGCATTTTTGGCTAACAAATTCTCTTGTCCTCAAGAAAACGGCGAACTTGAAGATGACCGCTACTGAGGCCGGTGAAACATCACTTACTATTAAAATATCAACAACAGTCTTTCTCAAGACTACACTATAAACCTAGATGAACAATTTTCACAAACAACATGTACTACTGTAATCCTAGGTTTAAACCATTTATCCTGTCATTTTGTGTTGCAGTAAGCATTCAAATCTTCATCGTACTCTGCCATATATTGATTTCAGCTGGCAAATATTGATCTAGAGATGGTCGAAGGAAAACGTAATTTGAAAGGCCTACCTACATTATATAAATATCGATTTGTCTCTAATAAAGGGAGAAAATCTGGTTACGAAGCAAACAATGCCAGGTTGCAAGATATGCATATAATTTGCAAGAAATTTCTAGTAATCGGCCAGTTGTTTCCCATTTTTTTCTCCCCCTTACCATGAAACCCCGCATGCCCACGCTTTTATCCTAGTTAGTCCCTTGTGATCCCACGTTTGATCCTAGCTTAACCTAAAGAAGCGACTGGGGACAAGTCTGGAAAATGACCATCAAAATTAAAAATACTGTATCAAATATTTTACTTGTTTCTTGCATTTTTCTTTGCCATATTATGTGCATGCTTCAATAAGATATTTATACAGTACATCATTGTACTATTCTAACACAGGGATGTAGCCAGCAGAGAATGGGTCCTGGGTAAAATTTGCTATTGGGACAACAGAATTTTTAGGGGGTCGTCCAAGGTTCCCCCGGAAATGTTTTGAATTTTGGGTCTCTGAAATAGCATTTCCAGCGTTTTGGGGGCACTTTTGAGCAAAATATAAAGGTATGAAATGCCATTTCTTAACAGAGTATCTCATCATTTTTAAGAAATATTTCTATAAAGTAGAAAATTTAATTAATTACATAAATGAACAACAGTGTATTTTATTTTAACAAAGTACAAAACTAATTACAAAAAATATAAACTACTCAACTCCTGTCATACGAAATCTTGTATATGAAGTATTTCAGTAAAGACATGTTGAATAGTTGTAACTATAATATGACATGATGTTGAACAATGAACTATTCCGAATTTGAAAACTTCACTGCCATGCTTGATTAGGTTCAGAAATTGAACCTTGCTTATGATAGGAATTTAGTTGCAAATAAATTAATGTCAAACCGGTTTTGGAAATTGCAGTTTCCACTGACCAAGTTTTACTGCTGAAATGCAAATCGAAAGCCTAGTTAAATTTTTTTCAAACATGAAAAGATGAAAAGATTGATAATGATTCTTTCCATAGCGAGCTTATAGCCTCGAGTTTCAATTGCAATAATTTCTATCATTTCAACGATTTGTCCTAGACTTTGCCAGACATTGTGCTTGCAAACGATCAAAATGTGAAATTTGAAACACATCACAACTTTAATGTTTTGGACTTTGGTGGCCTCAAGAGGTGTGGTTAATTGTCTCATAGTTAATAGTGATCTGGCACGCATTCTCGCATTTATACATCAGCAATTCGCAGATTTATTCCATAAGTACTTATCTCCAAGCTTGATGAATCAATGATGGATTAAATTGCAAGTACGGTACATGTATATCTACTACACAAAAACTGTATATTTCATGTGCCGGGCAGGATTGAAAAAAATTACCTTGAGTGCTGGGTATTTAGAGTTTGCACCAGGTGGTCTGCCTGGCACTGCCCGGCGTGGCTACATGTACATCCCTGCTAACAGTAACTGCAGGTTAGAAAAAGTGTGTCCATGTTTTCATGTTGGTAGTGTACAGTACAGTATGTACACCAAACAGCGAATTAAAAATATTGACTTGATCAACCTACATTTACCTTCTTAAGAAAATATGAAGTCACAAAAGAACCCTTCAAGTTTCCAAATAAAACATATACATATGCTGTAACCATTCACCTAATGGTGATACCAAACTGGCCAAAACAATTCAGTAAGATGACAGGGATTAGGGAGACCAGTGAATAATCATGCCAAAAACCAGATAACAAAACTGGTTTAATAAATTATTATTGCTTCCAAACACTATAATAAAATAATAGTTGTACGGTACTGTATTAATTCATTGTTCTAAAATTGGCTGTAGCTTTCTGGTTGCGATCTTTTAAGAATTTTTATTGTTTAAATTTTAATGTGTTGCTGTATATTTTCGGACAAGTTTTGTTATTTATTTATAACCTTTTTTGAACTTGCTCTTTGTAATTTTTCAAATAATGTAATTCAGATTGCTCAAAGCTATTAGCTTTTGAGTAAAGTAAGCTTTTAACTTTCCATATCATTTGATTTATTGAAATAGTTGATTTATTGAAATCTTCGTATTTTAATTTGTTGTTTTTTTTGCTGATAGGTTTATGCCTATATGTGTGGTCTACCTGAAGATAAAATCCCATATGTTAGCAGCCCTGGAGAAAAATACAGGAATCGTCAACTCATCCTTCAATTGCCAGCCCATGACAGTGAAGCACAATATTGCAATAAACTAAGTGAGTCAGAGAAACGTGAATTGAAACTGTTCAACTCCCAGAGAAAAAGAGAAGCTCTTGCTCGAGGACTGGTGAAACAGGTTACAGCAGAAGGACTGTTGTGTGAAGAGGTAAGAGTGACCTGCAATCTCTACTGTATTTAATCAATGTATTATAATGTGTGTACAATAGATTTTTTAAATACTGTATGATAATGGTATCATGGTTGTACCTTATGGTTAATAAAATAATTGCTCCTGATTAAACAAAATATAGACATCATGCAGGCCATAAAAAATTCACATCAAGACTGTCAGATACAAAACTGAATGATCAAGAACCAGTCCTGTACGTAACAAAGGTCAATGACAATGTGAGGATGATTTAGAAGATTTTAAACAGAATATTAGCACTTGTTTCAAAGAAACATTTAAAACCTTGTCTCATATTCAATACCAAATAAATTGAGGAAAAAGGAGCAAACTGTCTACTATTCCCATGTACATGTACTGTATATTGATACCAGAACATGACTGTGTGAAGAATGGTGTTTGACCACTGAAAAAATGCACTGTGGACATATATAGGCCTAGGGATGAGTTGGTAGGGTAATGTTTTGTCTAAGTTAAGTGCTGGTAATGTTTTTGGAGGTAAATTTTGGCAACTGTGTATATATATGTGCATGTGCTCTCCAAGATATTGTAAGAAAGTGTTGACATTATTTGGTGTATATTCAAATTCATTTGATGTATAAAACAAATAGGAAATTATTAAAATAACAATATTACTGTAACTGGACGTAATGTTTTGTAATTTGCAGAAATTTATAAATACTTGTACACAGATCTATGTACTAATGTACACAGTATAATAATTTCCATTAGGTTACTACTGTATCACCCTTTTTAATAGTTATATAATCGTGTTTTATAAATTTGTATAAATGTTTTAATAAGAATAACATTGAACAAGTTGTACAATGTACTTCACCAGCTAAACCTTCCCGTGACCATATATTTAATGATTATGGGAAATTGTGATGATTTACATCGGAGTAATATCACATGGAGTAATACCTTTTTGTAAAGTGTATTTTTTGTTTTGTAGTGTGATGAAGAAGTTTATCATGGTGACATGGCTATTTTTGCATGTCGTATGAAGAACAGTAATGCGTTATGGCATCCAGGCTGTTTTTGTTGTAATGACTGCAAAGAACTTTTGGTTGACTTAGTTTACTTTTATAAAGATGAGCAGATCTACTGTGGACGACATCACGCTGAAAAATATCGACCAAGATGTTGTGCATGTGATGAGGTGAGAGGAAGGATAATATATACTGTATGTTTAAGCAGTAGAAATTTGAAAGACTTTATATTTTGTAAGAAGTAGCAGGGGTGCTGGCAGGGGGTGCAAAAACCTTGAAGAGGGTGCCAAAAACTGCATGAAGTAATTACACAAAAACATTTATCAGAATCTGGAAAGTGACAAGTATGAAGGAACTGGTTAAAACAATGGTAATTTTAGATCTGTCTCGAATTTTTAGTTCACCAATGACAACAGTATGTTAGATGGCTCTTTACATTACATACTGTGGAAGTACATACTAGACACTGATCACACTTTAATGCTTGTGTAATATTTCCATTCTCGCATACAGCCTTAACAGGTATAGTCATAGATTTAGATTTAAAATTAATTTATCACAAAATACTGTATGAAAATCAAAATACAGTACATGCAGGCTCAACATTCATGGCTAACTGGGAAATTATTTAAGAACAAGTTGAGATCTCTTACCTCTCTCTGGGCATTGCCATTTACATCGTTTCCCTTCCCAAAACTGTAACTGTTATCCTCGACGAATTACAGTAGAACAATGAGGTTGTTGCATGGTTTCCCCTGATGACCAAAGTCCCACAGCAGCTTTGGTGACCAAAAGTATAGTACAGTACAGTTATTCCACCACCAATCATATCCTAAAAAGCCAGAGCACCAGTTAAATATAACACGTATGGTAGTAAGTGTTTATTCTCTTTCTTGCCAATCTTGCTATTACTAGTTTTTTGTTACGTGTCATACTGTATGAGAGAACACTTTACTGAAGTCTAACCATACTTTTTGGCAACAAACTGATGATTGTTACCTAAAGCAACTTGCACCAATAGTCACACAATAATTCCAATGCTTTTTCAGGCTGATATATATATATATACACGATATATATATATATATATATATAATATATATATATATATATATGATATATATACATATATATACGATATATATATATATATATATATATATATATATATATATATATATATATATATACGATATATATATATATATATATATACGATATATATTTAACAAATAGATTCCATTTTGCCGTTGTCTGTTCAGTTATAGATGCACAGATGACGTCACAACGTGGTAAGAACAAAAAAGTGGCACACGAGACGCAGTCGAGTGGGTCACTGATGTTCTTACCACGTTGTGACGTCTTCTGTGCATCTATAACTGAACAGACAACAAAAAAATGGAATCTATTTGTTTTATACAATAAAAATTTAAAAGGTTTTTGTCAAAACTCTTGCCGGATTTTGGGGCATGAAGAAGGAAAAAAGCAAGTTGGCTGACGTGATATGACGTGACCATGTGTCTGTCCTCTAATAGATCATGGCCAACAACCAATGAAAACACGCATAGCAACCAGGGTATTGTATAAATATATATACGATATATATATATATATACGATATATATATATATATACGATATATATACGATATATATATATATACGATATATATATATATACACGATATATATATATACACATATATATTATACTATATATATATATATACACATATATATTATACTATATATATTATAATTATATATATTTTATATATATATTTTATATATATATATATATATATATAAATATATATATATATAAATATATATATATATAAATATATATATATATAAATATAATATAATATAATATAATATAATATAATATAATATAATATAATATAATATAATATAATATAATATAATATAATATAATATAATATAATATAATATAATATAATATAATATAATATAATATAATATAATATAATATAATATAATATAATATAATATAATATAATATATACTGTATAATATATATAATATAATATCACAGATCGCCCAAACTCATGGTGTGAGCAGTTATGTATACAAGAATTTAAGTCAAAATGATAGAATATATTTCCTCTTAATTGCTTTAAATTTTTGAAATATACTGAAATATAGTGTACTTATCTCTAGTACAAAGTGTATTTGTCTTACTGATGTGGTTTCGGTGAGATTTTATAAACAGTCTGGGACTGCACGCAGGCTACATAATTATAAACCCGACATAGCCATGTTTTATTATTGAAACGCGAACACTACCGTACGAATAATATATTCAACAAAATAAAAGTTTATGAACATTATTGTTTTACTTACATGTTTATTGTGTCAATACGTTTGTCTTTGTGAAATTTTGGATCATTCCGCCAATTATTCCTCGAGTTTCGAAAACCCGATGTACGCTCCACGTAAGTTTCGAATCAAGTAAATTTGAGCCAGTAATTCAGTTTTTCACGTAAATGACGTATTTTTCATTTGTATTTTCTAAAAGTTTCTACAGTTTTTGCATTAAACCCAGTTTATCAACATCACTTCTACGGATAATTTCATTGTCCATATAATAAATAGAACATTTCACGGTTGCTCAAAGATATGGATTTTATGTTCTCGTGGCAAAAAGCAATTGTCCTCGCCACTCGAACATAAAATCCATATCTTCTCGCCACCGTGTAATATCCCCTTTATATTTAAAAAATTTAAAGCAATTAAGAGGAAATATTCTATCATTTTGACTTAAATTCTTGTATACATAACTGCTCACACCATTGAGCTTGGGCGATCTGTGTAATATAATATAATATAATATTATATATATATATATATAATAAAAATAAAGTGACACGGTTTCTCTTTTGGCTTGGTTTATTGCATACAGCTCTGTTTCGTACAGGATAAACCTGCACTCATCAGTGCAATCAACTTTTGGTGTTTGCACTGATGAGTGCAGGTTTATCCTGTACGAAACAGAGCTGTATGCAATAAACCAAGCCAAAAGAGAAGCCGTGTCACTTTATTTTTATTATTATTTGCTCTACTGAATGGTATTGAGCACTCTCGACACACAAGCAGAACCTATCCTCTTGTATATATATATACAGCTAAATCAATTAAGGTTGTCCTGGCTAAAGCCAAAAGGTCAAAGCCAAGCGCGAAAAGTACGATGTGGATTACTATTTAAATAGCGAAGCACACATTTACTATATTTATAGGCCAAACTCGTACAAATAAACCAAACTTGCCTCTCTGAGGATTATTAACGAGCATTTTCGCGCTTGGCTTTGACCTTTTGGCTTTAGCCAGGACAACCTTAATTGATTTAGCTGTATATAAAACAATCGAAATATAGTAAGGTTAGATAATACTGCCGAAACAGAGAACGTAGGAGTCTAACGTTTCGACCGAAGGCCCTTCGTCAGAGAGAAACATATATATATACAGCGAAACACCGTGTCTGTAGATTGAACTATATATATATATATATAGTTCAATCTACAGACACGGTGTTTCGCTGTACTACAGCTCATCTCATCAGTGTAGCTTGGAACAATCTGAATGAATTTCATCAATTAGTATAGACACGCGATCGTCGGTGGCAACCGCATGTGGGACAGCATCGGTGAAGTACATTCAGATAGCGCATAGGATAGCGTGAAGAGAGGGGTGTTGTGGTCGGGGTCTCAGAGGCGGGACATTTTTCCGGAGGGTTGTGATTAGGTTTAGGGTCACCGGGGTGTTGTGGTTAGGTTTAGGGTTTCCGGGGGGTTGTGGTTCGGGGTTGGGGTGTGGGGGTAGGGAATTAGTAAAAAAAAAACACGCGTATGATGCAATACATCATAGAACTGTGTTTGGTTGTATGTCATATATCATCATACATAACGAGAGACTATGCTGATAACTGCACTGTGAAGAAAATGTTTTTTCTTTATAGTGTAACCGCTGACCTTATTCTGTAGAATGCTACGTAGGCAGGCCGAGATTATTTTTTGTTAGTATAAATACACTGGTGATTATAGAAAATTACGCGCGCTGATTGGTCGAGCTACTTCGGATTAATTCTCGATAATCACCTACAGCGTTTATTCAAAATGGCCGCCAGCCAAGTTTTAATGCGACAGACAGGAAATTAACAATTTTAAAGAAAATGTTGTTCCTAAAAGTACGAAAATGTGTATTTATACTAAAACAATTATTCGCCTCAGGCTCAGTGAATATCCGTGAATAATAAAAGAATAATTATACACCGATATTCACCTCGCCTTCGGCGAATAATTGTTAAATATAACGAAATACTGACGTCAGAGCCTTAATCGCATTTCCTCTAATGAAGGGCTCTGCTCAAAACGTCAATATTTCGTCATTAAAAAACTAATCTAGTCATTTTACCACCTTTTCACTTTGTTGACCTTGTACATTCCGCTGTGTATTTCGTTATTTTACCACTTTTGCACTTTGTTGACCTTGTTCTGCTGTGTATTTAGACTGTTAATCCAGTCAGCGGACGCTACTTTATAGTACTATGGGAAAATGGCCAGATTTTGGCCACTCTCTTTCTAGTCATTAATATGATTATATCGCATGCACTGGCGCAGTGGGTGCCGTGCGGCCCAGTTATAAATGGTTAATGTAATGCTCGTAAGACTAGGATTACACAAACATAGATATGCACTACATACAGTAAGCAGCATTTTGATTTCGCGAGACGTTTCTCTGTTACCAAGAGCCTTCGCTGTGCTGCCTAGTACGCAGAACACTATACTGAACTTTGTTTTCTTTTTTCTCCAGCTCATTTTTGCCAGGGAATTTACAGAGGCAGAGGGTCGTAGTTGGCACAAAAAGCATTTCTGTTGCTTTGAATGCGAGAATGTTCTTGGAGGTCAACGATATATCATGAAGCAAGATCGTCCTTATTGCTGTGAATGCTACGAGCAACGCTTTGCAGCACTCTGTCATTCTTGTGGTGACGTGATTGGTGTAGACGATGACCAACTCAGCAAAGGGAATCTTAACTGGCATGCAAATGACAAATGTTTCAGTTGTTACACCTGTGCTGTTTCGCTTGTTGGAAGATCTTTTATGCCAAAAGATGACGAAATTTATTGCTCAGTGGCTTGTAGTCGAGAGTCGCCTCATTTACAAATGAACTCTGAGTTGCCTAGATCATTACACAGTGAACTAATTGAGGAGGAACTATCGCATGGAAGGGACATGCAGGTTGCCCCACAACTGAGGCAAATAAAAGAGACGACTTTTGATGAGTTCAATAATGTACATTGTGATGTAAAACTTGTTGAAACAACCCATGGAAACCACCATCAGATGAACTACGATAGGATGTTGAACAACTCGGTTCGCAAATCACAAAGAAAGCAAAAAACGCGAGAGGATGACGTGATTCTGGCTATTCCCGTTGAAGACCTGGAGAGCAAAGACAGCAACTATGGCACAGAAACATCGTCCCTTGTCGAAGAAGATATTCAAAGACACAAGTTCCTGGCTCGTGGTTATGGTATTGAACGAAGCTGTGATGCGGAGAAACGGTTTCAACGTGGAATTCGTGGAAACGATCGGGGATATGATACGGATTGTCCGACATCTAGAATTCCAAGAAAGTCCAGTGAACGAAGTACTGATCGAGGTTACGAGACGGATGGTGCCACAAGACCAAGGACCAACGAGAGAAGAATGGTGCGTGGTTATGACATGAACGCTAAAACAAACCGTGCAAGGCAAAATCGCTGCGGCTATGACACTGACAGTGGAAGGAGTCGTTCGTATAAAGAGTATAATGTGATGGATCGCGGCTATGAAACGGATGGTGCTACTAGACGAATGAACAGATCAAAAAACCAAGGAAGCAGCAGAGGCTACGAGACGGATACTGGTAGAAATTGCAGCAGGAATGGTGAGAGAGGTTATGAAACTGATAGTTGCACAAACAGAGTGTATAAAGATAGAAAAAGTCGCGCGAAAATGAACACAAAAATTTATTACGATTTGATGCATGGCCCGGGTGAAGAATGTTTTGACCGTGAAGCTCCTTTGCGCGTGGTTTACTCCAATTGCCACAAGACAAACAAAGCCGTGAACGGACGTTCCATGGATTCCATGTCGTCTCGAATGTACAGCAGTTTTCGCGAGGGAAGTCAGCACAGAATGAAAGCACAGGAGCGGCTACAAGAAGAAAATTTCGCAAAAGTAAACTCGTATTCCATGGAGAACATTGATCGTTGTGAAAATGTTGAGCAGTACAGCCGTACACCCGATGTTAGTTGGAATGGAATGAGGAGGACCAGTCGAAACATTTCATCAGAGTCGAGTGCACGAGAGAGAAAAGGATCAAATACTAAAAAGAATCTACCGTGGGAAGATCCTTTTGCTAATCCAGTGCCGCGTCAACCGACCAAAGAGAAGAAACACCGCCGAATCCGCTACGTGGATGAACTTGGTGGACTTCTTGATTCACGTGTTCCTATCCAGAATAGTAACAGAACACCCAAAACCGAACGCAAAACTAAGTCAAAGAAGGATTGTCGTGTCCAGTAAACTGTTTGATGCATGATTTATATGTACATATTGTAAAATATCAATTTATATAAGATATTCAAAAGGTGAACATAATTGTAAGTATAAAAGTAAAAAGGTCGTAGTTTTTTTCCAGAAAAAATAGTTTAGTTCATTAGGTGGACGTTCAGTGCTACTCATTTTGTAATTACAATTTCAAAGTGAAAGCACTAACGATAGCTTTAGGACAAAAGCGACTGTATAAGAAATCCATTCATTGGTTTTTCTAACTATATAATATAGCCGTAAAAGTATTAACTCTAATATATTTATATTGCGGATTATAAGATTAAAACAGTACTTGAAAAATAACATAGGGAAAATCCTATAACGAGATTAATTTAAATTGTTTTACCGTGTATTAATTATCACTAGATCTCCAGCTATTTTGGAAATAGAGTGTTTTTCCTTACTAAGAAAGCCCTGTTATTTAGTCAATAAAATGAAATTAAAAACAAATGTTAAATCCTATACCTCCCAAAAAGCTTGCTGCAGGCTATCACCACCATTTCAAACACAAAACAGTGATATTTGTATATACTTGTTTGATTTTACTCTCTAAAAATGTAATATTAAATTGTAGCCATTTATAGTAGTTACAGTATTGGCGAACCCCCGAGTAATATTTTTAATTGCTAAAAAAATAACGAGGCCGTCACCTTCGCTGTTAAAAATCAAGATCTATAGCCAGTAATTACTTCGTGTGGAGAAGACTATATATACTTTTAATTTTTGGCACTGCTTTAGTATTCCCGCTTTTAACAGATAGCCCCTCAGAAAACGCATGCAGTTCCAGTGTATTAAGGTGGCTCGACAGTCTAAATCATGAGAAATTACGTATTTTCTTCATGAAAAATTTAGCACAAGTGTCATGAGATTCATTTTAGTTCATTGCATAGCTATAGTGGTGCTCTTGATTATTGATATACTTGTAGCGCTTGCGTATCTAAAGAAATTGTGTTTGTGGTAAGCGACAGATTTTATGCAAATTAGGTTTTCTGCATTTATTGGAAACACGATTTCTTCACTTACGTAAACTTTGAGAGTATAAAACTTTTCAATAATCAAAATGTAGTAAACTGCCAATATTTTTAACGAGGACGTTTTGAGGGTATAAATGTAGCTGTACTAAGCAGACGCCATCAGTGTTATACTAATAATTTGCCAAGACGTAAGCCAATAACAGTGTACTAACAACCGCCCATTTATGTTAATATGCTTAACTTCTAATCCTTCAGATTGGGCTTAATAACGACCCCACGAGCGTTATAGAAATCTCAAGGCAATATATACTATGTGGGTATTGATAATTGACTTATTAATAAAGCCAGGGTCATGCATGTTGAGTCCGGATGGCAAAGAACGACATCCATCAAAAACAATTTAAGATGATTAATGCACAGAGGATTAAATATTAGACCACCTATAACATTAGTAATATGTCAGCTCACTATGATCCTTTGAATATGGCATGTTCTAACCAGTTGCCCAGGTATGAATCATGAATGACATCGTTCACAACAATCTCTAAATGTGAGGTAATATGGGCAACATTTTTCTTCAACTTAAAGTTGCGTTGCATGTTGAAAAGCGTTCTTGCACGCGGTATTACCACCCACCATTGTTGCACAACAATGATTTTGTTGCAAGCAGAACTGGAGTCTACTTTTTTCAACTTGCAACAAAATCATTGTTGCGTGACAATGTTTAAGGTGGGAGGTAACACGTACAACTACGCTTTTCAACTTGCAACGCAACTTGCAAGTTGAAGAAAAATGTGTTTCTACTGTTCTTTCAATATTTCGCTACTACATGTAGCTTCCAATTAAGAACTGGTCTATTCACTGATCTTCTTACACTATATCTTGCTAACTGATGAAATGCTTTGGTGAAGTTTCCAACAGACTACTCTCTTTAATGCAAAACATCTGTTCCGAATCTACTCAAAGAAAACATACTCGTCTAAGTGCTGCGATCCGACAGGAAATCTAAGTTAAAACAATAACCATGATGCTATAATCCTTAAGCATTAGATACCAAGTACATAAACAAATATAGCTAGCTTTAAGACAACTGTCGGCACTGGAATGCAGGTCTGTTTAGGCAAGTCCTGTGCCCATGCAACTTGAACAGGCACGAGTGTGGATCGGGATTACTGCTGAAACATGTCATCTATATATACATATATATGTAGGATACTTTAATAAGCAACATAAAGCGCAAGTACAAGAGACCTCAAGAACCAGAGCCACATGCAATCTTGACCAAGTTATGTTGATTGTATATCCGGCTCAAGGCGTACTGACATAATTGGGTTGGCAGTTGTTTGAACGCGGTTAAGTTTGAAACCGTTTACTGAGCTGTATGACCAAGTTTGGTAAGCCGCTCCAATCATTATTAAGTTACTTTGCTTGGTCTATATTTTTATTGCCAACTGGTATTGATAGTGTGTGGCAAAAAAGAGAAAATGACTGCAAGTGGCCAATCTGTAGCTGCCTTACAGCTTTAAAATTGGACTGAAGGGAATTTAATACAGGGCTCAAAATAACGTTTCATGTTACGCCGGTCATGGTGACTGGTCAGTTCCAATTGTGACCGGTCAAAGGCAATTTTTGACCGGTCAAATTTTCACGACGCCCCCCCCCCCCCCCCCCCCCCAAAAAAAAAAAAAAAACCCAAAAAAAAACCCCACAACAAAACAAACAACAAACAAACAAACAAACAAACAAAAATCAACCAAACACCCAACAAAAAAACCCAACAAACACAACACAAAAAACCCATGTAAAGTATATTCTACGCTATATATATAAGCTAGTACTGATATGAACGTTTGTCATAAAAAGGAAATGCATGCATAGTTCACTTCAATATATATCAGACATTATGAAACGGGTCTACAACAGCACAACAATAATCATTTTAAGTTCCTTCAAATGGAAGTAATAAAATTAATTGCAAGTAATATGACCAGTCAAAATGACCGGCGTTATACAAATTTGACCGGTCACATTACAAATTTGGCCGGTCATTGACCGGTGACCGGCCGTTATTTTGAGCCCTGTAATACAAAACTGTATATCTCGAAAGAGCTAACTAAAATGTCAGATTTGACAGACAGTACGTTTTAATATACCGATACCATTGAGAGAGTGACTTAACTTATAAAAGCTTAATTGTTATTAATTAGGATTCGGAATACCTATTACTAAAGTGGTCAACAAGTTGTCATGAACATCGATTTATATTGCTCTAATGTTTTCTAAAGACCCTAGGTACGAGGTTAATGTTTTCTTCGGGAGCAAACTCACATTACTTTTTGAACTTGAAGTAAATAACAGTAGACCAGTGCAAGTCTCATAACTAGCCAGAAATAGTGTGGCTTTGTCAAAAACCGCATCCAGCCGACAATTTGAAAAAATACAAGACGCGATGGTCTGATGATGACTTCGTAATAAAGTCGAAATATCACCGTTTCATTTGTAGTAGCTCATATTTTGAGTTTCAAGATGTTTATTTTCGGTTTATGCTTTGTTTTGTATGGCTTTGTAATATCCTGAGTGCAAGCTGATCGCTCAGTAAAGATGTGTATCCGGACCACGGTCCGTCTTTTTCCGTATCCGGGACCGTTGTCCCGGATGTTAATAAGTTTCTAAGATTTTCGCACTAATTTTGATATAATAAGTATCGAAAAACTTGAAATGACCATCATATATAATAAACGATTTATTAACCTCGCTCACTCGGTCTGCACGGACCTGACCCACCGTGACCTCGGTCTTTTTTGTATGCCGGCGACTCACTCTGATATTTTCTCCCATACTAAAGCCTGGTTTCCATATAGCCGTAAGAGCCGGCGGCAAGGGGCAATGGTCCAATCGCATACAGCTTTTTATTGCTGGCTAATTCAACACTGTCTATGATTGGACCATCGCCCCTTCCCGCAGCCATGCCGCCGGCTCTTACGGCTATATGGAAACCAGGCTTAATCCCCGTTCTCGGTGACTATCAGTATATTTACGTATACCTCGCCGCAAAATTTTAGTCCGGTAAAAAAACAATAAAGTTGAAACGATGCTGTTTATTCGCAGACGATGTCGGCAAGCAACAGTCTTCATGAGTGAATAAAATATTTAAAAAAATATTTTTTAATTTGAACTTGTACATATACATCCAAACAAATGCTGAAAAACTTTATTCTGGTGTTTTGACTTCTGTGTACAAATTTCCATGTACTATTAATTGCTGTTTAATGTTCGATTAAAACTTACTGCATCGTTCGAAGAATTGTAAAAACATACTTGCTCACCTTTACAAAGTAATCTGTTTTTATGATATTTGATAAGTATAGCATACTCACTATTTTGCTCCTTTGTTTGTTTCAACAAAAATTACAGACACCATTTTAGTCCGGCAGATCCGTACCTGAATTGTGCCTTTCATGATAAATGCATGAAATTTGGCACAAAGTTAGAACAGGTATAGTAAGAAATATTTTTGGTCCTACATGGCCATCGCACATCTGGTTGCCATGATAAATTTTCAAAATGGCGACCTTTGTTTTCATTAATTATATTTAATGAGGACATGCAATGTAGTTGTAAGTATGTGTTTTATTACGTTACCGAAATATTCGATCTTTTACGAGTATTTTGATGTATAGATGAGCAATTTCCGAGCGCGAGAAGTGGTCGAATTTTTTGTCTGAAGGTTGACTACAACTTACTGCTGCTATGTTTTGCGATTGTGACGTGAAAGACACAGCTGATAATTTAAACCAAGCCTTTCGTCTTCAGAACTGACTGTTTGGCAATTATTATCCACAATTTTTATCAAGTTAGCCCACTACAACTCCTACCTTGGATTGTCTGTTGAGTTCCGAAGCCACACGTGGCACTGATAACCTAAATTCATGTCACCGCATATCACGATTTCACGATTAAGATGCTTTGCATTTTTAACGTATTTACCAAGCTTTGTATGGATTATTCAACCACTTTTCGTCCTCAGATATTGCTCATTTACACCTTTTATTCTCATAAATGTTTAGACCAATGTAAAAGGTTACTAAAAATGTCATGTAAACTTTAGTGTTTGTGTGTGGTCATAAAGCAACGCGGCGTAAGGGACCTGTCATAAAGTATAGATGCCATGGGGGTGGGCCAGAGAAAAAAGGGGGGTGGGCCATCATTTTCATGCTTGAAAAAAGGAGTGGGCCAAAAAAAGATGTGCACTACTTTGGGGGTGGGTCAATTCTAAATATGCTTGAATTATTACACAATTTTATTTCATCTCACTTTTCAGTAACAGTTTCAGTTTAATATGTGATTCTGACTTGTTGTAAACTTGCTTTGTATACATAAACGAAAGTTAAAAAGATGATGTACATTTTTGACATATGTCTGAAAATTTCCAAATGTAGTGTCTCAGCCCAGAAGTAACTTGAAAAATACAATAGTGCGCACCACGTAGTATTAGTTAATATACTGTACATATACAAATATAAAATGGATAAAATGGCTTAAAAGATGAAATTACTCCAAATTCATATTATATTTAACAGAATACTATGGGTTGTTTCATATGTAATGTTAAAAACACGAGCAGCAGTGTGTTAGACTTGATTGAACACAGCTGAGTATTTTTGAATGGTTTTAAAAACGAACTGTTTCATTAGTTTGTTGACATAAATTGTGATCTTTATCACATGATATTCACCGACGTGCTACTGATGTCCTTTGTTGTGTTTTCTTCATGAATTATAAATTATAAATGAGCATTATTAAATATTAATGATCTCTTGAAAGATCTGAAAGTAGCAGTCCCCCAATGGCGAATAGATCCGAAAGTAAACGGGGCTGCTACTTTTGGGATTGTGGATTCCACGGTAGTACGGTATACTATGGTAATACATTTAATAATAGGGGGGGGGGGGGGAGGTCATTAATTTTTGTGCAAGTATTCAAGGGTGGGCCATGTTTAATCGTGCATGAAACAAGGGGTGGGCCAATTAAATTGGTGTACCCCCTCCTGTACTTTATGACAGGTCCCCAAGTTGTTCCAAATGATGCAGACAGTTCTTTATTGAATCAAGGGTGGCAAATAAAATACAGAATATCGTTGTGACATCGTCAAAGACCGTCGCATTTAAATGCCGTCTTTTTTATCTTCCACCGAATAACGAGATGGTGTCACAACTAGTCAAGGCATGGAGCATGGCAAAGCTATATCGAACGACAATTAAGATGCCAAATAGATAACAGAAGTTTCTCGCAATGCAAAATCTTATCTATAGAACTCGGCAATGCCAAGACACTGTCCTCGACAGGACGTTGTTGTAATTCGAAAAATACTCATAATTTGTAGCAGTTTACAGTTATACTGGATGGATATACATACCCGTTGGAGTCGTGGGTCTGATGCACGACAGTTTTGCGATAATGGTGTTTCTCAGGTCCTGAAATAGGAGGGGGGAAACTCCCAGTGTATACTATAAGCTTTCCTTAACGCGAATAACTGCTTATGAGTTATGATAAAGTACCCAATTATATTAAAATAATTCTACCGCATGCAGGTAGTTGCTGAGAGCTCGTTTTCCCGAATAAAGAGAGAGAGACGACTGAGCTTTACGATCCAGTATTATAAATAATCCATGTATATGTATACACTATACAGCATTCGTAGGAGATATTAAAGTTTTAACTGCTATCATGCATGGAGGTCAGACATGCATGTTTATGTCAGAAAGTCTAGAGACATTAATGTGAACTCCCAAAACAGTGCAAACAATTGATCCAGCTCAAAAGAGAACTGCATATCAACCATGCATGGTATGACAGGGGTACCGTTCGACCAGAACTGAGCAAAATTAATGGCTGCATGGTTGCGAACTACTTCGCAATTTGATGAAAAACTTCGCGTTTGATGAAAAACGAATGCGTAGAAGATGGATAAAGCAGCCCAGTGAGTGCTTCGAGTGAATTACTTGTGGGTGAAATTAAAATTCCAAAATATCAAAATAAAATGTAAATCTTTCTCATCAAGTTCTATACTATTCAAAATGTGCTATATAAGCTTTCCTATAACTAGCTTCAAATGAATAATTGCTTATAACTGATGATAAAATGTTTGACTAAATTCAAATTTTCACCTGGGTGCTTACGAAACCTTAGTACCCTTTTATATTGCTTTATTGGTAAAATATTCAAATGTTTCCGAGAATTTGATGTGTAGACAAGCAATATCCGAGGCCGAAAAGTGACTCAAGGTTGGTTTTCGTTTATCGTATATAATTTATCGGCGAACGTCGCCAATGCTAACATTTTGCTGCGTGCATGAGCTAAGGCTACTCGACAGATAATTTTTTTTCACGTACACATTGCAGCTTGGTTTTGTAACTTAACGCACCGCGTGTTAATATTTTATGCATCTTAGGATCCTGTGCATTTTCGGCAAGTGATTTGAGTTGACCCTAATTTGTCTTGTTTCATCCGATTTCGGTTTTCATTTGTTTTGCTTGTCTTAATTCATCGACGACAGTGGACGATCATCGGTGGAAACAAATTTTTTTCATTCTTGCGATGATCGCCGACGATCGGGGATCGTCTCCGATATTGCCGGTTTTCATATCTTAATTCGCATACTGTCCCATTCGATTGGAGAGTTGTATCAGAGATGGAATGCAAGAAATGTAAACCAGGCTTACTCGTAAAAGATTGAATATTTCGATAACGTAATAAAAACATATACTTACAATTTCATTGCATGTCCTCATTAAATATTAATGAAAACAAAGGTCGCCATTTTGAAAATAATTGCCATAGCACCAGATGTGTGACGGCCCTACATCCAAAAATATTTCTTAGCACCTGTTCTACCTCTGTGCA
The DNA here is from genome assembly GCA_035771165.1 of Paragorgia papillata. Taxonomy (NCBI): domain Eukaryota; kingdom Metazoa; phylum Cnidaria; class Anthozoa; order Scleralcyonacea; family Coralliidae; genus Paragorgia; species Paragorgia papillata. Next base: position 2,555,373 of record JAWNZC010000229.1, read on the forward strand.
AAATTTCGTGCTTTTATCATTAAAGGCACAATTTCGTCAAAATGCGTTTAGCTGCCGGACTATTTTGATAAAAAAAACACCAAAACTTGATCTACCAAACCGACAAATTCTGAAATCGTATACGTCAAAACAACAATCCCGAGAGGAGACTGAAACGAGTAAACTCAACACACAGTTCCAATTCCAAATACGTAAAAGTCCTCTTTCCAAACCACTTTTTGACTGACGAACAATTATATTTCTAGTGATGTGATATGCTAGGAATCACGCTGGCTAGGAATGGTGCATGAATATATAACCTGATGAATTTGTCTCGGACTCACCATTCAAATAAAGCAGAAATCATTATGATCAACTCTGAAATTATGCTAAATATAGCTTTTAAATTATTAGTGAATCAATAATATTAGATGTACATCTTAGAATATTAGAATGTGTACCTAAATTACTTAATCTAGAATTAATAATGATATAATTTTATAATTTTAATAATATAATTTTAATACTCCCATTTTATATCGTAACAAGACGCCTGCTTGGCGTAGCTTGTGCGTACTCTAGCAAGACTATATTAGTGTCGGATTCGGCAGATTCAAGCGATCATTTTGATATAGAATTTATTTAAATTCGGACAAACAGAAAATATTTAAACATGTTTTGAAACACGTTTCAAATGTAACACAGTAAAAACCCGCTAACAAGAAGCTACATTTTACCAAATCAGCCTGGGATAGGTTCTTATATTCTTATATAAATAAATTCTTAGGCCACATAAAAAAAATTCCTTGATTCTCATCACCGCCCGACCACATTTTGAAGCCGCCGTACACATATGTTTTTATTTTGTTATAAAATATAAATGTGCCGCCCGACCGAAAATCTGCAGAAAGTTAATTTTTTTAATATTTTATATTCGAATTTTGATGTCCCAAGCCGAGAATTTCTGCAACGGAATTATTTCATTGCGTGTTGGGGGACATGGTGGGACCTTGGTGTGACTTTGAAGGAAAATATAGGAACTGTCAACCTTTCTACGCAAGTGTTTTATCGTGTACATTTTGGAAAACAAGGAAAAATAAAAACACCTCCCTCTCCAATTTCAAAATTTTATGGAATATTTTTTATATTTTAATATAAAATATAAAATATAAACCTCCCGCCTCTTCGACATTATCAAAATGTAGTGATGAGAATCAAGGAATTTTTTTTATCTGGCCTTAATTTCAGCCTGACGTTCTTAATAGTGGTAGGTTCTTGTTAGCGGGTTTTTACTGTACGACACGGACACCTACACGATATCTAGACATGCAAACAGTTCAACATATTGATACCTTATTTGCTCTATTCCTTGTTTATTATTATACTTGCATTTTGTAGTTGTTGGACTAAATTAAAGCAGCACAGAAAAAAAACAACACAGAAACGGAGCCGAAACCTAGACTCGGCTACCACAGGTAGCCCGAGTAATAACAGTAATTGTTTTTATATTGTAATAGTAGCAATTAGTTTTTAATGCACACGACCACATCAGCAATGTGCTGCGTTAATATTCTAAATCGTGTTTAAATAAATGCTATTGATTGATTGATTGATTGATTGATTGATTGATTGATTGATTGATTGATTGATTGATTGACTGAGATTGATTGATAGAGAACTGGTGGTCTGTCTGTCTGTTTTTTTTTGTGAGAAAATCTGAGTACGAGGGCAGGGATGATGGCAGATTCTTCGCTTGCGAAGATCAACGAGAAGGCCCTTGAGTGAGGCAGTACCCCTCCTGGTGACTGTGGAGACCAACCCTTGACCTGCACGCTCTGGAACAGTTGGGGCAGAGATGAACCTGTCCTGTAGGTGCTTGGGAAGTCGATTCTTTTCTCCACAGTTTTTCTTCCGGAGACCTCAAATAGCTGGGCTGCTCTGCTGGAGGTCGTTCTCCAATTGTCTCTATCTGATGTCAGTTGTTCCCATACCTTGTGGTCGATACCTGCCAAGCCACGTTGTCGTTTCAGCTGATCTTTGTAGCACTTCCGTGGCCCTCAGTAGTCTCTATCACACTATCCTTGGTCCCGTTTGTTGTAGCTGCTTTAGGCATTCTGGTTTCATCTATGTCCATTCTTTAAAAATCCGAAAATAACACTGACATAGTCTTTTTTAATCAAATGATAAAAATATATTACGTCAAAATTTCCACTTCGTATCAAAATAACTGATTTGGTTTGGATAGCAGCATTAGCATGTCGACCAGTGTGAATGCAAGCAAACTGGATTTGGACTGAATTCGAGTCTACAGTACCTAATGGAGATGGACTGAGAGAAGACTGGGAATCGACCAAGTGTAGATGCAATCGCACTGATTTTAATTTGAGCTGAATGGACTGCTTTCCATGGTAGAATTCATTCGTTGTACGGTCTATGGAAACTGGAAAGTCAGCAATGGGTGCCGTGTAAACTAGTCATCCTGGCCAGCAAAACTAAAAATTGATGGGCATGAAAAGTCCAGTACATTCCAGTATGGAATGAACGCAGCCGGTAAAGTGACACAGCTATATAGTAGCCACAGCAGCATTTCCACTTCTCAGGAAATTTCCTGATTCTCAGGACATCTTTACTTGAAAAGGAACTTTTCAGCATGAGTTAAAATCTCAGGAAAATCAGGAAATCTCAAAAAATCTAAGGAGATCGGGAAAATTTTAAAGAGATTATAACTTTTCTGCAGTGCCCTGGTTTCTATTTCACATTATTACTGTCGGAGGGAGGGGTAAGGATACAAATAGTTACGAACCTTGGAACCAATGAACATTTACATTTAGTGTTACCATGGCGATAGTTGAGTTCGCGGGCTCTAGGAACTGGACCTTTGGCCTTCTCTGTTCACTATTATACCCGTCCTTATGAATTGATTATGAAAACATGAATATATAGAGAATAATACATGGATGTGCGGAAATATGAAATTTATTTCGAGTGTTGACCAGGATATCTCACGAGTGAGCGAAGCGAACGAGTGACATATCCTGTTATAACAATAATATATATAATCCTGTTTATAACAATAACTCACTTTCCTTTCTTGACATCCAAATTCAACGCTTGAATGACAAATTTGTAACCGTTTATCGTAAACCTACGTTTACTGGGCTTTTCACAAATTTTGAAAGTTTCACACCACTTGTATATAAAAAGGGCTTAGTAATGATTTTACTTTTTCGTTATTTTAATATTTCTTCCTCCTACACAATTTTTCACGAGGAACTAGAGAAATTTAAAAGTATCATGCTTCAAAATGGTTATCCTATCAAATGTTTAGATAGTTGTATTCGCAAATTTCTTGATAAAATTTTTTGTCCAGCGTCTAAAACAACCACAGCACCCAATCGTATAATTTTATTTACATTTCCGTTTACCGGTCAACACTTCCTTTAAATTCGCCAACAAATCGTTAAGCTCGGGTTGTTTTTAAATCTATTAGACGCCCTTCAAGTTTTTTCCGTTTCAAAGATCAAATTCCTTTTCCTTTTTCACGCGTAGTTTATAAATTTAAGTATCATGACTGTGAGTCATTGTATGTTGGTGAAAGCACTCGCCATTTACACACGCGTGCTTCTGAACACATGGGAGTTTCGGCTTACACAGGAAAGCCTCTTTCTTTGAGTTCCTGGTCTGGAGTTTTAGCACACCACAAAAAAACTCGCAACCCTGTTTCTTTAACAGATTTTTCTATTCTAAGCTCTTCTTCTTCCAATTTTGAACTCCTACTTAGAGAAAGTTTGTTTGTTAATAAGTTAAATCCTTCACTCAACGCTAAAATCAGTTCTCTTCCTTTAACCTTATTTTAATTTATATACACGGTTTTTCTTTATATTTATCTTCTTGTTTTGACACAATCTATCATACCTGTTACCTCACACTGTAATTTATTCATACCTTGAGAGAGATGGGGGGGGGGGGGCTTAGCTCTCTTGCTAGAAATATGGGGGGCTTAGCCCCCGGTTCCGTCGCCCTTGGAAGCAATATTCAATCTGCAACTAATAATTTGATGCGAGCAAAACGTATGAGAATGCGATGTACATTTTCCCAAACACAATTTTTCCTGTGTTCCTGATTTTTCAGAAAAAGTAGTTTAAAATCTTTACCTTTCTATTTATTTGTTTATCTATTTATTTATTTATTTAAGAAAATATATAAAAAACATTTATTGTCAAGTCAGAATCAACTATAAGATGATGAATTACATAATTGTGAGTAAATAAGTTGTCTATATATAGTACGATTTCTTAACTATCTTGATAATACAGATTCGCAACATTGTATCGACAACTTTTACATACCAGGCCAACTCGAAAGCATTCATACTGCCATTAGCTAGTTTGCCCGTCCTAGTACATTTCCTTAATTTCACAATTTTATTTTTCCTGTCTTTATATTCCTATTGCACTATATAAGTAGATACCCCACAGCTATAGCGAACTTTTTTCAGGAGCTCTTACTAGTTTTTTTCTCCTAATTTTTAGTTACCAGGTTGACCGTGTGAGCCCTGTGCGCGCGCATGTGAACCGGAAATACGTGTTTGAATGATAGAGAAACCGGTTTTTGACAAGTATGATTGTTGTCAGACAATGGTTTAAATGAATAAAGAAGCTGTTTAATGAAACAAACGTGCAATGCTTACGGTCACTGTTTATTTAGTCAGTGTGTTTGTGGACTGGTTGAAGAAACGTGGTAAAGAGAAGCATGGCACATCTGTTTGAGCAAATGTATGTCGATGAAGTTGATTTTGAGGACATTCTAACTTTTGAGCAGATTATTGATCTCGTTTCTACCGAGTTTGTCCATAGACAGATTGAAGAGTTGGAGGAGCTAGCGACATGTGCCTAGGAGATGGAGTTGGAGATGGAGGAGGTGGATGGTAATCAATGGACTACCATGAGAGAGCCTTGTGAAATTTCTGATGAAGAGTATCGTTGGATGGCCTACACAAACCAAGCTATTTCAATGATTGACCGTGAAAATATTTGGAGGGCAATCGTGGAGGCCTGCAGGATTTTAGCGTTTCCTAGTCCTTCCACTTTATGCAGACAATATTTTGACAGTTTATTTAATCTGAGCTGGTTTACTTGGTCTAAGATGTACGCTGAGACCTCAAGAACAAGGAACATTAATAACTTAATGGACTATATAATGTGTACATGCAAACTTAAGTACCATTCAACTGTGTAATTAAAATTGTGTGAATAAAAATGTTTTTTAAAAACCTAATGCATTGGTCTACTTTCTTCATACTATACATTGTTGCTTGTGGTGACAGTGCTGTACGGTTTAGAGAAAATTTCCAAATGGAGGCTTGTTATAACAGATCACAAAATGACAGAGCCAAGAGAAATAAAAATCATAACAGACAGAAAATGTTTAGAATCGGTGTTACGTTTCGTCGTAACGATTTAAATTTAGGGGGGCATCTGCAAATGGGATATAATAGAAGTTATCCAAATTGACACTGGAGAATCCGTAATATTGTTTCATTCCAAATATGGCGCAACAAATTAATAAAAGAATCAGTTTGGCTATACACTGTGAACGACGTTTGAAAATGCGCCATTCGGACAAAAGTGAAGGTATTCAAACTGTCTTTGTAAATAGTACTTGAAGCAAAGATCATTGAAGCGTTTATGAATAAGTTACAAGGGAAAATTAATTACCTGTCAAATGACTTTTGTTTTCTGTACAATTTCATTTGTTTTGCTTTTATATATTTATATTGTACAGTACAATATAAATATATAAAAGCAAAACAAATGAAATTGTACAGAAAACAAAAGTCATTTGACAGGTAATTAATTTTCCCTTGTAACTTATTCATAAACGCTTCAATGATCTTTGCTTCAAGTACTATTTACAAAGACAGTTTGAATACCTTCACTTTTGTCCGAATGGCGCATTTTCAAACGTCGTTCACAGTGTATAGCCAAACTGGTTCTTTTATTAATTTGTTGCGCCATATTTGGAATGAAACAATATTACGGATTCTCCAGTGTCAATTTGGATAACCATTCTATTATATCCCATTTGCAGATGACCCTCTAAATTTAAATCGTTACGACGAAACGTAACACCGATTCTAAACATTTTCTGTCTGTTATGATTTTTATTTCTCTTGGCTCTGTCATTTTGTGATCTGTTATAACAAGCCTCCATTTGGAAATTTTCTCTAAACCGTACAGCACTGTCACCACAAGCAACAATGTATAGTATGAAGAAAGTAGACCAATGCATTAGGTTTTTAAAAAACATTTTTATTCACACAATTTTAATTACACAGTTGAATGGTACTTAAGTTTGCATGTACACATTATATAGTCCATTAAGTTATTAATGTTCATTGTTCTTGAGGTCTCAGCGTACATCATAGGGGGCGATTACATGGACCGGGTTGGCCCGGTTAACCGGGCTAGCCCGCTTTATATATAAAACACATGTTGTTTTAACATTTCGATTACATGGCAAGCGGGCTAGCCCGGTTTGCCGGGATCCCGCTTGTCGCAACCGGGCTAGCCCGGTTAACCGGGATGAAAATGTCCATGTAATCGTTTTCAGCCCGGCAAACCGGGCTGAAAAACTGTTGAACTCGCTTCGATACGCGTTCGTTTGCTTGACTGTGTGAATAAATAGTGCTGAAAGGAACTGAAATAGAACATCAACGTTGTTTGTGTGTTTTGTGATCAAAGCGAAGATTTAATAAATTAATTAGTCTTCGTGAAGACGCTTTCCTGGGTTAGCTAAGACTTTAACAATCTTTTTATTAACGATGGGCTTACAAAATAAATAATAGACTAATTAGTGTAAAACTGAAGTAAAACTAACGTAGCTTTGCCCTTATTTACTTGATAATTGCGAATTTCGGCCTGAAGTCATCCCGGCTTACCGGGCTAGCCCGCTCCATGTAATCGTTTTGTAAACTCATCCCGGTTAACCGGGCTAGCCCGGTTAACCGGGCCAGCCCGGTCCATGTAATCGCCCCCTTAGACCAAATAAACCAGCTCAGATTAAATAAACTGTCAAAATATTGTCTGCATAAAGTGGAAGGACTAGGAAACGCTAAAATCCTGCAGGCCTCCACGATTGCCCTCCAAATATTTTCACGGTCAATCATTGAAATAGCTTGGTTTGTGTAGGCCATCCAACGATACTCTTCATCAGAAATTTCACAAGGCTCTCTCATGGTAGTCCATTGATTACCATCCACCTCCTCCATCTCCAACTCCATGGCACATGTCGCTAGCTCCTCCAACTCTTCAATCTGTCTATGGACAAACTCGGTAGAAACGAAATCAATAATCTGCTCAAAAGTTAGAATGTCCTCAAAGTCAACTTCATCGACATACATTTGCTCAAACAGATGTGCCATGCTTCTCTTTACCACGTTTCTTCAACCAGTTCACAAACACACTGACTAAATAAACAGTGACCGTAAGCATTGCACGTTTGTTTCATTAAACAGCTTCTTTATTCATTTAAACCATTGTCTGACAACAATCATACTTGTCAAAAACCGGTTTCTCTATCATTCAAACACGTATTTCCGGTTCACATGCGCGCGCACAGGGCTCACACGGTCAACCTGGTAACTAAAAACTAGAAGTAAGAGCTCCTGAAAAAAGTTCGCTATAGCTGTGGGGTATCTACTTATATACTAATCTTATTCTTGAAACTGTAAACCATGTTTTTTTTTCGTGTAAATAAAGTTGAATTGAATAGTATCAGTTATTTGGCAATTATGACATGCGTCCTGTCATGTTAACTGCCTCGTTCCCAGGCGCAACTGGAAGGGAGGAGCTAGAAAGAGCACGCAATTAGGAGCGATGGGATTAGAGCCTGCATAGTACTGTAGGCCTGGATAATTTTATTTTTTTTAAATACATCTTTCCAGGAAAAAGGAAGCCAAATAATTAAGGTTGAAATTCATTTCAATAGTCTTTGGTCAATATTAGAGCAAATCATACCCTAATTAGACACCTGCTAGCCACGAGAAAAACATAAGCTTACTGTATATCGCTGTCGGTTGTTCGGTTGCCACTTCACCCACTTGGATGCAGCATACAGCTTCGGCCAGCTTTGCCTTCGACGAAATTGTTGGTAGGTTTTCCAAGTAAAGTTGCTTATATGGTTGATCAGTGATGTGCTTTATACAACCACAGAATAGGAACTATGGAACATGTCAACATGACTGTATCGAACACTCGAAGTGTAGGCTCCAGATATGGGAGGTATTGCGCAATTTTGCAATTTTGTGTGGCGAAAAAATAAAAATAATAGAAACAAACGGAGCCGAACTAGACTCGGCCACCACAGATAGCCCGAGTAATGTGACTGAGCAGTATGAATCTTGAAGTGTATACTGTTGTACATGTTCAACTATCAGTCATGGTGGCTGGATTTCTCATACCAAAATTTTAGTCAGTGGTATGCATTTAATAATTTTTTCTTAGTCCACGCAGAATCACACGCATTTATCAGACAACACTATGCGTCTGCATGCGTGTAGCGTAATTAAATTATCAAACATTGAAATTAACATTGACTGATTGACAACAGTTTATTTTATGTTACTTTCCTCTCTTTCTTGCTCATTTTCTCATTTAATAGTTAATACAGTACTGAATGTCATCAGCATTACATGAATAGGCACACAACTAGATTGGCTCTTTATAGTTAAATGAAACTTCTAAAATAAACCTGCGGAGTGACCTGAAGACCATGGCAGAAACTTCGTTCCGCGGTTGCATTTAGTTGGCTGACACAGAGAGAGTTGAAATGTTTTCTGGATAACTGAATGACAAACGTTATAAGATATGCTTCTGATAACAAATAACATTCTGAATGAAGAGCGTTGATCGAATATGTCGATTACCAAACATGCAAAATGAGATCTGTTAGTGCATCCTCAAAAATGTTACTTAGGCCTATTGGCGCACTGTTAATTAATAATGACTTTTCCTTTGGGTAAATCTCCTTAAATATTTTAAAATCCTCTTTGAAAAGAAAATTTTATATAAGCGGCGAAGAATTTGTGAAATGTTGTGATCTTTTCCTGTATTAATGCATGATAAGTATGTTTTGTTGTTCTAGGAAGTTTAAGGCATACGATCAAACGATTATTAATTCTTGTCAATTATCCAAATTATCAAATTATCAATTGTTAGGTTCGAGTGTCCCTCAATGTTCTAACATTTCCTTTAACCATAACTTTAACTAATAGAAAGGACGCTTTAGGAATTGAGTATAAGACAATAAGCCTACAGTATATTAAGGTTACCAATGATAACCCAGACCGGCAAGCAAAAAAAAGCTATTTTAGTTCATACCGCTTTCCGGTGAAACCACTACTTTCCGGTTCAGTTTACTATTTCGACGCCTTATAACCTCCTAACCAAGGCCGTCTGAGAGATGCTGAAACCATTCGTGTTCGCTTTGATCAATCATTAGGAAGCTTAATTAAGCAAGCTAGGACGACGACGGCAATCTAAAGTTCAGTATCTAGCAAAAACCACGAATCATTTACGTAGTACTTACTACTCACTATTAGTAGTATTGACTAGCTTTAGAGTTCTAAAAGGATTTTGTCGCATAGTTTGAACTGTCAAAGTCAACTAACAGGTTTCGTCGTTTTACGAGTTAACATCGTCCTGAAGACGTGACTGAAATCAGTATCTAAATAACGTTCTTTGTAGAACGGAAGCGGCGTTTAAATTATTCATTTTCATAGTTGTGTAAGAAAAGTCAAAAGTTATATTGTATTATAAAGGACATTGTCTTTGACGTTCGCGTTGTATTATATCACTTGTCAAATGTCAAACATGGCGGTATATTAAAGTAGAGGAGAATATTTATCCAATGGCTTATTTATTAGTTTGTGCACAAAATGTTTTACTATCCTTAAAATGCCAAAAACCACCAGACACTGTTGCGGAAACGTGGGCAGACTATTTTCAAGTGTTGCCATGCACCCCCGCTACAGACGCTGCGAAAAACCAAGAAAAAATACGACTCCTTGGAATTTACGTAATTAATTTGGAAATTAATTTGTTACGCTTTTCTGGCCAAGGTTCAAGGTTCGTGTATATCAAAACCTGATTAGGAAGTTTGAAATCAGGAGTTTGATTTGTTTTGATTCTAGCGTAAACTCAGTTATTTTTTATGGTCTATATAATTTTCATCCAAAACAATCTACATCAAACGGGAATGAAACAAAATTCAAGCAAAGAATGCGAGAACAAATGTTCAGGAAGAATGAGTGACCAGTGAACGATAAAAAATTAGTAATCACCACACACGGCATGATGCGATATTTTGACCGATTTTAATCGGACAATATCAAACCAGTCTGATATTGTCCGATTAAAATCGGCCGATAAAAATGGCTCAGTAATGACACCGCATGCATGTAACGATTTTAGTCAAAAGCACAAAATGTAGTTGGCCGACTAAAATCATAGCGTGTGCGCCCAGGGCTAATGAATCTTGTCCAATTTTCAGTCATGAAGTTTATTTCTCATTCAGCTTGAAAAAGAAGATGACATTGCTTCTAGGCTTTGATTGGGCTAATATTAACTTAGGCGTTACTCATTTTTAATAATTGGGTCGATTTCTGATTGATTGTTTTATGATTTTCAATCTTTTCAATAAGACTCTAATGGTCTAACCTTAATTGAAAATTGCAGTAACATATTTTTTTGACTCACATCCTGATAACACAAAATATAATTAGAAATAACAAATGTATAATTATGTACCATACACTTTACATACAAACCATAAATTCTGATAGGTCGATTTTTAGGGGGGGGGGGGGGGGGGGTTTAAATCAGGAAAATTTTGCATTTCAGGATAATACATCACTAATATTACATCAGCCATCAGTTTTTTCCTGGAGTTGGCTTATTTTTGGTTGTAGGGAGGGGCTGGATGGTAGTGGGTGTTATTGGGTTTGAGGACATTACATTACTATACTCGATGATGGTGTCACAGTGCTTATTTTGTAATGTGGATACAAATTGTCAGCAATACCAGTACCAGTATTAATTTACTATCATCTACAAATAATTAAAGTACAAGGTTGATTTCCAGACAGTAATCAGTGGTGCTGGAGACATAAATTTTACCAGTTATCACCTGATAAGGAGAACCCTGCATACAGTAGGTTATATTAATAAAATTATTGATGCATACCTTAGACAACCTCATAAATTTACTAAAGCCATGCAACACAAGGTAATTTTAATTTATTTTATAAAAAGGAGGTTGTTGGTATTGTATCTCAACCAGTGGGTGTAACTAGGAATTTTTAGTGTGTGTGTGTGTGGGGGGGGGGGGGGGGGGGTTGATGTTTTGTTTCCAGTTTAATTCATGCATTACAAGACCTTCACTAAGTGTCTAATCTATTATAACTGCAGGATTTGAGAAAGAAAGGGAAAGGCCAAAAGGTTTATCATTGGTGTTTAAGGTATTATTCCATGCTCCAATTAGATTATCATATGCAATGTTGCAATTTAATTTATCTTGAAAGCTCACATGGAAATTTTGAAGTTTTCAAGAATTTTTAAGAATTTTAAAACTGTTTTTGTTTATATATTATGGATTTTTGAGAATATGTAATAGATACAATATGAGCGGCTGAACTGTATCTGATCACTATGGGATTTACAATGGCGAGCCGAAGGCGAGCCATTGTAAATCCCATACAGTTCGTTCGGCTCCACATTCGGATCCATACAGTTTGGATGCAAATATTGTATCTTACTTAAACTACGATGAGTTTATATCATGAATACTTTGTTTAGCAGTCGTAGAAAAGGCAAAAACAAATTATTTAAACAAGGAAAAAGCTCAATTTGAGCCAATGGTTCCTAATTAATATGTTGTATATCTGATACAGCATTGATGTTTTATTAATCAATGCTGTATCCGATTTACAATACGTGTTTAAACATTCATTTCTTTTGAATTTTCTTCATGAATTATTAATGAGTATTTGAAGTGATATTACACCCCTTGGTCACACATACAAATGACCAAGTTTTTCAAGTGATAAGTTTTCCCTTGACAAGTACGTTTTTATAAGTTTTTCCTTTACTTTATTAAGTTTATTTGCTTGTGCGTACAACACAGATGACAGGTTTTCCCAGTCAGTTGACAATGTCAAATGAACTGGTTGTCAAGAAATGCGCTAGACAAGGAATATTTACGCTGCACCGTCACTGATGTGCAGTGCACATTCAACTTTCAAGTCCACTGTTATTTGGTTAAACGTTTTTAAGATCTTGAAATTTGAAGTTGTAGGTACAAACTGCTTTTTCCCGTCAGGGTAATTTTGTCCAGTCGTATCACAGAGCAAAATAGATTAACACAATACACTGATAACATTCTGTCATGACATATAAATACCTTGTATTGTCTTGCCTTTTATAACATAAACCCACTTCAATTCAATGGTTAAAAGAACACTCAGCTCTCGAATCTCGACATATCCAAAATCTATCTCAGTTCTTTTTTAATTCGGAGCTTGATTGCAAAATGCATCGCCCGCGTACATGAGGCCAATGAAGCGCGTGTCCAGGCGCAACCTCGTACCCAGGGTTTTTCTCTGCGCCCGCTGGAGAAAAGACCCTGGTAGGAGCTGCTGACGATTTGCTGACGTTGCACCGAGCAAAAAATGTAATACGGGAGGGGATGTTCTTTTTGTTATTTTGGTGAATTCTGTCGTCTACGCCGGCTAATCTAGTTGTTATTTAAAATAAAGACTGAAATGTTTCTACCTGGTTGTCGATTATCATTGCAAACACTTACTGGTCAATAATTACTTGTTTAAAAATGGAGACATCAATTGAAGATTACTCATATTGGTGATTTCATGCCTAAAAACATTGTCTTGGCTAGCTGAAAATTCTATCTTCGATTTATCTCTTTGGAATTTTAAAGCAGGTTAGTTTTCGCACTTTATTTTTTACAATAGCAGTGGCAGGTCGATCAAACAGTTCGAAGTCTGGCATCTTCATTTGGTACCAAGTATAGAGCATTGTTTTCAATTTAAAACCAGTATAACGCCAATGGATATTGTATTAAAAACGTAAGTTATCTGCCATTTTTTGAGTTCAATCCATGCAATGTTTGGCCTAACCTTATATATGACCTTTCATGCAGTCAGCAATAGCGATTATTCATCGTTAAGTATAAAATATGCGATTTTTAACTGTGTCCCACGTTATTTTGTCACTGATTGTAGTTTATAATGAAGTTAAGTTTTGTCGAAGAAGTATGCAGAAGAGTTTTTCAGTTCTGTTTTAAACGTTTGTACGTGTCGTTTCAATAACATTTCTTACAAAATTCTAAGCCTCAAATGCCAAGATATAATTACACAGTAAAACCAACTGCTGTTTTGTATAATTTTAATGATATCTGCGATTCAAGAAGGGGAGAGAGAAATTTGGAGTCGAAAACATGAATTAACCAACAAACAGATAGTTTATATTGTGCCGAGTTTCAGGAGTTTTTCATTTTTGATGAGTTTTGTCGGTTATTGTCGGGGAAGGATAGAGGGTTTTACTTTTGTCAAAATCGGTCGCAAAAACATATGAAAGAACAGCCCATTTTTTTTACGTACCGTTTTGTCATGTTGGTTTTCGGTTGAAGTAAATAAAGGTCCGGCCATTTCTATCTTTTTTAAATGCCGTCGAGGAGTGGAAGTACTGCATCTTTTAACTCTATTAAAAGTGGCTTGGCTTTCAGAAATAACATACTTGAAGGACTCGAAACTGTAAAGTCGCCTTTCACAAGCTCTGCAGACCAAACGTGGAAGTGAGTCGGCATTGGGAATTGAAGCACAGTATATATCTTCCGCGGCCGATAAGATCTTGTTCTTTATTTTGAATACATTTTTTTGAGTGTCGCACATCACAAACAGAACGACACAGGCGACAGCAATTTGTGTTTATATTTTGAGTTGCGTAGATTTTTCTTGGACTAGCTTTCTGGTACAGCTTTACTTTTAATGACATTGCTCAAGACTGATATTATGTTTTTACATTCAATGGGAAATATCGCGAGTGATAATATTTATTGACGCTAGCCGACTCCGAACACAATATTACTTTGCCTCCCCTCTCAGAAAAAAATAATCGTCACCACCCAGAATATGGGAGGTGGCGTCAGCAGCTCCTACCAGGGTCTTTTCTCTCGCTAGAGTGAAAAACCCTGGGTACGAGGTTGGTCCAGGCGCTGCCGCTGATCGATTTTTTACACAGGCTCACAGTCAACCTACCACTATTTTCGAAATACATACGGTTTAGCTTTTTATTTACTGGATTTCTTTAGAGCTTTTCAGCGCTGTTTTAATCATTTCGCTTGAGATATGTTGTCTCTCATCAAATTTTTTTCTTGAAAAAAGATAAAATAATGACCTCCTACGGCACGCGCATGCGCCTCAAGGAGTGTGTGTGTGTGTGTGTGTGTGTGTGTGTGTGTGTGTCTGTCTGTTTGTCTAACTGTTTGTCTGTCAAGGTGTACTTTAACATGCAGTGATAACCAATTTGTGCTGTAATAAAAGAGATATTACAGTCAAACCGGATGTTCTCTTGCATGCTACTTTGCAATATTGCGCCGCAACATTACAATGTTGATTGTCAATTTGGCTGAGCAACTTGCAAACGTCTCGTGAAGATTCCTCAGTAGATTCCTTTAAAGCTTCGTCTTTCTTTCGAATATAAAATAATACAAATTTATGTTTAAAATATTACTGTTGGTGGCTAGATAGTATTTTCAGCCATGAAAATGGTAGTTTAAGTAAAGAAATGTTTAATTTTGGAAATAAATATTCCCAAAACGTTTGCAAATTAATTGCCCACGGCAACTTGTCCATCAACATTGCAATGTTGCGTGGGAATATTGCAATGTAGCTCGCAAGAGAACACCTAGTTTGACTGTAATTGTGCAGTGATTATTGTTGTTACACAGTAAATGTGCTAATCCAATGAAATCCTTGTAGAGATTGAGGGGACTGGTGGCCATGGTATGATCCCCTGGAACATTTTTGAAATTATGTCTCTGAAGACTGAAATAGCATTTCTTGGATACTGAGAAAATATTTGGAAAAATCTAAAATTCGTAAATTATGTTTTCCATAACATCAAACCAGCATGCTACCAAAATAATTTGGAGGACAATTTGACAATGTTTTGTAATTGTTGTGGAAAAAATCATCTGGTAGTTTAGCTAGAATATTTACCTCTCCTCCATAAAATTTCTTTTTGGAAAAACCTCAACATTTGTTTTGAAGAGAAATAGGAAGCTAAAACTGGTCCTCCACGATCACACCCCCCCCCCCCCCCCCCATCAAATGGTGAAACGTCTTGGAATAACTAAATGTTACTTTTGACAGGTTTAGACTGTTCCACACAAAGGCGAATAAGTTGAATAACCCGAATTCAATCAACAAAAGGACGACAGTGTACTGTCGGCTACTCCATATTGATTTAATTATTATTATGTAAACATGCCTTACACACTGGGTTACCTGTGTCTTCAAGATGGTGGACGGAAATAGCAATAATGGCAAGATTCTCTTGTCTATTATTTTACTAAATTACATACCTGTACTTGCAGAGTCTGCTCTGTTTCCACTTGTAGTAAACACATGGGGCCCACCATTTTTTAATGCGACAAAGAAAGGTAAGTTCTATATAAGATTAGGCTGGTGATTGTCAGATGTAAATATGTAAAGTAGTTCGACTGTCAGATACATGTAAGCTGGTGGCTGTCAGTCGTCAGATACATGTAAAAATCTCGCAAGTTGTTACAGTATTGTTGCCTGAACAATGCTGTAACAAGTTGTTGACATATGTGAACAACATTGATAAATGAACAACATTGTTCATCATTGTTTCAACAAGTTGTTACAGCTTGATGAAACAACAACCGTTGTTCACGCATGTTGTGGCGGGACGGATGATCCTGATTGGGAACAACATCTTGTCGACCGTGCGAAGAATGGCTTCGTTTGTGATGGTGAGTGTGACGAAGAAGACGAAGACGTTGTCGAAGACGTTGGAGAAAACGAACAATAAACTGCTGTAGAAGGCGATTTGGCTTTAAGAATAATATTAAAAGCCTTGAGATCGTAATAATAAGCAAGCAAAGCTCACAAATTTTTTCTCTCCTTTAATGTAAATTATATTTTTTCAGTGTACATACAGTAATTCTAACTTAATAAAATAATTTGTTATCTTCAAGTTGGATTTGTTCATGTCTTATTGCTAACGTTTCACCGTCTTCCCAAATTCCGATCGGCATATAAAAAATCTGAATTTTTAATTTTGATGATGTCATTCGAAAACCTGTCTGAACGACCACCTGTCCTTAACGACCACTTTTACGTGGCAACTGGGGGTGGTCGCAAAACTCAGGTTTCACTGTACATGTAGCTGCACCCATTGGTTAATACGCGTAATCGATTAATTGTTGCCAACAATCGATTAATTAATCGTATTGAATAAATCACGACGCGTATACAGTGGGTTGTCCCTTCGCAGGAAAGGGATGTTTTTTAAAAAAAATTATTAAATTTTCCCCTTGAAATAAAATTACACAATAAAAAAGTACGAAACCAAACGTCTAAAGAAAGCGACATATAATATATAAATACGGTGAAATATGATATGACCATCCCGTCTACATTGTCATTTTATTTTTATTTAAAAATAAAAGTGCATCCACAACGGCTGGCTTAAACGCGGCATGCTTCTTGGAGACGACCAGTCCGGCTTTACTGAAAATCTGCTCACTTGGCACAGACGTCGGCGGAGCAGCCAATACTCTGGTGGCAAGGTTTCGGACCAGAGGGTAACGTTTCTCGTTTTCCATCCACCACTCTAACGGATCTTCCATCAATGGTATCGGTGCCTCATGACGCAGTTGCTTGATCTCCTCTATCTTTTCCTCGTGAGATTCCACTTCCTCACCAGTGGCTTCCTGAGACTGAGAGGTTCCTTTACCAAGCAACTCTTCCATGGCTAATTCGGACCTGGATTTTTTCTTCGGCAGTGTTTGCACGAGTTGACTGAGACTTGACCCGTGAACTTGACGCACTATTGCCTATTGCTATGCAAGTAATAATTCATCCTGATTGGTCCATCTTGAATTGACAGCCAATGAGAGTGCGAGTACTAACAGAGAGGACAACTTCCTTAGAGACAAAGGATCAAAACAAGTCACGTTTGACATTTGATACGCTTTAAATACTTTTTAACGCCGAGAATGCCACAACGACAAAGCCATCGCTCCACAACTTTTTTATTCCGGAAAGAAACTCATTCCGGTATCATCCTGTGTGCTGTTGTTTTCGATGATCCGATTATTGTTAAAAATAATCGATTGTCGAAAAAAATGGAAAAATAATTGATTAATCGATTAATCGGGCGCAGCTCTATTGTAAACTGGTGACTGTCAGATACCTGTAAGCTGGTGACTGTCAGTTGTCAGATACATGTAAGCTGGTGACTGTCAGATACATGTAAGCTAGTGACTGTCAGATACGGTACATGTAGGATAGTGATTGTCAGATACATGTAGGCTGGTGATTGTCAGATACATGTAGGCTGGTGACTGTCAGATACATGTAAGCTGGTGACTGTCAGATACATGTAGGCTGGTGACTGTCAGATACATGTAAGCTAGTGACTGTCAGATACGGTACATGTAGGATAGTGATTGTCAGATACATGTAGGCTGGTGACTGTCAGATACATGTAGGCTGGTGACTGTCAGATACATGTAGGCTGGTGACTGTCAGATACATGTAGGCTAGTGACTGTCAGATACAGTACATGTAGGCTAGTGATTGTCAGATACAGTACATGTAGGCTAGTGATTGTCAGATACATGTAAGCTGGTGACTGTCAGATACATGTAAGCTAGTGACTGTCAGATACGGTACATGTAGGCTAGTGATTGTCAGATACAGTACATGTAGGCTAGTGATTGTCAGATACAGTACATGTAGGCTAGTGACTGTCAGATACAGTACATGTAGGCTAGTGATTGTCAGATACATGTAAGCTGGTGACTGTCAGATACATGTAAGCTAGTGACTGTCAGATACGGTACATGTAGGCTAGTGATTGTCAGATACATGTAGGCTAGTGACTGTCAGATACGGTACATGTAGGCTAGTGATTGTCAGATACATGTAAGCTGGTGACTGTCAGATACATGTAAGCTAGTGACTGTCAGATACGGTACATGTAAGCTAGTGATTGTCAGATACTGTACATGTAGGCTGGTGACTGTCAGATACGTGTAAGCTGGTGACTGTCAGATACATGTAGGCTGGTGACTGTCAGATACATGTAGGCTAGTGACTGTCAGATACATGTAGGCTAGTGACTGTCAGATACATGTAGGCTAGTGACTGTCAGATACGGTACATGTAGGCTAGTGACTGTCAGATACATGTAGGCTAGTGACTGTCAGATACATGTAGGCTAGTGACTGTCAGATACATGTAGGCTAGTGACTGTCAGATACATGTACATGTAAGCTGGTGACTGTCAGATATCTAGTGACTGTCAGATACATGTAAACTGGTGACTGTCAGATAGCATGTAAACTGGTGACTGTCAGATACATGTAGTTTAGTGACTTCGGTGTTTAATGGTGTTAAACTGGAAGAGCTCTTCTCACATATGTAGCCAAGGTGCAATTTTAGTCTGGTAACTGCTATGAAAACGTATTTGAGCCAAAATATCTAGTTGTGCATGTTTACTAAACTATACATGCAGTAAGTTGCATGCTGCAACTTTTCAACTCAGATTACACAATGCGCCAAATATTCTATTTTATTTTTAAATGTAGTATTTATTTCATTGTTTCTTTATAGCTTGGAGTGTATTACATAGTGGCTCATCTTCAGCTCTTGATGCTGTAGAAAAAGGTTGTAGTCTTTGTGAAGTTGAGCAATGTGATGGAACGGTGGGATATGGAGGCAGGTATAAAAAGCTTCTCTATAGCTCTGTACCAGAATTGCAACCTAGGTGACATTAGATCTGTTCAGGTTGTGTTTATTAGAGAGGAGTGTTTATTAGAGAGGGGTGTTTATTAGAGAGGGGCATTTATTAGTGAGGGACATTTATTAGAGAGAGGTGTTTATTAGAGAGGGGTGTTTATTAGAGAGGAGTGTTTATTAGAGAGGAATGTTTATTAGAGAAGGGTGTTTATTAGAGAGGGGTATTTATTAGAGAGAGGTGTTTATTAGAGAATGGTGTTTATTCAAGAGGGGCATTTATCAGAGAAGGGTGTTTATTAGAGAGGGGTATTTATCATAGAGGAGTGTTTATTAGAGAAGGAGGAGTGTTCATTAGAGAGAGGTGTTTATTAGAGAGGGGCATTTATTAGTGAGGGGTGTTTATTAGAGAGGGGTGTTTATTAGAGAGAGGCATTTATTAGAGAAAGGTGTTTATTAGAGAGAGGAGCTTATTAGAGAGAGGAGCGTATAAGAGAGAGGCATTTATTAGAGAGAGGTGTTTGTTACGCAAGGGTTTATTTGAGAGGGGGATTTCCTAGATAGTGGTGTTTATTAGAGAGGGGTGTTTATTAGTGAAGGGAGTTTATTAGAGAGAAGTGTTCATTGGAGAGGGGTGTTTATTAGAGAGGGTGGTTATTAGAGAGAGGTGTCTATTAGAGAGAGGGGTTTATTAGAGAGGAGTGTTATTAGAGGGGTGTCTATTAGAGAGAGGGGTTTATTAGAGAGAGGTGTTTATTAGAGAGAGGTGTTTATTAGAGAGAGGTGTTTATTAGAGAGGAGTGTTTATTAGAGAGAGGTGTTTATTAGAGAAAGGTGTTTATTAGAGAGGGGTGTTTATTAGAGAGAGGTGTCTATTAGAGAGATGCGTTTATTAGAGAGGGGTGTTTATTAGAGAGGGGTTTATTACAGAGGGGTGTTTTTTAGAGAGGAGTGTTTATTAGAAGAGAGGGGTGTTTATTAGAGAGGGGTGTTTATTAGAGAGAGGTGTTTATTTGAGAGAGGTGTTTATTAGAGAGAGGTGTTTATTAGAGAGAGGTGTTTATTAGAGAGAGGTGTTTATTAGAGAGAGGTGTTTATTAGAGAGAGGTGTTTATTAGAGAGGGGTGTTTACAGGGTTCGAGATTTGCGGTATCCCAGTATCCCAATGATACCAGTTTTTAATTTTGGATACCAGATGTTGAAACCTTGGTATCCCATTGGGATAGCAAGGAAATCTTGCTAAAATACCAATATCATCCAAGATAACTATATCATAGAAATTACTTTAAGTCAGAAAGAAGTTGGCACCCATTTCAGCGTGTTTTTATTCCATTTTTGTTAACATAATGTAAGTTTAATCACAGTTTAATACGTAGCTGGCATGCAATTATTTTGTGAAAATCTGACCTTCTGCCCACGTTCCTCCCACCAGCGGTCACGGTTCGAATTAACATTTAAAAACTGCATCGCGAAAATATTTTGTCGAAAAAACAGGGGGGGCTGGGACTAATCCTCCCCAGTTTCGACTTCTGCTTTCGCTTCGTTATTTCAGACAAAACCGGCATTGAGTTTTGGATTAGACTAGAATTCGAAACGCCGCGCAAAAAAACAATGCATTTATTTAAGCTTGTTTCAAACGTGAAACCCATCAGTGCGTAATTTGAACCTTTCCAAGCATTTTACTCATATTAAATGTGACGTTTGAAACTGCAGGCGAAACAACTGTGTCTGAAATGACATGTGTTTGTTTTATTTTTGCACTCAAAATCTCACTGAATTATGAAGGATAAATTTACAGTAGCAGTGTTTCAGTTTCACGACGTTTTTATTGTTATGATGCGATGTAACATGAGAACTATCCAAGGCTGTTTTGTTTTGTAATAAACCAAAACACGCTGCGAAGAAGTTATTGGAAGGCAGTCAGCGATTACTTTGCATCACGATTTGCGAATCGCGATATGTTAATTCGAACCCTGAGCAGTCTCCCATCTTAGCACCATAGCTACTTCATGTTAGACCTCAGTATCCATGCAAAGGAGAGAAAATGCCCAATCAATGCCCAAGTCTGGTGATGAGATTATTGAAAGTATTTGACAGCCGAGATATAATCAATTCAATAGACATTTCCACATGAAATGAATGGATCACATGATCTTTCTTTTTGACAAATCTGATTGGCTAATGTCCAATGTTTGTCCGAAGTTTTGGATGTCCGAAGTCAGTTGTGAGAGCCAATCAAATTTCTATTAGAGAGATGCGTTTATTAGAGAGGGGTGTTTATTAGAGAGGGGTTTATTACAGAGGGGTGTTTTTTAGAGAGGAGTGTTTATTAGAAGAGAGGGGTGTTTATTAGAGAGGGGTGTTTATTAGAGAGAGGTGTTTATTTGAGAGAGGTGTTTATTAGAGAGGTGTTAAATAGAGAAAGGTGTTTTATTAGAGAGAAGTGTTTATTAGAGAGTGGTGTTTATTAGAGAGAGGTGTTTATTAGAGAGGGGTGTTTATTAGAGAGGGGTGTTTATTAGAGAGAGGTGTTTATTAGAGAGAGGTGTTTATTAGAGAGAGGTGTTTATTAGAGAGGTGTTTATTAGAGAGAGGTGTGTATTAGAGAGGGGTGTTTATTAGAGAGAGGTGTTTGTTAGAGAGAGGTGTTTATTAGAGAGAGGTGTTTTATTAGAGAGAGGTGTTTATTAGAGAGAGGTGTTTATTAGAGAGAGGTGTCTATTAGAGAGATGCGTTTATTAGAGAGGGGTGTTTATTAGAGAGGGGTTTATTACAGAGGGGTGTTTTTTAGAGAGGAGTGTTTATTAGAAGAGAGGGGTGTTTATTAGAGAGGGGTGTTTATTAGAGAGAGGTGTTTATTTGAGAGAGGTGTTTATTAGAGAGGTGTTAAATAGAGAAAGGTGTTTTATTAGAGAGAAGTGTTTATTAGAGAGTGGTGTTTATTAGAGAGAGGTGTTTATTAGAGAGGGGTGTTTATTAGAGAGAGGTGTTTATTAGAGAGATGCGTTTATTAGAGAGAGGTGTTTATTAGAGAGGGGTGTTTATTAGAGAGAGGTGTTTATTAGAGAGAGGTGTTTATTAGAGAGAGGTGTTTATTAGAGAGGTGTTTATTAGAGAGAGGTGTGTATTAGAGAGGGGTGTTTATTAGAGAGAGGTGTTTGTTAGAGAGAGGTGTTTATTAGAGAGAGGTGTTTATTAGAGAGGGGTGTTTATTAGAGAGAGGTGTTTATTAGAGAGAGGTGTGTATTAGACAGGGGTGTTTATTAGAGAGAGGTGTTTGTTAGAGAGAGGTGTTTATTAGAGAGAGGTGTGTATTAGAGAGAGGTGTTTATTAGAGAGAGGTGTTTATTAGAGAGAGGTGTTTATTAGAGAGGGGTGTTTATTAGAGAAGGGTGTTTATTAGAGAGTGGTGTTTATTAGAGAGAAGTGTTTATTAGAGAGAGGTGTTTATTAGAGAGAGGTGTTTATTAGAGAGGGGTGTTTATTAGAGAAGGGTGTTTATTAGAGAGGAGTGTTTATTAGAGAGGTCTGGGTGTTATTAGAGAGGGCTGTTTATTAGAGAGGAGTCTTCATTAGAGAGAGGTGTTTATTAGAGAGGGGCATTTATTAGTGACGAGTGTTTATTACAGAGGGGTGTTTATTAGAGAGGGGCATTTATTAGTGAGGAGTGTTTATTAGTGAGGGGTGTTTATTAGAGAGTGGTGTTTATTAGAGAGAGGTGTTTATTAGAGAGAGGCGTTTATTAGAGAGAGGTGTTTATTAGAGAGGGGTGTTTATTAGAGAGAGCTGTTTATTAGAGAGGGGTGTTTATTAGAGAGAGGTGTTTATTAGAGAGAGGTGTGTATTAGACAGGGGTGTTTATTAGAGAGAGGTGTTTGTTAGAGAGAGGTGTTTATTAGAGAGAGGTGTGTATTAGAGAGAGGTGTTTATTAGAGAGAGGTGTTTATTAGAGAGAGGTGTTTATTAGAGAGGGGTGTTTATTAGAGAAGGGTGTTTATTAGAGAGTGGTGTTTATTAGAGAGAAGTGTTTATTAGAGAGAGGTGTTTATTAGAGAGAGGTGTTTATTAGAGAGGGGTGTTTATTAGAGAAGGGTGTTTATTAGAGAGGAGTGTTTATTAGAGAGGGCTGTTTATTAGAGAGGAGTCTTCATTAGAGAGAGGTGTTTATTAGAGAGGGGCATTTATTAGTGACGAGTGTTTATTACAGAGGGGTGTTTATTAGAGAGGGGCATTTATTAGTGAGGAGTGTTTATTAGTGAGGGGTGTTTATTAGAGAGGGGTGTTTATTAGAGAGAGGTGTTTATTAGAGAGAGGCGTTTATTAGAGAGGTGTTTATTAGAGAGGGGTGTTTATTAGAGAGAGCTGTTTATTAGAGAGAGGTGTTTATTAGAGAGAGGTGTTTATTAGAGAGAGGTGTGTATTAGAGAGGGGTGTTTATTAGAGAGAGGTGTTTGTTAGAGAGAGAGGTGTTTATTAGAGAGAGGTGTTTATTAGAGAGGGGTGTTTATTAGAGAGAGGTGTTTATTAGAGAGAGGTGTTTGTTAGAGAGAGGTGTTTATTAGAGAGAGGCATTTATTAGAGCAAGGTGTTTATTAGAGAGAAGGTTCTATTAGAGAGAGGTGTTTATTAGAGAGGAGTGTTTATTACAGAGGGGTGTTTATTAGAGAGGGGTGTTTATTAGAGAGGCGTGTTTAGTAGAGAGGAGTCTTCATTAGAGAGAGGTGTTTATTAGAGAGGGGCATTTATTAGTGAGGAGTGTTTATTACAGAGGGGTGTTTATTAGAGAGACGGGTTTATTAGAGAGAGGTGTCTATTAGAGAGATGGGTTTATTAGAGAGGGGTGTTTATTAGAGAGGGGTTTATTAGAGAGAGGTGTTTATTAGAGAGGGGTGTTTATTAGAGGGAGGTGTTTATTAGAGAGGGGTGTTTATTAGAGAGGGGTGTTTATTAGAGAGAGGTGTCTATTAGAGAGATGCGTTTATTAGAGAGGGGTGTTTATTAGAGAGGGGTTTATTACAGAGGGGTGTTTATAAGAGAGGGGTGTTTATTAGAGAGGGGTGTTTATTACAGAGAGGTGTCTATTAGAGAGAGGGGTTTATTAGAGAGAGGTGTTAAATAGAGAAAGGTGTTTATTAGAGAGAGGTGTTTATTAGAGAAGGGTGTTTATTAGAGAGGGGTGTTTATTAGAGAGAGGTGTTTATTAGAGAGAGGTGTTTATTAGAGAGAGGTGTTTATTAGAGAGAGGTGTTTATTTGAGAGAGGTGTTTATTAGAGAGAGGTGTTTATTTGAGAGAGGTGTTTATTAGAGAGAGGTGTTTATTTGAGAGAGGTGTTTATTAGAGAGAGGTGTTTATTAGAGAGAGGTGTTTATTAGAGAGAGGTGTTTATTAGAGAGAGGTGTATATTAGAGAGAGGTGTTTATTTGAGAGAGGTGTTTATTAGAGAGGTGTTAAATAGAGAAAGGTGTTTTATTAGAGAGAGGTGTTTATTAGAGAGAGGTGTTTATTAGAGAAGGGTGTTTATTAGAGAGTGGTGTTTATTAGAGAGAGGTGTTTATTAGAGAGGGGTGTTTATTAGAGAGGTGTTTATTAGAGAGAGGTGTGTATTAGAGAGGGGTGTTTATTAGAGAGAGGTGTTTGTTAGAGAGAGGTGTTTATTAGAGAGAGGTGTGTATTAGAGAGAGGTGTTTATTAGAGAGAGGTGTTTATTAGAGAGAGGTGTTTATTAGAGAGGGGTGTTTATTAGAGAGAGGTGTTTATTAGAGAGAGGTGTTTATTAGAGAGAGGTGTTTATTAGAGAGGTGTTTATTAGAGAGAGGTGTTTATTAGAGAGAGGTGTTTATTAGAGAGAGGTGTTTATTAGAGAGGGGTGTTTATTAGAGAGGGTATTTATTAGAGAAGGGTGTTCATTAGAGAGGGGTATTTATTAGACAGGAGTGTTTATTAGAGAAGGGTGTTTATTAGGGAGGAGTGTTTATTAGAGAGGAATGTTCATTAGAGAGAGGTGTTTATTAGAGAGGGGTGTTTATTAGAGAGGAGTGTTTATTAGAGAGGGGTGTTTATTAGAGAAGGGTGTTTATTAGAGAGGGGTGTTCATTAGAGAGAGGTGTTTATTAGAGAGAAGTGTTTTTTAGAGAAGGGTGTTTATTAGAGAGTGGTGTTTATTAGAGAGAGGTGTTTTTTAGAGAGAGGTGTTTATTAGAGAGGGGTGTTTATTAGAGAGTGGTGTTTATTAGAGAGGTGTTTATTAGAGAGGTGTGTATTAGAGAGGGGTGTTTATTAGAGAGAGGTGTGTATTAGAGAGGGGTGTTTATTAGAGAGAGGTGTTTGTTAGAGAGGGGTGTTTATTAGAGAGAGGTGTTTGTTAGAGAGAGGTGTATATTAGAGAGGGGTGTTTGTTAGAGAGAGGTGTTTATTAGAGAGAGGTGTTTATTAGAGAGGGTATTTATTAGAGAAGGGTGTTCATTAGAGAGGGGTATTTATTAGACAGGAGTGTTTATTAGAGAAGGGTGTTTATTAGGGAGGAGTGTTTATTAGAGAGGAATGTTCATTAGAGAGAGGTGTTTATTAGAGAGGGGTGTTTATTAGAGAGGAGTGTTTATTAGAGAGGGGTGTTTATTAGAGAAGGGTGTTTATTAGAGAGGGGTGTTCATTAGAGAGAGGTGTTTATTAGAGAGAAGTGTTTTTTAGAGAAGGGTGTTTATTAGAGAGTGGTGTTTATTAGAGAGAGGTGTTTATTAGAGAGAGGTGTTTATTAGAGAGGGGTGTTTATTAGAGAGTGGTGTTTATTAGAGAGGTGTTTATTAGAGAGGTGTGTATTAGAGAGGGGTGTTTATTAGAGAGAGGTGTGTATTAGAGAGGGGTGTTTATTAGAGAGAGGTGTTTGTTAGAGAGGGGTGTTTATTAGAGAGAGGTGTTTGTTAGAGAGAGGTGTATATTAGAGAGGGGTGTTTGTTAGAGAGAGGTGTTTGTTAGTGAGGGGTATTCATTAGAGAGAGGTGTTTATTAGAGAGGGGTGTTTATTAGAGAGGGGTGTTTATTAGAGAAGGGTGTTTATTAGAGAGGGGTGTTTATTAGAGAAGGGTGTTTATTAGAGAGGGGTGTTTATTAGAGAGAGGGGTTTATTAGAGAGGGGTGTTTATTATAGAGAGGTGTTTGTTAGAGAAGAGTGTTTATTAGAGAAGGGTGTTTATTAGAGAGAGGTGTTAATAAGATCATACTTTATTTATTCACGTAACACCTAAGGGTACAAGGCTCTTTAAAACGTGCACGTCTCATTCAATAAATATGTAAATACAAGAGTTGTTTGTATTCAAGAAATGCGTTTGTTCAAGAAGGGTGTTTATATTAATGGTGGCCTTTAATCAAGTAAACACACTATTTTGTAATTGGTATGATTTTATAATGAATATTAATTTTATTTGCTTGTAAATTCATGATTTGTATTACTTGGCATTTTTAGTCCAGATGAAGATGGTGAAACTACATTGGATGCAATGATAATGGATGGGTGTGTTTAACATTTCACATTTTATTACTTTACTTTACTTTGCTTTGCTTTGCTTTATTTTATCCCCGAGCCCGGGCGTAGGGCCGAAGGCCCGGAGCCCGGTGAGGGTGCTAATCTGGACATGCGTGTAGTCCACTTTACACGCGTGGAGAAAAAGCGAGAGAGACGAAATCTGGAAATAGTTTATATATATATATATGTATGGCACGGTGTCACGCGGTAAGAATAGTTGGACACTGGTGACTAGCGACGAAGAAAACTATAAACTCTCATTGAAACAAATAGTGTTTTGCTTTCGTTTATTTAAACGAAACGAAATGAAATGGAGCACGAAGAAAAGGATACAAACAACCCGTTTAATATATCTTGAAGAGAAACCAAAGAACTTGAAGAAACCAAACGCCGTATGGTAAACAAAAACTCGATCTGCAGTGTATGTAGCCCTGGTTTGAAGACACTCCGTGAGTCCATGGTCAAATTAATCATCTTAAAGTGGTTAACGGTAGGATTCTTGTTGTTTTCAAGTTTTCGCTTAACCTAAACAATATTCAGCTTCACGTTTTCGTGCTTTCCCTTTGCTCATCCAAACCATAAGTCAGCTTAACTAAAGCTAACTTAAAACACTACCTTTAAGGCTTATATTAACCGTGGTGGCCGTGCATGCACTTTTTATTATTAAAAATACTCATGGGCTTTGTTGGTTTTCTTGGCTGTGTTTCGACTGAAACGTCTTTTGAATTCTTCTTTCTGGAATCCGATTCTACAGAATTGTTTTTATCTCAGACTCTATTATAAATGTAATTTCTGAGCTGTTAATTACTTTTAATACTGCCTTTGCAAAATGTACATGCATAGAGAAGCCATTTAAAGGCTTGGTAAAATTAATCCCTTTTGAAACCTCCTAAAAACAATATATTTTTTACAACCAGAATTTAATAATGAAATCTAAATTTTGCTTTGATATGTTCAACTTTCATTAAATGATTTAAATCAGTTTTCTCATCCTATCGACCAATCCATAAATTGTATAATTTAATATCCCAAGGATTTAACATCATTTGTTTTTATATCTGTTTGTTTTTGTATTGGCTGTATATTAGGAGTGCTTATTTTAATCAGGGGGTGGGTGGGTGTTTTAAAAAAGAATGTAAAAGCGGGCGAGGGGTTGTTGCGTTCATGTATTTCTAGTTTAGTATATACTCTTTACCCTTTAATGTGTGGCTTGACGGGGTTTTTTTACACAAATAAAATTGTCTGGCGTTGGTTAGATAAAATGTTCAGCAGCAAGAACACAAATGAAGCAAACAGGTTGCGCGCTTTCTTGATTGTTCTATACAAAAATATCGAAAGCAAATAGTTTCTTGTATCACGGACGTGAGTGATGGATTACTGCGGAATGTGGTTGAGTGTTTAATGACGTCATGACACACAGATCGTTGCAACGGTTGATTGAACATGTGGTCAAGTGAAATTTCGAATGTTGCAAGGGTCAACTGAAACAACAAAATATGGCGCCAAAATATTTTCGAAGGATTTGAGGTCACTAATAGTGTAAATAAAATAATTCTTGAAGGCGGAGACCCAGCTCCCGGAGTCTTCCCTGGCAAATTTACCGACATCGCGCGTTCCCTGAATATTTCCTCTGCCGTAGTCCCAAATGTGTACGTCTTACTAACCGCGAGTGGCGATTCTGCCGCTGCAACACAGACGAAAAGCATCTTCATTCCTTTATTTAGAAACGAAAACATCTGAGATGAAAAATATTTGGTAGAAATGTCAACCTCAGAACTGTTTTCGTCCACAATTGTCATTCGAAGTGACACGGCTTCCGACGACATCTTCGTCAAACGGAGGAACTTCTTTCAATACCAGTCCATATTAAAAATCCTTCGAATGTCAACGATAACAAGTCATCATTTGCAATGAATATTGGAGTCACTCGATTTTTATTATAATAATTATACTCCACTCTTATTTCAATAACGTTATCCATTGTCGAACTCCGACAACAAGCCAAATCACATAGCAACGTTCGAAATTTCACTTGACAACATGGTCGATCAACCGTTGCAACTATCTGTGTGTGATGACGTCATTAAACACTCATTCCTCATTCCGCAGTATTTTACACACGACCATGAAAAAGCTAAAACTGATGTACTGCCGTATCAAGAGATAGTGAAGCTGCTCTAGGCTTTTCATATTTTGACATGCTTTGTTTTTTGGCAGTTGAGTTAAAAGTAAATAGTTTTCTAACGTGAAACTTTTATTGGATATCAGGACTAAACCCTGAAAAGTGCGAAGTTATGCGGATAACACACCAAAGAGATCTCACAGTACTCGAGTACTATTTATCAGGCAAGAAACTCAAAGTGATTATTAACCAATTCAAAGATCTTGGTGTAATTATAACAAGAAATTTGTCATGGAGTGATCAAGTCACCACTGCTATTAACGAAGCCAATCGTATTTTGGGCCTGATCAAGCGGACTGTCGGATCCTCTAACACAAGCATTTTTGCGATGTTATACAAACTTTGGTGAGACCTATTTTAGAGTACGCAGTGGTCCCCTTATCTGGTTAAAGATGTGCAAGCCTTAGAGAGTATTCAAAGAAGAGCATCGAGAATAGCTCTGAAACAGAAACGTGGTGAAATGCCGTACCACGAACGCTGTAAAATGTTAAAATGGGCACATTAGAAAAACGTAGAAAATATCTTTCCCTGGTAGAATGTTACAAGACAGTATTTGGCTTTAATGGCTTAATATTTAGTGACATTTTAGAATATAGACACATCAAGAAGACTAGAGCTAATCACAAATACACTTTATACACCAAATTACCTAGAATTAACTGTTATAAGTATTCATTTTTCGTAAGAATCATTTGTTCGTGGAATAGTTTACCAAGTACCGTTGTTGAAGTAGATAGTATAAACGAATTCAAAAGTCAGCTTAAGCTGCATATGGACATGTATTAGTCACCATATTTGTTAGAATTAACGACGTGAGACAGTTTTTGTTTTTTATTTATTTATTTGTTTATTTATTTATTTATTTATATATTTTTAATTTTATTAAATTTATATTCTGTAATTAATTTAAAGTAGGAAGTTTTTTATGTACCTTCAATGTATTTAGGTAAGTGGATCCTCACATAGGGCTAACCTCTGGATTCTCCTACAAGGACCCTGATTTTTAAATTTGTTAAATACAGTGTAGATCATAGGCAGTGCCGGATTAACCTTCCCAGAGCCGGGGGAAAAAATATTTTAGGGCCGGTCACAAAATGAGAGCCATCCCAGGAGTACGGTGAACGCGTAGCTAGGTTGATCGGATAATCGGATATTCGTACTTAGGCTGGCTCAGGCGCCACTCCACTCCCGCTTTCAAACAGAAGGGGGCCCATGGCTGAGATAGCGTGTGATTTTCTCAGGCTAGTTCGGACTTTCAAAGAGAAACTGAATAATTTTTTTATTCACTAATTTTTTTGGGCTAGGTACCTTGAATAAATTATTGATTGATTGATTGAACTGGACTTTTGTATGGTAGACACCTTTTGCTTTCATCATATAAAATATCTCTGATCTGTTTTTAATGTAGTTTGCGGTGTTTTAGTATACTTTGTTGACGAAGTTGCCATTTTCAAACCTGCATGAGTTGTGTTTTGTAAATTTACGAGATTTCCTTGCCCTTAACCCTTTCACTACTAGACTTTTTCTCTCGGTCAGGGACCTCAAAAAGCTTCTTGGAATTGGTTAACTCTATTTGTCAACGCCAACGGGACTTTCCAATCTGAATATGGTTATTTTGACTAACGCCAGACGATTTTATTAGACGAGGGATACTCGTGGTAAGCAAAGGGTTATAAGTGAGTTTTTCTGTTAATTATTCTTTATTCATTTCATTTTCTACATTTGAACTTCTTGTATACAACTTTGCTTTTCTTTTAACCTAGTGATTCCCATGATGTTGGTTCAGTGGGATGCTTAAAAAATATTCGAAGTGCAATATCTGTGGCTAGGAGTGTTATGGTTCATACAGAAAATACTTTACTGGTTGGTGACGACGGTAAGATTTTAATACTTGTGAGTTGATGTATATATAATAATTACTAGATAGTTCAATATGTTATATATGTTTTAGGGTTATTTTGCATTTATAGTTTGAAGTATGTCGAATGGCTAATGATCTATTTTACTAAATGTCTTTTAGCAAAAGAATTTGCAAAACAAATGGGATTTAAAGAACAGAGTTTGGAGACCAATGCGTCAATGTAGGTTGTGCAGTAATTAGATATATTTATGAAATTGACTGGTTGAAACAACCAGATTTAATTGGTTGTCTCAGATGCATTTTGGACCAATTATTTCCTGGTTAAAGGGTAAGGGCAACAAAAATCATAATTTTTAATTCTTGCTTTTTTATTTAAAGCCATACTCACTAATGTACTCAAGCAATATAAACGATTTTTGTCATCAACAACATCGGAAATTTCGACAAAAAGAAACTCGACTGCAGACACACGGAAAATTGAATCTTTTTGTTTTATACAAACATCTTGAATTTTTCGAAATTTGGGAATCTTTTTTACAAACACGCAGGCAAAAACAATCAGAACCGCCGTATTATTTTCATTATCAGCCAATCGGGTTGCTCCGTTTGTATAGATGACTCATGACGCAATAAAAATTTTGTTCCTTATTACAAAATTTTCCTTCATCACAAGTTTCTTCTTTTCAAAAGTCCAGCCCACATGACTGTTTTTATAAACATGCTGCTCAGAAGACCAAAGATTGAAGATCTTGTGTAGTAGTAATTCTCTTGATTATTATTTGTTTAATTAGCAATATTTGGAAGGAATGGAAACAAAACAAGTGCCAACCTAATTTTTGGGAAGGTTTGTCAGTATTTCTTGCTAAAATAAGTAGTCAGTTGATTACGTTTACTCGCGTGCATTGTCACCCATTTATAACTATTCTATGTTCGTTTTAAACCACATTTTGAACTCACACTGGTAATGTATGTAATATAAACAATATGAACGGCGGAACTGTATGGGCATTTACATTATGACAATATGACTTTAACAAGATTTATCTTTAAGGTATAAGTTGTTTAAGTTGAGAAAATAGATCGGAAAGTTTATGTAATCAGGGACGAATTTGTATCCGATTTAGGGGGTGTTTACATGAGGCCGGCTCGAACTCAGGCCGGACTGATTTCGGGTCGGTTGTAGTGTTTTTACTATAGATCGTTTTCATGACTCCGGCCTGGGTTTCAGTTCACGCCGGCCTAATCTCAGGTTGCCTGCTACACCGAACTGAAGCACTTTCACCTCTCAAACTCAATACGTTGTTTTAAATGAGATTGGTGTCAAATCCACATAAAATAACGATTCTCCGGCGGTCACGCGAGCTGTAAGGCAATTGACATAAATCTTGGAGTAACAGCGAAACCAAGCCTATATAGTTTCAAGGCCGGCCTCATGTAAACAAAAACCGAAATGCAAAATTCAGTCCAGCCTCGTGTAAACACCACCCCCTAACAACACCTGCATCATTAAAAAAACATGCATTTCTTTTAAATTTTCTTTATGTAATATTTAAAACATGAGCAGCAGTGTTTTATCAGATTTAAAACACGAGGCGATAGCCGAGTGTTTTAGACCTGATAAAACACGTACTGCGAATGTTTTAAATAGCTTCAAAACGACCCATTTGGTAAGTTCATTGGCATAGTAAGTTTGAAAAATAACGTTGTCTAAGCCGAGAAAATCAAAGCTAAAGTTTATGTAAATCAGGAGGTTTCTTTATCAGATATAAAACCACGGACATGGTACTGATTTCCTTTGTGTTTTCCTCATGAATTATTAATGAGTTTTTGAAGAATTATTAATGAGGTTAATTAGGTAATGTTAAAGCACTCACAGCACGTGTTTTATCAACTCTAAAAATTCTCGCGACCGTTCCGTCATTCGGGTTGTTTTCGCTTTGATGTACTCAATTGCAAATAAGGATAATTTTATATAAAATTCTAGTCATTAGTATTCTTTCCGACGTCAATAAGTTTTACTAGGTGTAAAACCACCGACATGGTACTCTTTTGTATTCTCCTTATGAATTATTAATGAGTTTTTTAAAATCCTGTTCACACTGAGACGAGATATCTCCGAAGGTTCAGAAATAACTCGTCGCTCTGAGATATCTTGGTGCGCACGAAGTTTCTTGTTTTCAAAGCTCGGTTGTTCACACGAAACAGAGACGCCAATCCTTTTTTTAATATTCCGTGTCTGTGTCTAGTTTTGAATTGCCAAGTTTGAAAGTGAATCAAATATATTAGGGTTGGAAGCTGAATCATTTTTCTACACACCACCAAATTGAGTCATTGGTTGTAAGTCATTATTTGTAACTGAAAAGACTCCATACAGTCCGACTTCATTTCATTTTACAATACTGCTGTATGTTAGTATACCCAAACAAACTAATACCCTAAATTTAGAGCGTTCTCCCAGATCCAAAAACGTCATGTGGTCCTTATCACCCTGATCAAACAAGGTATGGAAGATTTATAATAACTTACCTTTAAGTAATTATAATAATATACATGAAAAAAACTCTCAACTCTGATTGGATAAGGGAAGTGCAGTTTTAACGTAATATGCAGTGCTGAAAAAATGGCATGTAAAAGCCATTTTTCATTATTTTAAGTGTTCTTAAAAATTACAAAAAACTGGGGTAAAGTTTTATGTCATGTGCACTTTTTGAAATAATTCTAAGAAAATAATTAAAATAATCTGAAAGGTATACGCCTTTGTGTACATCAATCCTGCTTGAGCTGGCCAAAAACGGTCTTTTATATTTACTGTCTAATGCGATTTTACCCGTCGAAAAGAGAACCCTCCAACATCCTAGGCAGCAATGGGTTAAATTATGTTACTTGCATTTTTTTGGATATATAGGAAGTTCGTTGAAAAAGGTCAACGCACCATATTTGTACACGAGTCTAATCATGACACTATAGGTATGGATGTCTCAGTTAACTTACATGTACTCAGTTGTCTAAATGTTCAGCCATAGTTTCTGTTTCAACTACGGTTATGTTCATTTAAATGTTTTTCTCCGCTATATAGGAATGATTGCAATTGACAAATCTGGACATGTGGCCACAGGAACAACAACTAATGGATTAAGTCATAAAATTTCCGGGTAGAGTATCTTGTTGTTACAAACTTAACTTATGTAATTTTTAAAACATGAACTGCAGTGATTTTAGACTGAAAGCCAGCCGCCGATCTCATCTCGTTGCTGGCTTTCAGTCTACAGTGATTTATGCGTTCATGTTTGTCAGTGTAGAAGACTATCATGTCGTCACAATCATTATCATACACAGTCTTCATTAAATATTTATCTTTAAGTGTCTTTATCCTAAAGTGTCTATGAAATGAAAAATATATTTCGTATTTTTTGTTGTTTTAATAGAACAACATATGTTAGGAGCACTCACTGAGGCGTATAATAGTTTCTTTTTGGAGAAATTTGGTAACAATGTTTTATGACGTACGCAAATGGACGATTGCTGCTGAAATTTATTGAAATTCTTATGCATATAGTTGTCATTTGCGTACGTCATAAGGCATTGTTATCGAAAGCCCAAGACTATACATATACCAGATTATCTTGAAATTTACATGAATGATCACAAATCACGTTTTTCTCTACAGGATCTCTGTTTTACCGGCAAGTTTTTAAAAAAAGTGTCAACCCCCCTACCCCCCCCCCCCCCCACCCCACCCCCACACACACGCTACGCCCCTGCTTCCAGGCTGCAGTCATTAAAACGACCAAAAATGCCAACAGTTATTTACTTCATAGACACTTTAATCGATTGCCAAAATTTTCAATTAGTAGAGCCTTAAGCCCTAATCAAACGAGAACGCAAGTCATCGCAAGTTGGCAGTCGCGCTCAGGGCGCGCTATATCAGCCAGCCGCTCTGAATAATTTCCCGAAATTATCATGTACCGTGACAAAGTTAAAACTTGTCTAAAACACTCGCGAAACCTTTATTTTGTTAATTTGGGTGTTCGAACGACCGCCACAGAAATTCGTTTGATTAGGGCTTTAAAGCCATCTGCCTTAATTGTGTTTAGTCGTGTTGGTGACTCTCCTATCGCTGGGGCTGGTTCTTACGCTGACAGTGAAGTAGGAGGAGCAGCTGCAACTGGTGATGGAGATATTATGATGAGGTTTTTACCAAGGTTGGTATAACATAAGTTCATATATTAAAGGACAACAAATAAACAAGAGACAAGAGTCTCTTGTAAGTTAATTTGTATGACAAGATTCATAATAGACGGCCGGCCAACCTCGTTAAAAGTGTCTCAAAAACACCGTTGATGGCATTTTTTGTTACAAGCAGGCAACCATGCTAAATCGTAGTTGGCAGCCGTAATTATTGATTTATATACTAAAATTTAGAGCTTTTTGAAAGCACAATGTGATGGATGGGATATCTGTAAAGTGCTGCCTATTTACGTTTGAATTAGCTAAATTCAGAATGCTATCTAATCAGCGTGCCTCTAGTTTTGCTTAACCTAATTCGCATAACTCACAATCATAAACAAACAAGAAATATGGCGTGAATACACCTAAATATAATACTTCGAAGAAAGGCCACAAAAAGGTAAGCTTGCCAAGAATCAGAAATTTATTAGATCTGGTAGCTACAGGAAAGTCTCATATTCGTAAATTACTTCGTTTTAATTTGGTAATTTGCCTATACCGCCATCTATCTACTGTTATAAAGCTGAGCTTTTGTACTATAGTAGAGTATTGCTCATAATATCCTTAGACATTTAACTCACCGGTTCAACAGTAGCCTGCGGAAACGGGGGAAGTCTGCACGCAGGCTAGTTCAACAGTACTATCTTGTGATACACGGAAGGCAACCGGCCTAGTCATCTTGATCAATGTCTAAGCTACATTTCTATGCTGGTTGCCTGCTTGTAACAAAAAGTTTTCAGATTGTTGTGGCTGTTCTTCTTTCTAAGTGTTATATTTAGGCGAATTTGCGCCATGTTTCTTGTTTGTTTATAATTGTGAGCTATGCGAATTAGAATAATCAGAACTTCAGGCACGCTGATTGGATAGCATTTTGAATTTGTAATTCAAATAATAATACACAAACGTAAATAGGCATCGCTTTACAGATATCCCATCCATCACATTGTGCTTTCAAAAAGCTCTAAATTTTAGTATATATAGAGAATAATACATGGATGTGCGGAAATATGAAATTTATTTCGAGTGTTGACCAGGATATCTCACGAGTGAGCGAAGCGAACGAGTGACATATCCTGGTCAACACGAGAAATAAATTTCATATTTCCAAGCATCCATGTATTTTAGAAATTTATTATTAATAAATTTAGGTTAATGTTAGGGAGTAAGAGATAATGTATCTCCTGCCTGAAAGCGATCATTAAGTGTAGTTCGTGTGACATGTGAACAAGGTCAGATGCAAAAGCCAGATAAGTAAAGTGCGTAAAAACACGCGGCAAAAAGATAAAGCCCAACCCAAACCTTATCTAAAGATTCCCCCTTATTGGCTTATCAAAACAAAATTTCTCCCTGAGGCAATGGTATAAATGAATGCGGCAAGGGTGACGGTGGTCATTCTGTCACAGACTCACAGTCAGAGAGCTCACTCAAATCGTTCTGTAAAATAGCAGTTTAAGTTTTTCGGGGATTTTTATCCCACCCACCACAACCCCTTTTGTAATAACATATAAATAGTCTATACTTATAGAAATTATAATAGTAAAAAAAAATGTAATAATTTAATTATCTAATAAATGAGTGGCAGGAAGTGCTGTCATCCTTATCACTTCACAGAAGTGCTGTGCCTCACACACTTCACCCACGTGAAGGATTTGGATGGGTGAGACATCGACCTTACGAGTGCTGAGCACCCCTCAGACTTAGTTAATGTCTCTAAAATGGGCGATCCCCATTTTAGGCCGCCGGACAGGACACCCTCCTCCCGGTTCAGTTACTTCCTCGCTATCTCCTTTTGTCACAATTCATTACAACCAATGCCTCTGTCTCAGTTTGTATCATTAAAATACGACCGTGTTCATTAATGTTCTGTTTATTATATAAAAAAATTGTCCTATTACCTATATAATGCTGATTCAGCGATAATCGTCACATGTGCGATTATCATAAATAATCGCACATGTGAGATTATCACTTTTATTAGTGGCGGAAAAATCAATAAAACACTCTATTTTATATAATAAAAATCAATAATCACGAACTGCCAACACCCCTCACCTTCAAAGTATGCACTATCCGATATGATTTAGCATGGTTGCCTGCTTGTAACAAAAAATGCCATCAAAAGTAATATTTTGAAGCCTTGGCCGGCCCTCTATAATATGTAAACTGAGCAAAAACATATTTAGATTTCGAAATACCAGTCAAAAACAAGGCACAGATATAAAGAAAGGAAAAGATGAAAATGATTTTAATAAACCTTTTTTCATGCACTTTTCGCGCGTGACGTGCACGCTGGTATTTATGAAAAAAGTTATTTTGTAATTCAACGTTTGTAATTATCAAATATAATGTTGTATAATTATAATTACATATTATTATAAATTAAATATACTATTATTATTATCGATTAAATATACCATTGTTATTATAATTGTTGTTGTATCTACTGCGCATGCGAGTAGATACTATGTCGGCATGCAAGGTTTTCCGATGTTAGTTAAGTAACAATAGAATACTCGGGACCAATCAAATTTCAAAATGTTTTTCTGATGACATCCCGAATCAGTCCGATACATGTACGTCCAAGCGTGCCTATTTTTTATTATCAACATCGTTGTTGTAAAATGTCTGCTACAGTAAAACCTCTAGTTAGTGAACACACGCTCGTGTCCAAACTATCTTTATGTATCGCTATATACATCTAAGCTTTTGTTCTTACAGTTATCAAGCTGTTGAAAACATGCGAAATGGAATGAGTCCAACCAAAGCAGCTGAAGATGCAGTTCTACGCATTGCAAAATACTATCCTAATTACAATGGTGCCATTGTTGCTGCTAATATTGAAGGAGAATATGGTTTGTATTTATATAGCAAGAATATACTGCTTAGTTTACAAAAAACACTACATATATAGTGTTAACAAAATAATGCAATCAGAGTAATTTTTACGATGTGTCCTGACCTGATAAAAAGGTTGACATACAAAACCTTAAAATATTACGCATGGTCATTGTGACCGGTAAGAAATGAAATTTGCCGGTCACGGAAGATTTGTTACCAGTCATATTTGTTTTTTCACTTATTGTCTATTAACGTTTAAATGCAACGTGCACTTGTGTAGCTGGTATAAGTTAGTTTACTTATTGAACAACATCACAATTCTCAAAAAATATGTTATTCTTTGGCAAGAAAAAGACGAACAAAGAATAAGAGTTGGACTGCTGCTATGTGCGATGAAGTATCGTCTGAAATGCAGGTGTTATATTTGGATGAATATGCGTAGTGCTTTTGGGGTTTGACATCTCCTTACGCAGTTTTAAGGTGCGTAGTGCGAGCATCCGCGTGTGCTGTGTTAAGGTGTAGTGCCAGCGAGACATCCGATTTTCCCAAAACTGAACGTCTGCAACGATTATAAAAGCAACATTTTCCGAAACAAAAAAACCCGATTTCACTAGCTTTTTTTTGAGGAAAAAAATACCGGTCATGCATGACTGGTAAGCAACAATATTTACCGGACAAACTGGATAAGTTTACCAGTCAATGACCGGTGACCGACACTAATTTCGAGGCTTGCTGCTTAAATAATCACGTTTCTCTGACCGATGCTTTTTTTTTGTTTTTTAAGGTGCAGCAGCTCACCAATGGAAATTTTTCAAGTATTCTGTTTGCAGTCCAAATCTTAGCAATTCCTGTCAATATTTTTCTGTCCAACCAGTTAATAGAATAACTAAGCCTACCGTGTAATTAAATGTAACAATTAATATTTTTATAATTAATTCCAGTTTAAGACGTTTTCAACACTGACCAAAGAAAAAGCGTTACCCATTTTTCAAACAGATTTGTAATCATATTTTTTTCTTTTTTCTCTTGTGTATTAAAACTATCTATACTATTCCATTTAGCAAGATTAGCTTTGCTATTTCTAAATAGCCAATGCTTTAGTTTTTTTATTTCAATGTTTTCCTTATAAATATATTTTTAACATTGTGATTTCTTATTGGCAAAAATAAATTCTTCTACTATTCGATACTATACTATTCTGCACATCCACTGGTAAGCAACAGTGTCAATGGCCATAAAAAATTCAATGTCATGGAACGAAATCGGCGCCAGAGTAAATACTAGTTTCTATAAAATGACGTGACGTTTTCTAAGTATAGTTTTCCACCTTAATTAACTTGTTAGTATTGTCTTACAATGTCCTAAATTCTCGCTTCCGCTTAAGATTGTATCCAGGGCAAATCACATACATAAAACTAAACTTTAATAATAATAAAATACGACAAATGTCTCACTGTTTGCGTTCTCTTCTTCGCTTGAATCTCGCTCGCAACCTCTCCCTCCCATCAAAAGTGCTTGACTCATCAATACCTCATAACGTTCGCGCCGTCTTCGTTTACCTTCGGAAAGTTCCGGAAATAGGCCCAGTTCATTACACACTCCCCCATGTATACTCAAAGAGTTATACATGTTACACTAAGAACTGGGGAACTAATAATAATATAAATGTTTCTTATAACTAATCAACCGTCCTTTTAAGTGTTCATAATATCTCAAGTCTCTGCATAATGACAAAGGTTTTAAAGTTCAATCATCCTCGGACATGTCTCTTATGCGTAACCTAGCTGCCGCTGCAGCATCCCTCTTCGCTCTCGGTCTAAACTCTGGTGCGTTTACGCGTAGCTGAATGTTACTCTCTTTGTCACATTCCAACTCCAATGAGTATAAATGTTGTATCGCACGTTCTAGGTAATGATTTCCACCAGCAGTTTTGAGCTTCGCTCCCCGTATTACACCGTCTCTACCCGTAATACTGTATGTTGCTTAACTACGGCAAGCTTCCAAGTATTTCTGGGTTTCTGATCCTCTTTCACTATCACAACTTCGCCAACTTTGGGATATTGAATTGATTTCGGTCTCGTCATTCGATGTTGTTCACGAAGACCACGCACATATTCTCTGGTCCACCGATTCCACATCGCCTGTTTGCACTTTAACAGTTGCTTGGCTCGTTTTCTCAGGTCTTTCGCTTCGATATGGTGCTTCTCCAATTCAGGGACATTAGTAGGTTGGGTGTGTAGCATAGAATTAGGTGTGAGCACGGGTAACTGCACATCATCTTCTAAATAACACAGTGGACGATTGTTGATCGCTATCTCGATATCTAACACGACTTCTTCAAGCTCCGGCCACGTTAAGACCCCGTTCCCAATTGACTTATAGAATGAACTCTTAAATAGTCCAATTAAACGTTCAAATTGTCCTCCCCACCATGGGGCCCGACTCAGATTGAACCGCCATTCCATTGACATGTTGGCTAAGAGGCTGTTTAGATTCTCATCTTGTCTTACGAGTTGAATCCACTTTGCGGCCGCCTTGAAGGTCTTCGCATTATCGGAGTAGATTAACTTCGGTCTTCCTCTTCTCGCGATGAACCTTTTCAGACTCATGATAAACTCTTTCGTATCCAACGATCTCACGACATCAAGGTAGACTGCTCTTGTTAAGCTACAAGCATAAAGTGCCAGATAAGATTTAGCTTCTTTCTTCGATTTTGTTACGTACTTGATCGGCCCGGCAAAGTCCACGCCAATCACTTCGAATGGTACTGAACCTTGTGTTCTCGTAGTTGGTAAATTCCCGGGGGGTGGTACTTCATAGGCTTTGGCTCTAAATCGTTTGCAACCGTTACAATCTGATCTGATCTTCTTGACTAGACGACGAAGCCGAGGAACCCAGTAACGTTCACGTACTTTCGCCATGGTCAAACCGACTCCCCCGTGTAAGGTCGTTATATGTGCTTCGCGAACTAAAGATGAGGCAAATGGATGAATGTCTGGGATGTACACAGGATATTCTCCGATAATTCGCCCTCTACACTCCAGTATTCCAAGGTCGTTCTCTTGTAGGTTTAACTGCTCTCGATCGGCTTGGAATCGTAGATCGTCCTTGACTGCTTTTTGGGCACGCCGTATCCACCACTCTCGTTGTTCTTGGGCTTCGCGACTGTTAATAGGACCGATCTTTCTTTCGGCATGTCGTTGTTTGCAATTCGCGATGAAACGTCGAACCCACGCTCCGATTCGTAGCACTTTCGGTAGTGAATATTTCTCTAGTAGTGGATCTAGGATGTCTTCTTTGATGATTGCAACTTTAAAGATTTCCTTTACCACGGATTTCGGCTATCTGGTGTTGGCTCTAGAACTCGTTGTACTGGCCACTCTGCAGGGTTGCTCAACCATGGTGGACCATCTTTCCACACCTTGCTCGCGTTGATCTTTCCTCCCCGACTTCCGATGTCAGCAGGGTTTTCCCCGGTTGGAACATGGTGCCAAATGACGTCAACATGCTGACGAATCTTTTGTATACGGTTCGCTACAAATTGGCGGTATTCACCTTGATCTCTAATCCAGTACAGAGCTACAGTAGAATCAAGCCAACAGTGGATGGTTGTTTGATGGTCTGTGAGTGCTTGCTGGACGTTCGTAGCGAGGTTGACAGTCATATGTCCCGATATTAGCTCAAGACGTGGGATCGTTAAATTCCGCTTCGCAATCCGTGACTTCGAACATACCAACCCTTGCGTTACACTATCCTCTTGTTTGACTACCGCGTAGACAACCGCGCACACGCCGTTGGAACTTGCATCTCCGAATCCGTGCAAGGTAAGCTCTTGGATAGGTTGGTGGCATGGGGCTAAGGGACGAGGAATGGTATAGGTCTTGAGCGTTTTCGTTCCATTTCTTCCATTTTGTTTGTAATGGCTCTGATAGGTTTGCATCCCATGATGTCTGGCTGTCACATGCACTACGATAAACAAGTTTCCCGGCCAGTGTGGTGGGTGAGGCCAAGCCAAGGGGGTCGTAAACTCTGGCTAATTTCGACAAAACGGCTCACTTAGTTACTGGTTCAGATGCATGGTCTGGGTAAGGGTGACGCTTATGGTGTCTTGCTTCCTATCCCAGGGCACACCAAGGAGTTTCCCATTAGGCTGTTCAATCCCTCCTAACTGACTTTTGGCATACGTTAGTTCACTTGATTCTAACGGCGATTCATTCTTTGGCTCGAGTTCGGGTGCATTCGAATGCCATTTGTGTATTGTGAAAACGGCATCATTGAAAACTTCGATAGTTTTCTCTTTCTGGGTTTGGGTTTCTGGGACTGTGGTACCACCCGTGATCAAATCATCCACATACAACCCTTCGGTTAACTGCTTCACTATCTCGGGATGGCGTTTCTCCCATGCTTCAAGGTGGTGCTTGATGACTCCCCCAAGAAGGAAGGGGGAACAGGTCAGTCCGAACAGGGCTCTGGTAAAACGGTAGGCTTGTATTTCATTACTCCCAGGCTCTTTCCAGTGAAATCTCAAAGAATCACGGTCTTCGGCTTTTATTCTGACTTGAAGAAAGGCCTGTTTTAGATCACCGGTCAGAAGAATGGGGTGAAATCTAGATCTAACAAGGACATCCCACAGCAGGTTCTGGAGAGGGGGACCCGGGTGAAGGCAATCATTGAGGGATGGCTTTGATTCATTCTCTTTCGCTGACGCATCGTACACCACCCGTAACTTGGTGGTTTCGGCTTGCTTCCTCACTACAGCCTTGTGGGGAATGTAAAATTCTTTCTCAGATGTAGTGGCAGGTGCTGGCTCAATCACCCC
The DNA here is from genome assembly GCA_035771165.1 of Paragorgia papillata. NCBI lineage: Eukaryota > Metazoa > Cnidaria > Anthozoa > Scleralcyonacea > Coralliidae > Paragorgia > Paragorgia papillata. Next base: position 2,597,866 of record JAWNZC010000229.1, read on the forward strand.
CTGTTGGAGCTGTTCTTGTATGATCTCATTGTAATCGGAGTACTGTCCGTTTCGTTCCAATTTCCTAACAAGCTGCTCTAGCCGTCGCTTACTGCCATTCTCATGAGTTGGAAGTGGGGGGTGATTCCCCTTCCAAGGTAAGGTTGTCTCATACCAACCCGTTTGATCTCTTCTAAGCTGCTCTTCGAATTCATGATAAACAGTTTTCTGATCATTTTCATTTCTGTCCGCAAGTCCGAGGACATCTAATGAACATAACTGTTCATAATCAAGGGTGCTGGATTGAGTTAACAGGATGGGCCCATCCCTTTCCTTCCCTGGAGACATCACCGTCCAACCAAGGAGGGTCTTCTCAGCGACCGGCTCACCTGGGCGCCCCACCTTCTGGGCTGCAGTGGTTTTAATCTTGGCGTAATCACTGACCCCGAGGACGAGGTGAATAGGTATTTGTGTACGGGTGTCAGGGTCTTCGAATTTTGCACCGTTCAAATATTTGTATTTCTCTAAAAGGTGGTTATAATTTGGGTTGGGGAGTGTCATCAATTCAGGTTTGTCGACTTTTGACACTTCAATTCCAAGTTCGAATTTCTGATCTAGTGATTTTATGTTAGTAGCATAAATTTCTACTCTGGTGGTGGTGGATCCCAACATCATTTCAATTCGTTTTGTTTTAACAGCTTTGGGTTTTTTCTTCAATGCATTGGTTAGACTACTGGAAGCATAAGAGCTCCCAGCCCCGGTATCCAGCAGTGCATGGGTCTTAATGCCATCTATATCAACAAGCACCACTGGATAAATAACTTCGCCATCCCCTCCGGTATGAGCTGTTTTGACTATTTCATGCTCATCTACTTTGGGTGCATCACAAATTGACGTATGATGTCGTCTATTGCATAGTCGACACTTCGAGACACTCTTACATTCAGATGCCCTATGGGAGGGCCCTGTGCAATTAAAGCACAGGCGCTTTGCAGCTAGAAACCTTTTCCGGTCCTCGAATGTCAACATTGTGTCACACTCAGCAGACCTGTGACTCTCAGAATTACAATATACACACTTTCGAGAACTTTTACTTATCTGATTATTTTGATATGGCTTCTGTTGTGTTGAGAACTGATACCTGCCATGTCTTCGCTCTGGTTTCTTCTTCCCATCATCTGGTTTCTGCACTTTGACTGGATTCCTTCGAGTCCACTGTTGCAGTGCTTCGATTAGTTGTAGATAATTCCATTTATCCCAATCTGGGTCGTTCCGCACTAGATCACCCCGTATATTTGGCAATTTATCCAGTGTCATGGCAACAGTTCCATTCACAGCATCCAATTGTTTCATTGTCTCAAGTGACTGTACACAATAGGATAATTTCTCATAGAAATCATGGATCTTTCTTGGATTTGATGTTGTTGTATATGGAAGCTCAAGAATTTCTTTGACATATGTTTTTACTATCTCACTCTCTTTGCCAAATCTATCCTTGAGAATTGAAATTGCTCTGTTATAGCCCTCTGCAGTGAATGGGAGAGCCTCGATCGCACGTTTCACTTTGTCACATAACAATTCTCTTAAATATGTAAATTTCGTCACAGGTGGTGCACTTGTTTTATCAATAGTCTCAGAAAATTGTCCCCAAAATCTCGGCCAGTCCCCGTACGATCCATCGAATACTGTAATTGTCATTTTGGGCAGTCTCGCCTGTACTTTTGAGCTAGAATTTTCACTTGACTTCGCTTCATTAGACTCTGGTTTCAAATGCTGCGCTTGTAATTTCATTTTAGCCTCGTAAAGTTCCATTTCAAAGTTCATTTTCTTCTTCTGATCGTCGTCTTCGCGTTTCTCTCGTGTTTTGCTCAGCCACTGTTCTAGAATGTCGACTTTCTCATCGCCTTCGTTCATTTCACTCTCCATTTCACTGATCCATGCGTCGATCTCGTCACTGTTGTCCTTTGCGGTTAGTTTCTCTACTTCGACTGTTCGTACTAGTTTACTAACGTCTTTTAGTATATCTCGCAATGTCCCGATATGTCTTTTGATAGCACTCTCTTTTCCCGTTGATAATATTGTCTCTGTTTTCCCCCTAGCTCTTCCGAGTTGCACAAGTATCGTCGTCAATTCAACGATTGATTCTGGATTTTTATCCGCCATATTGCTTATTGTATTCGTTGTTTTCTATAAATCTCCATATAACACGTTCAAAAGGTCGTCAAATATCCCGTCGGAGGTGCCACGTGTCCTAAATTCTCGCTTCCGCTTAAGATTGTATCCAGGGCAAATCACATACATAAAACTAAACTTTAATAATAATAAAATACGACAAATGTCTCACTGTTTGCGTTCTCTTCTTCGCTTGAATCTCGCTCGCAACCTCTCCCTCCCATCAAAAGTGCTTGACTCATCAATACCTCATAACGTTCGCGCCATCTTCGTTTACCTTCGGAAAGTTCCGGAAATAGGCCCAGTTCATTACAACAATATGTAGTGTACTAATTCAACGTATGGATTTTGCTTGAACATTCCACAGCGTTACATATTCCAAATTACCCGAAATTTGCAGCGGAAAGTGCCTGAATTTTTATTTTTCAATAATTTTGCGAGGGCAGTTGCTTCGCATATTTTCTATCCCTTTTTGTCATACAATTTTTTGTGTTCCTCGATGATCAGTCCATGGACACGCAACGGTAATAAAGTACCATCTCTACACCACCACCCGCATTTGCATGTGCACCTTATTTGCCACCCTCAATTGTAGTTCATTGTTAACCGCTCTGATGTTCGCCGCGTCTCCAGACAATGTAATTCTAGGAACTATGGTATGTTTGAGCATCTGCAACTACTAACAACGAGTATATCAACAACGAGTTTGAGAGTTTCATCAGGGGATCCAAACACGATGAAAGCACGAGGCCGAAGATCGAGTGGTTTTATTGTTTTCGACTGTTTGGATTCCCCTGATGAAACACGATAAACGAGTTGTTGATATGGCATCTCAATCGAGCGATTTCAAGTGGAGAATGCAATTAAAATAAACCCTCATGAGATTCTATTCAGGAGTGTGTGTAAAATTTATTCATACAACAACTTGTTTATCGTGCATAAATAATTGAGATCTTTAGAATTAGATGAACACCGATTTTCATCTAATATCTTGGGCTTTACTGGAGTATCCAACTTCAATCAGGTGATTGAATGAACTATTGTAATTGGCTGATTATCTCATGAATTATTAATGAGTTTGAGATTACTATATTATATGCGTCTGACGTCTGTAACGATCTTTAGTGTTTTTTCCCAGTCTCCTTCAAACTTCGACGAGTTCCTTCAGAATGACAATTATTTCTGTACATTATTTTATTACATTACATTACATGACGTTACATTACATTACGTTACGTTTTTTTACATTTAATTTAATAAATTATAGTACTGAAGACTGAATATATTAAAAATACTGTAGTAAATATTTTCATAACGACGTTATTAGTATTATCTTGAATCAAAATTTAAACAATCATACTCTCTCCTCATTGGTACAGTCACAGTCAGAAGATTTTTCTCTGAATCCCACTGTGCTTTGCCATTCTCACTGTCCACAACATGAGGAAAATCTAATCCAAGTTTACTAAAAAATGGACATTTTGGTTCCATAAATATTGTCTGCATTTTCACAAAACAGTTTAGAGAGAAGAACTATAGGAAGAAGACTACTGTGTACGGCTTTAGATTATTTATGCTTTCCTGAGTTTACAAAATTCCACTGCCGAATCATGTAAATACATTTAATTTATACATATACTTTAATTTATGCACATAAACTAATCAAATTGAGTTTTCTTGAAAGGAAAACCAAAGACAATATGAACGCAAACGGACCGCTCGAGATAAACTTTTTAAATGTGTTTTATAGACCATAAAATATTCTAAAAACGTTTGAAAATGAACTTAACCCTTTCAACCCCTTGTTTCAACCCTAGCGGCCTCCCAATGACGAGTAAAATCGTCTGGCGTTAGCCAGAGTAAAATACTAAACCCTTTCAACCCCTTGTTTCAACCCTAGCGGCCTCCCAATGACGAGTAAAATCGTCTGGCGTTAGCCAGAGTAAAATACTAAAAGGGAATTTAGGGTTGAGAGGGTTCAACGAAACCGAACATGTTGAAAGTGAGTTTTTCATCCGTGAAAGAGACCTAAAATCTAATTTCCTTTTACAAAAGAAACAGCACAGACTTCCCTTTTTTGTTCACTCTATACACTGATGAAGACCAAAAGAACCAAACCGGGATAATTAGAAAAAAAATAATAATAATTGCGTCCTCGGGCCGTTTTTGAGACCTCGGGAAACTTATCTATACGGACTTCCCATCCGGCAAATAACATATATAATGTATATATATACTTACTACTTTAAAGTTCGACAATCAAGATAAGTATCAGTGACATTCAACTGCACATTAGAATAACTTGTATCTGGTAAATGGATTTTAACCTGAAAAGGCAATTTAAGCAAATGTTATTTATAGTCAAGAAAGTAAATTGAAGGACATGGCAACTTCTTTTTGACGAGTCTAATTGAATAACGCAATAGAGAAATAGAATTAACTTGCCAATTTTGGACGGTACGCTATTTGAACACAAAGAAATTTTGTTTTAAAACCGAGGCAAAGGTGAAAGTTTTGAAATAGTTGGGATGAGGAATACATGTAACTTACTGACTATAATGACAACGACGATGATGGTGACTGATAGTGATAGTGACGACGATGTTGATGGTGGTGCATGGTAGCGATGATGATAGTGGTGATGATTTATTTCATATTTCTGCACATGCAAGCATTTTTTACTCTTTAAGTATATGATTTCAATGAACTACAGAAGCTTACCTTCAAATCTTCACAGCATGCAGTTGATGGATTCCGATTAGACATTCCAAGAAACATGTCTTCCGCTGCAACTTTTTGTTTAAACAATATGTCATACCTACATGCATGCAGATGAAAAAGATTGTAAGATCTGTAAAACATGCTAAGCCCTCCTTAGCCAGGATGACATATATTTGGCCATTTTCCCTGCAACTGCCTGCCTGCCTGAATAACTCAGTGGCAAAGAGTTCAAATCTTGCTTGAGGCATCTGAAGTTCCATGCACAAAACCTGTCAGAGTTGACGTACTTGCAATATTGTAGCAAGTACAGTGTACCTATATCAACCTCACAGAAGAGATAAGACCCTTGGTACAAGGTTGGGTACTACTGCATATATGTACCAGTGGCTAGATAGGCTCCAATGGTTCCATAAAACGCCCCATTGTGAAATCATGTTCCTTGTACTCAAATTGTAGAATGAAATGAAGAGCAGTATTCCTTCCCAGACTCTCATGGATGTACTGTATTTTAAATAATAATAATAATAATATACTTATTTAAAGAAGGTTTACACCAGTTTAATTGTGTACAATAGCTCCACTACACCTGTAAGGTATTTAAAGATTTTTAAATTTCTAATAATATCTAATTTAAATGTTTGGAAATTGAAATGCGCCTAAATGTTAAGTTGGGTTTTCATGATTTGTAACAACCACATTGTGTGGGACAGTAGTTCTGTTAGGAGAGGGTAATTCTCGGCAACATTGCTACAAGTTAGTTGGGAGTTTAGGCTTGCCTGGAGCTGATCTACATATAAGATCAGGCTTCTGTGGTTGTATTTTACTGTTCCTCAGCCATTAATAAGGGCAAAATAAACCTTTCCAACGGAGCAAAGAACAAAGTGGTTTATCCTTAATTGCTGTATCCTTGTTAACGCAACCCTAGTGCGGATACTAATGGCGTAGCGACAGGCCCTATACCAGCCCGGCCTATGCAATCGATAGTAATCGATACCAATCAATAACAATCGATATAAATTAATCGATTGATAATCACTTTTTGTGACTATCGATTGGTATCGATTATCAATAGCAATCGATGAACTAATTGTGATCGATTGGTATCGATTGGTATTCGCGAAACTAGAGGGTTCAAAACAGAAACATTAATTGCTAAATAAAGTCTAAAACGTGTAGAAATTTTTCGAATAGAATAGCGACGCGTCAGATTTTCATTCTTCTCCCGATCTCTTTTCTTCTCCCATGCGTGTTTTATCACACCGCGTGTGTTCACCAACTGTGAATTTTTTCGACTTCAATCTACAGTAATATACCCATCCAAGGAGCGCCACACGCATTATCGAGGCAGAAAAAGAGTTTCAAATTATCACGCGTTGCAATTTGTATAGCACCGAAGTACCCAACTGTTTAATTGAGAAGCAACGCTATATCTTTCGTAAAGAAAGTAAGAATTTTACATGATCATGACACGCCGGTTTCAAAGACTGGGAACTGTCACTGTATCTTTCTTTGGTATCTCTTTATTACATATATAAGATCTTACAGATCATCTGTAAGATCTTATATGTCTACAAGCCTAAATAATACATTTCGACTTTTAACGCGTTTAAATAAAACGTTGTAATTTTCATGGCGTCTAACAGAAAAACACGGAGAAAACCATTAAATGCGCCAGAGTTCGGCTCTTTCACCCTCATCGCTTCTGGCCAATTAAACGAAGATGAGAGCCACGCGACCCATACATGTACTACGGCGTCATCATTCAACTAAACGTGAAAGTTTTTTTCAGTAACTGTATGCTATGGAAACGACCTCTGGGCTTCACACTATGCATAAACATTTTCTCCGTTAAAATAAGGTGCGAGATTTACACGCGCAAACTGTAAACTTGCTAACAATAGCCAAATTAATTGAGCTAGAACTAAATATATAGATGTTACTACTGCCACAGCTATATTTGTAGTGTTTGTAACATCTTAATTATATAAGTTAAAGTAAACTTTAACCGCGGAGGAACACTCGTAATATCCTTTGACGACAATGTTGCGAATGGTTAATTGAACGTCTGAACTTTCTGACATCTTGTTGAATGTACGCTATATGTCTCCCGGGATGTCTCGCGAAGTGACCAAGTGCACAGTCGTTGGCGTCTAAGCAAGACAACGGCTGTGAAAACTTGTTCTAATTTTAACGCGAAGGTTGATCCTTTGGAAATTGACATCGTAAGATTGGCGAGACGTGATTGGCTAAGGGCGCATTTATAGGTAATAACAACTCCAGATTTCCAGCGGCCTTAGGTCTGACCGATGTGGTCTCGGCGGAAAGAAACCTGGTATCTACTCTCAAAAATCGATGACAATCAATTGGAGAATCAATTGGCAAATCGATCGTTATAAGACTGGAAAATCGATAGTTATGATTGCAAACTGACGGAATTTTTGTGACTATCAATTGGTCATCGATTGGCAAATACCAATGAATATCAATTAGATAATTGCTATCAATTGACATTGATTTATCGATTGGCTTTCCGGTCATCGATTGTCATCTATGGCATAGGCCAGGATACCAGACATTGCAAAAAACATTCATAATTCTAATGGGCAAATTTAAATCATTGATACACTGTCAGGAAATTGAAAATCAGTTCCCACTGTCAGTTTGATATTGATGTTTAGTTTGTTTAACTTTGACACTATATATGAATGATAAATTATAGTACAGTACATATAGATCAATTGCAAACTGTCCGCAAGAATAATTTTTGTCCATAAAATAGAAATGCTATTCACATAGAAATTAAAATAGAAATAAAATAATAGCAGCCAGCCATATTACATGAGAAACACTACATACAGTATATTAATACTGTCATGTTTGTGTTATAGAATAGAAAATGCATCATAATATTTAGCAATATATAGTAGTAATATTTGTAAATCATACTCTGGTGTTGCTCTTGGGTCAAGATCATTGTCAACTTGCGCACTTTCTGGTACTTCTTCTTCTGTCCAAATATCATTGGATGTTTCCTTTGCTTAAAAAAATATTTATATTTCAAATCAGTAGTTCAATTTGTCCTATTTTATCATCTCTCTTACTTGCTTTAGTTGTCAACGTTTCTTTCTTGGGTGGTCCAATATGTGCTGGTGTTTGTATATACGCCTTTGAAGAACTTGATATCTGAAATGAACACAATTCATCACATTTTATAAAATTGGACACACTTCACATTGCATATAAAGCAGTAAACACACATGGAATAAAAGTACTCAAACATTAATACTGACAGTATTTGTAACACACTAGTACATCAGTAAACACACTAGTGGATCAGTAAACACACTAGTGGATCAGGTTGTGTATAAGCTACTGTTATATACTGTAGTAACCTGATGCACTAGTATACTTACTGTGGTGGACACTCCATGAAATATTGGGGGGGGGGGGGGGGGGGGGGGGTGTGAAGCCACGACATGTGTGAATTTTTTCCTGCCATTTTGTCAATTAGTAAATTTCCAGACCAAGAGTAAAAGACTAGAATCATTAGCCAGTGAGAGTAAAATCTGGGGAGTCTTATAAGGACCCAAAAGCTTGAAACTTTGAAAGCTGAGTAATGAAGGCTGACTTAAATCACATAGAAATAGCTTACCCAAGCTAAAATACGAATTACAGTATATTATTTACAGTAATTCTATTTAATCTTAGTTAGTGGCTAGATCTAACGCTTTTTTGAAATTGACCTGGTAGAAATTTCACTAAATTGCGCAGTTCCATCAATATTACAATGTCACCTGCAGGTACACTACACTGTTTTTTTAGCAGTTTTTTTGAGGACTTAGTTGACTATGCATTTTAATTTACTTTTATCAAATAACTAAGTTCAACTGTGGCACAATGTGTGAAACCATCAGGTTCAGCAGTCTGAACTTTGAATTTGAGCTTTTGATGTTTTAATTGATAATTAAACTCTGCCATGTAAGGTCAAGCATGTCATTAACTAAAAGTATGAATCACTAAAAGCCAAAAATGCATTGGTTCAGTTGGTTTGTTCTTATTTTCAATTTGAATCAGTTACGAGGGTGATACCACCATTTGCAGTTGACCTTGCAGCTTGCATTAACCAAGACGTTTCATCATTTGAAACTCTGCATATTTGGACCTCAACATATTGTTGCCAAGGGCACGTGACAATGTGACATTGCTATGGAGCATTGACAGGGTTTCAAAGGATTAACTTGTTATTTAATTCATGGTGAGTAGATATATTGTAAAAAAACTATCTATGGTGGGAAAGCTCTATCAGATGACTTAAGCATAAACATTATTGATAAGATATTGGAAAATGGTGGAGAAAGAGCAACTTCACCACAAATAACAAATTAATCACTTTGAAAGCCTTTCAAAGCTCCATAGCAATGTCACATTCAGGGCCAGAGCTAGCAGGGCCAGTCGGCAAAATTGAGTGCATAACCCCGCTGCAAAATTTTCTGAGGATGGCCCTGGTCACATTGTGCCCTTGGCAACAATACGTTGCAGTCCAACCTTAATTAATGCAAGCTGCCACTCTACCAGTCCCACTCTGTCACGATTGTAAATAAAAGTCACCATTTAGTTACTAAGCTAATGAGCTATCCTTGAAATTTTAATTTGGAATTTACTGCCTACTGTAGCTTATACACTAACCTGGCTCACTAGTGTGTTTACTGCCTACTGTAGCTTATACACTAACCTGACTCACTAGTGTGTTTACTGCCTACTGTAGCTTATACACTAACCTGACCCACTAGTGTGTTTACTGCCTACTGTAGCTTATACACTAACCTGACTCACTAGTGTGTTTACTGCCTACTGTAGCTTATACACTAACCTGACTCACTAGTGTGTTTACTGCCTACTGTAGCTTATACACTAACCTGACCCACTAGTGTGTTTACTGCCTACTGTAGCTTATACACTAACCTGGCTCACTAGTGTGTTTACTGCCTACTGTAGCTTATACACTAACCTGACCCACTAGTGTGTTTACTGCCTACTGTAGCTTATACACTAACCTGACTCACTAGTGTGTTTACTGCCTACTGTAGCTTATACACTAACCTGACTCACTAGTGTGTTTACTGCCTACTGTAGCTTATACACTAACCTGGCTCACTAGTGTGTTTACTGCCTAGCTTATACACTGTTTCTAGTGAGTTGGGTTAATAATGTATAAGCTAGGGAGTAAACACACTAGTGGGTCAGGTTAGTGTATAAGATAATCAGTCAGATCACTGATTAGAAAAATTATCTCACTTTGTGGCATACGGAATCGTTGGATTACTCGGGTATGGTAAACTGTAAAATTCCATAAAACTAAACATTTACAAGTTGCCAAATAAAAATTTCATGCAGTTTACTTACATTATCATCATTAGACGCCTCGTTTGGATCTGGTTTTAGCAACTCAGATAAAGCAGATATTTGAGAAAGAGTCGCCATATTGTTTGATAACTTAGTAACCAGGTAACGCCAATATGGTCCCTTGATGATGCCATATATCCCTGTTCGATCGTCTGTATCCTATTATTCCCAATTATTCCCATCCCCAAAAGCTTTGTAAAATGTATATATAAATATAAATAATATATTCTTAAAATTTGGTGTACATTTACAAACTAAAATAAATGTTTTGATGTAAAATCAATTAAATAAGGTGGCTCCATACAGTTTCTTGAAAAATGGAAAATACAAGTTTGAGAGTTCAAAACATGTGCATAAATAATTCGGAAAAAGAATAAAACTAAATGCAGTTAAAAGCATTAAAACAGTCTGACAATCAAAAACGGTTACCAAATAAATAGCAACAGTTGCTGCTATGGCAACAATGACGTTTCAAAATGGCTGCTAATTACCCTTCAAACTAATTTAATTCGAAAAAAACTTAGGTGACCCCCCATTTTTTTTTCATAAAAACTTTTCTTGAAGTACGAGTATCAGTAGGCCGATTTTAAAGAAATTCCGATAATGACTTATCGCAAAACATTATATTTATTTGTTATTGTCAAACAAAAACACTTAAAATTTACAGACAGTTGTAGGAGAAACACTCGCACATGGTTCCTAATTCGCCAAGTGCTTTTGTTCGATAATAACAAAGATATATATTGAACACTTTGCGATAAGTCATTATGCAAACTGTGACGTAAATTAGTTATCTTATATAAAGTCAAATTTACGTATCAAACAAACTGAAATATCTTAACAACGAAGCAAGGAAACGAAAATCTGCAAAAGATGTTAACCATTTTAAGAGTTCTTTCAAGTAAGACAAACTTAATTTTCGTTTCATAAGCACTTTAACATCTCATATCTGATATGCAAACGCTACGACTTAGCCGGAGCACATATGACCTTAGCTCTCCATCTGAGTATCAGTGGCTCAACGTTAGAGCTGGGTCTACCCGCTACCGGGCATTTAAAGGATAGCATTATAGCAAAAAAACAACTGAGCAGCTAGATAAGAAACTGGAATCAAAGCGGATAAATTATTTACTCTCTGCGGCCTGCTTCTTTGCTTCACTTGTCTGCGCCGCGAATAGACCTTATTCAAAAATGGCCGCCGAATTAGAGTTCTTTTATGTGCATACAAATTAGCCCTTATGACCTCGTTTTAAAGTAAACATTCTTTTGAATTTCACACATGAAAACGATTTCATAAGGGCTAATTTATATGTATATAAAAGAATTTTAATTCGGCGGCCATTTTTGAATAAGGTCTATTAGTTAGCCGGGTTTTTTGTGAACATATTCGAAAATCATAACAATATCGTGCCCACTTAGCGCTCTGAGCTCTTGGTCAGCTGATTCGCATCTGGCACTCAATCCAGTGAAAACAAAAACCTGCTGCTGTCCACTTGTCAATTGTCCCATTTTCACTCCTTAGTCCTTACGTGATTACTCTAAAGATTTCTGATAAGGCAATAGAACGAGTACAACAAACCAAATTACTTGGTGTACATTTGCACAAGAACCTTAAGCGGGATGAACATGTGAGGGAACTTTCAAAATCATGTTATAGAACACTTAGCATACTTATAAGGAAATAAAGAACTTTGCGGACTTTAAGCTTAATAGGAAACACTTAGTTGAATCATTAGTACTTTCAAAGATGGATTATTGTGACACTGTATTTTACCCCTTACCAGATTTTCTGTTGAAACGCTTGCAACGCCTGCAACGCCTGCAGTTTGCAGCAACCAGTTTTGTACTGGGACGGTATATCAGGGAAATTAGCGACATTCTAAAGCCCTAATCAAACGAGAACGCAAGTCAACGCAAGTTGGCAGTCACAAATTTCTGTGGCGGTCGTTCGAACACCCAAATTGTAACACACTTGACACTAGTGACCCCCAATTTTTTTTTTCATTAAAACTTTTGTTGAAGTATGAGTAATCAATAGGCCGATTTAAAAAAAATTCTGTAGAACGAAATTTTTGAAACATTAACAAACATGATTTTTCCGGGGAAAAAATTAATCGTTCTACAGAATTTTTTTTAAATCGGCCTATAGATCGTTTTCACTCACGTGATCGGTGGCCCCATTGCGGTGGTGAAACAATAAGAAATATTTGAAGAAGAGTAGAGCTAATTCCCACATGGTACACCAATATGGCCGCCATTTCATTGTTTTGGTACACCAATATGGCCGCCGTGACGTCAGATGAAAACGATCTGTTGCCATTACTCATGCTTCAAGAAAAGTTTTAATGGAAAAAAAAATTGGGGGTCACCAAAGGTTTTTTTCGAATTAAATTAGTTTGAAGGGTAACTGGCAGCCATTTGAAACGTCATTGTTGCCATAGCAACAACTGTTGCTATTTATTTGGTAACAGTTTTTGATTGTCAGACTGTTTAACTATATCACTAAAACTAAATGTTATGCATAATATGCATAACATTTAGTTTTAGTCTTTTTCCGAATTGTTTATGCACGTGTTTTGGACTCTCAAACTTGTATTTTCCATTTTTCAAGAAAGTATATGGAGCCACCTTAAGCTAGTGCATAAGGCAATTTATTTAGATAACTGGCTATCCTATTTAAGAATCGACCAAGTAACTTTGTCACGGACACTGCGCTCTAGTTCTGCCGTTAGACTTGTTATCCCACTTGAAAAGGGAACTTTTCAGGACAATGCTGCTCAACTTTTTAATAGCCTGCCTGCTCACTTAAGAGTTTGCAGTGACTTTAATACTTTCTACTGGGACATAAAATCACTTTTACTTAGGAGATATGATTAGTTAAGTGTTACTCAATGTAAACAATGTTAGTTAATTTTATTGTTATTCTATTTTTACTCATTTCCCCTCCTTTCTTATTTGTAAATAGTATAAATTAAGTTAATTTAAATTATCCTCAATTGTACATAACAGATGAAGAGCCACTGTATATACTGTTATTAAAGATCGAAGTATTTTCTCATTTTCTCAAACGGTTAAATCTTTCAGGCAAGAAGCTTCAAATCTTCTCTGCATGTCCAAACAAAATTTGTCACGACCAGATTTTCGTAGTCACGTGACCATGATATAACCAGGGTCTTTTCAATCTCGTACCCAGAGCCTGCGACAGTGAACTCTATAGGAAGACTGGAACGCTAACTCCATAAAAAGGCCTATTGATTGGATGAAGCCAAAAATCTTTAAATGTTAGTTTTTCTGAGTTTTGAGATGAAATACTTAACGCCGAACGTTTAAGAAAAACGAAGCTATTGAAAAATGCTATTTGGTATAGAAACTTCAAGAGTTTAGCTATAAGGAAAATAATTAAAAACTATAAAAACAACTGCCATTTTGTGCGTTCGGCAAACAAAATGGCAGTTGTTTTTATAGTTTTTAATTATTTTCCTTTTAGGTAAACTCTTGAAGTTTCTATACCAAATAGCATTTTTCAATAGCTTCAGTTTCATATACAGCCCAACGTTCGGCGTTAAGTATTTCAGCTCAAAACTCAGAAAAACTACAACAAGTTTCTTAGTGTTATTTCCCAAAGAAATATGGCCGAACATTTACCACATTTGAAAAAGTTTAATATAACGAGGAAACTTATGCTATACTCATTAAATTGTGGCCAATGCTATTTCTAAAAACATACGTGCACAATGTATTTCAACTATATGTTGTTTTGGAGTAATTTGTTATCGTCCCAAACAAATTAAAATATATGGCAAGATGAAAATTAAGTAACTTGAAGCACGGGAGCTACCTGCAAAGGGACTGGCACTGGCTTCAAAATCCCACCCTGAGTTATCGTTCCAGTCTTTTTAGGGTTCAATGGCCTGCGATCCTTCGGTACTGACCAAAAGGATCGCAGGCTCTGGGTACGAGATTGGGGTCTTTCCTTCGCGCTGCGGGTTGAAGAGCCTGGGTACGAGGTTGACGTACCACATGCACTACATGTATACGTACAACTTATGTCAATTGTAGCTTTTGTTGCGGGGACTTATTTGTAATGTAACTTGTTTTGCGGGGACCTCGGTTATGTGTATAAGCAATCTCGACCTGAGGTAACGTCCTCGAAGACCCTTTTCTACAAAAAAAGTTTTTTGATACTTACCGGAAAAGTGTTTGGGAAGACGTTCCAACAATTACTAGTCATGCATGCATCTACAACGTTTGGACTATCAAGCCTCCACGCCTTCAAGGCAGTTAGTTACGAGTGAAGATTAACAGTCGTCTTTCGGACGGCCTTTTGACATGTATAGAAGTCACTTTCATTAATTTTATGATGGCTAGATACAAAATCTTTTATTATTCTGGTATTCCTGCACGACGGCTTAAGATTGCAAAACAATCATAATTGTACAAAATATTTTCACTAGTCTATATATGTATGTACCTTTCAATGTTTCTCATTTCGTGGACAACGAGTAGACAGAGCACGCCAGTGCCTACAATAGACACAACACAGTGATCTCATGGATAGTAAAAAGTCTCTTGATTTGAATACAAATAAAGGAGAACTATGTATCTTTATTCAAATATTCTGAACAATAAAATGTGTTGGAACATGGTCGTCGTGGGTAAATTACGCTCATTTAGATTTCACCTTTTGACAACGGTACTTGTGATATTGCAGGCGTTGTTGACAAAAGGGGTGACAATTACGCTAGTCAATTGAAGGATGACTCAGGGAGACTTATTAAACTTTTGGGAAATGATTGCGATCGAACGCAAATTGCGAAAAATATTTGTAGCGGGCCACAAGAGGAAGACCGAGTATAGTAACGTAATTGAAATGATGAATTCTTATATTGATAACTTAATGACCCAACCTTGCAGTCATTATGGGAACTAATCCTAAATCACCAACGTGCGTAGCATATTGAACAAACTCGAGGGGTTAAACTAGATTTAGTCTGGAAGCAAATAATCGTGATATTTTCCTCAGTTATAGTTACAGTTTTGTAGAGCTAGAAACAAATCCACCCTATTTAGATTCCCAGCGAGAAATCACCACCACGCAAAAAAGGTTCTATTAAACACGACAAATTATTCGTCGTCAAAGTGACACGTGCACACCTCCCGCGAACGGAAAGTAGAAGCTACAAAAAAAAGGGTTGTGTTTTAACTGCACGGAAGCAGGCATCGAGTACCACAAAACCGGTTGTGAGAAAAAAGTGGTGAAACCACCAAGTTACAAATCGTCCACAACGTATTCCTATCTTATAATGATTTCCTCTAGGTCGAACGTGACCGCTTCAGAATCAGTTTTGGAACAATTTCGTGTAAGAAAGGTTTAATGCCATTGCAGGAGATATTAAAAAGACGTTTCCTCAAGTTCGAATTCGAGCCAAAAGAGTGAGATGCCTAAGATTTCATTAGCAAGAGACAAACTGTTCAACTGCGACCGCGTTACCTTCAACAAAGTCCCATTTCAGTTGCAGAAGTAGAACTCGAACAAGACAGAAGTGGAAACATCCGAGGTCCTTCAAAGTGAAGCATAAGCCAAACGGCACCAGGGTGTCACGAGCTTAAGAATGCATATGGTAACCTATATGATGGAACAAAAAATGGCACCATCTTTGATTCTTTCCAAAGAAAACAGCTAAACCAACCAAAACAATTCGCTGGTTTGGGTCTCACCAGTCACACCAGACGAAAAGCTGCTGTGTTGCAAGCGTCATCTGCAACGAAAAGTAGTGTATGCATGGGATGCACCATTGACCAAGAAACTGATGTGCACATGACAGCAGAAGAATAAGCTCCCATTGGATGTAAACGTAAAGCCTTGAGTTGGCAAAAGGTCGCAGCTGCTTATTACACCATCATCTTTCAACCGACACAGATCTACCAAGAGCTAGTGAGACCCAGTGAACTCTATATATACCGTACCAACCTCGTCCCCAGGGCCGTTTGTGGGGGCTGTGCCAATATGGCGGCCAAGAACAAATGACTCTGGCACAGGCTGAGCTATCACCACATCTGATTGGTCGAGATAACATTGGATGTTTTAGGTATTCTGATTGGTGGAAACAAGGCGGGCGGCAGGCTAAATCGCGGGCATTTGTTTATAGGCTCAAATTATATTAAATAAGTGATACCAGAATTGCCGGTTGTTAAAAACAACTTCAAAATTAATGGAAATGTGAGGAAAGCTGGCGAAACGCCCGTAAAAACGTCGGAAGAATATGTAATGATGGGTCGTGTCGTCTCTGTGCCCTGGCTGCCATACAACGAAGTCCATGGGACGGCAATTTAGAGTGTTTTCTAAATCGGGCGAACGAAAGACTTGGCGAACTAAGTCAAAAATAGGTCCACAATGCGTACATGCGTCTCGGACTGCTGGTCTAGTTCAACGACTCAATGATATAATTATACGCGTGCACACAAGAACATATATTAAAAATAAGTAGGCATGACGTGTGCATGCGTTTACTGTAATTTTGGACAACGTATAATTATTGCAATGAAACAAACTACAGACAAAAGAAGATATAAAGATTATAAACAGGTCCTTTTAGAAAATCATGTAATGTGAAAAAGCTTCCTGATTAAATATTATTATTATAACATTATAAACAGTAACTGACGAATTTAATTTGAGAAAAATATAATTAATAAATAGTTTTTATAAGGTTTTTACAAGAGTTAAAAATGATATTTCTAATTGTCGTTGACAAAAACAGTATATAACCATGGAGATAATACCCCTCCCTGACGCGTTCCTTGTAATACTACTTTAGAGGTGGTAAATTGCAGAAAAATGAAACAACAGTAGTGGATAACCTATTTTAGTTTTGAACAAAAGATATCAAAACCCGAATACATGCACGACTAAGTTTTTCTTGACAAGCTATTTGTTCGTGTCTGCACAAATTAACTGATAAGATCTTCTTTGTCTGTTTTGGCTTTGTTTCAGAGGAAGGCAGAGATCTGAGAGATGTTTTTGGGGGGATTTTGATGTGCCAAAGCAAGTTCGGTACATTACTGGTGCCGTGACCAGGATTTTGTGAGCTGAGAGTTTTGTGAAGCAAATAAACTTGGAAAATTGTAGCCTAGCGACTCGACACATTGAAAAAGAACCAGAGATTAGCGAGGAAGAAAGAAAGCTTGAAAAAGAAATCGACAAGTTAGAATATTATCTAGAAGACACCAACGAGTTGATTGGGAGTCAAGACCTGAATGAAATCAAGGTAATATGTAAAAGATGTCAAAATCGAGAGAGAAACCGAAATATACCCCGTTGATCCAAGAAAGAGGAAGACTTGTCAAAGTAGTAGAAGAGAAAGAAAAGCAAATTGAGAGCGAAAAGTCAGAGTTGAAATACGAAAAAGAGCGATTTCGACAGGAAATCAACAACAAGAAAGATAACTCTGGGAAGAAAGGTTTCAAGTCGAGCTCAAAATGACGGAAAAGAAGTTGGATATGGAAAAAGCAACTAAAGCTACCCTCGCCAAACTACCAGAGCTAAAAATCACGCCCGTCAACGGTACTGAAGCCGACTTAGCCTGCTATAGCAGACCCTATTTTTCTCCCGCTTTGCGAGGAAAAAGTAGGGTCTGCTGACCTGAGCGCCTAATTGAGTTCTGGCTATTGTGTCTCGTCAGCCAATCAGAAATTACTTTCCAAATCCCGGTAAGTGACGTAATTGTGTACGTCGTGTTTATAGAAATTCAATACGGAGTTCGAAGGAGCGGTAAAGGAGCGGCGATTCCGGCGAAGAAAGTTTACGGGGTGTTGTGTCTAAATTCTATCGAAGTTTCAAGATAAAACGATAAAGAAAATAACGGAGAGCAAGAATAATATTGTTATCAGTATGCTAAGTAGTTACGGTGACTGAATATCTGATATGCCAGACTCAGACTCCAGCCTGTCGTCCTCGAGTGACGAATTTTGATCAAAATGAGTCTACGACAGACGAAGGAGAACTACAAACAAACATTGTTATTATAGTTGTTTTGATTCACTCGGTCAATCTGATGAAAAATTAGATTAATGCAAGAGAGGGAAGAGAGTGCAGACACATATTCTTTAGTTTATGGCTCACAGGAGAATTGGCTATATTTGTCGAGAAAAGTAAGGCGCTTCAATGGCTTCATACTATACTGTATAGCAAGAACTCCGCGGCCTCTGCCGTGGCTGTAAACGAAGCTCACGTTATTAAATATTGGTATATAAGTGCTACATATTTTCATTAAATAATTCTTCGTGGTTTATTACTGTCTAATATGAAAGCGACAGACGTAATTAAACCTCGTAATTAAATTTTTGGGGAATAAACGAAGAATATTTTAAAGAAAATATGTAGTATTTAATACCAATATTTAATAACGTGCATGGGCTCCGTACATAGCCACAGCAGATATGCGTGTTTTTGCTATAGGGATCAACGATTGAGCAGCATGGAGCGGCTTTATTACAGGGACCGCGGAGCAGGGGGGGGGGCGCTGGGGGGCTTTAGCCCCCCCCCCCAATAATTTTTCAAACATATGTGATTTTTATATAGCCCTAATTATAATGTATAAAAATTCCTGACCCTAACCCTAAGCCAAAATGGCTTGTTTTAGATACGTTTGCTGGGCTTTTCTACTGTTTTTGTAAGAATTTGTACGAAACGTTTTAAACCGCAACTAGTAAATTTGATTGCATTTCCGGGGCTCTGACAGGCTTCAGATTTCAAAATTTCCCGGGGCAGCATACCCCCGACCCCCCTAGAAGGCTAACGCCTTCGCCGTTCGCTAGCCTCCCCCCCCCCCCAATCCAAAAATTGCTCCGCGGTCCCTGTTTAATACTTTTCTAGACAAATATAAGTCGTATTATTCGTTTAACGAATATATAACCTAACGAATATGTGCCTGCCAGGCAATCTTTTCCCTCCCTTGCAGAACCAAATATGAGTGAGACGAATAGTACTTACCGTTATACTAAATGCAAAGCTTTATTTAAGTCTATCAATCAAATCCTTCATCAGACAAGACTGCCCGAGTGAATCGAAAAAACTGATAATAACAATGTTCGTTTAAAGTCTGTCGTAGACTCATTTTGATCATAGTCCCTATAATTAAATTCTAGGGACTATTCACCGTAACTACTTAGCATATTGATAACAACATTATTCTTGCTCTCCGTTATTTTCTTTATCGCTTTATCTTGAAACTTCGATAGAATTTAGACACAACACCCCTTAAACTTTCTTCGCCGGAATCGCCGCTCCTTCGAACTCCGTAATGAATTTCTATAAACACGATGTACACTTACGTCACTTACCGGGATTTGGAAAGTAATTTCTGATTGGCTGACGAGACACAATAGCCAGAACTCAATTAGGCGCTCAGGTCAGCAGACCTTACTTTTTCCTCGCAGAGCGGGAGAAAAGTAGGGTCTGCTATAGCAGGCTAAAGCCGACTGGGTCAGGTTTGAAAACATGTTTTTGTCTCAAGTCGACAAAAGATGAATTTCAGACGAGAAGTTTATTTATTTTCATTTCTTATTTTATAACCTTTACCACAATTTACCTATTATACAAACATGAACTGAACAAAGTTATACAATAAAACATAATATAAGATGGTGGCAGGATAACAACAACAGCTTTTGGCCAATTACTGTGGTCCCAAATAAATTCAAGCTAAAGAAACATATTTACAAAGTTACATATACAGACATCAAGCTAGAAATAACATGCAAGGGGTTTAGATAAGGCACGCGCTCGATTACATTTTATGCAAATCGTTTTCCACGAACGAGGGTCATCTACATTATAAGTGTTTTCCAAAGAAATAGTAATTAAAGTAGTAATTAAATAATAATTTCTTAAAAGCTGGGAGATTTTTCTTTAGTTGTAATGAGTTTCGGTATAGTATATATAATATACAGTATGCATAATAAGTTAGAGTGTTACATTTCATAGTTTGGAATTGGTGGAGGTCTGGATCCGCTGATCTTGTCGTCTTTGGTTATCTTCTAGAGATGGTATCACGGTACAACAGGTTATAAGACGGATTATGGCCAAACGAAGATTGTGGTCAACGCGCATATGGAAGAAATAATAAATCTGGTTAAACGTGATTGGCTGAGCTAACAATGCATGCAATGTAGTATTGTGCGATAACTATTTTCAACTTTAATCACCTTTTCGTGGTTAAAGACAAACATTATTTATTTGTGGGGCGTCCTGACGGACGACCTAGATGAGATGAGGTATTTGTTTAATTAACACAATGCATGTTCTACTTTATTTTAGTGTTGCTTTAAAGGACGTTGACAGTTTAAACAAAGTAAAAGACTTCTACTTCAGATAGAGTGAAACGATAACTGCCAGCCAAGAGAGCTTGGGTGTTGCGGCTGCGGTAGCTGTAGCCAGATGGAGGTTGGTATGTGTCACCAAAATTTGTGAATGAGCTTGTTGACGAGTGAGCGTTGATGGCGATGTAAAGATCAGCACCTCCTCCAAAGCGAGGTCCATCACCAAGATGGTCGTAAATTGCGTTACCACTGTTTCGGTAGACTGGAGCTTTAAATGGCTTCAAATTGTCTTTATTTCGGAGGGAGAAAAGAAACGCATTCGAGCTTGATTTATAACTACCTGATCCTAAAAACAAAAGAAAATAAATAGTTCCTAACTGTTTTCAAATACTAAAATTAAAGAGGCTATGTCTCGATTGTCTTATGTTGAAATGCAAACATCAAAATTAATGCTGTACATTAATGTTGTACAAATATGAGTTACCCAACAACTATGGAATATTTTTGAATCTTTAAGACCAAGTTTTTACATAAATTATAGTCTAAACTTGGTTACTCCCAGGCCAACAGAAATTAAGATGTCACATTTGCAATACCCTTCAAAAGTCAATCTCGCCTTAATTTTGATTACCTGTACTTCTATGCAGGTTTCTAGTATCTCTTATATGTTTTATATTATTTAAATATCCGTTGTTACAAAATTTTGTGCAATTTTAGATTTCTGTAAGGATTGCTAAAAATAGGGTGAGCCACTTTAGATTATTGAAATATTTTTACAAAATAAACCAAACGTTGAATAATAATACTCTCATACCAAATTAGGAACTACTTCACGGAGAGCGAAGTCATTACTGTAAAATATCAAACTGACGTCTTGTTGTTTAGACAGCGATAGCGAGGTTAATACGTTCAGGGCCGAGGTCTGATACTTTACCGTAAAGACCAAACGGTCGAGGTTATTAAGTATAGTTTATTATATGGCACTTTTTACTCAAAAATCAATCCTGTATTTCCTGGTCAACACTTCCTTTAACTTCGTCAACCAGTTCTAAGGCTGGGAACCAGTTCTAAGGCCGCAATGCGTCATATGTTCCACTACGTAAGATGGCGGCGACTGGCACGAAATGTTTGACTGCTGGCCATAGGGAATGCCCTATCCAGTTTATATAGAGATCAGTGCGTCCGACCTTTAAAATGTACTACTGCGCATGCGCGTGTTGCTTCGTCGGCGTCGTCACGAAGTTCTACAACGCTTGTTTTGACGTCCTGGGAAAACGCCAACAACATGTCGAAGGAAAACAGGTAAATATATTCATGATTCATATTCTTTACCTGTGAACAAGTCAACCAATACGGTTTTTGTATCTGCGCGTAGCCAATCAACGATCAGACCGCTCCAACATTAATGCATGCGTTGAAAAGATGTTGACAACCGAAATGCTTCCGACTGCCAGGATCGAAGCTGAGATGTCAGTTTGGTAGATGGAAACGAGTACCAGTATTTGTCTGATCTCGTGGTCAAGAGTTCAAGAACTCGTGCCTGGTGGTGATCTGACTGATCTCGTTGTAAAATACATCAAGAAGAAGAACTCTTCTTAGTTTGGTAAGTATTTTAGATATGAATTGCAGTGAATTTGAAAGTGTGATCTACAACAGTTTTCGTAGGTTGTATGGAGTCATCAGGATGAGGACAAAAGGTTTTCAAAGCCTTGTTAATAAATTTACCAAATCGAGCGAAGTCAGCCAATATATTTTTGAGCAGATGATAGAGCTTTCAAGAAAGGATAACCTTCTTCGGAGGGCAAAGGACTATTAAACCTCTATCCAAAGCATTAACTTTGTTCAAAATTTATATTATTTTATTGAAGTTGCAGTTAGCTACAAAATTTACTGACCAAATATGTAGTTTTATTATAAACATTAATTTCATAATACTTCATTTATAACGATAGTCATTTAGCACTATCAAAGTTACTATTCACTAAAAGATTTAGTGCCTAAACTTGTAGACAATAATTTCACAATTGTAATGTGTATAATCAAAATAGATGTCTGCACTGCAACACAGGCTGGGGAACACAATATTTCTTCAAATCCCTCAAGATCAAAAGGCTAAAAGCGCAGATACATGTACGCCTAAGCGTACCTATTTTTAAATAAGTAGACACATAAACGTACATTATTTAAAGATTGTAAACAAACATTTCAAGCAATTTTAATAATTTTTCCGGCTATAAATGTCATACAGATTGTGATGAAATTCAAATTTAAATGGATAAATATTTCTACCTGATTGCTTTACACAAGATAAACATTAGGCTTTCGAAGCATTTATTAAGCTGTAAAATTTGTAGTTGGCTTGATTGAATATAAACGCATACTAGATCAGGCTGATCACTACAAATATATTTAATCAGGATATTTTATAGTTAAGCTTCTCAAACGAACTTGTCGTTGTATTTTGCAGAAAATCGACATAAATGTTGATCAAATTTATGTAAAATCTTCCTGATTTTCTTTGTTTTTGGTTTATGAATTATTAATGATTTTGAGAAATCTATTTAATTTACATTTCCTGTCTGTGTCAGGTTTTATATATAATTTGATAGAATTTTGCATGTCAAGATATCGAGATATTTATAGATGGTTGCATTTATCATTAAATGATTTTCCATCCTAAACAATTGTGTGAGTAAGTGACTAGTGACTACCTGGTCCTATTATAAAGCTTTGTAAATTTTAGATTTTTTTGAAGTTAATATATCACACTGGTAGCAGAAGATATAAATTAAAGTACAATAAAACAATACAAGCCAAAAAAATACACTAAAATATATTATATATTGTCCTCAGATAGTCAATTTTGCCTCTGTCAAGTAATTATAAAGAATATTTCAATAATTTTATTAATGTACTCTATATACCAGTATTAACATGTTGTTGTTTTGTTTTAACTTTGTCTTGCAGTCAACGGTCCAATGAAGTGATCTGATGCTCATGACTTATTCTTCCTAAAAGAGCTTATCCAAGTTCAACCTTGGCAACACAAAAAAGGAACTACAGAGAGGGGTGAAGTGTGGGGTAACCTTGCCATAGTGTTGGGACAATGTGCTAACCCAGTATTTCGGGTAACTCAATGGTCCATACACCATACGTGACAGATACATGCTGTTAGAGAGGCGTTACAAGAAAAAGAGAAATGAAGAAGAGAAAGCCTCTGGTATTTCTCCAGATCCCAGTGAAATAGATCAACTGATGGAAGAAATAGTTGCTTTATTTGAAGAGGCAGGTAAAGCAGAAATTACTAAAAAGCATAAAATGGAAGAAGAGGCCAAACAAATTCAGGAAATGAGAAAAACGTCGTTAGAAACATTCAGAGAGATCAAAGAGAGAAACAAACATGGACAACAAAATTCAAAGAAGAAAAGAACCAGTGGATCTGATTCAATAGCCTTTATTAGAGACAAAGTGGAAATGGAGTCTGAACACAGGATGAAAGAAATAGAATTAAAACAACAACAAATGGGGAAAAAATAAGAAGAATGCAAGAACATGAAGAAAGGGCACAACAGCAGCAGGCTTCTGCACAATTGCAAGAACAACAGTTGCAGCAAATGCAGAACATGAACTTGGCAATGTTACATCAACAACAGAAATCCCAAGCACATATGTCATTACTGTCGTTACTGCAAAAGTTTGCTGACGAGTAAACAGTACTAAAAAAGGTTTCATTTTATAAAAATTCTGTTAAGTTGACATTCAGTTTTATTGTTATATCACATGTTTCTTGTTTAAATTTATTGATTATAGTTAAGTGACTTCTTATTGATATTTATGTTACAAGTGTTAATGTTATGAATTAAATCATTGAAAGTAGTCATTAATTGCAGGTGGATTAATGTCAAAAAACTTTGATGTGGTCCTGCCATATAAACATGCACGAGCATTGTCAAACAAAGCACATGTAATGTACATTTTTGCCACAGCACTTAAACCTATCTTTAGGGGTTTTTTAAAGTCTAAGAATTTAAAGTAGTTGACAATGTCCCATGCAAAAATCCATTCTAAATCTACGGAGATTTTTACTTTGCTCATTGACGTGTTCCACTCCAATCTCGTACACAGAGCCTTCGCCGGCGCGCAAACGAAGGCTCTGGGATAATACGTTTCAAATCGACATTTCATTGGTTGAATAATTGACAGTGGCTAGTTGGACGGAAGTTAAATGTTTATATCAAGGGACATTTGAAAATCTGTATTCCTTGTTCTTTCGAAAGCCTTGAAGGGTTTCAAATTTTATCTGGCGACTGAAACTTGTCAAGAACCAAACCTCTGGAACCAAACAGCCGTTGAACAGCAAGTATTCGGTGGCTTATGCATGGTTTCGAAAGGGAAAGCGGTGAGTACTGAAGTGGCGTGTTGTCCGCGGTGCGGTATCTTGTCAGTTGTGGAACAAGATGGCTAGTAATTTCAGAACTACATATCGTTGAAGTATATGGTGTACGTATGTTGTTACGTGTTGAATGAGCTTTCATTTCATGTATTTCTCACAAGTGTTACAGAATTTTAGATTTCTTTTGAAATATTTAACGCACAACTTTGAGATATATATAATACAGAAGCTATTGAAAAATTATATTTGGGGTGGAAATTTCAAGCTTCTAGTTAAACGGGAAATATTTTTAAAATGGAAAAACGTCTGTCATTTTGGTTCATTGCGTCGATTTCCGGCTGTATATTTGTAAATATGAAATATTATTTGGAACAGTGGTTCGCACATTTTGGACAGTATAACAAGTTTGATAAAACGCAGAATCTTGAACTCTACATCAAATGAAAGCTCATTCAACATATAACAACATACGTACACAACATATTTCAACGATGCGTAATTCAGAAATTACTAGTCATCTTGTCCACAAATGACAAGATAATGATATGCCATATAGCCGTCGTGCCACTTCGGCTACGACAAGTTTGCTACTCACCACTTTCTCTCTTGGAACCATTCAAAAGCCATCGATTACTTGCTGTTTAAAATGCTGTTTAGTTCTTGACAAGTTTATCGGCTGGTAAATAAGCGATTTGCCATAACCAGTGGGAAGAACACACAGGGTGTCTTCGTTCGACAACAATCGTCTTCAGGGCTTCGAACTACTTTTCCTTCATGCGTAATCCATCTCTATTTGTTTCTCGCAGTGCATACTTCAATGCAGCATTAAATAAATCAACGTTTTTCGAGGCCATAACAAATAAATCTAAGATACCGACAACATCGAATACTCTTGAAAACTGCAGTAAATGTAAATATTTCATTGAAGAATTGCTCAAGCGCTTCGTAATCTGACGCATGCTCAATTGCGACGACGGAAGCTAAATTTCGGCAAGAGACGATGGATTATCTCAGAGCTTCCGGTCGACGGGCACGGTCCGCGTGAGAAGGCTCTGGGGACGAGATTGTGTTCCACTCCTTCTCGATAGTAGACTCCGGTCCCTCCGAAGACGGCGCGGGGGAGAGAAGAGGAGGGACTGTGGACAATGTCGTTGAAGTTGCGTTTGTAATTTTTTTAATTTTATTATATATTAAAATTATATATATATGTCAACATGATCGTTTGAATATGATATAAATATTGATACAAACCAGGTGAAGATCGGATGTCTGTGAGAAAATGTATAAGCGATCGAAGTCTGTCATATTCTCTACTTTAATATCTTCGACAACTGAAATTATATTTCACTACTCAATGCGTCCTGGAGTTTTTGCCTCTTTAAAGTTTAATGAAACCGTTATAATTTTGTAACAAAAATGTTTCCAGTACCTTGCTGTTTATTTTGATATGAAATTTGTTACAGACGTGTCGTCGGATGAAGAGATATTCGAACGCGGCTTCCTCGTTTACACGGTGTTTATGTTCGTCGAGACAAAATATATTACATGTTGAAATGGTCAGCAAATCGAAGTAGGTTGACTTCAAGTAGCAAACAAACCGCATATACATCCAGGATACAACCAGACAGGAGTCACAGACAGGAATCACAGACGTGTTCTCGGCTTCTCCGTTCTTGCCCTGTTGATTTCAGCTAACCTGTCGAGAGAATACAATTTATACGAAGAACACTTTTCCTTTCAGCTAAGAAATAATTGCCAACCTATTAATTCGTGTTGTAAAATTAAAACAAATATCATATAGATCAAGAGTCCAGACGATCGATTATTCTTGAATTTTAATTAACTTGACCTGTCAATCAACGATTTCAGCCAATGGGAATTTTGCGTTTGTCAGGGCATGGGAAATGCAACTTCAACGACATGTCCACAGTCCCTTCTTTTCTTTTTCTCTCCCGTGCGCCTGGGTTCAATCTATCTCCCGATGGGCTGGGTTGAGTCTATCTCGATAGCAGTCAGTCTGGCGCCTCGAAAAGGACGTTGTAGTTGCAACAATGGACTGAAATTTGATGGCATGTATTTTTTTGTGTCCATTGTACATAACACGTTGTTTTTTTCCTGGGCGAGAGATTGCTCTTACTGTCCCATCAATGAACCCCCAACAGTTTTCCAGAGCTGCACCCTTCTGGTGAATAACTGCATACTCTTGCAAATGTGAGCAACTTAATCAAGGCTGGTTTAAGTTTACTAGTAAATGCTGCTAGTTATCATAAATCAAACTCATTGTTGTATGGAAATCATACAACAATCAAATTATAAATGTCATTCCTAAAGAATCTGAATTCTGTCTTGCACTCATCATCTGTCATGCTATCTAAATCATACCTTTCATAATTACCAAAAGGAATATTTGGATTTTATAATTTATGGATTTTTTGGCTTGTTGGCGTCATAAAGCAAGACAAACTCTTCTTTATTAATCAATTCAGATCCATACACCATAACAATTGTTTCCCTAAATTTGGGCATCTTGAAGTCGCGGTTTGCAATCATAAGGTTAAATTTCGGTTTTAAAATTAAATGACGTCGCCATTGACAGAGCGGTGATGTCTGTACTACAGCAATATAACAATATTGCATCTAGGATTTTACAGTACAGCCCGAGCAAGCAAAGCGAGTGAATCTAGCGTCTAGAACACAATATTGTCATTCAACATGGTGGCCAAACTGAAACTTGACATAAACAATGTCCATGCCTTTGTAAATCAACAAGTGCTGTTTTAAAGAAGACTGACATCACGTGACCTCTATAACGATAACCACTCTGGATAAAGTTAGGCATACCGTAGTGAAATTTACGTTTGTTTACACTATAATGAACAACACGTAGTTCTCCTATTTACCGTAGCGTAATGATTTGCACCCGGACTGCTAAGCGTATAGTGACTACGCTACGGCAAACCACTCCAGAACAGTGTAAACACAACAAAGAAACATTGAGATTTTTGAGCAGAAGACTTGCTGTATCGTAATTGTGTAAATGAGGCCTGAGTGGCCTATAAATCCATTTGTTAAAAAAATTATCAAGCCAATGACGTTGCTTGATTTGTTAGATAATGGATCATGTCAGATGAAATGATTTATCTTTTTCAATGCCCTGGAAAGTCTGTTAAAACATAATTTTTCCATAAATTTTTATTGTATAAAACAAATACATTCCATTTTTTTGTTGTCTGTTCAGTTATAGATGCACAGAAGACATCACAACATGGTAAGAACATCAGTGACTCACTCGACTGCATCTCGTTGTGACATCATCTGTGCATCTATTTGTTAAATATAGACATATCGCATCAATCTATCAATTATATTGTGTAGGCTAAGGATACAACAGTA
This sequence comes from Paragorgia papillata, assembly GCA_035771165.1. Taxonomy (NCBI): domain Eukaryota; kingdom Metazoa; phylum Cnidaria; class Anthozoa; order Scleralcyonacea; family Coralliidae; genus Paragorgia; species Paragorgia papillata. Next base: position 2,626,247 of record JAWNZC010000229.1, read on the forward strand.
CCTACACGCATCTCAAAGAAAACTCAAATTAAACTCAAAGCAATGCCTTTGTGCCCGTCTGTGCTCAATCAGTATTGTATTAGAATGAACAGTAAACAATTGACTACAGTGTTTAACGAATAACTTGCTGGCGATAAATAAATCAATAATTATCAATTATTGGACGATCGAGTCTGAGCAAATATTTATCATGATTTGATTTGTCAGTGGCGAACTACTAAGTTATTTGCCGATTCCGAAGGCAGAGGCAAATAACTGGTAGCGAGACACTGACAAATCATGATATTTTGCGATAGACGAGTTCAATAATTGATTGTCATTCATAAAACAGTTAAAAATTTGAAATGCCTGAAGTTAGAGATCGCCATTCTTCTCTCTGTCTTCGGCATACTAAAATCTTCCTAAAACTTACTTTTTGTTGACACGAGTCTTTTATCTCACTAAATCTTCCTTTTAACTATTTCTTTCCTGAAGTATGTTGTCGTTATGGGTGCTTCCAAATACTCTCGATTACTTCCTCGGATAGCTGAAGAACTAGTCGCCATGTTTACGAAAATTATTTGCAGTCAGCAGCGCTATCGCTAGTGCGCATGCCCATAAAATGATTTCATACCAGATCACAATCTCGTTCCCAGAGCCAAATATGCCCGGCCGCGCGGGCAAATCAAATGGCTCTGGGACAAGCCGTTTGAAACCCCACGAATCGTGGGGTTTTGGGGCGTGCGCAGTTGATAATTCTGTCCTAGTCCTTCTCGGCTCCTGTTTATTTCGAGTCTTCGACTCAAATATTTGCATTGAAAGTTGTGTTTGGTGTTTTCAAATATATTGAGACTTTTTTTCTATGGCATGTACTTTAGCGTCTGAAATTGAGCCTGGCCTACTGGATGATGCAGTAAATTATTCGCTGGAAAAGATCGGGAAAAAAGACTTACGTGCATCCTTTTGCTGAGACCTTTATAGTACTATGGAGATAGTCAATGGCTGAGATGTGTTGGCACTTGGCAGTCCTGCCGACCGGTTTTGGTAAACGTAAATCGCTCATATTTCAACTTCTCCCATTTGTCTTCGACTTTCTCAGTGGTGAAGAAACGGTGTCTTCGGTGATTGTGATTTCTCCTTTAAATGGTTTGATCCGAGATCAAATTGAAAAAGTCACATGCTTTAGGCTGACACGTTTTCAAAGTATAATGCTGATCAGTTATCGACGTTTCAACTTAATTGCAAACTGTATTACTTTTTATGCCGCTTTTGTATGACTGAATATAAAGACGAAGGTTCTCAATGGCAACCAGCACACTGCACGTCACGTTACACTGAACGTCATCATGCATCTTTCTTTCTGATTGTCCAGTCAACTTTTAATGCAAATGTATTATGTATCTATAAACTGCAAAATTTATGCAAGGTACAAGGAATCGAATAAACATTTTTTATATACATCTTTTATTTTTAAGATATTATATACTGTGTCTGTAAGCTACAATATTTGAGGGTCACCTCAAATAGTTTTGAGGGTCACCTCAAATAGTATTATCCCAGATCATGTGCTTTTGTTTCATCTATATAGCACTTTATCAGCGTTTATAATCACACTTAAAAATAATCACACTTGAAAGTTTATAGTTGAGCACGTACTCTAGTTTATATGTTATATGTATGTATCTTATATACCAAATCTGGTATTTATGTTGTTTGAATAAAGTTTTCATGCATTCTTAAAAATAATTATTAAAAAATAATTTTAAATTTTTCAACATAAAAACTGTGAACCAGCAGGTGGAACATGCCTATCACAGTTTATACGATCATGCCACAAAGACTTAAAGAGCACATCATTGCTGTTGAAGCCTGCTATTTAGGGCACTTTCCAATTGACGAGGTTAGACCGATCAGTCCGGCCAGAATGGACTTGCTTTTGATTAGGACCAAATTTTCCAGTCAGACCATCCCAGATCTCAAACGAATCGTGTTCCATTTAACCGGACTGACCGGTCTAACCGTGTGTATGGAAAGCCCCCATAGTTGAACAGTTTAACAAGGACTCCTCCATTAAAAAATTTTAATATATAAAAAAAAATAACAATATTTTGATAATTATTATCTGAAAACAAGAATAATATATTTGTTTAATGTGTTAAAAATACTATTGAAGTTACTACATTAATACCATATTTTTGAAGTCAGAGTCAATTATTGATGCATTTAAATTTATATTTTCTGCAGCAACTTCTTGGCAAAGATAATATGAGGTGGAAAAAGTTGATTTCTTTTTGGGACAGCAGATTGACTATGACAACCAAAATGTTTTCTGTCACTTTTAGTACCAATACACGTGCATACCACTGATCGTGCATACTGCTAGGGGTTTAACCTCTACACTAATCTAGTATAGCAACACAAATAAAATACAAAACAATATGATTTTTTATTTTAAACTTTTTACTCATTGAAGTCATCAGAAAATGATGATAATTTAAATGAGTTAGAACATAAAAATTAACTCTCTCATTTACAACTTGCCCAGACTTCCTCAGTTGTCCCACAACAACATGCATAAGAGTTGAAATGCTAATCTTATTTAAATTATTTATTGTTTCAATTTTTAAAAAAATACTCAATAGTAACAATAAATTCTGCTATAGTACTCCTCAGTATCAGACGTGTGACCATTAACCACATTTGTTTGTAGGTACTGTCAAGAGCAAACCTAATGTTACTAATCCCTCTGATGCCATAATGATGTGCTCTAATTTGGCTAGCACAACAGTATATACAAACATTCCATAAAAATATCATAACTGCAGTGCCAGTTCTCATTATAAAGTTTTGATTATATATTACAAAACAATATCCAAAACTAATGTTGTGTTGAGTGATAGCGGTGACATAGGTCAGTGAGGAATTTAAGTTTCGAATACCCTGGTTACATAGGCAAGTGGAGAATTTGAGTTTCAAATTCTCCGGTGGCTAGCTGAGCAGGAAATCTAAAGTCTGGTAAGGCTATTCATCAAAAAATAGCATTATCACATGGTACAAATCTAACTCTCTGATTAGACAACTTAACCGTGAAGTATATTTAAGAAATAGAAAATGGCCACCTGTATTTACTGGTATATAGCCTAATATAAACATGAGTGAGTTGGGAGAGTTCAAAATGGCTCAAGTTTACATAAGTACTTTCAGATTCTCCCAAACTCACTCGAGTGTTTGCATCATGTTATATAAATGCAGGGCATTCTATTATGAAAATAATACGGCTAAGAAATGTGCTGTGACATCACAACCATGTTTGCATAGCCTGATATAAACACAGTAACTAAGCAATCACATTGTGCATAAAATACAACCTATTTTAAAAAATAATATATTTAATTACACTAAACAATTATTATATTTGGCAGAATACTATAAAAAACAAAATAATAAGAAAACTGAATATACATGTACTGTGTCTGTACATGAACCATTATCAAATATTGGCATGATGATTGATGATTCAATGTTGCAAGAGCACAAACAAGTCTATTGGTTTAATAAAAGTAATGGATATTAGGATATAGTACTAGTCTTTGAAAACTGGTGTAACCATTGCCAACAACTGAACTGATGTAGACTCATTTTAATATAGCTGCTGCTGTATTTGTAGATTCTACTAGACTACAGTCTAAGAGTGTCAGACTCAAATTTTAATAAAACAAACGCAGTACGCTGTACTGGCCTGGCAAGTGGCAACATTTCTGGCAATATAAGAATGTTGTACTTATATTCCTTGAAGTCAAACTCAATGTCTATATGACAATATACCATAAATATTTGTAGCATGAAACTGAAATCTGAAAAAGTGAATTCACGTCACGACCAAAGGCCTTTGTCACGACCCACAGCTACGACGAATCTGCCGTACGTTCTCCCGTAAACGCTTAAATCAGGGATCCAAACATGTTACTAAGCCAAATAAGTATATTTCTTGTCTCTTTGGAAAGAATCTTTCATTTTGTCAGGTTTAATTCTCATAAAGATGTTTTCATTTTGCTCCGCTCCTCTTTGAAAATTCAACATGGAAACATTAGAAACCGTTGGGAGAATGAGGATGAAATTATCTGCGCAGCGCAGTAGGCGTTGAGGCGTTAAACCAATCAGAGGCAAGTTTCAAACGGCTTGTCCCAGAGCCATTTGCTTTCCCGGGGGGAAGCTGGCTCTGGGTACGAGATTGACCAGATCACGGTTAATAAGCAATGGATCGTTTTCACTCACGTGATCTATGGCCCCATTGGGGTGGTGAAACAATACAAAAAATTTGAAAAGAGCTAATTCCCATACCGTACACCAATATGGCCGTCATTTCATTGTTTTGGTACACCATTAATATGGCCGCACGTGACGTCAGATGAAAACGATCTATAGAAACCAAATGAATGATATAATTAATGTACAATGATTGCTGCTTCCCACAAAGGGAGGCAGCACACTATTCTTGCATCTCTCTTGGGTTACCTATGCGTTACTCGTGCTCAGTCTTTTTGCCGAGCTATGTATGGCTGCGTATATCAATTTTCGGATTTGGAGATTTGTAGATGTTGGTTCTGAACCCCCTGACCATGCAACAGATGGGTATGATACTGCCTCCTCCGCAGGCCCTCGTTACATCATGGACAGGTCACACTTTTAAGAGGGCCTGCCAGATCCTGTAAACAAAATGGTGACCGATCCCATTATGCACAGCGAGACTAGGCCCTAGAGGCGATAGTTTTGAGAGGGCCTGCAAATTTTTTCCGGCCGCTGTTCGACAAACGTACGTCCAAGTTCTTTAAACACTGTGACCCACCAGGAAATTCGGTCTAAACTTTCTTACAGACCATGACAATGAAGAAACCAACTATGTTTTAGAATTCTGCCAATAATTATTGTTTTTTTGGTTTATTTAGCTATCGAAGACTGTCAACTGACCAAGAGTTAATGAGATTTAATTTTGTTAAATTGTAGGCTATAGTGTAGCGTAATTCAAGTTTCAGTTGTTGTGGAAACAGAAAAAGTATAAACCCAAGAGTCTCTGGGGTAGACTAAAGTGCATTTTCGTTGATTATTCCGGCCGAAAGTTCAACCATAATTGCTTTTTTCAACAATTCCTTCATTTTAAAGCTAGGATTCGTATGTCATAAGTCTTCAATGGCCTTCAAAATCTTCGGATATAGCCATGGCTATTAACAGTGGTAGTTAATTATGCAAATTTATTCCGTGCCAAGTTTTGCAAATTTTTTACAGGATCTTGCAAGCCCTAAATTCGGTTATACGTCCATGTCCTATTTACACGAATTGCCATCCTTAGGTTAGGTTGTGTGTTGGGGTAAGGCTTTCATGAAGTACTTGGGTTATGTAGGACATGGAATTATTACCCTAAATTCGGCGTGTGTGACCTGTCCATGATGCAACGAGGACCTGCGGAGGAGGCAGGGTATGATAGCAGTAAAGAGCCTGGGTACGAGGCTGCAGCAAAGTGCGCTACCACTGGCGTTATAAGTGCGGTCAATGATCATGTATTTTATACTTGCTTGTGGAAGTATTATATTCATCAAGGCCATGAACGTTTTAGTGGTCAGTCTCGAGGAAAACAGTGCTCTTTTATGAGTATCAGCGCTGTTAACAGCACAAACTATTCACGTGAACGATTGGAATTCATCTACTATCGTACAATATGTACTTGAATGCTTTTCACAATGGTCTTATCCCACGTGAAGAATGGACAATTTGCATTATCGCAATGCATGCTGGTAGTTGAGGTACGGATTCACTTTCAGGGGAAATGGCCGGCGTCAGGCGAGCATTTCGCCTGAAAGATTAATTCACTGTTTTAGCGGTATTTTCTTTCCCGAATGAGAGATTTTTACTTCTCGTTAGGACAGGTAGGTTATGAACTATGTTTTGTGTAAATGGGAGCGAAACTGCTTTTGAAACTGGCGAGAAAATTACTTCAGAGTTGTCGATGGAGTGAAGAACGTTCGAACAAAACCATGCTTGAAGAAATAACTTTTTGCACATTTCTAGGTGAGTAAAGAAATCGATTGCTGTACAGTAAGCCATTTGGCCTCACATTCATGCATATGTAGTAGATCTATTCAGATCCTATAGTTGATGCCCTTGTAAATGTCTCTTCTCTGCATTTTCGCTGGTTGAAATTGACAGGGCTTTGAAACAGCTCACGATCACTTGTTGTTCGAATAGCATCACCTCGTCAGGCTTTGTTTTGATTTGTTTTGCATGAAAAAAAATGAAAAACTTGTTTCACTAGCCACTGTTCAGATATTTTGCAAAAACTCCGAGTGCAAAGTGATTTCGGTTTCACTTGGGTTTTGGTCTTTGTTTTTCTTCTCTCCCCTTTTGTACTGGTGAAAATACTGTATAAATTTTAGTGTGGTGCAAAATACAGTACAATAGGCTAAAATAATTGCTCTAACGTTAATTCTATTCGACTGTTGAGTCACAGAGCCCTAGTCATCGTTTTTAACCTATAGCTATAAATTGATTCAATAATATAAACTGTACTACTAAGAGTAGTTTTAACATGTAAAGTATGCACTGTAGGCATATATTTAAACTGTTTGGTTGCAAGACCTGGATAGGAGGATACGGACTGCTTGCCACAAAGCCAATCAGAGCACACAAATATTGAGATGGATACTGGACCAGAGAAAAATATAATCTAATATGGTTATGAAGAAATTTTGGCTCTATGAGTCTAAGGGAGAAAGTAGAACAGCAAACATTTTCAGTCCAATGTTTCAAAAACAGTAATAAAAAATGGAATTGCACACACACTGGGTTTCCAAATTATGAAACATTTTTTATGACTTTCTCAGTCCCACCTGTGAAAGACTGTAAAGATACAGTGAATCCAATAACAGCCAAGTCAAAAGAAAATGGAAAAGTGGAGGACACTGTCACTGACACAGGCACTAATAATTTCCCAAAGAAGAATTATTTTTATGCCTTTCTAGGCTTACAGTAAGTGTGGTCTGCTGGAGAAAGATCTGGTTATTTGACACAACATATCTGTAGTGTCACAAGTTTTGAGGGTTTAGATAACATGGCTGGACTTCCTTCGAAACAGGTTAATGTCCATTCCCATTTGGCCCACACAAGAGTGCAAGGCACTGGCAGGACTGGTATATTGGGGGGGGGGGGGGGGATTGGGGCCTGGGGGGGTATGAGGGCATGCTGTATATCATAGACATTCTTTTTCAACAACATTCTTAGACATTTATAGGAAAATTCAATTAGCCATCATCATGCAAGTGACTTAAGTTTTGCAGAATGCAACATGGTGATGTTATCAGTAGTCAAGGGGGGTGGGGGGGTAGTTACCCCCCAATGGTCTCCAAGACCGTTCTTGTGAAAAGTTTAAATCCATTGAGAAACTTGCAGGGGGGGGGCACATTGTTTTAAGGCCAAGTGAGTAGACTAGTAATGTGTTATATATTTAGCAGGCATGCTATGCTATAAATTACAATACTAAGGTCTATACAAAATGCCTCCAACTTGTTTTTACATTTATGACTGGTTTATAAATACATGTAAATCTAAAGATATTCTGACGTGTATCATTCTATGTTCTGGTTTGATTTCAACAAAATTATGTAATTTATGGCTTTTGAATTACTGTACTCTTAAATTCTTGCCTCAAAATGCAGGAAATAGCATTTCAGAGACCGTAGAAATCCAAAATTTTCCGGGGGGCATGCCCTCCCCAACCCCCTAGGAATTTGAGGTTCTTGCCCCCCAAAACTCAAGACCCTGGCTATGCCACTGGATGTTATTAATAAACATGGAAATATCTGCAATTTTGCTAACATTAATTATTCTTTCCCCCCTGTTTCTCATCAAATTTCACACTAACGGTCCGCGTGACAAATAGGGGAAGCTTGCCCACACCCTGCAGCTGGTGCCACAGGCACAGATCACAGATGAGACTTTGTAAAAAAAAAAAAAAAAGTCCCCAAGTTTTAAATGCAAAGAGTTATTATTGGATATCTAATTCAGACTTTTTAATTAGAAATTTACAGCATTCAGCTAGCTACCTAACAGTTTAAATATCTGCCTACAGTTTATATTATTGAATCAATTTATAGCTATAGGTTAAAAACGACAACTAGGGCTCTGTGACTCAACAGTCGAATAGAATTAACGTTAGAACAATTATTTTAGCCTATTGTACTGTATTTTACACCACACTAAAAACATTTATACAGTATTTTCACCAGTACAAAAGGGGAGAGAAGAAAAACAAAGACCAAAACCCAAGTGAAACCGAAAACACTTTGCACTCGGAGTTTTTGCAAAATACCTGAACAGTGGCTAGTGAAACAAGTTTTTTTCCATGCAAAACAAATCAAAACAAAGCCTGACGAGGTGATGCTATTCGAACAACAAGTGATCGTGAGCTGTTTCAAAGCCTTGTCAATTTCAACCAGCGAAAATGCAGAGAAGAGACATTTACAAGGGCATCAACTATACGATCTGAATAGATCTACTACATATGCATGAATGTGAGGCCAAATGGCTTACTGTACAGCAATCGATTTCTTTACTCACCTAGAAATGTGCAAAAAGTTATTTCTTCAAGCATGGTTTTGTTCGAACGTTCTTCACTCCATCGACAACTCTGAAGTAATTTTCTCGCCAGTTTCAAAAGCAGTTTCGCTCCCATTTACACAAAACATAGTTCATAACCTACCTGTCCTAACGAGAAGTAAAAATCTCTCATTTGGGAAAGAAAATATCGCTAAAACAGTGAATTAATCTTTCAGGCGAAACGCTCGCCTGACGCCGGCCATTTCCCCTGAAAGTGAATCCGTACCTCAACTACCAGCATGCATTGCGATAATGCAAATTGCCCATTGTTGTCGCTGAACAACCTACCAACTATTATCTTAACCAGGCAGCACTTCCTTGCGATAGTAACTTCTAGTTTACAAATAACTTCCAACTCAAGGACGGGATCAGCAATATCAAATGCCAGAATTTGAATGCATAACCATAATAATAAAATAGGTACGCAACGCGTACATGCGTCTTAACGTTTAGGACTATAATAATAATAATAATAATAATAAACTTTATTTAGAGAAGGTTTACATAAACATTTACAAAAATGTACCAGTTTAGCAAAGCTAATCTTACACTGGGCCTTCTATATGCACACTATTGAACTGGATATCTTTCCTAATGCATATAATTTAACTAACAACTACGGTGTTTGCTGGAATTCGCCAACAAATAATTAATAACTCAATACTTTAGTGAGTAAATCCACTAAATCATATACACCAGGGAAAAAACCAGAATTAATTTATATTAAATCCAAAACAGTGACAGTGTTATTAAAATAACTTATGTATGAAGCAAAATACATATTATAATTTTGGCTGGAGCATTTACTGAGAGTTTAATTTTTTAATCCATTTTTGAATAAATTGACTGCTTGGTTAGAGTGCTTGATTACATACACAGTTGCACAATTATATGTAAGCAAATAGTATAGTATAATATAATCGTTTGAACCAATAGGCCAACTTTGTGTACTTCATGTAAGCCATGTGGCGCTGTACCAAACATAACTCTTAATCTCAAGCCAGGACTAAATTATATGCATACATTAGAAATATATAAATGAACAGCCCCCTGCCTGTTTTTACATGCATTGTTATAAACAAAATAACAAACACCACACCACCCATGCATTAACATAAGCATTGCATTTGTTAATGGTTGCATGAAATAATAAACGTTAATCTGTTATTACATGCAGTCCTTGTTCCAGTTCCTGTCATCGAAACAAAGTGAAGATTAAACATTAATGTATAGTCCTTAGTCAGACTGTTGACATGAATAAAAAAACAACTTTTCATTCAATATAAATATTTAGCATATACCTCGCAGGCGAATAGTGCTTTCCCCGCAATCACATGTGTATAAGTAATTGATGCATGAAATTCAGATTGTTCCAAGCTACACTGATGAGTGAAAATCTTGTGACAAAACCTCGTGAAAAACTTGTGACATGCCCTACTGTAATTTTACATAGACTGTTCAAGACAATTGTCAGACTCTAGCTGGTGCTCAACAGGTCATTTTGCACCCAAGTCATCTTGCTGCAAGCCTTTATAACTTAACTGCACAATACAACACAGCACAGTACAACTTGCAAAAGACTGTGGACAGAACTATCCAAAATATTTTGCATTTTATATAGAGGTGCAGAAGAGACCACTTTGAGTGGGACAGGGACTGTGGACTGTGGGAGATGGGGTGAAGGGCTTCTGAGTTGAGGACAAAATGACTTTGAGTTGAGACCGAAACGACCGCAAATATATATTTCCTTCCAAACGACTGTGATCATATGAGTCTAGTGTGCCTGATAGAGTGATAGTGATAGTCATTCAACAAGTAATTCACATGGTGTATCCACAAGTTTCATATAAATTAACATTAATGTGACACTTTTAAGTTTATAACTAATTAACTAGTTCTTTACCTTGATAAAATCTTCCAAAAATCGAAAGAAACAACTCGTTTTTCATCGTTCGTAAATCGTAGACAAGATGGATGAAGCCCCCACGAGATCACATTACCTGTTACTTACTTCGTTCATTCGCTGCGAACATTTCGCGCACCGACGAATCCGATACTAAGGCAGCCTATTACGTCACAAAAGTGACAATATATAGTCCGCCAGATATCTTTTTACGGCATAACGTCTAGCGTTGCTATAGCAACGTAGATGCAATATAAGTACAACAAGACGCCAGCTCAAGGCGTTCACTCGGGCTACTGATTTCTGAAAGCTTCGCGTAGCCTGTGCGTACTCTAGCAAGACTACATGGCAATGGCAATGCATTGCATATTTGTATAGATTTTCACAAATAGAATCTACGGTCTTATATGAACTGCAGCAGTGCACTGAATGCCTGACGGGATGATGCAATAATGCAATTTTGTGTGGCGATAAAAATATATAAAAATACCAAACGGAGCCAGGAAGGAAATCCAGAACCCTAGGACTAGACTTTGCTTGTGCCTGGCTGTTGCAAGACCACACCTTGGCTACGCTACACAGGTCTGGGCTCCTCAATCGATTGAGCTTATTAGACGGACAGAGAGAGTGCAACGTCGCGGAACTAAGTTTATATTAAACTTGCCATTTCACTGCGATACGCCTTATAAAGTCAGGCTTATGGCTACTCAGTTACTCCCGCTTAGT